>JAMXBC010000007.1:66943634-68145063 GCA_024138005.1 Lumnitzera racemosa | reverse complement strand
AATCCTTCATGGTTGATGCTACTTTAACATTGAATTAATATTGCTCATAAAACGCCATAGCCAGCTTCTCCCATGTATTTACCTGATTCAAATCCAATTAGACATACCAGGTCAAAGCAGGGCTTATTAGGCTATCTTGAAAAGTCTATACCATGAGCTTATCGCATAATTGTAAAAATCGCAATTTTACCCATGCGATTCTGCATAGGTGGCTTTTCCGAGTTAACTCAGGTGTATAATCTTTTTTTTTTGTATAGAAATGTATGTTTTTAACCAAGTTTACATATAAATTCAATAGAAACTTACATTTTATACCGAGTTTACTGATTCTATATATTTGAGTTGAATAGACTAAAAAATTAAAGGAAAAAAAAAATGCAACTAGCCTTTTACAAGCCATCAACTATTAAGGCGTCACAACATCTATTATATCCCATTCCATTTTTTTACCTCTTTCTTTTTCTCTCAATCTCTTATTTTATATTCATAGTTTTTATCCAAGTTTAAGCTCTAATAACACAGTTTACAAAGAAAACTATATACTTTATTTTATAGTGTCAATAACTTAAAATGAGTTGAAATATTTGGTTCTTTTTAATTTATAGTTTTTTTTTAAAAAAGGGCAAAAGTTTAGTTTCTTCCGTACACGTTAGATTATATATTAAGAATTTTTATGAAAACATAAACTTAATTTCTTCATTTTTTTTATTTCTGTCATTTATTTTAAGGTTTGAATAACTACTATAAATATATCATCAATTTTTTAAAGCTATTTTACATAAGTTGCAGAAACTTACATTTCTATATTTTGATTCTATAGACCTTCTAATGATTCTAAGTAGAATTGCGAGAGTTTGACAACCTTAGCTGGTCGTATTATATGTATTTGCCCATCTTTCATGCATACAATTTGGTGTATAGTTTACGGTATCTAGTCCCATTATATTTCTCAAAGTCAGGTACATAAAATTTTTTTAGAAAGCTTCTATAGTCATAAGTAGAGAAGTCTATAACACCAGCCTGCTTGAAACCATCGCACCCTTTGAGATTTTTCATTTCCTTAGTGATTTGTTGGGTCAATTGCCTCTTAAGCTCTTTTAATCTGTCTTGATTAGCTTTAGGTTTTAGGTTAGTTAGGAATAAGTAAGTGTTTAGCTTAAAAGTCATATTGATTTTTGGATAGACCCCTTTAATCTCAAAGGATTCAAATGCTGGTTTAACTTTGGGATATCCCTCTTCTACTTTAAGGGGTGAGGCTTTGGTATTCTTTCCATATTGAGCCTTAAAGCTTTTCTCATTTGATGGTACTATGGATCTAAGTAAGGCGATACTGTCAGTAAGGAAGCTTAACCGATCTGTAATCTTTCCCATTGTTCTTTCCAATAAGCAGACCCTCAATTTAGTAGGATCAATAACTTTTGGGCGTTGACATTGTTGTTTCCTTAGCTAGCTATTCTGGTTTGAGAGCGGGTTCAGATAAGACTTCTTTAGATGGTTTGGCATTTGGGAGCTATCTTTGCAACCTAGTTCAAGATTACTTCTCATCAAGTTAGCACATAAATATCTTATAGAAATGAGATGAATGAAAAGCAAATAAAGAAATGTATAGGAATGCAAGATGTATGGCACATGGATGCAAAGAAATAGAGCCAACAAATAACCAACAAGATGGTAATTTTTATTATTTTGCAACTTACAGAGTTCCCGTTTGCATTATTTGAAAAAAAAAATACATCTTTTTGTAAGAAGAAAAGTACTCTTATCCCTAGACGTTCTTCCAGCGCTTGACCGATGTTCCCTTTTTCTGCTTACTAGGCCCTATCAGTACTTCCTTCCTCTTTTTTGGGCTGGGCTCTTTTGTTTCTTAAAGTTCTTTGAATCTTCTCTAGATCATCCTCAATTGGTGCTCTAAAGCCTAGGAACATTCTCTTGATTCCTGAAAGAGATCTTCCTACATGTCCTAGTCTTCATAGTTCACTTCTACATAGGCATGTAATTGGTCTATGTAGGTTTTGATTTTAGGATTTGGTTCAGCTGGAGTGGGTTATATGATCTCTGGTGCTTAATATTGGATCTCCCCTACCTTATGGAGTTGATCGTATAGATATTCTTTGGCAACCCTATACTTGTCCACTTCTCCTAGCGAGGCTCCTAAATCGATATTAGGGTTGACAGTCCTCATTTCCCATAATTGCTTGATCGCCTAGAGTTTGTACATATTTTATGGTAGTGGAATCTGAAGGTATTCATAATCCAAGGTCATGATATCTAACAAGGTCCTGTAGATTATATCTTGAATTCCCCTGAACTGTCTGATCATATTTTTAGGGTAATAACTTGTGCACAATTTCATCCCGACTAAGGGTATTCCTTGGTAATATTTGTAGACTAAGATTACCCTCTTAAAGTTGCTCTATCCTACTATCCATAAGATATTAGTGACTTGGAAATTTCGTAACACTTCTACCTAGTAGTAAGTAGATTTTTATTCTAGGAGATACACCTTGTCGACAAAAGAATCGATCAAATCAATAGTACGGGTAAATTCTCCTTAGATTAGATCAAGCCCATGATACTTCATGTAACTCACAAACTAGACTGTTAGTAGTATCATGTTGGTTTTTAGTACGCCATTGTTTTTCTCTTTTAATATATTTAGGCTTCTAATTTATTCTGTAAGGATGGCCAGGACATATGATTTGCCTTTAAGGAACTTACCCACTAATTTAGCAACCATAAAATGGATGAGGAACTGTCTATTAGGGAATAAGAGAGTCCCAAATGCAGCTAAAATAAAAGCCTTCATTCTGTTTTGTCTCCAATCTTTGGGATTGCTATAGAAGATGCCCTTGTTTGTTGGATTTATGCTCAATGGTGAACCAGGTTTTTTGGTCTTCCAATTTGATGCAGTTTCCATTACAACTTCTAAGGTCTTTGTTTACTTTAGCTTTTCTAATCCTAAGGATTCTTGAAAAGGCATTTATTGGGTCAACTTCCAAATTTGGAGTGTATATATCTACTAAGGAAGGGGTTTGAAGTACTTAGGTTACTCTTTAAGTGTTGGACTAATCAGGCTCAACTCGAAAAGCCACTTTCTTGGGTTCCTAGAGGTTGGTTAGGGTCCTAATTAGAATGATTTCAATATTTACCCTGTGAAGTGATAGGATAGGATTGAACTTACTGATGATGGTCTCCTGTTCCCTTGGATTGAAGTTTTGAAGCCATTAGTCTAGAATGGGCTTGAGGTTGATTGGCTTGTTAAAGTACTTTTCTCTAAAGTGGACTGAGTTAGATGACTGGATATTTCTTAAGTTGAATTACAAAGAAAAAACATGTTACAAGATTGAAAGCCTACTCTTTACAGTAAACAAGACCTATTTATAATAATTTTATGTTTACAACACGTTAAAATTATAAGGGAAATCAAGGAGACTCTAAGCCATCATATCTTTTCATTCCTATCTTGCCTAGTTATTTGTCGGCTCTAGATGTCGTTAATGCATAAAGGATGGGTTCTAAAGGTCCTTAAGCTTGTATGACCTCACTTGTTAAAAAACACATTTATTGGTCACATCAACTTAAGTGAGGGTGGCCTAATCAACCTCAAGTGATGATTATACCACAACACTTGAACCTTACACAATGACGAAACCCACCACCCAAATAGTTTAAATAAATAATTATAACTAAACCTATAGAAATTTAGTACAATTATGGACAAATAATAACGAACGAATAAATAAATATATAAATTGCACTCAGTAAGGTGATTTTTATAGATTAATTCTAATTTTGGAAAGTTAAATGGCTAACCCTCTTGATGGTTCCCCAGTAAAGTCGCCAAGCTATTGAACTTGATTTTTTTCTTGGTTTTATAAATAAGTTTTCTTTAAATTGATCAATATTAAACCCTACTTGTTTAATATTGATTCTCGATTAAAGTTTAAAGAAAATTATTTCTTTTATATTTTGAAAATGTGCCACCCGACTGAAGTTGGGAAAAGTGTTAAATTATAACCAATTAAGTAGATTGGTTATAATTTAACTACTAGTATTTTGATAAAATGAAATTTATAAACAGTTTTAATAACCAGAAAATCAGGTCTAAGGTTTAAGCTTTTTAAACCCTTATGGGTACCATCAACTTTCCAATTTTAAACTTAATTTCTTAAAATCACCTTTCAAAAATTATCCCATGGAATAAAATAAATTAGGTTAAATTGAATAAAACTAAACTAAACATGGAAAAATGGGTTTTTTCATTTTTTACCATCGCTTTGTAAGTACTTACATACTTGCTATTTATTAAGGATCAGATGTACATAATAATTTTGAATAATATTTTAGTGTGTTGGTTTATTTTAATTTGAAGAAATAGTTGGGTTTACATTTCTTAGCTTCTTATTTTATTTTGAAAAATTTCTTAGATGGGTTCTAATTGGTTTGTTTACTTTTGGAAAATTAAAGATATCTTAATTTTCAAAAAGGATTAATTTATTTTTATTTGATTCAAAAAAATTTTTTTCTAGGTGATAAACCCTTATTTATTTATTTATTTTATTATTATTTAAAGGATAAACTAACTAAGCTTTTCCTTTATGTCCTGGGCTGGGTAGGGATTGGGAGGAAAAAAAATTTACAAATAATACAAATATAATTTACAAGAAAAGGAAAAAAAATTTACAAATTGAAATCAAAACAAAAAGGATTAGATTAATGGGACAAGAGCACAGGTCGGGTTAGTTAGGTGGTACATGGATGGTTGAGCGCTAACGGACTGTTGGATTAGGGGTTCCTAGATGTAAGGAATCAGATAGTGGTGGTGGTTAAATGTTCCGGATATACAAATGCTGTTAAGGTCTAACTTATTGCACTGGAGTTTACTAGGTATGCAACCATGTGGTTGAAGAATCTGAATGTAGCTAGAGTACGGGATGGAAGATGAGGTGTTAGAACTTGGGATGAGATGAAAATGTTGTTAAGAGAAAGATTTGTACCTAAAACTTACTTGTAAGATACGTTTGCAAAGTTATAGGAGCTTTACAAAGGAAGTCGATCTATTGGTGACTACGTAAGAGAGTTCCAAATGCTTATGCTTTGAGTCGATGTTGAAAAACCAAAGGCTTGTACAGTATCAAGGTTTATTTATGGGCTCAAGTATGAGATTTGCAATGTTGTGGAAGTGTAAAGATTTTATACCTTAGAAGAGGCCATCAAGATAGTGTAAAATGTTGAAAGATAAAGGAGAAGTGTTCCAAGCGGACTTGGGCCAACATTCTCGCAAGTCCCAATACTATGTTGACCTGTTCAAGCCGACCTGATGATAGGAACAATCGATCTGATGACAACTAGGTAAACCAACAGGGCTGAGCTAAGATTAGGCTGACCTTAAGGACATATGAGAAAGAGTAGACCTCCAGACAAAAGACTAATGAGGTCAAATGCTTTAAATGTTTAGACTTCAAACATATGGCCACTAAGTGTCTAAACCAACGTGTCATGGTGCTTTGAGGAGATGTAGTAGATAACATTGACAAGAGTGAGCCTAAGAAAGAAGAGGATGTTAGAAAACCCAAAGCCGAAGACAAAAAGGAGACCTGTATCTATGCCGACTAGGAAGAAGTAATGACCTTAGTCTTGAGATGAGTACTAAGTTCCTTGTTAAACTCTAAGGAAGACTAGATGGAGAATCTGTTCCATACCAAGTATACTGTTAAAGGCTAATTGTACATGATCATTGTGGACGGAGGAAGTTGTACCAATGTCATTGTACAATTCTTTGTGCAGAGGTTAGGTCTGTTGACCTTAAAGCATCCCTAACCTTACAAGTTACATTGGTTTCATGATAAGGGTGATTTGCACATAATTTAACAAGTGACCATAATGTTCAATGTTGGGAATCTGTACAGGGACGAAGTAGTTTACAATGTCGTCCTTATGGGAACTTCAAATCTATTGCTTGGATGACCTTGGCTGTTCGACTAACTTATTACTTATAACGGGTATAAGAACACCTATGCCTTTATTAAGGATGGAAGGAAGATTGTATTGCAACCGATGACCCTATCCCAAGTAAATGAAACCCATAACCAACTTACCTAAGCTAGTAAGAAGGCCTTAGTAATGAGCCAAAGAGAGTTCCAAGCTATTGAAGAGGCTAAAGAACCTATGTTCCTATTGGTTAGTAGATTGTTGGAGATGAGGGAATTAAAGAATATTCTAAAAGAGGTTTAAAGCTTGCTAAATGAGTTTTCTAACCTGTTCTCAGAAGAACAACCCAAAGGACTGCTTCTAGTCTGAGGCATAGAGCATTGTATTGATTTGCAGCCAGGCGATATCCTACTGAACTGATCTGCATACAAGATGAACCCTGGGTAGGTTGCTAAGCTGAAAAGATCGATGGAAGAACTCATAGAGCGAGGATATGTAAGGGGAAGCATGAGCCCTTATACTATACTAGCATTGTTGGTTTGGAAGAAAGATGGTTCATGGCGTATGTGCATCGACAGCCAAGCAATCAACTAAATCACTGTTAGGTACAAATACCTGATATGAAGGCTCAATGACATGTTAGATGAGCTTCATGACGCTAAGATATTTTCAAAGATTGATCTATGGAGTGATTACCACCAGATTTGTATGAAACCAAAAGATGAGTGGAAGACTACCTTCAAGATTTGGCATGGACTCTATGAATGATTGGTTATGTCATTCGGACTTACTAATGTACTGAGCATATTGATGAGATTAATGAACCATGTGATGCGCCTTCTAATTAGAAAATGTATGGTTGTATATTTTGATGACATATTGGTATACAGTATCGACCTGAATGACCATGTTCAACATCTTTGCGAAGTATTTAACATTTTATGAATTGAGAAGTTGTATAGAAATGTGAGGAAATGTACATTTTGCCAGAAGGAGGTGATCTTCCTAGGGTTTGTAGTGCTAGGGGGAGGACTCCAGGTAGGTGAGGAGAAGATCCAAGCTGCTTTTAAGTGGCTGGTACCAAAGAATGTCACTGAGGCTCGAAGCTTTCATGGCCAAGCTTCTTTCTATAGGTGATTTATCAAAAACTTTAGTATCATAGCCGGCTCCTTGACTGAGTTAACAAAGAAGAATGAAGGGTTCAGGTGGAACAACCGAGATGAATAGAGCTTTGGAGAGATTAAGGAAAAACTCACCTTAATACCTGTCCTTCCACTATTAGATTTTGACAAACCCTTCGAATTAGAGTGCGATGCATGAGGAGTGGAAGTTGGCACCAACCTAATGTAGGAGTGACGACCCATCACCTACTATAATGAGAAACTTAGTAGTCTTACTCTGAACTATTTTGTATATGAGAAAGAGTTATTCTCCCTCTTCCTAGCCCTCACTATTTTGCAGTACTATTTGTTACTATGAGATTTTGTTATTTATATTGACCATGAATCATTGAAGCATCATAGGATTTCAAACAAGCTTTTGAAGAGGCAAGCCACGTGGTTGGAGTTTATGGAAGGGTTCTCGTATGTAATCCAGCACGAGAAGGTGTAAATGTGGTCGCCAATGCTCTTTCATGATGGCAAACTCTGTTAACCACTTTACAAACAAAATTATTAAGATTCTCACTCATCATTAAGCAGTATACTATTGACCCTCACTTTGGTCCTATTGTTGAACATTGCCGAGAAGGGATAGTTGTTGGAGGATATTATCTTAAGGACAACTATCTGTTCAAGGACTGCAGGTTATGTATTCCAAATTGCTCAACGCATGAGCTATTGATCAAGATAGCTCATAATAGAGGATTATCTAGTCATTTTGGGGAGACCAAGATAGCTAATCTGTTGAAGGAAAACTTTTATTGGCTTAGTTTAGCTAAGGATATCCATTAGGTAGTAGGGTGTGAGGTATGTAAGCGAGTGAAGGGGAAGAGAGAACCTCATGGAGAGTACACATCGCTGCCAACACCAACCTTACCTTGAGTCGACCTTAGCATAGACTTTGTCCTAAGGTTGCGCTGGACATCCAAAGGGAAAGATTCTATTTTTGTTGTAGTAGACTACTTTAGCAAGATGGTGTACTTCATTTCGTACCATCGGACTAATGATGCTTTATATATTGCTTATTTTTTTTTGCAAGAGATTGTTTGACTATATGGGGTACCAAAGACTATTGTCTCATATTGAAACACGAAATTTTTGAGCTATTTTTTGAAGATTCTTTAGAGAAAACTTGGAACTAAACTTATATTCAGCTTTAGTAGTTACCCTCAAACTGATGGCTAAACTAAAGTGGTGAACAGGATGCTAGGCAATCTACTTAGAGCTATTATCGGGAAGAACTTAAGGGATTAAGACCTGTATCTACAAGTTGTAGAGTTCGCATACAATTGAACTATTCATAGCACTATTGGGAAGACCTCATCTGAGGTCGTCTATGGCCTTAATCCTGCTGTTCCCCTAGATATGATCTACACCTTAGCAACTACTAAAGAAAGTCAATCTAGAGTCGACCGAGCCTAAGAATTGCATGAGCTTTACCATTCTATAATGAAGAAGATCGTTAAGTTCAATTAGAGACAATGAGAAATTGGTAGCCAAAGCTGCCGAACCATTTCTTTCTACCTAAGAGACTTAGTATGGATACACTTTTGTCGAGAACGATTCTCACACTTGAGATGAAACAAGCTATCTCTTCATGCTGATGGTCCATTTAAGGTCTTGAAGAAAATCAACCGTAATGCCTACCAGATCAAGTTGCTTGATGACTATGGTGTTTCTTTCAACTTCAATGTGTCCAATTTGATTCCTTACCAACCAATAGAAGAAGACCTTGCGATTACCCTAAAAGAAAGAGCAGAGATCGCTCCAGATTTGAGGACAAATCTTTTTGACCCCCAAATGGCATTACAAGCCATTCATATAAACCATGTCATATTTTGAATGTATTCTTCCACTCATTACCTTCATGCATTTGGATATGATGATATCCGGATTTGAGGTCAATATTGTAAAACATTCTTACTCCACTTAACACATCTAGCATATCATTAAGCCTAGGTATGAGAAACCTATACTTGATGGTGATTCGATTAATCCCTTGGCTATCTACATACATCCTCTAAGAACCATCCTTCTTTGGCACTAATAAGGCCGAAATGGCACAGGGGCTAAGGGGCTCACGCACATACCCTTTTTTCATAAGGTCATCTACTTACCTGTACAACTCGGCAACCTATTCAAGGTTTAGCCCATAGGCAGGCTTGTTTGGCAGTATGACTCCTGGTTGCAGGTCGATTACATGCTCGATGCCTCAAATTAGGGGTAGACCCCTTGGTAAATCCTCTAGAAATAGGTCTTCAAATTCCTCTAATAAGGTCTTTACCTTGGTAGGCGACTCCTCCTCGGATCTTAACTCTAGAATTCTTTGGACTAATAGATAGGTTAGTCTTTTAAGCTCCATCTCTCTCTTCAGTTTGGCTCAAGTCAATATCAAAGCCTCCTTCTTCAAGGCTTGACTTGGTTAGGATTGCATGACCTTTACCTATTTAGCAATAGGACTTAATCTCATTGTCCTTCCTTCATGCTCTATAGAGCATATATTCCTCCTTTTGTCATATATAACTACTCAATCAAACATCCATGGTCGTCTAAGTAGAATGTAGGATGCACTCATGAGTAGCACATCATAGAGCACTTCATCTTGATACTTGCTAATGTAAATCGACATAGATACCTGTTTATTCACTTATACACCTCCCTTGTTGCTAAGCTAACGAAGCTTATAAGGTTTCAAGTGAGGTTCGGTCAGAAATTTTAACTGCTGGACCATTAATGCAGAGGCTGCATTGGTGCAGCTCCCACTATCAATTATCATTGCGTACAGTGAGTCATTTACCTTAGATCCAATATGGAAGAGATTTTCTCTCTGTTTGTCTTTGGGCATAAGACTGACACTCATTGTCCTCCTTAATACTAAAGTGATCGGCATAAAGTTGCCTTCCTCACTATAGATAACTTCCTCTTCAGATAGTTCAGTTTGTCCATCCTCCTTTAATACCTCTACTTCCTCATCGGTATTGTCAACCTCAGCAGTCAGCACTTGGCTTTAGATCACCATCATCTACCTATTTAGATATTGAGTGGCCATGTGTCGAAAGCTTTGGCATTTGAAACACTTTATCTCACTTATCTTCCTCCCTGAACTCTGGTCTTTTTGAAACTTCCTCAGGGGTTCCTTTTCTTCTGCTCGAGTAATCTAAGTAGGTCAGGTCTCATTGGCCTTGTTTAGTTCCATTCGCATAGGATTGCTTCAAATAGGTTGGCTACTTCTAAGACAGTTGATGGGTGGTTGCAATCTTCATGTTTCATGCCTTTCTATCTTTTAGGTAGCTCGAATTGCATCATCAAGCGTACTAACGTCTAAGGCTTCCAAGACATCCTTAATCTCATACTTCAATCTAATAGTGAACTGAGATATAATTCGATCTTTTAACTCTATGACTTCACATCGGATCATTAACATTTGGAATTTCTTAACGTAAACATCCACACTCGATCCTCTTTGTCTCAGTTCTTGTAGTCTTTTGAAGGCATCCTATAGATAATAGATGGGCACAAACCTTCTTCGTATGACTCTCTTTATTTCATCCCAACTCTAATTTCTCGTTCTCGTTCCCCTTCCCTTCTTTGGATGGCTTGTAAGTTCTTCTACTATAAAGGGGGCATAACTAGTGAACTCTAGCATAGTAAGTCTAACCTTGGGATTATCGAGTAGTTTGTAGCATTTAAACTGCTTTTTAATCTAATCGACCTAATCTAGGTAGTCCTCGACATCACCATTTCTAGAGAAACCCATAATATGCATCCTCAATCCCACAACTCTAGAGACTCGTACATTTCTTTCCTTAGGCTCATAGTGCTCCTCTACCTTATCATCTCCTTCTACTTCCTCCTCAATCTCTTTAAGCGCTAGCCTTCGTTTAGCATCCCTACTAACTCTTTCAGCTTGGGCAGTCGAGATAGGGCATTAGCTCAACCAAAATGACCATTGCCTTGCCTTTGCTGCTTATCTTTGCATATCTTCTTGGATAATAGTTACCAAACTAGTTACTAAGTTGGTAAGCCTATCTAAGTGATCATCCACTGACTAAGGTGTTAAGCTTCCTTCCTGTCTTTGGCCATGTTGAATACCACTTTCTTGGATTCCTAAAGTTCCTTGAATACTAGAATCTGACATAGTTAGTTACTTCATAATAACAATTACATAACAAATGAACAGTCAATCATACTCTATTTTGTATATCGAAAACAGGAGAAAATAGAGTACATAACACCACTCAACTACTAAACTTCAAATCTAACAAAAGAACTGTTATCCTATGGGAGCAATAATAAACTACTCAAAGAATCACAGTAGCAGAATGATGTGTCTCCGAGGTCATACACATGGAGAAGCACGACAACAAATGAATCGAAAAGGAAACAAAAAAGAAACTGGCAAAGTCTACGTAGCTACCGAATGGATATGACTTACCACTCGATCTTCCTCAACTTATAACCCACCAGATATAATACACCGGTCTGAATTGAAGGGTTATTCGCCACTACTCCTCGCTAAAGGGAATAGATAAGAGTTAGATGATAATAAGAACACTAAGGTTGCTCTAATGAGTAAACCTGTATTGAAATTTGAATGATTGCCTGCATACAAGGAAAGTGAGGGTCTATATACTTGCCCACTAGGGTTATTTTATATGTTTGAAAAGATAAAAGGGTATTTTACAATTATGTTACATTAATCATACTAAAAGGGGGTAAAAAGGACAAAGAATATCCAGTATGGAAATGGAAGAATTATTTTAGAGCGTTGTGTCAAAGGTACATATTACTTGATGGTTGTACGTCATGAGTATGATACATATACAAGAGTAGGAAGTGCTGGGGATCAGGGGTCGACCTGATTTGGATCAGGTCGGGAGTCAATTAGCCTAGCAAAAGGGTTAGCTATCATGAAGTTAAACGCTAGTGGGTCAGGTTAATAGCTCGACTTGACTAGTTCGAGGCTGTCTTCTAGGTTAAGACTTTGCTGTTAGGTAAGAGCATGTTAGACACACGTAAGGATCTAAGAGACTAGTTAACAGGAGGTCAGATCGGGATAGGAATCCCCATCTTGGCTCCGTGTGAGCCTTTGAAGTCTTGTAACTTGGCTTCTTGTGATTGGTCTAGAGGTTTGATTCCTATCACAAAATCCAGCTTCGAATGTAGCCAAGCTCTAATACCAAGATGATATAGGCTCATGAATAAACACATAACCCAATATCATGCATAATGAAAGGAGGTGGATCCAAATCGCAAGATGGCTTGAAAAGTAAATGATAGTCGAGGGATGAACAGGGATTCTTGTGCACTGATGATGGATATGACTCACTAATGCCTCATACGAGCTTGGGTCTCACTTAATATGATACACAAGTATGACTGGAGGCCACTCGCTACTAATCTATGCTCGAATGGGCTAGATAAGAGTAGCTCAAGAGTAAGTAAAAGGACACTTAGGTCAAGAGAGAGTAACGAGTTTAGTATATTCATTTGTGTATGCCTTTGCGGTTGTTACATTATTTGAGGATTTATAGTACCCTATTAGGGTACGTCCTAAGTTACAAAAATTACAAAGAATGAATCCTTATTTGCTAAACAAAAAGAAGAATAATTTATAGGGAAATGAAATTGTTCAAAAGAACGTCTTCTGTAAAAAAGTATAGTACATGTGTCAAACAAGGACAGTACGCGTGCATTTTACTTAGTCTGTGATTCTGATAATATGGTGACCTGAGCAAGGGTGGTCCTTTGATCAAGTCTGTTCGGCATAGACAATTTGATACTATCGAGCCTGGTTTTTCACCTTCCCGGTTCCTTTATAAAATTAGGTCATCTCTAAACCGATCGGTACTAAACCTTACTTATTTAATATTGACCCTCAACTAGGGTTTAAAAAAGACTATTTTCTTAACTTGAAAAGATTTAGAGTCAGCACTTGATTGAAGTTAGGAAAAGGGGTTAAGTTATAACTAATCAGGTAGATTGATTATAACTTAGCTACAGGTTTATCAATTTAAAAAACTAAGTTATAAATATGGTTTTTTGAAAACTAAAGATCTAGATTCAGGGGCTAATTTATTAAACCCTAAACCGATACCACTTTTAATTTTTCGAATTTAATTTCGCTTTTCAAATATACCCTTTAATTTCTAAAAACATCTAATTATGATACGTGCGACTAAATTGATTAATTTACATAAATATCTAAAAATGGGAAAAATAAAATTTTCCATATTTTAAGTCACTCCATACTTGCATATGGGTGCCTACGTACCTGATATTTGGGATCAGACTTCCATAGTTCATTTAACGAAAATATAGTGGGTTGATTGATTTTAACTTTGGAAAAATTGCCAGATTTACGTTTTTACCCATTTTGAGTTGATTTTACAAAAGATTATAAGGGGCCTTAAGATGGATTTTATTTTTGGAAATTCTAAATAATTTTAATTTAAAAATTGATTGATTTATTTTTAGAAAACTCAATTTTTCTAAGTGTCAAAACAATTTTTTTTTACTAACCTATTTATTTATTTTTATTATTATTTTATACTTATTCTATCTATTTCTATAAATAAATAGACTACTTCTTTTCTCTTTTTTTTTCTTTTCCTCTTTTTTGTTTTTTCTTCTCTTTCTTTTTTCTTTTTTGTTCTTTTTTCTCATTTATAACATTTACAAATAAACAAATGAATAAAAAAAAAGAAAAATTGGGTCAACTCGAATTGGCTTCGGACTGGCTCGAATGGCTTAGAGGCGGCTCAAATCGGCTCACTTCGGCTTGAATCGGCTCGGTTGGCTCACTTCAGCTTGGATCAGCTTAGTCGGCTCAATTCGGCTTGGATTAGCTCGGTCAGCTCACTTCTGCTTGGATCGGCTTGATTGACTCATTTCGACTTGGATCGACTTGGTCGGCTCACTTCGGCTTAGATCGACTTGGATCGACTCACTTTGACTTGGATCAGCTTGGAGTTGGCTTGAGAAATCTGATGGTGGTGGTTTTCGTGAAAAGAGAAAAAAAAAAAACACCTTAGGGAATGCTATCCTAAAGAGAGAGGAACTGTGCTAGAGAAAGGCAACTTCGATTTTTGTTTTTTCTAAAGTGTTTAGAAGTTTTTGTTGTTTTTTGAAAATGAAGAGTAGACCCCTATTTATAGGTGTCATGGTCGTGTTGAGGATGGAAATAATTAAATGCAATATGATTTTCTTCCAATTTTGGATTGGACAAACCTAGACAATATGTGGTGCCAAATACATAGCTGCATGTGTATGTATATACCGGAATGTGTTGGAGTGTATCTACTATACTTAGAAGTGAGTTGGCAAATGATGTAGTGATGACATAGCCCATGACGTGGCGATGACATGGCAATAAAGTGAGAAAAGAAAATAAAAGATATATTTTATACCTTCCATGGATTGAACCCAAGATCTCTAAGTCATATACAATATCAAGTCTAGATGCTTACCAGCTAAGCTATTGCTTTTTCCTTATTCATATATGTAATTAATTACACATATCGACCAAGTCAGCCTGAGCTAGATTCAAATCTAAGCCTAGATTTAACAACCTTTTATTCAAATCTATTGAAATTCAAATTATATTCTATTTAAACAACTTAAAAATATATTATTTTCTAGATACCCTATTTTATTTTGTGACTTTTCAAATTTATTTTTTTTTGTATTCTTTCTAAATTTTTTATTTTTTGTACTTTTTCCTATTTTCCTATTTTTTTTATATTTTTCTAGAATTCCTATTTTTTCTAAATTTCTTCATTTTTTGGGACTTTCTTTAATTTTCTATTTTTTTGAACTTTTTCCAATTTAGGACCCTATAACCTAATTTGAAAAATAAAAGGGGGGAAAAAATTAGGTGTCTACAAACACTTTAACGGCTGGGGTTGGATAAGGGTTAGATCAGGGGCAACTTACATTCAGGTTGACTTCGGCTGGTTGACTCTTCACAATCGTCAGCTCGGCCTTGGTATTATGGAGATGTTTGTTTTCCTAATTTGGTGCTTAGTTTTGGGTGTAGGGGAAGGGTTGGCTCTATGTGTAGGCTAATCACCTTAGCAGATTCTTGGATGTTGTAGAGAGCGAAGTAGCTCGATAAATTGGACCAGGGAAAACATTGCTTTTCAGTACTTAACTCTCCCTGAACAACTCAGCAAACCATGTGAAAAATCCTTCAAGCTCAAGAGCAAGTGATTGGTCCTTGATTCCTATTAGAGCCTAAGAAGGAAGAAGTTAAAAAACCCGAGGCTGAAGAGGAAGAGGAGACTTATGTTTATGCCGACTAAGGAGAATTGTTGACCCTAGTCTTAAGGCAAGTACTGAGTCCCTTACTGAACTTTGAAGAGGATTAGAGTGAGAATTTGTTCCATACCAAGTGTACCATCAAAAGCCAATTTCGTACAATCATAATAGATGGAGGAAGTTACACTAATGTGGTTATGGAATCCTTTGTACAAAGGTTGGGTTTATTGACCTCAAAGCATCCCTAACTTTATAAGCTATATTGTCTTTATTATAAGGGTGTTTTGCACGTGACTGAACAAGTGACCATACTGTTCAATGTTGAAAATGTGTATAGGGACAAAGTAGTGTGCGATGTCATTCCTATGAGAGCTTTACATCTACTGCTTGGACAAACTTGGTTATTCGACCGACATGTTATGCACAACATGTATAAGAACACCTATGCCTTTAGTAAAGATGGAAGGAGGATAGTGTTGCAACCCCTAACCCCATCTTAAGTAAATGAAACTCATAATCATCTCACCCAAGCTAATAAGAAGAAAGCCCTAGTAATGAGCCGTAGAAAGCTTCAATCTACCAAGAAGGTTGATGAACCGATGTTCTTGTCTGTTAGGAGACTAATGAAGATGATGGAGTTATAGAATATTCCAGAAGATATTTGAAGCTTGCTAAATGAATTTTCCGACCTGTTTCTAAAAGAATTGTCACCAGTCCGAAGCATAGAGTACTGTATTGATCTACAGCCCGATGCTGCCCTACCAAATTGACTTACGTACAAGATGAACCTTAAGTAGTCTATCGAGCTAAAAAGATAGGTGGAAAAAGTTATTAAGCAAGGATATGTGAAGGATAACATAAGCTCTTGTGTTATGCTAGCTCTATTCATTCCATAGAAAGATAGTTCACCGCGCATGTGCATCGATAGTTAAGCAATCAAACGAATTATTGTCAAGTACAAATACTTGATACCGAGGCTCAATGACATATTAGAAGAGCTTCATAGAGCAAAGATATTTTTAAAGATTGATCTGCGAAGTGACTACCACCAAATTCTCATGAGGTTGGGTGATGAATGGAAGACTACCTTTAAGACTAGGCATAGACTCTATGAATGGTTGGTTATGCCATTTGAACTTACTAATGCGCTAAGCACATTCATGAGGTTAATGAACCATGTAATGCAGCTCCTAATTGGGAGATGTATGGTTATGTACTTTGATGATATATTCATATACAATACTGATCTAAACAACCATCTTCAACATCTTTGTGAAGTATTTAGCGTTTTACGAACTGAGAAGTTGTATAGAAATGTCAAGAAGTATATGTTTTTCCAAAGAAAAGTGATATACCTAAGGTTTGTAATGTCAGGGGGAGGAATCGAAACAAATGACGAGAAGATTCAAGCTATTTTGGAATGGCTGATACTGAAGTATATCATTAAGGTTTGAAGTTTCCATAGCCTAACTTCTTTCTATAGGTGATTTATTAAAGACTTCATCATAATAGCCACCCTATTGACTGAGTTGACTATGAAGAGTAAAGGATTCAGGTGGAATGACCAAGCTAAATAGAGCTTTAGAACAGTCAAGGAAAAACTTACCTTAACACCTGTCTTGTTACTACCAAATTTTGACAAACCTTTTAAATTGGAATATGATGCATCAAGAGTAAAAATAGGTGCTATCCTAATGTAGGAGAAATGGCTTGTCGCCTTCCACAGTGAGAAACTTGGTGGTCCTGCCCTGAACCATTCTGTATACGAGAAAGAATTATACTCTCTTTACCAAGCCCTTACTATTTGGTAACATTATTTGCTGCCATAAGAGTTTGTTATTTATATAGATCATGAGTCTCTAAAGCATCTAGGAAGTCAAAACAAGCTTTCAAAGAGGCAAGCTAAGTGGTTAGAGTTCATTAGAGGTTTCTCGTATGTCATTTGGCACAAGAAGGGAGGTGCAAATGTGGTCACCGATGCTCAATCACAACAGCAAATGTTGCTGACCACTTTACGGAAAAAATTATGTAGAATCTCACTAATTACCGAGTAGTATGATCATGATTCTCATTTTCGCCCTACCATAGAACAGTGTAAGGACAAAATTGTCATCAAGGGATATTATCTCAAAGACGACTACTTGTTCAAGGATGACTACCTATTCAAGGACCAAAGGCTCTACATGCCAAACTATTCCAAGCGTGAGCTATTGATTAAGGAAGCTCATGTTGGAGGATTATCTAGTCATTTCAAGAAAACCAAGATAGCTAATCTGTTAAGAGAGAACTTTTACTGGTCAGGTTTGGCCAAGCATGTCCATAAGGTTGTTAATAGTTATGAAGTGTGCAAACACGTAAAGAGGAAGAGAGAACCCCATGGAGAATATATACCACTACTAACACTAACCTCACTTTATGTTGACCTCTACATGAACTTTGTCCTAGGGCTACCTTGGACATCTAGAGGTAGAGATTCTATTTTTATTGTAGCAGACCATTTTAGCAAGGTAGCACACTTAATTCCGTACCATTAAACTAACGTTGCTTTGTATATCGCTAATTTGTTTTTATTAGAGATTATCTTACTACATGAGGTTTTGAAGACTATTGTCTCAAATTGAGACACAAAATTCTTAAGCTATTTTTGGAAGACTCTTTAGAGAAGGCACTATAGCCTTAACCCTACCATTCCCCTGAATATGATTAGCACCCCAGTAACTACTGAAGAGAGTCAATTTGGAGTGCACCAAGCCTAAGAATTTCATGAGCTACACCAATCTATAACTAGGAAGATCACCAAGTCCCATTAGAAGTAGTATGAAATTGGTATTTGAGGCCGTTGAACTATTTCTTTCCACCCAGGAGACTTAGTATGGATACATCTTAGCCGAGAACGATACCCACAATTAAGACAAAATAAACTATCTCCTTGAGCTAATGGTCTATTCAATGTCCTAAAGAAAATCAACCACAACACTTGCCAAATTGAGTTACCTGATGACTATAGAGTTTCTTGCACCTTCAATGTGTTTGATCTAATCCCTCACTAACCAACAGAAGAAGACCCTACGAGCGCCCTAGAAGAAAGGATAGAGACCATTCTAGATTTGAGGACAAATCTTTCTAACCCTTAGCCTGATGATAAGAATCAACCCCTTAGACTGATTACATGTAGCCGAGCTAGAAGACTCTAAGGAATCGCTTGGAGGATACTAACTCTAGGCCATAGTTGAGATTAAGATTCCTATACCGAACTAATCTCATGCTGACTTAACTATCGAATCCTTACATACGTTAGACTTACCTCTCTTTAGCAACAATGC
Source organism: Lumnitzera racemosa (assembly GCA_024138005.1). Taxonomy (NCBI): domain Eukaryota; kingdom Viridiplantae; phylum Streptophyta; class Magnoliopsida; order Myrtales; family Combretaceae; genus Lumnitzera; species Lumnitzera racemosa. The sequence continues at coordinate 68,126,390 of JAMXBC010000007.1, read as the reverse complement.
TTTATCCTAGGAGACAGCCTAAGAGTAGCCGAGGTAAGCTTCCGTTTTGACCACAAGAATCTAACCCCCATTTAAGCTAACTTCTTTTTAGAAGAACTAATTGGTCCTCGACCTGGTCTACATCAAGTTGGCCCCTGACCATGAGCATTATTCTGTTTCCGCCTACCTTGTACCATATTTCTCTTATCTAGACGGCAAGTGACATGTGTCTTCTAACATAATATTCCAGAATGATTATTTCTTTTCACATTAAATATTCTTTGTCTCTTTTACCCGTTTTAGTATGTATTATGTAACTTAGCTATATTATACCCTTTTGTCTTTTCGTACATGTAAAGTAACTCTAGTAGACAGGTATATAAACCCCCACTTTCTTGTATACGAGGATCATATCTCTTCAATACAGAAATTACTCACTTTGAGCAACCTTAGTGTTCTCATTATTATTCAACTCTTATCTATTCCCTTTAGTAAGGAGTAGTAGCGAGTAACCCTTTAGTTTAGACTGGTGTGTTATATCTGATGGATTGTAGGCTGAATGGGATCAAGTGGTGCTTCATATCCATTTGGTAGCTACCTAGGCTTTCCTAGCTTTTTCTTTTGTTTCTTTCTAGTTCACTTTGTTGTGGTACTTCTCCATGTGTCGAACCCCAAAGACGTATCATATGACTATCTTAGAAATGTTGATGGATGGTCAGCTCATGATCCTTTATAGGGAGAGGCATAATCAACTATAATAAAGTCTACCTCTTTATGTACTATGTTCTCATCGTCCCCGATATGAAGAGTCAAGGAAACTACTCCCTAAACTTTTACTAACTAATTATTGAACCCGTATAGGTAATACTTGTAAGGTTATACCTTGTAATTTTCCAACTATTATTGTATTTGGTCATATGCATGCTTGAAAATCACATCAGTCGAGCTCCCAATATCAACCACAGCTTTCTTAACCTCAAATTCAACTACTTTGGTCTTAATGACCTATGTGTCATCATGGAGGAATTATACCCCCTGCGTGTCCTTATAAAAAAAAACTGTCCTATCATCCACCCTGTACCTCTTATCTCAAATATTCAGCACATGATCTCCTTGAGATTTGGTCAAACTCAAGGTAACTAAGGTACTTCCTCCTTTTTCTCCACTAAATATCACATTAATCACCCTTCTTAGAGCTCAATTATCACCTCCAACATTATCCTAAGCTATAAATCTCGATCATTAGCTTGGGTGTCATTATTACGAGGCTATTAATCAATCCTTCTCCATTAAGTAGGGCGTTCTATCAGATCCCGGTATAGCATAAGCTGCACCATCACATAGGAATACCTATTGAAAACTTAACTCAACCTACTCATTCATCAAAAGACAACCTTGTTTACATAATAAAGGGGTTTCTACATTAGAGTTCAGCTAAATTTCCTATTACAACTTATGTGTACAACGTAATATTTACATCAAAATATGAACTAGTTTTTTCCTTTGTCATCTTCATAATAATAGGATCCCTGACTTAATATAAACTCCATACAAAAGTCGCTGACTCCAATTTACACTCTCACTATATATAGCTCGCCCTAGCATTGGGCCCTTCATGATTAGTTAACCTAAGGATAAAACATTTGATCTCCTTCAGCAATTGAAGTTGAGTGAGAGTGGATAGCATATAACAAAATATGGACAATATGATAGACAATATTGCATATCACAACTAAAACATTTCAATTATAACCAGTAAGTTCAACTTCACATATGCATTCACCCAACCGGGCATTTACTGCTAGCAATGAACATGTTATGCTCATACACGTAGGATACATCAGTATCGATATCCCATGCCCTCCAAACTTCTTCCGGTTAGTTGACATAGCCGAGCATTTGGACACAACATCTACGAACCTAGGGTAACAACGAGCTACTAAAGATTAGGAACCCCACCAAATTGGACTATATACTATAGTCTATTATTATAAAAAGGGGCAATAAAGAGCTGCTTAGGAGTAGGACCCCTAACTTTACAAAATTAGACTACATATTGTAGTTTACCAAATCAAAGTGGCAATACTGCCAAATTATACCATACGCTATAGTCTACCAAATCAAAGTGGCAATACTGCTAAATTAGACTACACATTGTAGTTTACCAAATTTGACTATCGAAATAGTCACACTGTTCGGGCAATGCAATCTATATTCTTCTAAAAACTGAGTAAATAAAGCCATGCTTTGTCAATGATCATTTAGAAGACTCATTCTGAAATTTTTGACCCATAGGTCCATTATTGTACCATGTTGTGCCGTGTTGCGCCGTGCTCTACCATGATATGTAATAGCAACTCAAGAATATCAATCAACATAATCAATCTTCAAATTTTATTCAACATAGTTATTTGATTCTAATTTTTGAACTCTCCTTAGCGAAATACTAGTTTCTTACTTAGGGTTCACTTTGGTGAACACGTAGAAGATTGTGTAAGCATAAATAATCACCCAACATAGTAGCATAAAAGTTTTAACCATAATACAATTACTATCATTTAAGATCACCACATTAGCATCTACTATAGTAGCATATCAATTCACCTAAGTTATGCCCATATTCAATCAATACAGCAGCAAACAGCACGCAATGTTATAAGTATCAATATATCTACTCTAAGCATGAGTTAGATCCACTTACCTGGACTTAATAATAGCGTAGAATCTTAAACTCTGCTATGTGGTCCTTCCTTACTTATCACACCTATGCAAATATAATATAATCTTCAAATCAAGTATGGGTTGAACTCGTTCTGTTATAAGCTTTCATTTCTGCGTTTTTAAACTTTATTTGAGCGTATCTTACTCATTCCTTATCCGATTTTCATAAACTTTATATCATCACGATCCTTATTCCTAGTACTATTGATATATCTTAAGAATCAAAACTAATCAATATTGTTAAAAACCCAAAAATACCCTTTTCTCATTACGACTCAATTGTACACTACCTTAATTTCGTAATTGACCTAATTAAGCTTTAGTACTAAACTAAAAACCCTAAAAATTATACTTTCTAAACTTTTCTAGCAACCCTTATTATACCCTAAGGTGTTTATTTGACACAGATTTAATAAAAATTCTAATAGTACTAGTTACTATATTACATATTAAGCTAATATATAGGTTTATACTAGGAAAATACATAATAAATAGTATACAAGCCCGATTAATTTTATGAAAAATCTTATAGACTCATAAAAATATATATTTTAGTTATTGACCATCAATTACACTAAATTGGCTATTATTCATTTTTACAAAAATAGCGGTTTTAGCTTGAAATTACGGAAAATTAAGGAAAATAAATAAATTTACGAGTGAGATAAAAATCAAATATTCCAAATATCATCATAAACATCTAGAAGTCTAAACATGTAGGGCCTATTCATTAATTTCATCAAAAATTAATTATTTCAATAATTCGGTAAAACTGGTAGTTTTATTCAAAATAATTATAAAAAATAGTAAACATGCTTAATTTTGAAAATTCCCATTACCAAAATTATATATATATATATATTAGGTATATTAGGTATATTACATACAAAAATTGAGCTTGAAACAACATCATCTAATATTTATAAAAATTAGATTAATTTTCTCTTAAATAGAGCATTTTCTTAAGGAACTCATATTTACACTAATTATTTAATTAAAATAAAATTAATAAATTAATATACACCTAAAAAAACCAAATTTCATAATTAATTGACAACATTTTATATTTTTAGAAAATTAAACAAATTACGGGTAAAAAATTGGTTTACCTGAATTGGTTACCTCCGAGCACCATCGAGCTACCACTCCTTGTCAGAACACCTTCTCTAACCACCCTCTATCAGACCTCCAAGCTACTTTAACTCAAGTTGTGGCTTGGTATACGATCCGCTCTAACCCAATTTTGACCCTATTTCTTGTTTTATTTTTATTTTATTTTTTTCTTGATTTTTTAAAGTTATGTTCTTATGTTTTTAGGTTGCTAAAATATTGCAAATGATGTTTGAAGCCCTATTTATGAGTTTTAGGATTTTTTGCATGTAAAAAGGTAAAATTACACATGTCAATTTCACATTTTCGTAGGTGCCATGTGTCATTCTCTCCTTAACCAAGTGTTGAATTATCATTTGCAATTAATCCTAGCTGGACACATCATTTAGTGATTCACCCATTCAATTTTTTTATTAATTTTCCATTATTTTACCTAATTTTAATAATTTATTATTATTATTTGTATATGTTTAACACATAATGTATATCATATGTAATACATTTATATTATGTATAATTCAACTTCATTTATTATTTTTTAAAGTTAATTAACTTATCTCTAATATCTCGCTATATCTAAAACCTCAAATTTTACAATTATTGACTTTGTAGATAAATTAACTTTTTTTTAAATTAATATTTTTATATAGCTTATTTTGAGAAATTGACGTTATTAATCTGTTTCATATAACTTTTTTAACTTTACTGTAAAGTTTGAAATAAAATGAATACTTTAGTCTGGTACCCTAAGTTTAGGGGCTTGAATCCTAGAGTTATTGAACTAACTCGAAATCCTAGAGTATTACACGTTCTATCCTTTCTTCCTTATCTACCACAAACTTCTTAAGGTATCCTCTCTAAATAGCGTCCTCCAATGCATTTTTCGAATGAATGCACTCATTTGTATTGTGACTACGGTCACCATGGAAATTGCAGATCTTATTAGAATTTTTCATTGAAGAATTATTCCTCATCTTCTCTAGATATGCCAAAAATCCTTGATGCTAAACTTTTATTAGAATGTCAAACACAGGCTGGTTCAAGGGTGTATTTGTAGCAAAGGTTGAAATATCTCTTCTGATCTCCTTAAGGTTGATTTAACCTATTACGCATGTCAAACTTCTTACCTAAGTGGTCCTTTATTGATCTTATTTCTTTCTTTATCCTTCTTTCAAATTTCTTTCTTTCTTTTATTTTTTTTTCAAGTTCCTTGCAAGTTAGCATTTGGTCTTCCTAATGTATAAAATTTTCAAACCTCCTAGTGAACTTATCAAGGGAGGTCGAAGGATGTTTGGTGAATGATTTGAAGAAATATGAGTCTTCTCTAACACCTCAGAAAATGGTATGTAATGCAATACTCTTGTCACAATTAGTAATTTCAATCATTAATTGATTGAATCGATGGACATAATGTCTAATGTTTGTTTTAGGCTTCTGTCGTATTGAAGTCAAAAGCAAGTTGTAGGAGGCTTATAAGTAAGAAAATACTACTTGAATTCATTAGTTAATTGATAAAATGACAAGATGGAGATTGCTTTTTGGCAAGTTGAACCAATTCCTCCCTGATTTCCTTATGGTTGAAGGGAACACCTTACATGCTATAGCATTCAAAAGTCCATACAACTCCTTCAAAGTATGGAACATGTTCATGTGATCATCTAGGTCTTTCTTCCCATTGTAAGTGTCAAATTATGGTAATCAAAGAACTTAAGGGGAGGACTTCTTCTATGATATCCCAAATGATGGGGCTCAACTTCCTACACTTCGAGTCGGTCTCCTTTTGGGAGGTTCCTTCTATCACTAATTTCATAATGTACTCCTCTAAATCTTGTAGATTCATGTCTACAACCGCTTTTTAAGGCAAGTAAGCAATTAAGTGCTCAATTGTACCCTCCATACATACATGAACCCATCCATAAAATTGAGCTCATGGTGGTATCTACTAGAAATCCTTCTCCACATGGAAATCTTATCGCGGTTGTTGAGTAGTCTCATTCATTATTGGTAGCTTTACCGGGAGTACGGTACTAACCATCATATTGGTAGAGTTGGATTAACTTCTACTTCTACTACTTTCAAGAAAGGAGTAGAAAAAGATTTCGCATTGTGCTGTTGAAGCTATTTCCTCAACTGCCTTGACCTCTTCTAATTCCTTGGTAAATTTGGCACATAGGGCCTCTAACTATGAGATATGCAACATACCATCTACTTAAACTTGTACTTACCTAGGTGTATCATTGACCTCTGTGAGACACATTCTAAAGTGTCCTGCTATGGAGATATTTCCTCCTAAGCCACATAAGCGGCATTATTCCCCCACCCCTTATGAAGCATTGTCATCTATGGTTCTAGTTTTTGCTACCATATTGGTTTTCAAAGAACAAATGACACCAAATAGTTGATGGTAGACATTGGTTTAGATGAATTATGGTCACTTGTTGGTTACATACTTTACAAAAGAAAGCAAGTTAGGCAATAGGGGGTGTCAAGGCAACTCTAGCATAACCCCTTCAATGCTTAAGTTAGGTTCTCATAGGTGAAGGTGTAAAGAAATAAAAGAGGAAAGTGTGAGTGTCAAGAAGAAGAACTTACAATAGTATGTCGATCTATATTTATAGTTGAGGTCTAACAATTGTGTTGTTATAGATACTCCATTTTTGCTCCCCTTTTTATTTTTTCAATTTTTTAAAATAAGATAAATGATCCTAAATCAAGAAAAATGTAAAATAAAATAAAAATTAAGAAACCCCCTACACCCCCCCCCCCTAACAAAAGAAAAAGAAATGCAGAAAAATACAATAAAAAGTAAAAAATTTAAGAAAGCTAAAAAAATCAAGACAATTAAAGAAAGCTAAAAAAAAAGAAATTTAGAAAAAAATACAAAAAATAGAAAATTTAGGAAAACCCCAAAAATAAAAAATTTATAAAAATATAGAAAAATAGAGAATTTAGGAAATTTAGAAGATAATAAATTTTTAGATAGTTTAAACAGAATGGAGTTTTTAATAAAAAAATAAAGAGATGGTCGTTAGGCTTGGACTTAGATTTGAATCTAACTCAGTCTAACGTTATCTTAATTGCACATATAAACAAGGTACATGCCAACAGCTTAACGAATAAAGATATGGATATAGCATTAGATTTAAGTTTGAGGTTAGGAGTTCAAATCTAGTTAGAGGTAGAAACGACCTTTTTCTTTTTTAACACAACATACACACTGCATGGTCACATATAAGAGGTTCATTATACCATATATCCTAACACGTGGTACCCTTGGGTTGGATGACGTTTACATGGCATGCCATGTCAATGCCCATGCCACGTCAACTACCACGTATCACTGTGAGGACACATGGCATGCCAAGATTGGATGACATAGGTTGACATCGGCGCTATATCAACCCCTTTCTTTCCCTTTCCTTTCTCTTTCTTTCCCCTTTCCCTCTTGTTCCCTAACTTTTTTCAGTCGAAAACTAGCCCATACCCCTTACTTTGGCTCAATTTCTTGCGTGATTTTGACATGTGAATATGGATCTTTTTGGTTCAATATTATACTCTACATGGCCGTCTTTGCATTAAATCTGAAAACATGGTTAAATTCTTTCAGTTGAGGAATCAAATTGACTCCTAAAATAAAAAAAATACTCCAATTTCGAAATCACGCATTCATACCTAATTCACCAATGATGAACTTTCTGAGCTTATGCAAAATTGAATTACTATAAACTGGATGCTCCCATCAACACACGAAGGATAGAATCACTCATGAACACCTTCTCTCTAATTCTCAATCACTTTTTCTTTCTATACCTATAGCCGCTCTCTCTCTTCAGTTCTCTCTCTCTCAAGCTTCCATTGAATTACACTACCACCACTGTTAGATCCCCTTAGCCACTAATAACCGAGCCCAACCCATCTTGACTACCGCCATGCCCCCTAGCTACACTTTTGAACTTACTATAGCCAAACCCTCACCACTATGCGGCTACCATTGAAACACCACCCTACACCTTCCCTTGGAAAAAACTAATGCCATGATGAAGTTTATGGCATCCTAAAACCCTAGAACCAACATCTTCCATGTACCCAACAACCACCATTCTAATTGCCTAACATCTACCGTGGTTTCCAACTTACTCTACCACTTGGAAACACCTCCAAACATCGTAACCTTATTCCTACCCCCATTAACCCTAATAAAAAACCCACAAAACTACCTTTACCTATAAAAAAATCAGCCTGAAACCATATTGGAGCACCTTGCCAGCTGCTTCTCTTCATCCCTTCGCTACTCATGTGCATAGCACGTGTTAGGTCGATTTGACCAGTGTCCAACCTAACTCGATTCATTGACTGACCTATGTCTAACTCTAATTCAATCTACCTTTAGTATTTGGTCCAGCCCATTTGTGTTCTTTTTTATTTCATTTTTTTTCTTTTCTTTATTTTTTGTAAACTTAATCTTTTTAAAAAAAAATTAAAATCAACTCAACCTATTGAAGTTTTCATTTAACAAACTACAGAAGTTTAATCCCAAATAGCGACTTAAACTATGAAAAATTTTATTTTTCCATTTTCTATAAATAATTGATCACTTTATCTTTTTTAGAATTAAATTAGGTTGCATGTAGATAGATTTAGTTATAAGGGTATATTGAAGGTTAAATTTAAATTCGAAGAGATTAAAAGTAGTTTCGTTTAGGGTTTAAAAGATTATCCTTTAGGTCTAGATCTTTAGTTTTCAAAATTTATTTTAACAAAAAAATCGATTTTATCAAAAGATCAGTACCTAAGTTATAATCAATCCACCCAATTCGTTATAACTTAACTTTTTTTTCTTGACCCTAGTCAAATAGCAACTCCAAAAAGTTTTCAAAGTTAATAGAATTAGTTTTCTTTAAACTTTAGTCGAGGGTCAGTATTAAATGAGTAAGGTCTAATATTAATTAATTTAAAGAAGACTAATTCATAAAAACCGAGAGGAAAAAATCAAGCTTAACGGTTGTAACCGTTGCCTCCATAATTTATAGGTAAGGGAATTTAAATTATGGACTATGCTTAATATTCTAGAACATAGGTAGCATTTTGGCAACTAGTAAGCAATTATCCTTGCAAGTATTCCTAACTACTTATGCCTTTGTTTGAATTGAACTCCTTGTAAGTTTGACTAAGTCTCTCCAAGCTCCATGTCACTTGGCTGAGTTAACTAAGACAAGTCTAAACTAACTCTAGGCATTTAGGTATATTTCGAGCTCTTTAGCTTCTTAAGCTCTTCAACCCTTATAAACTACATAGTAGGAGAGGTTGGATGTACAACTTAGGAGGTTATGAATAAGGTAGTAAGTTGGATATGAGTTCCTTAAGGTTAGCCTTAGGACTAGAGTGCTTTAAGATAAAAATTCCGTACTAATAGATGAAGCCTATGTAATGGCTAATGAGCTCAAAGGGGGGCTTGATGTGTTTGTAATGGTTGATGAGTAAGGAAGTACACATTTGGGTGCTGTTAAGCTACTGGTAGGTTCTGGTAAGGAGATATTATCTATTAGTACGAGGTAGATGATTGCTCTCCTTACCCATGCTTAGCATGGCTTTCTATGAGATTGTTTACTTTATTTTTCTCAAGCAAACTTGTCCTTTATAGAAATGATGATAAAAAATAGACTAAACTTCTTTACTGACTTAAAATTAGGTTTAGCTAGTAAGAATATTGTAAGAGGTACTATTGGTGGGAACATAAGTGGTAGAAAGCCCATACTTACCAAAAAGATTGTTGAAGGGGAGCATTCTGTCACTACAGAAACTGTAGCCGAAGGTCAAGTACCTGAAGTTGAGCTACCAAGGAAGCAATCCGTAGTGGAGGTGCTTACTAAGAAGCAAGCCAAGGACAAGGAGAAAATAAAGGCCAAACAAGAAGGTAGATGGAGGTTGAGTTGGTATGATGCGAACATTGGATTGTCTACTCGTAATAAGGGGATTGCAATCCGACTTAGTGGCTCCCAACCTTAATTTCCAAAGTATCGTCTCCTTAGAAGGATCTAATACCTCCCATATTAGAGACTTAAGTTTAATGACTTTGCCATTGAGAATGGTCGAGTTACCACTCAGCTTCTAAAGGGCATTAAACTCCCTTGAGAGGTTTACGACATTGATAGAAATGTCAAATTCTTCTCCAGCTTGAAGGAGCTTACTACTGCAAAATTATATGATGTAGCCTTCATGTTTATCTTTGTAGTCGTTATGTAGCTAATATTTCTCTTTTAATTTGTTTTCTATTGTTAATATAGTCATCTCAGTATCTTGTCGTGATCATCGACATACATCATTGAGAAAAAAAGAGGTATGAATTTCAATCCCTTTTCATGTAAACTTCTAAGCTTAACTCGACCTATTTGTCTTTTAGGTGGTGAAACATGCCAAAAATGATATAGTAAAGATGGACACTGAGTTTGTTGCTTGAGTTAAAGTGTGGGACAATGAAAAAGAAAGTTGAAGGGTGAGGCTAAAGGTTTGATTGATAAGCTCAAGGAGTAATCTAAAGCACTTAGAAAGAAAGAGTTTGAGCTTCGAGATGTCATTAAAAAGAATGACAATCTTATTGATAAAATAGATGATTACATGAAGTATAAGGACAAAGCTAAGAGAAAGCACATTAAAGAGTTTTAGCAACTGAAGACCCTTTCTAATGAGCAAAAATCTAGGATCTCCAACTTTGAGTAGTAGGTAGCTCAAGGCATAAGCTATGAGTAAGTCCTTTAGGAAGTTTAAGACAATGAAGAATATATGAATATGCTGAGAGAAAAAATGTTGGATGGGATTATCATGGTGAGGCAAGAAATCTTAATCTACCATCTAAAATACAATATGAGCTATCTTAACTTCACAAACATAGTTGATAAACGTGGCAAACACCATAGGAAAGGCATAAAGATCAAGAGGTTACAAAATTAGAGAATCCATATACAATGGAGGATAGTGGTTTGGTGAGAGCCACAATAAATGATTAGAATAATGATCTCATCCCCCAACTACAAAACCCTCTTTAATCTCTAATCCCCCAACTGAAAACAATTAATCTCTACTTAATTTTATAGCTCTCTAAAACTCTTTTTTATGTCAGTAAGCCGACTTCTTTTATGTGTCTTCATATGACTTCCTTTTATTGTAGGTTCAACTTTATGTTTTATTAGGTGATGTTTTAATGAGTCGTAATTTAGTTTGTGTCAAATGAAAATTGATCGGCCATATATAGGCCATTATTACCCTTTAGACTCTTGTGGTTAAATTTGAGGTAGTCTAACCCTTGAAATTTGCATCGATAGCTTATAGTTCCTTTTTCACTTAGGACTTAGAACACATCTAACTTTTTCCCTTCTTGGATAGGGTTATCAGTTCACTCATTACCTATGTTGATTTTAGGACTTAGAGTTTACCTAATTCATTCCCCTTTTAACTAAGGTTAGGCTATATTAACCGTTGTCTATACCTACTATAAGACTTAAAGTTTTTATTTACCCTTGAGTTATGAAGCTTGGGGTCATTTGCACAAACAATAATTGCCCATTAGCATTTCATTCTAGCATAAGCTAAGATGGAATGTTGATGCAATTTCGATTAGATATTACAAATTCCATTCCTAGATTAGGTTCATTAAAATTTCTCAAATGGAATAACCAATCACAACAAGACCATAATTGAACAAACTTAACAAATTCATTAATTGTGTAAAGTAACAAGTCGGTACCGTACTTACATAAAGACAAACAACATGAACATCTTAAGTTAACATAAGCACCTTGGAGTAAGTCTCTTCTAGTAGTAACTTATCACACAAAAAGTTAAGTCACGTGTCATCAATACTCAAACAAAAAAACTTAAACAAAAACAACAAACTCATACTAGATCTATTTACCCCTTTTCACTCGAAATATAGCCTCAAATTATCAACATTACAAGTATGTAGTATGATTTGGTCATTGAGTCTTTCCAAGCTATAGGCTTTCCCATTTCCTATCACTTTTGAAACTTTCACTAGATCTTCTTAATTAACGGTCAACTTACCTTAAATTTCCTTTAGGCCCAATGCATCAAGCTTCTTTCACATTAGACATCCTATTAATCTCTTAATTATGTTTTGATGATAACAAAATGGGAAGATGCTGAAAGATTTATATGCATATCAATGATTGTTATATATGTTTACAAGTTTCTCAAGAATATCAATAAATTCTTCTAAGATCTATTAGAAGGTCAATCAGATGACTAATCAAAAGGTACGAAACTAGGAAAATAGGGAATATATTGAATCATCATTCAAGATCACAAGAATACCCTGCTTCACTTATTGAATATATTTAGGAAATATATTCAGTACATTCTATTATGTAAGGATCTAAATCTACAAAGATAAATTCAAATTATTTGTGTTATTAAATCTATCACCTAATAGATTTAGAAGAGACATTCTAAAAATCGAGACATTACAATATGAAGTTGAACTTACAGAAGTGTGTATTTAGAGCATCTTGAAGAAAGTTTTTAGGGTTCATGGTGATACAAAGGGGCATTGAGGTAAATCTTGAAAAACCCAAGCTATCCTGGACATGTAGTCCCTAACTACCCTAAAGGAATTGCAAAGGTTAATAGGGTACATGATAGATCTAATTGTAGATAGATCCAATCTACCTATAGTATTTGGAGGCAAGAAAGCTTCAAGAAGAACTTGCTGCCAAGAAATTGGTACATGACCTCGCCGTTGATGAAATCTCTAACTTGAAGGCTAAAATGGAAGAATAGTACAAAAAGTTTGCAGGCTTGAAAGAGGAGTTGCAGAAGAAGAAAAAAGAGAGGCTTGGGCCAAACTATTTGCATGATGAGCGATGATGAAAATAAGATCAGGATGTAGATAAAGGAGTTGGAGACCAATTACTCAAACTTATAGAGCCATGCGGTAGAGTTGGAGGAGACTTTGAGGAGAGGACCATCAGTTGAAGAGGCTCTCGATATAGTTACTCCCAGTTAGCAATATGAGAGGCTCCTATGGAAGAAGAGGTCTTGAAGCTTTATCCTAATTATGATCTCTCCTGTCTTGACTTTGTTAACGTCAACGACAAAGTTAGTAATGTCGACGAAGATGAAGGTGATGAAATAGGTGTCAAGAGTATGAATCAAGGTGATAATGAAGCTCATGCCAAGGAAGTTCCTTGCTCTAAGACCCCAGTTGCCAAAGAAGCCCTAGCCATTGATTTAAAAATCACTTTTGCTGAATTTGAGGATAGGTAATAGGACTTTTATTGTATTGGCACATTGCATTCTAGTACAATTATCAATTGAAATACATTCAAGGCAATGCCAAGTCCTTATGACACTTGTTGAGCAAAAATAGTTGACAAATCTCCAATACGTTTAATTTCATGTACTACACTTTCACAGCGTATATGGTATACATATGTTACTTCATGCTATTATTTGTTAGGATGTTTCATTTCGCATGCTAGTTGTTACTTAGCACGTCTTATTTCATATGCTATTTGTTTCTTGTCATGTTTTATTTCATACGTCCATCGTTTTATACTGTCTGTTAACCATTGAGGCATAGATTAGCCCCATTACTTGGTTGTAAGGTTAATTTGTATCGTTCTTTAATCGCGTTTGGCTAAAACCTAGGTTAGTTTGTTTGTTGTGCATCCTAGAACTTATTAATATGGTAATCATGACAAAAAAAAAAACATAAGGAGACTTCAAATATAATTCTCATAAATAAGTACTGTAGTTTTACAAACATGTTAGCTATCGCCAGATGAGTGAAGATAGAAATCATCCGATAGATTAATTGAAATAAAATTTCAGATTCTCGGCATTCTATGCTCAAGGGATGATTGATCCATCTAACCAATCTAGTCGGTAGGCGCCATCACTAATGACTTCCCAGATCCTAATAGGATCCTCCCAACTCGAGCTGAGCTTTCCTTGAGTCGCTCGTATACTAGTGACTTCCATTTTCTGGCAAACCAAATCTTTGGGTTAGAAAACCTTATGCTTCACTTTTGGATTGTAGTACCTTGCTACTCTATGTTGGTATGCTATGACCTTAGCTCTTGTAATGTCTTGAATTTCCTCAATAGTATCCAAATTCACCATCAGTCCAACTTGATTAAGCATAATGTCAAAATTATGCGTCCGTAAATTAGGTAAGTTCAACTCAATCGACAACATAGCTTCCATACCGTATGCTAACTCAAGTGGAGTCTCTCCCGTTGCAGTTCTATGAGCAGTTTTGTATCCCCATAGGACATTTGGCAATTCATCTACCCATCTCCCCCTAACTTGATCTACCTTTGTTCTTGTCCATTCATTTGAGGGTATGCTACAGATGTATAATTGAAGCAAATGCTATGCTTCCTACAAAATACTTAGAACTTATTGTTGTCAAACTGTGGGCCGTTATTTGTGATCATCGTATGAGGGACTCTAAATCTTAATATGATGGAATCAGAGACAAATGCTTCCACCTTCTACTTGGTGATCTTCGCTACTACCTCAACCTTGGCTCATTTGGTAAAATAATCCACGGTGACAATGACGAATTGTCGCTGGGCAATAGATTTCGGAAAGGGTACGAGGATGTCTAGCCCCCACTGAGCGAAAAGCCAAGGGCTAGTCAAATTAAATAACTTGATGGTTAACGTATTACTTGGCAAGTCATGCTTCTTGCATTGAGGATAGTGCCGAATAACATCCTTTGCGTCTTCTCTGATAGTTAACCAATAATAGTTGAGTCATAGAGCTTGAATGTATAGTATCTGTCCATTTGTATGGTTACTGCATATGCTACCATGTAGTTCAAATAACACCCTCTAGGCATCTCTCAAGGAAAGGCATCGAAGGTAGGGTTAAGATGTACCATGCTTATACAACTAACCATTAATTAGTATGTAGTTTGTAGCCTAGTAACTAATCTTCGCACCTTTTTTTATCGTCAAGGACAGTACCATCTTTTAGATAATTTACTAAGGAATCCATCCATGATTCTTCTCTTGGGTAAGGAGCTAACTTACAGCTTTGCGAGAGACTAGATAAGCTTTTCTATGGAAGAAACTTGATGAAAAGATTCTCGCTCAGCTTAGGGAATGCCATACTGGCCAACTTCGACAACTTGTCGTAGCAATATTCTTGCTTCTTGAAATTTTATGAATGGAGAAAGATAGGAATTCTTTTGCGAGCATTTGTACTACCAATAGGTACTTGCTTATCTCTTCTTCTCTTGTTGCATAACTTTTGGTGACTTGATTTACCACCACTTGGGAATTAGAGAACACTTCAAGTTTCTTGACACCAATTTCTTCTGCCAATTTCAATCCAGCAATTAGAGCTTCGTACTCTATTTCGTTGTTACTAGCTAGGAATCTAAATTTCAAAGCGTAATGAACTTTGACATTATGGGAGCCTTAAAGAACTAGGCCTACACCACTTCCGTTTTGGATTGAAGAACCATCGACATAATGAAACCAGTTAGGTTTCTTGGCAATCTTCACATAGTTTTCCTCTCCAGATAGGTTTGTCGACAATCTCTCACGGCCATTGCTAGCCGAATGTCATCCCCTTGTTCCTTTCATCTCCTTTAAGATGGTCTTTCTATTCTTTTGGCATCATGCGCTAAAAATTTTCATAGGTGCTCGCATTGTATTGTATCTTTAATTGTATTCTTAAGTTGAATGCACTCATCTGTATTGTAACCTTTGTCACAGTTGGAATCATAGTACTTGTTTGAATTTCTTCTTTAGGGATCCCCTTGCATTCTTTCCAACTACTAGAGGTTAGCTCTCTCCCGACGTACCTCCATCAAAATATTTGAGATTGGACGATTGATAAGCATATGGGATGAGATAGTCAAGATCCTTGGTCTCTTCCTCTCGACATCTGAATTGTAGTCATTATCCGTGCTAAGTCTATAATTCTCACTTTTTCACTTATCATTCTTTCCATCTCCTCTACTCTGATAAGCTTCTTATCTTGTCTTCCTACTGGATGTATGAGGTGGCTTTAGCCTTAAACTCAGCAAAAGTTTTTGGCTTATTCTTTGTAAGAGACTTGAAAATGTCTCCATAAGGCTTGACTTCATCGATTATGGCATTAAGGGCCATACTCATATCCAGTTCTAGGATTTAGACTATCTCGACCATAAATCTGGCCAAATAATCCTTGATTGACTCATCAGACTTTTGTTTAATGGTGTTAAGGATTGAGGAGTCCTTAACAAGAAGTTTACTCATAAGGAAATGTTGAAGGAAAACTTCTGTTAGTTCATCGAAACAGGAAATGTTATTTAGTTTCAAATGTTTAAACCATGTGCTAGCTACATCCATCAATGTTGAAGGAAAAGCTTGATAGGCTACTGCATCACTTAAGTTATGTAACTTAGCCAATGTATGGAAGTACTCTAAGTGGTCTTTGGGGTCCTTTGTTCCATCATAAGTCTCAACCTATAGTAATTATATATGCTAAGGTATTACTTCCTCTAAAATTCTTAGAACAAAAGGACTCTTTTTAATTTCAAATTATTTGTTTGGGGCAGCAGGGGTGCTGACATGCAAAGGACTCGCATGGTGCACTTGCTGAAATTGTTTGCCTTTGTCATTCCTTTTAAAAGCAGGAGCCAAACGTCCTATCATATTCTTGGCTTACTTTTTTTGCAACTCAGGTGAATAAATGGAATCATCACTTTTTTTAGTGTCGTAATCGCCTGGGTCTTTATTTTAGGTCAGATTTGGGTTAATATTACTATAGAGGAGGTTAAGGACTTGTTGGTGTTTTTTGTTTAATTCTTGGTTTTCTATGGCTAAGTCGAGGCAAAGTTGCTCGAGCTTAACCAATCATTGTTCATTAGTATGCCTATTCCCCTCTTCAGGGTGTTGTGAGGTAGTGCTAGCACCTATACTCTTAGATACTCTTTTCTTAGCCATGTTTAGGAAAAAACAGATGGTGCCAAATATTGTTGATGAATTTTAGGAGTAAGGAAAATCTTGCAAAAGAGAATGAAATGCTTGGTACCGGGGCTAGTTTGGTGCAGCCACTTGGATGCCAAAGTTAGTGGGGTGACTTTGTATAAAAAGTTTGTGAGTGAATTTTTAGAGAGATCTTACGAAGTTTTCTTTCCAACATTTATGACTGGTTGTAATGTCTAAGGCAATTTTCGAAATAATGGTTAAGACATGGGAAGCTTCTTGATTTGACATCTTTCTTGATATGTAAGGAGAGCAGGCAGTTATGTAATATAACTGTGCTTATGATAACTGTTCACGTTATGGGCTTGAATTCAAACTAGGAATGGATTTAAGATACTCAGCCTCGTATGTCATATTTCTAGAGGTATGCTTCGAGATTCAAAATATTCAGCTTATCGGTAGTCGAATGAACGAATATGCTAGATAAGCGAAAATTGGCTATTAATAGGAGTGTCTTTGGTAGACTAGTAACCCTAAATTGGAATTGGTTGGAGAAAAACTAGAAGTGCTCTTATAAGCTAACTATCTTAGGTTAATGGTTGAAGTACTCCTTAAGTTGGCTGACCATAGATGAAAGATTGAAACCAGATAGTACCCCACTAAGTTAACTAACCTAGGTGAACTGGTGAAGCGCTCTTTGAACTAACTAAGACCCTAAAGATGGAACAAAGGGTAAGCACCCTGTGGGCTAGCTAAGCACCTTAAAGGAATTTGAAACTTGGTCGTGCTCCTTTTAGTTAACTAACCTAGAAAATTGGGTAAAGTGCTCCTTAAGTTGGCTAAGACCTTAAAAGGAATTGAAAACTTAGTCATGCCCTTATGAGATGACTAAGTTAGGTGAATGGGCGAAGCATTCTTTGAGCTAGTTAAAACCCTAAATTGACAAATTGAAGCTTGGTCATACCCCTATGAGTTAACTAATCGAGGTGAATTGGGTAAAGTACTCCTCAAGCTGGCTAAGACCCTATAAGGAATTGGAAACCTAGTTATGCCCCCATTAAGCTAACTAACCTAGGTGAATGGGTGAAGCATTCCTTGAACAAACTAAGACCCTAAAGATGGAACAAAGGGAAAGCACCTTATAAGCTAGCTAAGATCCCTAAAAGAGTTAGGAAAAAGTCGTATGAATCAGTTAGAACACCAAAAGGTTGTTAAGAAAGAGGAAAGTATCTTGAATACTAGTTGCTATCTAAGGAGATAAAGGCTAAATGCAAATGCAATGTTTGAAAATAATATGCTAACATTGTATAAAAGTACTTATCTAATTTTGTCGATAGTACCCAAACCATCACACCTTTCATTGAAAAAAAAATCTTATCAAAACCAGCTAGATCATTCTTTGAAATGGATTCAATTCTTATTTTCTATTGTCAACCCAACTAATCTTGACATGGAACCTAAAACTCCATCAGCCCGATATAGAATGCCATCTATTATTTTTGTTCCTCAATCGATTGCCTTTTAGATTTTTCTAATTTGAATCATTTATCCTTGACCAGTAAATATTTATCGTGAGGTACTTGCTTGTTTGGATTTTTCTTTTCCTTGAAAAATAGACAATAAATCTTCCCTTCAAGGAGGATCAACCTTTGATAAACTATATAAAAGAACTTTGTTAATTATCAATGTTTTCCATCTCACTTTCTTCTTTTCTCATGTTTTTGGTGTATAGGTTTCATTTGAATGGAGTAAGAGAATAAGACCTTTTAATAGAATAGGGAAAAATGATGGAGGTGATTCCAATGTCGACAACTACAAGGGATACCAACTTTGCTTGTAAAAGATGAAAATTAAACTATAGTAACATTTAAGATTACTAACATTTTCGTATTTTAAGTAAGAATTTCCATTGATTTTTATGAGTAGTACAATTTTACTACATCAGTGTTTATATGGTCTCTCAACTCTAGGTCATCCATTTGTGATAAAATTAAAGCCCCTCCTAGTAACACTCACTTCACAATATAAGGACCTCCATAATTAGGAGCAAATTTTCCTCTAGAGTCTTATGCATTGGGGAGAGCCTTTCTTAACACTATATTACCCTCTCTAAAGTTCAGAGGCCGTATCCTTCTATTAAAAGCTTGAGCCATTCTTTGTTGGTATCATTGATTATGATATAACGTTGTCAATTTTTTCTCATCAATCAGATTCAACTGCTTAATGCACTTCTTTACTCAATCGGTCTCATCTAACTAAGTTTCTGATAGTACTTTGAGAGACAGGATCTTAACTTCCACCGGTAATATCGATAGGGATCAAGGAGTGATTATACACTCCTGAGCTCGAGGGCTAACTCAAGTGGTTCACCAAGTTTTCTGAGGTGAGTTAAGCACCGAGGAGTAGTACTTATGCAGGTCTAATCTATCAAGCTAATTTGTTGTCCATGCTATCCAAGATGTTGTTGAGGTGATCAACTGACATGCTAAGCTGAGCCCTCTACTAAACCATAGTCCAAGTACCAAATTTGAGTACAGCGATCTCCACTGTACCAAGGCCGACCAATACTATTAGGAGCCGACCCTCCAAGGCTAACCCAAGATGAGTCATCCCTAAACCAACCACAGTCCAGCCCCCTTTGACGTCGAACAAGCCTAAATAGAGGCCTACCCCTACTCAGACCACAATACTATCAGAATAACAATAAAAATGTGCACATACTGTCCTTACTGACAATCGTACTGTCCATTTTGACAAACAATATTCGCTGCACATGATTTCGTATCTTCCTATATAGTAATTTCCTTTTTTTATTTAGCAAATAACAATTCATTTTTGTAAGTATCAGTGACATAGAACTTACCCTAACAAGGTACTATAAATAGTCACATAATGTAACAGCAGCAAAAATATATACAAAAGAATATACTGGACATTTTACCTTCTTTCGAGCTATGTGTCCTCTTACTCTTGAGCTACCCTTATCTAGCCCATTTGACTAATAGTGAGTGACCTCCGGCTACACTTGTACGTTATATCAAGTGTGACCTAAGCTTGTATGAGGCGTTGGTGTATCATATTCAGGATCAGTGCAGGGGAACCCATGCTTTCCCTTGACTATCATTTACTTTTTAGGCCATCTTATGGCTTGGACCTACCCCCTTTAGTTATACATGATATTGTGTGTTCATCTACAAGTCAGCATCATCTTAGTATCAAAGCTTGGCTACTTTCGAAGCTGGATCCTTCTACTGTGTTCTTTTAATAGTTTGTCACTGCTCTTGTGTGATAGTAGTTCTATTGTTAGCTTTGAAGTTTAGTAGTGAGAAGTGTTTTATACTTTGTTTTCCCCTATTTTCATTACGCCAAAATAGAATGTGGTTGACTTTGTGTTTATTGTAAAGTAAACATCATTGTCGGATTCAAGTGTGCAAGGGACTTTAGGAAATCAAGAAAGTGGTACTCAACATGGTCAAGGACAGGAAGGAACCTTCTCACCTCAATCAATAGGTGACCGCGTGGATAGACTTACCGATTTGGTAGCTAGTCTGGTGACTGTCATCTAAGAAGACAAACAGCGAGCTAGAAACAAACCCACGATGGAACGTGAATAGCAAGGTTGAGGCAATGGTTAGTTTGGCCAAGATAACGCCCTAGCTTGACTACCCTGAACTGAAGGAATTAGTATGGACGTTAGATGGAGACTAGTGCTTGAAGAGATTGAGGAAGATGTAGAAGGGGGTGATGAGGCATAAGAGTACTACGAACCTGAGGAAAGGATTGTATGAGCCCTTAGAGTTGAGGGATCAAGGATGTGTATTCTAAGTTTCTCTAGAAGTGGTGATACCAAGGACTACCTAGATTGGGTAGATCAGATTGAAAAGCAGTTTGAATGCTACGAAGAGCCTGAAAATGTAAAGGTTAGGCTAGTTGTGTTGGAGTTTATCGGCTATGTCGCCTTATGGAAGAAGAATTTGCAAGCCACCAGAAGAAGGGAAGGAGAACGAAAGATTAAGAGTTAGGATGACATGAGGAGAGTTATGTGGAAATGGTTCGTGCTAAGCTATTATTTGTAGGATTCCTTCAAGAGACTGTAAGAACTGAGACAAGGAGGATCAAGTGTACATGCTTACGTTAAGGAGTTCCAAATGCTAATGATCTGGTGTGAAGTTGTAGAGCCAAAAGATTGAACTATATCTAGATTCATTGGCAGATTTTGGCAGATTGAAGTATGAGATGGGGGATGTCCTGGAAACCTTGGATGTTAGAACGCTTGATGATGCAACTTGAATCGCCTAGAGGATAGAAAGGTACCGAACAAGAAGATTTTGACCACCCATCAACTGTCCTGGCAGTATTTGACCTGTTCTAAGCAGACCTGTGTGAATGGAACTGAGTAAGGTCATTAAGACCTGACCTACTTAAACTACTCGAGCAAAGGAGAAGGAACCACTTAAGAAGTTTGAGAAAGGCTAGAGTTCAGGGAAGAAGATGAGTGAGATCAAGTGTTTCAAATGTCAAGGATTTGGATACGTAGCCACTTAATGTCCGAATAGGTGAACAATGGTGATTAAAGGTGAAGCACTAGCCGTTGAGGTCAATAGTACTGATGAGGAAGTAGAGAATCAAAGGAGGATGAACAAACTAAGTTGTCCAAAGAGGAAGTTATCTACAGTGAGGAAAGCAACTTTATGCTAATTGCTCTAGTGTTGAGGAGGATAATGAGTATTAGTCTTGTGCCTGAAAACGAGTAGAGAGAAAATCTCTTCTATATTGGGTGTAAGGTGAACAAATCACTATGCATGTTAATTGTTGACAGTAGGAGCTACACCATTGCCGCCTCTAAATTTATGGTCTAGTAGTTAAAATTGCCGACCATGTCTCGCCCAAAACCTTACAAGCTTCATTGGCTTAGTGATAAGGAAGCCTTACCAGTGAACAAATAGATGTTTGTGCCAATCTGTATAGGTAGGTATCAAGATGAAGTACTTTGTAATGTGATGCCCATGAGTACATCTTACCTTCTACTTGAACGACCATGGATGTTTGATTAAGTAGTTATATATGACGGTAAGAGGAACACATGTTCTATAGAGCATGAAGAAAGAAGATTGAAATTGAGTCCCATGAATGTCGAGCAAGTAAAATTCATGCAGTCCCATCTTAGCTAAACCTTGAAGAAGGAGGCTTTAGTATTGACCCAAGCTAAACTAAAAAGAGAAATGGAGTTGGAGAGACCGACCTATCTGCTTATCAAGAGACTTCTGGAGATGAGACCTAAGGAGGAAGAGTTACCGACCGAGGTAAAAAACTTACTATAGGACTTTGCCAACCTGTTTCTAGAAGAGCTATTAGAGGGTCTACCCCCAATCTGAGGTGTTGAGCATGTGATTAACTTGCAGCCAAGAGTCACATTGTTAAACAAAGCCTGCCTATAGGCTAAACCTTGAATAAATTATTGAACTGTAGAGGCAAGTAAATGACCTCATGAAGAAAGGGTATGTGCGGGAGTCCTTGAGCCCCTATATTGTATCGGCCTTATTAGTGTTGAAGAAGGATGGTTCTCGGAGGATGTATGTGGATAGCTAAGCCATAAATCAAATCACCATTAAGCACAAGCATCACGTACCTAGGCTTAATGATATGCTAGATAAGTTAAGTAGAGTAAGAGTGTTCTCTAAGATCGATCTCAAATCTAAATACCATCAGATTTGAATGCGTGAAGGAGATGGGTGGGAAATCGCATTCAAGACACAACATGGGTTATATGAGTGGCTTATAATGCCATTTGGACTATCCAATGTACTGAGCACATTTATGCGACTTATGAATCATGTGCTTAGAGAATTACTGGGAAGCTTTGTCATGGTTTATTTTGATGACATTCTAGTATACAATCCCGACCTGGATACTCATTGAGAACATCTCTAACAAGTGCTTGTGAAACTTTGAGCTAAACAGCTCTATGCTGATCTAAAGAAGTATGTCTTTTGTTATTTCGAGGTGATCTTCTTAGGATTTGTTGTGAGCATAGGTGGCATCCAAGTTGATGAAGAGAAGATAAGAGTAACATAGAATGGCCTAAGCCAACTTGTTCTAGAGATGTGAGAAGTTTCCACTACTTAGCGTCGTTCTATCACCGATTCATCAGGAACTTCAATGCGATTGTGGCCCTACTCACTGAACTCTTAAAGAAGAATGTTATATTCAAATAGGGTGAGAAAGAGAGGAGGAGTTTTGAGGAAATGAAAGAAAGGCTAACTATAACCCTCATCTTAGCTATGCCAAGCTTCGATAAGATATTTAAAGTAGAATGTAATGCATTTGGACTAGGCATAGGTACTGTGTTGATGCAAGAAGGCCGACCTATTGCTTACTTCAGTGAGAAACTTTGAAGAACCACACTCAACTACTCTGTCTACAACAAGGAGTTCTACTCCTTAATTCAAGCCTTAACAGTATGGCAACATTATCTACTGCCTATGCAATTTGTAATCTATATCGATCATAAATCCTTGAGATATCTGAAGAGCTAACCAAAGTTGTCTCGAAAACAAGATAAGTGGGTTGAATTCATGGGAGGTTTTTCTTATGTCGTAAAATATAAGAACGAAAAGACCAATGTAGTAATCGATGCCCTATCGAGACGACATACCCTCTTGACCGAGCTGCAGATGAGGCTACTTGGTTTTTCAACCATCAAGAATTTGTATGCCGAGGACCTACACTTTGATCCTATCTGTACCCGTTGTGAGGAAGAATGAATACTGGATGACTATCACAAGGAGGATGGATTCTTATTTAAGAAGAGGAGGCTATGTATCCTAACCTGTTCTATACAAGAACCGTTAGTGCACAAGGTGCAAGGAGAGGGATTGACAAGACATTTGGGCCAGCGCCAAACTTATGAGGTATTATCCTTTAGATTTTTTTAGCTAAGGATGAAGAGAGATGTCTAATCCATGCTAAAACGGTGTGCGACTTGCTAAAAAGCAAAGAGTTAAGTCGAGCAAGGATATTACCAACCCTTGCTGACCCTACCCAAACCATTGTCCGAGCTGAGTATGGACTTTGTGTTAGGATTGTTGAGGATGTCTTGAGGGAAAGACTTCATTATGGTGGTTGTGGATTGATTTAGCAAGATGGCACATTTCATGCCCTATTTTAAAACTAATGACGCTTCAACTATCTCTTTTCTTTTCTTACAGGAAGTAATCAAGTTGTACGGAATCCCTAAGACCATTGTTTCAGATTGAGACCCCATGTTCATGAGCCACTTTTGAAGGTCATTGTAGAGGCGAATGGGAACCAAGTTGTTATACAGTACATCTTGCCACCTACAGACTAATGGATAGACTGAAGTTATCAATAGAATCGTAGAAACTTTGTTGTGAGTTGCTCTCGAAGGAAATGTAGCCAATTGGGATCTATGCCTACTAATCATTGATTTTGCATACAATAGGACCGCTTATAGCATAACAAGAATGTTTTCATTTGAGGTCGTCTATGGGTTCAACCCTAAATTGCCATTGGACCAAGCACTCCAGTTAACGCTTGATGAAGACCAGCCAACTGTCGAGAGAGTTGAGGCCCTCAAAGCCATGCACTAAAAGGTTGTAGAGCAACTGGGTTGAGCTACTATTAAGCTTGAGAAACGAAGCCTAGGATAGAGGAAGAGGGAATTTCAACCAAACGATTTGGTCTGGATATACCTTCGTAAGGAACGATTCCCAAACTTGAGGAAGAGCAAGTTATCTCCTAGAGTTGATGAACCTTTCAGAGTGCTTGAAAAGATTAATCTTAACACCTATAGGATTGAATTACCTGAAGGATATGGAGCCTCGGACTGCTTCAACATTGTTGATCTCCAACCTTACATTCCTAAGGATGAACAACCAAGAACCAAACCATATTTGATCCCAAATCTCAAACAACCCGGAGGGGATAATAGGGATCAACGATCGATTATATACTCTCTAACCTGAGGGCCCTCTCAAGTGGTTCATCGAGCTATCCAAGGTGAGTTAAGCATTGAGCAGCAGTGCTTACCCAATGCAATATACCAAGTTACTTTACTCTCCATACTATCTAAGATGTTGTTGCGGTGATCAACTAGCATGCCAAGCCAAACCCTCCACTAAACCATAGTCAAAGTGCCAAATCTGAATACATCAATCTCTACTGTGCTAAGGTCGACCAAGATTATCAGGAGCTAACCCTTTGAGGCCAACCCAAGATGAGCCATCCCTAAACTAACCATAGTCCAATCCCTCCTAACACCGAATAAGCCTGAACAAAGTCCCACCTCTGTTCAGATCACAATACTATCAGAATTACAATAAAAACATGCACGTATTGTCTTTACTAACAACCGTATTGTCCCTTCTAACAAACGACATTCGCTGTGTACGATTTTGTATCTCCCTGTATAGTAATTTCCTTTTTTATTTAGCAAATGGGAATTCATTTTTATAATTATCTGTAATATAGAACTTGTCCTAATATGGTATTATAAATAGTCACATAATGTAACAACCGCAAAAATATATACAAAATAATAGATTAGACTTTTTACCTTCTCTCGAGCACCCATTCAAGTGTGAACTAATGGCAAGTTACCTATGACCACACTTATGCATCATATTAGTGTAACTTGAGCTCGTATGAGGCATTGGTGCATCATATCTAGCATCGGTACATGAGAACCCCTGCTTTCCCTCAACTATCATTTACTTTTCAGGTCATCTTATGGCTTGGACCCACCCCCTTTAGTTTCGCATGATATTAGGTTTGTATGTTCATCCACGAGTTTGTATCAAATACTACCTTAGTGCCATATACTAAAAAGTAAGGTGTTGCCCCTATCAATGCTTTGATGGAGGTCTGATAGGCCATGAGTGCGAAAGGCAACATCTCATGCTAATCCTTGTATGTAACAATCATCTTTTCAATTATTCTTTTGAGTTTTTTGTTAGCTGCTTCAACGACCCCTTTCACTTGGGGTCAATAAGGGGTAAAGTTCATATGGACAATCCTAAACTATCGGCACAACTCTAACATAAGCTTGTTCTTGAGAGTTGCACCATTGTTGGAGATAATCATTTCTAGAGCCCCATATCGAGCTAATATATCTCTCTTTATATACTTGACCACCACCCCTTTAGTAACATTTGAATAGGATGAGGCCTTAACCCACTTATTGAAATAGTCGATGGTAACTAATATGAAGTGATGATTGTTGGATGCCTTTAGAGTAATCAGGACAATGATGTCTATACCCCACATTGAAAATGGCCATAGCATAGAGAGTGCATGTAATTCTTGAGGCGGGGCATTTATCTTGCTTGCATAAACTTAGGATAGGTGACAATGCCTAACATACTTGATGTAATCGCCTTCCATTATTGATCAATAGTATCCCAACCTCATAATCTTCTTAGAAAGTATGTAACCATTCATGTGGGAGCAACATACTCCCTTACGTAACTCCATTAAAACCTTAGCCTCTTTGTCATCCATATAGCTTAGAAACGTATCGTCAAATGATTGTCTATACAAGGCTAATCTTCTAATAGTCCTTTTGTCCTTTTTTCTTAGCTTCATCAAGGTATGTACCTTATTGTAGGAACATTTTAATGTCATGGTACCAATGCTTTTTGTCATATGTACCTTCAATTGCTAGACGGAAGGCAAGTTTTTCTTCGACTTCAATTGTGAGCAATTGAATTTCAACTCCATTGGATATTTATATCATAGATGCCAAAGTGGCTAATACATGAGCAAATTGATTATGAGTCCATGGTACATGAGTGAACATGATTTCTTCAAATTTCTCCATTAATTCAATCACATGCAAATGATAAGGTACTGATTTAGGGACCTTCAATATATATTATCCCCAAGCTTAGCCAATAATAAGTGAAGAATCCCCATATACCTCTAACTCTTAGATATCTTTATCCAATGCCATTTTTAGTCCTATAATGCACGCTTCATATTCGGCAATGTTGTTGGTGTATGGGAAAATGAGCCTTACAGCTATAGGGAACTGTGTACCTTCAGGGGATATCAATATTGCCCTAATTCCACACCTAAACATATTAGCAACTCCATCAAAGAACATCTTCCATATCGGGAGGCTTTTGTCATCCTCTTCATCAAAACCACTTTCAACTACTAAATGTCTTCGTCGGCAAATCTATCTTATACCTCTTAGGGGATATCTTTAGAGGGATTCTTTACTAGTTGATTTGTTAGGGCTTGCCCCTTGACTAAATTCTAGTATACATACATGCTATCGAACTTTGACGATAACATTTGCCACTTTGAGATTCTTCCAATCAAGGTCTGCTTTGTCGCCAAGTACTTTAGGGGATCATGTTGAGTTAGCAATTCAATCTAGTAATAGAGTATATATTGTTTAAGCCGATGCATGACCTAAACTAAAGCACAACACATTCTTTCAATTTTAGAACATTTCTATTCCCCTTCTATAAACTTCTTACTCAAGTAATACATAGCTTGCTCCTTTCCTTTCTCATCTTTCTAACCGAGTATGCACCCCATGGTCTCTAGTAATATTGTAAGGTATCGAAACAATGGCTTCTCAAATTTAAGAACTACCAGAATTAGAGGGTTCATGAGGTATTCTTGATTGTCGTAATGGCTTTCTTGCATTCTTTATCCTAATTTACCTTAGCATTCTTTTTTAGCAATTTAAACAAGGGACAACATTTATCTATAAGTTGAGATATGAACCAGACTATGTAGTTCAAACGGCCTAATAAGCCTTTAATGTCTTTAATTGTACGTGGAGATAGCAAGTCGACTATTGTTTTGACTTTATCAGGATCTACTTCAATGCCCCTTTAGTTGATTATGAAACCTAATAATTTTCCTAAAGTTACTCTGAAGGTGCATTTCTCTAAGTTTAGCTTTAATTGGAACATTCTTAACCTATCAAACAACTTCTTTAGATTATCCACATGATTTTCCCTTACTTTGGATTTTGAAATCATATTATCAACATATACTACAACTTCTTTGTGTATCATGTCATGGAAGACTGTGACCATTACTCTCTAGTAAGTTGCCTCAGTATTTTTTAGTCCAAAAGGCATTACTTTATAACAAAATATGCCCCTAGCTATAATAAAAGTTGTTTTAGCTTTATCTACTTTGGACATTTAAATCTAATTATATCTAGAGAATCCATCCATAAAGGAGAAGAGAAGGTTCCTAGTTATATTATCTACCAAGATGTCAACATAGAGCAAAGGGAAGTTATCTTTGGGTGTTGCTTGATTGAGATCTCAAAAATTCATGCACATTCTATAATAGGAATCAGGCTACTAGGCTTTTGACTCGTAGTTAGGCCTGAAGACTAGAAGGCCTAGTAAGGTGGATTCTTCTACTTTAGTTGACTCATATCGAAGTCGAGTACTTATTTGCCAATTCACTCTATATGGCGAGCTAAATGATTGCCCATCTCTCTAAAGTGTGCTAAGTTGTTGATTATCAAGAGAATAGCCAAACCTCTCATGATTACACATACGTGCTCGAGTTGACTAATGACTTGGTATTCTCCTTACCAAGAAGTCGAAAGAGAGAGACTGGATTGATCCTTAGCCACTCCTACTTGACCAAGCAACCTGACCATACACTTTTGTCTACATCTGTCAATGGCCTTGCTAATGTATCATTGCTACGTATACAGGACTATAAATAGAATCTGCTCCACTAATCCTTGCTTTTCTTGAATATTTATTTTTCCCTTTTGTATTCTAGTACATTACTTCTTTAGATAAATACGTTTTTTTGTCTTTTCCCTTCTAGGCAAGTTGCCTTAACTTTTGGGTATAAATACCCCTTATAATTGTAGTTGTAAAGAGCATATTGAAATTAATACACTTGACATTTTGTCCTCTTGTAAACACTACCTATTGACATTCATTTTACTCTTATCCTAACCCTTGTGCAAGGCTAGTTGGCGAGTAACCTCACTGAATCAATTCGTGATCATATCAAATTGTGCCGTGAGTCTTTGGAAGTTCTATTAGTATGTCATATCCTTTAGAGTTGTTCGTAGGTTTTGCTTACTTTTCACTCACTTCCCCATTCTTTCACGTATTTTCCCATCATCTCTTCAAGCTCTCGACATGCTTAGACCCATCTAGTGACCGGCCTTACCTGTTCTTGGTTACTATTTGCACCACTCTAACTTTTTTGTTCTTCTTCATCACTATCACAATGTTAGCTACCTATTCAAGATAGTTAGATACTTCGATGAAACTAACCTCTAGTAACTTTTTAACTTCTTTAATTTTCAACATGATATTTGATCTAAATCTCCTTAGCTTCTACTTCTTAGGTTTGATATCTTCTCGTATGGGGAAGTAATGGACCACAATCAATGGATCTAACCTAGGCATGTCTTCATACGATCATGCAAACACATCTTGATACTCAGACAATAATGTAGTTATTTCTGCCTTCTACTCTTCTTTTAAGTTCCCTCTAATCTTTAAATTCTTAAGGTTATTGTCAGCCCCAACATTAACTATCTTAATTGGCTCCTCAATGGAAATTCTACCCATTTCATGTCTTTGCTAGCTCTTTTGTATATCATTGTAGCCATTTACATCACCTTCAGTAACTAACTCAATAGGGATAAAAGTGATATCAATATTTTCATTACCTATCTATGTAAGGTATGCCTAGCTTTTATTTAGAGCATTGGATATAGGCTAAAAGTATGTAAAGGAAAGGGTGTAAGTAAAGAAGAAGTGAAATAGAATGAAGAGAATGGAGATTGAACTTTTATTAGATTAAAAGGGTCTCTTAAGTACATAATTGTAGGACAAAGGTAATTAATAGAAAACTCAAGAAAATACTAAATCATGATTCATCCTTTACCCTAGAGAGGACTTATCACCATTTACAGGGACAAAGAACTAGTTATTCAAGTGCTAGAGCTTGCAGGATGGGCCTACTAATTTGTCTTTATTGGGGGTATCCTCTTTAGTAGATTCTAGGGTTTGAACATCAACCCAGATGAATCTCTCTATCAACGACAAAAAGTTCATTAGGGCATGATACAATCTATCACCTTTTTGGCCCTTCACTTGCATGTTTTTCAATTCTTCCATCAAAGTTGGAATCTAGTTGAGCCTATAAGTACTAATCTACCCTTCCTTGAATTTTAACTTCTCATCCTTCCTTTGATTAGTAATCATGCCCACTTCCTCCAACATCTAGAGCCCAAAGTCTTCCTTGATAGGAATCAAGCTATAGGAACCCTAACCCATAGTTAAGCCTAAGGACTAGAGGGGCTGGCATGACAAATCCTCATGTTCTAACTAACCCCTGTCGAAGCCAAATACTTATTTTCAAGGCCGAATACTTACTTACCAAGTCACCGCTAATGCCATACCATATGACTGCCCTTTATTCTGTGGCATATCGAGTTGACGATTACTCTCTATTACTAAGCTGCCCAATCATACGGCATCATTCTTACCAAGAAGCCGAGAGAGAGAATCCTGACTGATTAATCCATCCATGCTCAAACAAGCCCATCTATCCATACTTTTTTTCTGCATCTCCTAACTAGCCTACCAATGCCGCATTGCTACATGTATAGTATCATATGTAAAATCTATCATGCCAATGATTATTTTCCATGTATATTCATTTTTGTCCATTTGTAACATGTACATTGCCCTTTTAAGAAATGCCCTTCTTGTCTTTTCTCTTTTGGGCAAGTTTCCCTAGTATGTAGGTATAAATACCCTTGTACTTGTAGTTGTAACATAATCAAATTACCTTCAATACACTTGAGTACTTTCTTTCTTGCGTAAACACTACTTGTTTACTCTCGACATCATTCTTATCATTTCCCTTAAGCAAGGTAAGGTAGCAAGTAACCTCACCAAACCAATTCGTGCATCATATTGAATTGTGGCGTAAGTCTTTAGAAGTTCCTTTAGTGTGTCATATCCTTTGAAATTGTTCGTGGGTTTTTGCTCACTACTCCATTCGCCTCTATCACTCTTTCCGTACGTTTCTTGATTAGCCCTTTTTCGACGTTTCTATAAGCTTAGACCCATCCAGTAACCAGCCTTGTCTATTCTTGGTCATGGTTCACACCATCTTGGTATCAAAGCAAAGGTTTTATGTGAACTAAAATTAGTTCTTCTTAAATTTTTGTTATGCTCTATTTTGCCCATGTAAAATAGAGTCGGTTATTGAGTTCATTTGACTACTGTGCTATTAGCTGTTCACTTTCCAAAGTCTTTGTTTAATTCTAAATCTGTAAGGAAAAATGATAGACCTAAATATGAATGTTGGTACTAGTCATGATAGTGGAGTTATCCACTGTAGGTGTCAGTCTCAAGGAACTTCCAAAAACACTGATAAAAGGCTCAATGAGGTAACTAACCTCTTGGTAGATCTGACTCAAGCTATTCATGCACTGTCTTGTCGACTTGCTGAGGCCACACAAAACACTCCACAAGCTGCTCAACTTGTTAGAGGTCAAAACCTAGCTCAACCATTTATAGGTGGAGGAGTTGGCGGACGAGTAAGGTGAAGAATAGACATGAGAGAGCTTGATGAGGAAGAAGAAGAGTATTTTAAAGAAAAGTGTATACGAGTCCCTAGGGCATCCGACCATGTTAAGCTTCAAATTTTGAGTTTTAATGGATCTAGGATGATGAGTATCTAGATTTGGAAGAGAAGGTGGACCGTATGTTTGATTATTACCAATATGAGGATTATGAGAAAGTAAAGACTGCAGTTGTTGAATTTTTCGAATATGCCGCTGCATGGTGGAAGAACCTTTAAGCCATGAGAAGGAGAGAGGGGTATCGAGAGATTAATACTTATCTCGAGATGAAGAGAGTGCTCAGAAACAAGTTCATGCCAAAAACATAACTCCAAGACACTTTCACTCAGCTTCAGGAACTGAGACAAGTAGTCCAAACTATTGATGACTATATTTAGGAATTCCAAATGCTTATGATAAGATGCGAAGTAGAGGAACTACCAGCCCGAACAGTTTCAAGATTTATTAGTGGGTTAAGAGACATCCGAGACATTATGGAACTCTAATGATTTGACACAATGGATGAAGCTGTTAGGATTACCCAACGTATAAAGAGGTAAAGAGGAAGCCGAGCAACGACTCGAATGCTGACTAGTCGACCAGGATAGGTAAGTAACTGCATTCTATTGAGAGCTGACTCAAGAAAAAAGGTTGATGTCAGAGCTAAACAGAAAAGCCGACTTGAAGATGCAGTATCAACTTGAATGCATGAGAAGGGGTAAGGGTCTGGTACGGCCAGATCAAATGCTCCAAGTCCTAGGGGTTCGGACATATGGTTGCTTAGTGCCCGAACCGAAGAATGATGGTTATCAAAGGAGACATCCCGAAGTTAGACATAGAGAGTACGGATGAAGAACTCAAAGAAGAGGGGGTTCCTCTCGAGAAGGAGAATGCTAAGAAAGAGTTAATTAAGGAAGACGTGTATGCCGAGGACTTAGACCAGCTACTCATGATTGTCCAATGCACTATGAGTGTGGAACCCTCATGAGAGGAGGAGTAGAGGGAGAACTTATTTCATATCACTTGCAAGGTGAATAAATAAACATGCACCTTTATCGTGGATAGTATAAGCTGCACTAATGTGGCATCAGCTGACCTAGTCTCAAAACTAAGGTTGCCAACTGTTGTACATCCGAAGCCGTACAAGCTGCAATGGTTGAGTGAGAAGGGAGCATTATACATTACTAGGTAAGTACTGCTACCGATCATTATCAGCAATTACTCCAACCAGATTCTCTGCGATGTACTGCCCATATGTGCTTCTCACGTGTTGTTAGGATAACCATGGCTATTTGATAAGAAAGCCATCTATTACGGTTACAAGAATACCTACATGCTTGAGAAAGATGATCAAAAGATCATGCTAAATATGATGCCACCAAGAGAAGTTCATAAGTTACAGATGAAACTTGCTTGTAGATCAAAGAAGGCTCTAATGATGAGTAGAGTCGAGCTCTGAGAGGCCATTAATGCCAATGAGCCCACCCTCCTATTGGTCAAGTGACAACTGGAAATGAAGGAGCAGGATGATTTAGCCTAGGAGATGAGGGAACTGTTGGATGAATATGCTGACTTGTTCCTAGAACAGTTACCTAAAGGGTTGCCCCTAACTTGAGGCATAAAGTACAGCATTGACTTAGTACCTGTTGCTGCACTGCTAAACAAGCTAGCTTATCGCATGAATCCCGAGCAAGCTTCTAAGCTTCAACATCAAGTCAATGAGTTGTTGGAAAGAGGATACATGAGCAAGAGTCACAACCCTTGTACTGTGCTTGCACTTCTAGTACCGAAGAAGGATGGAACTTGGCGGATGTATGTTGACAGCCAAGTAGTAAACAAAATCACGATCAAATACAGGTCTCTGCTCCTGAGGCTAGAAGACATGTTGGATGAATTGAATAGAGCCAAAATTTTCGGTAAGATTGATCTTAAGTCTGGCTACCATCAAATCTGCATGAGGCCAAGAGACGAGTGGAAGATTGCTTTGAAAACTCGACATGGACTTTACAAATGGATGGTCATGCCCTTCGACTTGTTGAATGCCCTAAGTGCCTTCATGAGGCTTATGAACCATGTACTGAGACATCTCATAGGGAAGTATGTCGTGGTATACTTTGATGACATCCTGATTTAGAGTGTCGACATATCGAGTCATTGTGAATACATTAGAGCAATCTTAGATATTCTCCATACCGAAAGATTATTCGATAACTTAAAGAAATGTTGCTTTTGCTAGGAAGAAGTGGTATTCTTAGGCTATGTATCAATGGAGGAGGCTTATGAGTCAATGATGAGAAGATCTAAGCAATTGTTGAATAGCTGACCCCTACTACTTATGCTGACGTGAGAAGTTTCCGCAAACTAGTTTTGTTTTACCAAAGGTTCATCAAGAACTTCAGTACCCTTGCTGCACCCCTTACTAAATTAATGAAGAAAAACACTGACTATCGATGGGAAGAAAGGGAGGAGAGGAGTTTTGTTGAGATAAAGAAGAAGTTGACCTTTGCCCTAGTGTTAGTGCTCCCTAACTTTGACAAAATTTTTGAGTTAGAGTACGACGCGTCGGGCATTGGAATAAGAACTATCTTGATGCAGGAAGGCTAACCAATTGCCTTCCACAGTGAGAAGTTCCAAGGACCTCAATTAAATTACTCTGTTTATGACAAAGAGCTCTTGGCACTAATTTGAGCACTCTAAGTATGACAGCACTATAGAATTTGTCATATATACTAACCACGTATCACTACGGTACCTCTAGAGTCAGATCAAACTATCCAAGTGACAGGCGAAATGGGCTAAATTCTTTAAGGGATTCAATTTTTTGATTAAATACAAGCAAGGAAAGAGCAACATAGTTGTAAATGCTCTTTCGAGGAGGCATGCGCTCTTGTTAGAATTGCAGATCAAGCTATTTGGTTTTGCGAGTATCAAAGAATAGTACTCTGAGGATCCACACTTTGGACTAATAATTTTGCAATGTGTAAATGCGAGGATGAGTATTAATCAGAGAAGCCCACAATAACGGACTCTCTGGACACTTTAGAGAAAGGAAGACTTGTGAACTATTAAATGGCTAATTCTTTTGGCTAAGAATACAAAGAGATGTGTACCGAGTGGTCGAAAGCTATGCTGTATGTAAAAAGGCCAAGTGTCGAGCCAAACAAGAGAAAGCAATGTCCCTACCTGTCTCAACAAGGCTATGGACTAAACTAAGCATGGACTTTGTTCTCGGACTACCAAAATTACCCGAGGAAAAGATTCTATAATGGTTGTCATGGATTAGTTTAATAAGATGGAACACTTTGTGCCTTGCACCAAAACTAACAACGCTTCGACTATTGCTTTTCTTTTCTTGCAGGAGGTTGCACGAATATACGGCATACTGAAAAGTGTGGTCTCCAACAGAGACCCGAAGTTCTTAAGCCATTTCTGGAGAACCTTATGGTATCGATTGGGAACTAAATTACTCTCAATAGCTCATGTCACCCCTAAATTGATGGCCAAACAGAGGTGGTTAATCGTACTTTGGGTTCACTGCTCTAAGCTGCAATAGGCAAGAACTTGGCTGATTGGGATGTTTGCTTACCAGTAGTCGAGTTTGCTTATAACTAAATTGTACATGACACCACAAGTAGACCTCCTTCGAAGTGTTTTATGGATTCAATCCCAAGTTGCCCCTCGACTACGCTCTTGTACCCACACCTGCGCAAGAGGACCCCGATGCCTTGGCTACAATACAATCCCTTCAGCACATCTATGATAAGGCCACTCAGCACATTGACCAGGCTACTAAAAGAATGCTTGAAA
The DNA here is from genome assembly GCA_024138005.1 of Lumnitzera racemosa. Classification (NCBI taxonomy): domain Eukaryota; kingdom Viridiplantae; phylum Streptophyta; class Magnoliopsida; order Myrtales; family Combretaceae; genus Lumnitzera; species Lumnitzera racemosa. Next base: position 68,091,227 of record JAMXBC010000007.1, on the reverse strand, counting down.
AGGGCAAGGGTCGGTCGGCTAAACAATTTCAATCGAGAGACTTGGTATGGCTACACCTTAACAAGAAGCAATTTCCGAACAAAAGGAAGAACAAGGTATCTACAAGAATGGAAGGACCTTTCAGAATCCTCTAGAAAATTAGTGACAACGCTTATAAGTTGGAGCTACCTAAGGACTATGGAGTTTCTGATACCTTCAACATTGCCGACCTTAGTCCATATCACCTTGACGAAGGATTGAGCGAACACTATTCGGATTTGATCCCAAATCCAAAACAACCTAAAGGGAATAATGGGAATCAAGCTATGGGACCCCTAACCCGCAATCGAGCCCGAGGACTAGAGGGGCTAATACGACAAATCCTCATGTTCTAACCAACCCCTGTCGAAGCCAAATACTTACTTGCTGAGTCACCTCTAATGTCGTGTTATATAACTGTCCTTTATTCTATGGTATGCTAGGTTAATGATTACTCTCTATTGCTAAGTTGCCCAATCATTCGACATCATCCTTGCCAAAAAGCCGAGAGAGAGAATCTAGACTAATTAAGCCATCCTCAAATAAGCCCATTTGTCCATACTTTTTGTTCGCATCTCCTAATGACACTGCCAATGCTGCATTACCATATGTACAGTATCACATGTAGAATCTGTAGCACCAACGATTATTTTCCTTGTATATTCATTTTTGCCCCTTTGTAATGTGTACATTATCCCATTAGGAAATGCCCTTTTTATCTTTTCCCTTTTGGGCAAGTAGCCCTAGTATGTGGGTATAAATACCCTTGTACTTACAGTTACAACATAATCAGATTACCTTCAATACACTTGAGTACTTTCTTCCTTGCATAAACACTGCTTATTTACCCTCAGTATCACTATTATCTTTTCCCTTAAGCAAGGTTAGGTGGCAAATAACCTCACTACACCAATTTGTGCATCATATCGAATTGTACCGTGAGTCCTCAAAAGTTTCTTTGGTGCGTCATATCCTTTGGAACAATTCATAGGTTTTTACTCACTACTCCATTTGCCTTTGTCACTCTTTCCGTACCTTTCCCTATTAGCCCTTTTTCGAGCATTCTGCAAACTTGGACTCATCGGCCTTGTCTATTCTTGGTTACAGTTCACATCACTCTTACTCGTCAACACCAATGTAAGGTATGGCCATTTCTTTATATATTTCATAATCTTAGTCACCTAGAATCATTATGGCTTGGCCATTAGAGATGAACTTGACTTTTGCTGTAAACTTGAAGGTATGACCCCTGCTACATCAATCTAAGGTCTTCCCAGTAAGAGGTTGAAGGACCTTTGCACATCTAGAACTTAGAATCAAACATTGAAAGTTTGTAGGTTGATGATGACTAGCAAGTCAATCTCCCCTATGATTCCTCTCATGGACTCGTCAAAAGCCTTGATTGTTGTAGAACTTGACTTGAATGCAGTCACATCAATGCTTAATAGGTCAAGGTAGCTAGAGGGCAAATATTTAATGACAATCCATTGTCGACCAAGAGTCTCACTATGATTATATTACTGACTTTTAGCATTATTAAGAGAGGCTTAGTATGTTGATTACCTTCCTCACCTAATTCTTTAGTGGAAAACGAGATTTGATCCATGGATAGAGTTGGTAATTGACCCCATCTTTTCAATTGATATTTTGTGAAAGACCTTAACCTCCTTTAGAATTCAAAATAGAGCCTCTTGATGTGGTTCAGATGCCATCAATAGACTCATAAGAGATATTTATGCTAAAGTCTTAATGAGCTAATCCATTATCTTATACTCAATTGACTTAACCATCTTAGTGAAGGTAGACAATCCTTCCTCGTATTTAGCTGGTTTGTCACTTGATTCTTCTAGTACATTTTTCTTTTTAAGGTCTTTTTTTGGGTCATAGATTTTGTGGAGCGAGTAATCCCTCCTATAAGAGAACTTAATTGCCCTTAGTTAACTACCTAGTAGTTAAAAGGGGTAGTTTTATAATTCTTAGGAGATAAGGGTATATGGAAGGTGTACCTCTTGGTCTTTGAAGCTTACTTCTCCTCCTATTTGTAAAATTTGTAGACCTTGGGCTCCTAGTTAGAACCGATCATTTTGATGGTAGGATCTGAATATCATATTGATAATAGGGACATTATTAGGTAGAGGGTTATTGTTGACGTTTGGAAGGGGGCTTCTACAAAGTCAAGTTTGATCGAGCCTTCATCAATTAGGTCTTAAATTTTATTTTTTTAATCTCTAGCATCAGTTAATTGAATGGTCTATATCTTTCGTTATGAAGCTTAGAATGGATCATATTATCTTTTCTTATAAGGACTTAGCTGATAGGAACCGGTATCTTGGTGAACTATCTTAGGGCCTTATTGACTTGGGGCTGGCTTTGAAATTATTGCTAAACAGGCGAAGGATTTCTCCTAAAGGAGACTTGGGTATTGGGCCTAGTATTTCAATTTACCATGCCTATAGTAGCTTCTTTAGGCTTGCTAGTAGTGGTCTTTATAATGGGTGGTCTTCTATTTGATGATTCTTGTAACTTGCTAAAAGAGATAGCACTTTCAATTCAACATCCTGCCACTACTACCTCTGTGAAGCTAGAAGAGGCCTATCCAATCAGGTAGGAGAAGTAAGGCCTTCCAAGAGTATTGATAAAGGTCAACGTTAGCTCTTTCTCGCTCATGGGGTTAGATACCCTTATAGTTGGGGATCTCTATCTTTAGGCATACTCCTTAAATGATTTGTTGTGCCTTTTTCTTAAGGCAACCAAGTCCATCATGGTTAGTGCCACTTCAACATTAAATTTATATTGTTTGTAGAATGCCCTAGACAGCTTCTCCTATGTGTTCACTTGATTCAGATCTAGTTAAGCATACCAAGTTAAAGTAGTGTCTGTCTAGCTATCCTGAAAAGTTTTCACCATGTCCTGGTCATATTGTACGTACTTGCCCATCTTTTGCACATACAACTTGGTGTGTAGTTTAGGGTGGCCATTCCCATTGTATTTCTCAAAGTTAAGTACCTTGAACTTTTCAAAGAAATTTTCATAGTTATAAGCAAAGAAATTTGTAATACTAGCCTGCTCGAAACCATCATAACCTTCAAGAATCTCCATTTTTCAGTAATTTGTTAGGTCAACTGCCTCTCAAATTCTTTCAATTTGTCTTGGTTAGCTTTTGGCTTCGTGTTAATTAGGAATGAGTAAGTGTTGGGCTCAAAAGTCAAGTTAACCTTTAGATAAATCCCTTCTGTCTGAAAAGATTCAAAGGTCGAGCTAACTTTAGGATAGGCTTCTTAATACAAACCGTGACCAAAAACAGATAAGGCCACTCACTGAATGAGTCTAAGCTTACCAAAAGCTTGAAGAGATGATAGGGAAATGTGCGAAAGAATGGGAAAGTGAGTGAAAGGTAATCAAAACCCAAGAATAGCTCTAAAGGATATGACATACCAATAGAACTTTTGAAGACTTACGGCATAATCTGATATGATGCATGAATTGGTCCAGTGAAGTTACTTATCACCTAGCCTTCCTCAAGGGTAAAATGAATGTAAACAGGCACTGTTTATGAGAGGACAAAATGTTAAGTGTATTAATTTCAATATGCTCTTTACAGCTACAATTATAAGGGGTATTTATACCCAAAAGTTAGGGTAATTTTCCTAAAACGGAAAAGACAAAAAAGGGTATTACCTTAGAGAAGTAATGTATAAGAATACAAAAGGGTAAAATGAATATTCAAGAAAAGTAATGATTAGTATAGTAGATTCTACATGTGGTCTTATACATGTGGCAATGATACATTGGTTAGGTCGTTGGAGTATGCGGACAAAAGTATATGGTCAGGTTGTTTGCCCAAGCAAGAGTGACTAAGGATTAGTCTGATCTCTCTCTCGCTCGACTTTTTGGTAAGGAGAATGCTGAGTCATTAGTCAACTTGGGCTCGAGTGAACAATCGTAAGAGGTTTGGCTATTCTCTTGATAATCAACAACTTGATACACTTTAGAGAGATGGGCGGTCATTCAACTTGGCATATAGAATGACTCGGCAAATAAGTATTCGGCTTCGATAGGAGTCAATTGGAGTAGAAGAATCTACCTTGCCAAGCTTTTTGGTCCTCGGGCTAGGCTACAAGTTAAAGGTCTGGTAGCCAAATTCCTATCATTCTCTCTAGGTTGATTTGGATTTGGGATAAAATCTAAATAGTCTTTAATCAACTCTTTGTCGGGCTAATATAGACTAAGGTCGGTGATGTTAAAGGTGTCAAAAACCCCATAGTCCTTGGGAGCTCCAATCTGTAGTAGTTATCATTGATCTTCTAAAGGATTTTGAAAGGTCCTTCAGCCTTTGGGGATAGTTTGTTCTACCTCTTGCTCAAAAACCTCTTTTTGCTTAAGTATAGCTATGCTAAGTCTCCTGGCTAGAATTGTTTAGCCATCCTACCTGTAGCCTTCTCTCGTATTCTTCTAAAAGCTTGGTTAATGTGCTGAGTGACCTTGTCGTAGATGTGTTGAAGGGATTGTGCTCTAACTCTTGCATTAGGGTCCTCTTGCTTAAGCATAGGTATAGGTGTATGGTTAAGGGGCTACTTGGGATTAAACCCATAGACCACTTCAAAGGGGGTTTGCTTAGTGGTCTCATGTACTGCTCAGTTGTAAGCAAACTCAACCACTAGTAAGTAGACATCTCAATCAATTGAGTTCTTGCTTATTATAGCTCAGAGCAGTGATCCTAATGTGTGATTAACTACCTCTGTTTGGCTGTCAGTTTAGGCGTGACAAGAAGTATTGAATATTAGTTTAGTCCCTATCCAATACCATAAGGTCCTCTAGAAGTGACTCAAGAACTTCGAGTCTCTGTTGGAGACTATACCTCTCAGTACGCAGTGTAACTACACAATTTCCTGCAGGAAAAAATAAGCAATAACTGAAGCATCGTTAGTTTTAAAGTAGGGCACAAAGTATGCCATCTTGGTAAACTTATCCACAACGACCATTACAAAATCTTTGGCCTCGAGCAATTCTTAGTAATCCAAAGACAAAGTCCATGCTCAATTCAGTCCATGGTTTTATCGGAATAGGCAAAGGTATTGCTTTCCCTTGCTTGACGCAGCATTTGGCCTTCTTCTACACGGCATAGATTTCAACAATTTGGTGCACATCTCGTCTCATTCTTAGCCAAAAGAGTTGACCACACAACAACTCATATGTTCTTTTCTCTCCGAAATGTCTAGATAATCCTCTATTGTAGGCTTCCCTAATCACCAACTCCTATAGTGAACATGTCGGCATGCATAATTTTCCTCCTTGGAACAAGTATCCTTCTTCCATATGATACTTGTCCATTGTCCTCCCATTGATACAACGTGTAAGTATGAGTGTAAAGTATGGATCTTCTTAATACCATTCTTTAATATTCATAAACCCAAATTGTTTGGTCTTTTGTTTAGTTAAAAGCACATGTCTCTTCAAAAGAGCATCTACAACTACGTTGCTCTTTCCCTAGTTGTATTTTATTACAAAATTGAATCCCTCAAGGAATTCAACCTATTTCACCTGCCACCTCAACAACTTGGTCTGACTTTAAAGGTACCTTAGGGACTCATGGTCAGTATATATGACAAATTCTCTAGATAATGCTGCTATACTTGTAGTGCTCGAATCAACGCGAAGAGTTCTTTATCATACGTAAAGTAGTTTAGCTAAGGTCCTCTAAGCTTCTATAAAAGGCAATTGGTCAGCCTTCTTACATTAGGATAGAGCCTTTCCTAATGCTTGATGTGTCACATTATAGATAAAATATTTTCTCGAAGTCAGGTAGTACTAGTATAGGAGCAGAGGTCAACCTTTTCTTTATCTCGGCAAGACTTCTCTCCTATTACTCTCCCCATCAAAAGTTGATGTTCTTCTTTATCAATTTAGTGAGCAATGTAGCAAGGGAACTGAAATTCCTGATAAACCTCTTATAGAATGAAGCCAATCTATGGAAACTTCTCATGTCAGCATAAGTAGTAGGCGTCAACCACTCAATGATTGCTTTGATCTTCTCATCATCTACTCATAAGCCTCCCCCATTTATTAGATAGCCCAAGAATACCACTTCCTCCTAGCAAAAGCAACACTTCTTGAGATTGTTGAATAGTCTCTCAGTACGGAAGATGTTCAATATGATATGGAGATGTTCATAATAACTTACCATGTTGACGCTGTGGACTAGGATGTCTTCAAAGCACACTACGGCATGCTTCCCTATCAGATGCCTCGGCACATGGTTCATTGATCTCATGAAAGTGCTTAGGGCATTTAATAAGCTGAAAGGCATGACCATCCATTCATAAAGTCCATGTCGAGTTTTGAATATTATTTTCCATTTATCTCCTAGCCTCATTCGGATTTGATGGTAACCAGACTTCATATCAATCTTGTTGAAAATCTTAGCTCCACTCAATTCATCCAACATGTCTTCCAACCTTGGGATTAGATACTTATATTTGATCATGATCTTGTTTACGACTTGGCTATCAACATTTCCCAAGTTCCATCCTTTTTCGATACTAGGAGCACTATAACAATACAAGAATTGAGACTCTCCCTAACATAACCTCTTTCCAATAGCTCATTGATTTGTTGTTGGAGTTTAGATGCTTGTTCAAGACTCATTTGATAGGCAAGCTTATTCGGCAAAGTAGCGCCAAGTATTAAGTCAATGCAGTATTCAAGGCCTTGTAATGGGGACAACCCCTTGAGTAACTCTTCTGAGAACGAATCAGCATATTTTTCTAGTAGTGCTCCCACTTCCTAGGGTAGCTCACCCCATTCCCCTATCTTTAGCAAGCGCCAGACCAACATAATGGTCAGCTTGTTAGCATTAATGGCCTCTTAGAGTTCAACCCTACTCATCACTAGAGCCTTCTTTGATTCACGAGCAAGTTAGACCTGTAGTTTATTAACTTCACTCGGTGATCTCCTTACCATCGTTCTCGAATGTATATGTATTTCAGTATCCATCATGGATAACTCTCTTATCAAATAGCCATGATCTACCTAGAAACACATGGGCAGTAGGTCGCAGAGAATCTAGTCAGAGTAATTTTCACTAGTGATCAGTAATAAGACTTGCCAAGTGACGTGTAATATTCCTTTCTCACTCAACTAGTGCAACTTGTATGGCCTTAGATGTACAACAATTAGCAACTTCAATTTTGCAATAAGATCGGCTGATACCATATTGGTGTAACTACTACTATCCACAATGAGAGCACATACCTGATCATTCACCTTACAGGTAGTATGAAACAAATTCTCTCTTTATTCCTCTTCTCGTGAAGGTTCCATGTTCATTGTGCATTAGATAACTATGATCAACTAATCTAAGTCCTTAGCAAACACATCCTCTTCAATAAGTTCTTTCTCAGTAGGTTCTTCCTCAGTAGTGCTCTCTTCCTCCTCAGGTTCCTCATCAATACTCTCTACCTCTAGCTTTAGGACGTTTACCTTGATGACCATCGTTCTTCAGTTCAGGCACTGAGCAGTCATATGCCAAAAACCTTAGCACTTGAATCACTTGATCTGGTTTATCTTCTTACCAAATCCTTTCCTTTTCTCGTCAATTCGGGTAGGCACGTCACCATTAAGTTAGCCCTTCTACTCGACTCGGACATCTACCTTTTAGATCGGCTCGATACTTAACTAAGCTCGGTGATTGGTCTATCCTAGTTGGCTAGTCGACATTCTATTCGGTACTTGACCTCTCTTTTTTCTCTCCACTTGTTGACTTATTTAGATTGTTTCATTCATTATTGTGAATTGTTGGAGTTCTATAATGTCCTGAATATTACCCCTTAATCTCGTTATGAACCTAGAGACTGTTTGTGCTGGAGTTCTTCCACTTTACATTGGATCATGAGCATTTGTAATACTTGGACATACTCATCAACTATTTGACTTCCTTATTTTAGCTCCTAAAGTTGAGTGAAAGTATCTTGCAGATAAGTATCTGGCACGAACCTGTTTCTCAGTAGTCTTTTCATTTCAAGCTAAGTATTAATCTCTTGGTAGCCTTCTCATCTCTTCATAGTCTGAAAATTCTTCAACCATATGGCGACATATCCAAAGAACTCAACAATAGTAGTTCTCACTTTCTCATAGTCCTCATACTGATAATACTTAAATATACGCTCCACTTTCTCTTCCCACTCTAAATATTCATTAGCACTCCTAGATCTATTGAAGCTTAGAATTTGAAGCTTCACATGGTCAGATGCTTTAGGGGCTTGAGCTCGTTCTTCTTTAAAGTACTCTTTCCCGTACTCTTCATCTAATTTCCTTAGGTCTATCCTTCATCTTACTCGTCCACCTACTCTTCCACCTTGAATTAGTTGAGCTGGGTTATTGCCTTTAGCAAGTTAAGCAACTTATAAGGTGTTTTACGTTGCTCCAGTCAGTTGACAAGCCAACGCGTAAATAGCTCGAGTTAAATCTACTAAGAGGTTAGCTACCTCATCAAGTCTTCATCAGTGCTCTTAAGGGTTCCTTGAGACTGTCAACCATAGCGGACAACTTTACTATTGTCATCTCCAAAACCAACGTTTATACTTGGATCTGTCATTTCTCCAAACCAGACACCAAACAGCCAGCAAACATAGCAGTTAAGATGAAAACAATAACTTGCTTTATTTCATATATGTAAAATAGAGTATAAACAGAACTTTGAAAACCAACTGCAACTAAAAAAAAAAAAAAACTCTACTTTGATACCAAGATGGTACGAACCATGATCAAGAACAAACAAAGTCGGTTGTTGGATGGGCTTAAGCTTGCCAAAAGCTTGAAGAGATGATGGGGAAATAAGCAAAAGAATGGGAAAGTGAGTGAAAAGTGAGCAAAACCTAAGAACAGCTCCAAAGGATATGATGCATCAATCGAACTTTAGAGGACTGATGGTATAATCCGATATGATCCAATGAGGTTACTCGCCACCTATCCTTGCTTAAGGGTTAAGAGAAGAGTAAAATGAATATAAACAGGCCATATTTATGAGAGGACAAAATGTTAAGTATACTAATTTCAATCTGCTCTTTATAGCTACAGCTATAATTACAAGGGGTATGTATACCCAAAAGTTAGGGTAACTTACCTAAAAGGAAAAAGACAAAAAAAGGGTATTATCTTAAAAAAGTAATGTACAATAATACAAAAGGGTAAAATGAATATTCAAGAAAAGCAATGATTTGTGGAGTAGATTCTGCATGTGGTCTGTATATGTGGTAATGATAAATTGGTGAGGCCATTGGAGGATGCGGAAAAAAGTGTACAATCAGGATGTTAGTCCAAGCATGATTGGCTAAAGATCAGTCTGGTCTCTCTCTCTCTCAGCTTCTCGGTAAGGAGAATGCCGAGTCATTGGTCAGCTTGAGCAGGAGTAAGTAATCATGAGAGGTTTGGTTATTCTCTTGATAATCAACAACTTAGCATACTTCAAAGAGATGGGCAGTCATTCGGCTCAACATATAGAATGACTTAGAAAATAAGTACTCAACTTCGATAGGAGTCAACTGAAGCAGAAGAATCCGCCTTGCTAGGCCTTCTAGTCCTCAGGCCTAGCTGTGGGTCTAGGGCTTAATAACTTGATTCCTATCACCTCTTCTACTTTAAGGAGTAGGGCTTCAACATTCTTTCCATACTGGGCCTTAGAGCTTTCCTCATTTGATGGTGCTATGGATCTGAGTAAATTAATGTTGTAGGCAAGGAAGCTTAACTAGTCTACAATCTTTCCCACTATTTGTTCCAAGTAGAACCTTAGCTTAGTAGGTTCGATGACTTTGAGGTTGACACCATTTTTGTCATTCTTGGTGATGATGTTTTCATTTCCTTAGTTAGCTATCCTTGTTTGAGAGCACGTTCGAATATGACTTCTTTGAAAGGTTTGACACTTGAGACCTATCTTGGTGACTTGGTTTGAGATCACTTCTTAACAAGTTAGCATATGTATAATTTAAAGAAAAGAGATGAATAAATGAATATAGTGTAAAGTGTATGTCATACAGAAAAAAAAAAAAGAAAAAAAAGTAGAATTGACAATTAATCAACAAGATGGTAATTTTAGTCATTATTTTTATAGCCTTTGGAGTTTCCTTTATGATATTTGAAAAGAAAGATACATTGCTTCCTATTCATAAGAATCTCTCAATTCTTGGTTGGTGCTATTCTCTACTGACTACCGGTCCTATTAATGCTTCCTTTCTCTTCCTTAGGATAAGCTTAACTGTTTCTTTAAATTCTTTGAGCCTTTATTGGGTCATTTTCAACTTAGGTTCTAAGGCTCAGGAATGCGGTTTGGATTCCTAAAAAAGGTCTTCCTACATGTCACACTCATTGTAGATAACTTCTATACGGGCTTGTACTTGGCCTATGAAGGTCTTGATTTTAGAGTTTGGTTCAATTGGTGTAGGTTGTATCACCTTTAGTGCTCGACATTAGATCTCCCTTACTTTTTGGAGTTAATCGTATTGATACTCTTTGGTGACCCTATGCTTGTCTACTTCTCCCATCCATTCTTCTAGATTAATGTTAAGGCAAACAGTCCTTATTTCTCATAATTGTTTGATCACTTAGACTTTAGATATCTTTTATGGCATTAGCAACTGAAGACCTTTGTAATCTAAGGTTATGATATCTGATGGGCACCTGTAGACTATGTATTAAATCCCCCCAAATTGCCTGATCATGTTGTTAGTGTAATAGCTTGTACATTATTTCATCCTAATTAGGGGGATTGCTTGATAATTTTCACAAGCTAGGATTACCCTTTTGAAGTTGCTCCACCTGGTTATCCACAAGATATCAACAAGTTAGAAGTTTCACAAGACTTCAACACAATAGTAGGTAGACTTACCTTCTAGTAGATGGGCTTTGTCAACAAAAAAATAAATTAGATCAATCTTATAGGCCTAGAACACTTCATATGGTTCATAAACCAAACTGTTAGTAACACCATGTTGTTCTTTAGTACACCATCATTCTTTCTTTTCAAGATGTTTAAGCTTCTAATTTATTCTACGAGGAAGCTTAGGACATAAGACTTACCTTTAAGGAACTGGTTTGCTAATTCTATGACCTTAAAGTAGATGAAGAACTTTCCATTTGGGAATAAGATCATCCTACACGCAGCTACTATGAAAGCCTTAATTTTGTTCTGTCTCCAATCTTTAGGATCACCACAAAATATGGATCATTTGTTAAAATTGGGCCCAGTTGTGAACTAGGCTTTTAAGTCTTCTAACTTGATGCAATACCCATTGTAACTTTTTAAGGCCTTGTTTACTTCAGTCTTTCTAAATCCTAAGAATCTTGAAAATGCGTTTACTGGCTCGACTTCCAAGTTTGGATTATATATGTCTTCCAAGGGAGGGGCTTAAAGTAACTGAGTATATTGCTCAAGTGTTGGACTGGCTAAGTGGGGTCTAACACAAAAGGCTACTTCTTCAGCCTCTTAGAAATTAGTCAACACCCTAATCAAGTTTATCTCAATCTTTACCTTGGGAAGTGATAAAACGGGCCTATTCTTATTGGTAATGATCTCTTGTTCCCTTAGGTTGAAGTGTTGAAGCTACTATTCCAAAGTGGGGTTAGGGTTAATGGGCTTATCAACGAACCTTACCCTAAAATGGATGGAGTTAGATGAATAGACCATTTTCTAAAGCAATTTACAAAGGAAATGTTGTTATAAAACTTGAAAATTGCTATTTACAATAAAGTTAAAAAAAATAAACTAAAACCTATTTACAACAAAATTATACTTACAATTGATGAAATTACAAGGGAAACTAAAGAAACTTTGAGCCGCCATTTCTCTCTTTTTTCTCTTTCTTTTTATCATCTTGCTTGATTAATTGTCGATTCTGAATGTGTATGCATAAAGGGTGGGTTTTAAAGGTTCTCAAACTTCTATGACCTCACTTGTTTTTAGAAAACACTTTCATTAGTCACATTATGCTTAAGTAGGAATGGCTTAATCAACCCTAAGGGGTGGTTATACCACAATACCTAAAGCCTACACAACCATACCCCTCCTCTGCCCCCCTCCCTCCGCGGTCCTAAGGTCTTAATACTGCTCAGGTTTGATCGTTTCTATCATATAATTATGAAGTTAGATGGCTAACCTTCTTAACATCCCTAATGAAGTCACTAAGTTGTCAAGCCTAATATTTTCCTGGTTTTTATAAGTTTTCCCCAAACCAATCAATACTCAACTTTACCCGGTTAATATTGACTCTCGACTACTGTTTGAGGAAAACTAAAACTTTTTAGAAAAGAATTTTAATAACTTTAAAAGTTAACACCAGACCAGAGTTGATAAATGGTTTAGGTCAGAACCAAATGAGTAGATTTGGTTTTGATCAAGACACTAGTTTACATGGAAAAAATCGATTTTAGATAAAAAAAAAAGAAAAGAAAAGAAAAGGTTTTAAAAGACTAGAGATTAGGTTCTTTAGACCCTTATCAATACCATAAACATTCCAAATTTAGATTTGTCGAGTCTAATTTTTTCCAATTTTTAAATAGGTTTTCTTTAAACAAATCAATATTAAACCTTACCCATTTAATATTGAGACGAGAATGTACCTTTTTTGTTTGGAATCAAACATACGTAGTTCTTTCATGAAAATTTTAGGCAGGTTGGCTAATTTTAATAAAGAAAAAGGTTGGGTTTACGTTTTTTTCTAATTTGATGTTAATTAAGGAAATTTTCTAAAAGGGCCTAATCAAGGTTTTATTTTTAGAAAATTCTAAAACATCCTAATTATAAAAAATGGGTCAATTCATATTTGTATTGATTTTTTTAAGCGATAAAACCTGTTTTCTTATTTGATTTTTTCCCTTTTAGTTATTTTTTATTTTTCCATTATTATTTATTCATTATTACTATTATTATTTATTTTTTTTATGTCTCAATCAAGAAAATTAAAAAAAAAAACTAAACTCCCTACGTCTTTCTTTCTTTTTATTATTATTATTATTATATTTATTTTTTGGTTATTTTTATTTTACTTTATCTTTACAATTAAGGATGAAGAAAAAAAAAACGAAGGGAAGGGGATTAGACTAGGTGTAAACCTAGCCCATAAACTAAACAAAAAAGGCTAAAAAGCCTTTCGTAAGTGAGAAGGCCCTCAGTACAGGCACTTTGCGCTTGTAGAATTTTGTCTCTTCCACCCCCCCCCCCCCCCTTTTTTTTTTTATAACATTTACAACTACAATATTTACAAAAATTAAATAAACACAGTAAACATAAACAAATTTCAATACAAATGCAAGTGGGTTGGACCTTAGGCCTTGAGTCGAGTCAATACGTACAAGACACATACAATCAGAGGTAAGGGTTGGAGCAGCCACGGTTGGTTGATTAGGATGCTTCAGATTGATTTTTTAAGGAGGAAACACTAGTTTTAAGTGTTTCGTATTGGGCAGTGATGGTACAATGGTGAATCGAAGTTGTTTGGGTGGTGTTATGTTTGGTGGTTGATGGGTAGCCATGCATACTTTTTGAGAAGGGGTTATCAAAGACAATAATAGTGTCGGCTAAGTGTTTTAATGGGTGTTGGTTATCACAATGGGGTCATCTTTGAGTAGGGATGGAGTCAACGGTGGTAATACAAGTGTTGACCACGATGGAGCTTAGAGTTTGGGTTGAAGTTGCTAATTCGGTTACTGGAACGAGGGTCCATCAACGGGGCTTTGGTGTTGAGTTAGTTTGTACAACAAGAGATTAAAGAGAGAAGACTATAGAAAGAGAGAGAAGTAAGATGGTTAGGACTTGGCAATGGTGGGTTTGGGGGCATGACTAGGGGGCACAGTAGAGGTTGAGCTTAGTGGTGTGCAATGGAGTTTGGCTACTGTAATGGTGTGGTTTGAAGGTGATTGGAGAGAGAGAACCGTAAAGAGAGCAAGCAAGAGGTATGATGAGAGAGAGATCATAAAGAGAGAAGTAATGGAACAAAAGAGAGAGAGATTGTTGAGAGAGGGAGATCTTAAGAGGGATTGATAATCTTTTATTTTCTGTTCGAAGATAAAAAAAAAAAGAAAGAAAAGAAAAATCTTTCTTCATCTTTTACAAACCCCCATTTGTATAATTGTAATGAGAATGAAGCTCGAGAATCTCGAAAATCGTATTGGATATGGAATTAAAGAACTTTGACTCTAAAGTTTTTTTCTTTTTAATTTTTCAATGCGATTTAAGCTACGTAATCGGATGAATTTGGCATGGCCAAATTTAAAACTAAGCTAATTAATTCCACTAATTAATCGTATGGAATTGTGTGGAAATCACATGGAAAAGGGCCTAAAATACAAGCCTTCGAATTGCTCTTTACTAGAAATCTAGGCAAGGATAGAGAAAGGAGATGGAAGAGAAAGGGGTTTGGCATATGCCAAGCATGTGCCTAACTTGCGTACACTTCAAAAGTAAAACCAAGCGCTTTCCGATACTTAGACTTTGGGCTTGGTTTCAAGGATTCGGAATAAGCCTTTGAGCTTAGTATAAAGCCGACTAATTTTTTTTCTTTGATATATATATATATATATTCATATAGATATATACTTTATTTATCTATTATTTTTATAAACTAGTCACTAAACCTAGTCTTACCCCAAAAATAGATCCCAATTAATTAAGTCGGGTAAATAAAGTCCCATCTTAACGATTGTACACTTTGATCTAAAAATCTATTATTCTTAAAGTTTTTCAGTTTTCAATTTTTTTGTATTTTCCTTGAATTTTCTAATAAATTTTATTATTTTTGTAATTTTTTAATTTTTTTGTGTTTTTTCCTAAATTAGGACCATTTATCCTATTTATATATATATATATATATATATATATAAAGGAGGGTAAAAATTGAGCGTCTATAAGATTTACTTCCATGAAATCACCTTTTAGAACAGTAATTGACATTAAATAAATTGTGTTGTTATTATTATTATTATAGTTGTTAGTTTTCGTAAATTGAGTAATTTAAGCTAAAAAATGAAAAGGAAAAGCTAATTTTCTTCATTTTTTACGTAACTTCAAAGGTATCTACATACATGTTATTCAAGATCAGACGCACATAGTTCTTTTTAAAAAGACTTTAGGCGAGTTGGCTAATTTTAGTTAAAAAAGGTTGAGTTTATGTTCTTACCTGATTTGATATCATTTAAGAAAATTTTCTAAAATGTCCTAAATCAAGTTTTATTTTTGGAAAGTTCTAAAAATTTCCTAAGGGATTGATTCATGTTTGTTTATTTAGAAAATCGATTTTTTTTTTAAGTGGTAAAATCTATTTGTTTATTTGTTTTACTTTACTTCTTCAATTTTTATTTTATTATATTTTTTTTATTTCCCTTTCTTATTCTTTATTTTCCTTAAAAAGAAAAACAAACATGAGGCCAAGCCTCTTTTCTTTTCTTTCTTTTTTCCCTTCTATTTTTTTTTAAAAAAAAATTCTAAATTTTTCCTAAATCTTCTACTTTTCTGTGATTTTTTCAATTTTTCTTTCCTTTCATTTTTTTTCCAATTTTTTCTATTTTTTTATTTTTTCCTAAATTAAAACAACTTACCCTATTTAATTCTTTTTAAAATAAAAATAAAAAAAGAAAAAATAGAGTTTTTACAATCGAGTAGTAGGTAATTATGAATAATTTATTCGTTTAACAGATGTAATTAAATTGTTTATATATAATACGTTAAACTGATATGGGGCTTAAATAATATTAAAATTGATAATGGGGATGAAATGTGCAATAACTTACTAATAGAGTAATGGGTAATTATGGGTAATATATTCTTTTAATAAATGTAATTAAATTGTTCAAATATAAGATTTAAATAATATAGATAAAATTAGATTGTTCACATATAAAACATAAAATTAAAGTGAAGTTTAAATAATATGGCTGACAAAATAAAAAAGTTGAAGCCAATGGTAAATTTTTTCCTTTTTTCATATGTAATACTTGATTCAATAAATAATAAGTAAAAAAATAAATATGAAAGGGTTTATAAAATAAAAGGAGTTAGTATGGCATGTAATCAAACTTAGTCAGTAAGGGCAAAGTGGTCTAGGGAAAAGTTTGGAACCCCTCTCTTTTCCCATTATGTTGTTTTGTTTTTCTACATTATCCCTCAGCTGTTCTTTCACATTTCTTCTTCCCCTCTAGTAGAAAGCTCCCAAAAAAACCTCTAAAATTTGGATAATGAAGTTTTAAGCCATAAAGGTTGAAGAGATTGTAAGGAAAAACTAGAAAAGTAGAATTTCAAATAAGTTTCTCATGTATTGAACCAAGAAATTCGTTTTTCTTGAAGGTTAATGAAGGTTTCATGAAGGAAATTCATTTTTTTTACATAGTAAGGGCTATTGGGTCTCGTTTTTTATCCTTTCTCACGAGGAAACTTTAGAATAGGCATATCTTGATAAGTTTTCTACCAAATCTTGTGAGACTCCTTTGTTTTCTTAAAGAGTAGAGTTTAAAACTTGGAAAACTACTTGTGGTAGTGTTGAAAGCAGGTTCGTACGTGGGAAGCATGGGTTTTTGTTAGATTTTATGTAATTCATCTTAGCCATGTCGTTAATTCAAGTCTCTTTAATCTTATTATTGTGGCTTTGGGCTGTTATTTGGTGTTCTTAAGGTAGTTTGAAAGTTGTTTGGAATGAACTTAGGGTATGGTTAAGGTTGAATACCTTCTGAAAATGTAAGTCTACAAAAGGGTTTGGATCCAGAGTAGAAGTGGGGAAAGAATTGTGAATCACAATTTATAGAATTTTGCAATTATGACTATCATCGTAGATGCTCAACCCCAAAAACTCATAAAATGTGAGTTTCTTTTGGTGTCTGAATGCTAGTTAACTTAGCATCCATACACCTTGTTTGGAGCAATGTATAGAAAGTTTGTTTTTCTTTTCTATTAACCTTTCCATCCTTCTTTTTCGTTCTAAAACTTTCACAAGATGTTTTTAAACAAGTTTCTAAATCAAAATGACTAAAAAAACTTTCTTCTTTCAAAGATTGGTTTGTAGATTCTTGTAAAGACTTGAGTCTTAGTTGAGGAGTTAGGTATAAGGAGTGAGTAGTGGCATTAATGATTGAGATTATGGGCTGAGTTACTTATTTATATGGTGCACCAGGTTATAGAATATCAGGAAACATGTCAAGCACTTCATTAGATTTAGGTACAGGATATATGGTTTTTGATTGTATATGCTAGGATAGTATCTAAAACTGAACTTAACTAATTCAAACCTTAATATAGTGTATTGTTTATGCTTAGCTTTGCATATCTACAAGTAGGAACCAGTTGAGTTATTGAGGCACCTAGCAATCTTTGTGCAACGTTGTCTTTATTGGAATTCCATACTAAGAGGACCAATATTGATTTAGGTTGGTGATCCATTACCTGAGTATTGGGGTGATCTGTTGCTTAGATGTTGGGGAAGACCTAAAACTAATGCCATAACTATATTGCTCATTTGTAAAGGTCTTGAGTAACCTCAAGTTTTAGGATGCAAAGACTATACTACTTATTAAACCTAATAAATAAAATTAAAATAGATTGATTGTCACATTTAGTATCATCGTTGTATGTTCATGCACATGTGTGTGATGTCCTATATTGGACATTAGCTCACCCTTTGGGGGTTATTATTTTTCAACTACAAGTTTAAGGTATGAAGACTTTGGTGACTACCAAGATTGTCAAACTCCTATTTTACCTAAAATCGCTAGAAGATCGGTAGAATTGAAACGTAAAAACGTAAGCTTCTACAATATATGTAAAATAGGTTAAAAATTTGTGGTTATGCTTATAGTAATTATTTAAAACTTAAAACACATAATCGAAATAAAAAAAAATGAAGAAACCAAGTTTTTTTTTTTCAATAAAAATCCTTAATGGTATATAATTTAACATGTATAGAAGAAGGACAACTAAAGTAAAAAAACTAAACTTTTTTCATTTTCTTTTTTTAAAATACAATGAATTAAAGTAAATTAAATATTTCAATTCATTCTAAATTATTGATGGTATAAACTAAAGTATATGATTTTCTATAATTTTAATTATTAGAGTTGAAACCTAAATGAATGCTATAAATATAAAATAAGTAACTAAGAGAGAGAGAGAAAGAGGGGAAAAAATTGAAATAGTATACAGAAAATATGCAATGCCTATTGCTTGTAAAAACTTAGTTGTGTTTTTTCATTTTTTAGCCCATTTAATTTAAATATGTAAAATTGGTAAACTCAGTAAAAAAACGTATGTTTCTATTGAGTTTATAAATAAACTCGATTAAAAACATAAGTTTCTATTGAGTTTAGGAAAATGATTTTATACACGAGTTAATTTAAAAGTCTCATAAATTCGTAAACTCATAGAATTGCAATTTTGACAACTATGGAAGTTCCTATGTAAATGATGAGAGCTTGACTATTACTACTATAATGAGGAGGGTGATTACTATTACTTTGATGAAGGGGTAGGGTCAACATAGCATAGATGCTAGGAATGAACTTTGGAGAATTTCTGTTATTATTTCTTATTATATATATTTGAAAACTTGTATGGTTGACTAAAGTTGCCTATAACTCCTATAGTTGATGTTATGTAGGTTATCATTTATTAGAGTTGTGAGACTCTAGGTTATTTATCTTAGAATCTACATTGAGTTTTAGGTTCTTTGACTCATTTTACTCAATTATTTATGATGTTGTACTTTGCGATTAAGTAATTGATATTCCACTCTTGTTTTAGATTTGAAGTCATTTAATGTAAGTTGATAGATTTTATTACTTATGTGGACTATAAAAAGGGTCTAGAATCCTTGATTATCTTAACATGTCTGGTTTTGGGGCTAATATGTGGTAGAGCTATGATTTCTCATATTTTGGGGTTTTATGTCATTATATACCTACAAATTTTCAAAACCCAAAGGTCAATCATCTTTTCTTCTTTATTTCTTCTTACCCTAATTTCTTTAAAATACAATTCATCATCGGGAAAAGAGAACAGATAGAATGATGGAATTTGATCACCCCTCCCATATAGTTGTTATTTTCTTTCAAAAGATTCTTTGTATTATGACCTTTATATCATCTTTATAAAGTTGAGATTTATAATTTATATGTACATTACATTTACAAAGTTTATATTTAGTCTATATATGGTCAAATTGATATTTACTCAAATTTGACCCGGTTATAGTTTTGAGGAACTAGAAGACTAGCTAAATTGAATTAAAGTCAAGCTTGTATCTTTTGTGTTTGATAAGCACACGTGTTTCTCTAGGATCAAACTATCCTTAAATTTTTTATCAAATTTAATTGAGTTCCAAAATTAAAAAGAAAATTATTTGAAAATAAACAAACAAGCCCAGCCCACTGAATCCAGTATTGAATTCTGTGAGTTCATCAATCTTGGTATTATGGCATACATTCCGGTTTATCTTTTTACCGATGTCTTACCATTAATGATTTCAAACGCGATTATTAAACATACTTAGATTTTTTTTTTTTTTCGGAACAAAGATTTGGACTTTTTTTATCGGTTGAAAGCGATAAACTAGAGAAGAAAAATGGCCCACGAGACAATTTTATCACATTTTAGATCCCTCTATATTTTTAGGTTGTGCACATAACTTCGATGGTGATTTAGTGGTCACTCAGCATTTAGGATTTGTGCGATTGTCCCATCCCCATCTTTTCACGTAGTGCCAATGCACCAACTCCTTAAGCGCTCCTTTTTGTCTCCTGTGATGGCAGTGCTTTCGTGGTGTATTGTTTCGTTAATCTTCTTATTTTTGTTTTCTAATGGCATCATAATATTTTAATAGAGTTACCACATACACGTAATAAACTTTTAAGAGAAATCCTAAGCACCGTGAAGGTTATACTTAACGGTAACATGTTAATAGGTTATCTAATCGAGCATCTTATTGAGATACTTAATAAAGAAATCTTTTTCCTCTTTATACATTTATTGTGTATAATGTATATCATTAGCGTCAAAAGGCTAGATTCTTCTTAACATTAGAATTCAGGAAGCATATGAATGTTTTTCAAACTTTTTTAGGAAAATAAGCATATTTAGCTCTTAATATTTAAGAATGTAAACATTTGAATACTCGATCCTTTTTTTTTTTAATCTAATTTTTCAACGTTTTCCAACTTTTATAAATTAGAATTTTCATCAACGTCCATAAATTTTCCATCTTATACATGTCAGCTTCCAATTGATTTTTTCAATAACTAATTTAACAAAATAATGTTAATAATATATTAATTTATATAATGAAAATAATAAAAGATACAGAAAAATCCATTCTGCCTCCGTCAGAATTGGTGCCCGCGAGGTATGATAAGCTGCAAACGATTGGATTTCGCATGCAATGTGTATTACAGGATTTTAGAAGACAAGGGGAGACGTTACGAGCTTTATTTTTTGGAACGATATTATGAGGGAAAAAAATATATAATTGCTATGAGGCATAAAATGTGAACTATACTAATGTCCTCTCGAACTCTGTCTGTAAATCTGTGAAAAGGATTAATTGCTCTAAATTAAAGAGATCAACCACCATATTTATTTATGTCAGAGAGACATTACTGTTTGAATTAAACGCTCATATCCTTTAATTTATGCCGGTTGGCTATGTTTGTTATATCTGTTGGAAAAAGAAGTGTGTTTGGTTCTTACAAACGGTCAGCAGTTGACGAGCAACCTATTGCCCAACGGCCAGCAACCGGTTGCTCCTCCGACCAGCTCCTATTCACTTTGTCACTATTCTCTTCAATGTTGGATTGCTACTATATGTATATTATAATCTACACTAACAATCCCCTATTAAATTATAATATATATCCATTTCACGTAATAAATTTATGCAGATAAGAAGATATCTCATAATTTATATCTTCAATTGGTGCACCTACTTTATACAATGTTTGGCTTGAGGGCAGGAACGAGAGAGAAAAAAAAGTGAGAGGAAAGAATATGTAAGGAGATTTAATTACATCCATTATGTTTGAATAAAGAATGGAGGAGAAGTGGATGGGATCTTAATTATTAATAAAGATAAAAGAATATATAATATAAATTTATTAATATACCCATAAAAAATATTGAAGGCTTGTAAGTAAAAGGACAATTGGATCTTTGGAAAAAGTTTCCTCCCATTCCTTTCTATTTCTCTCCAATTTAGGAGGGAAAGTTTATAAGTAGGGTCCAGGTAACCTTTTCCATCTATTTTCCACTTCCTCAACCTTCCTTCCTTACACCAAATAGTGAAATCAAAATATTTTCCATCTTATTTTCCCATCCCAAATATAGTGTTAAAGTCTTAATTAAGTAAATGATGTCTATGGATTAAACAAATACTTCTAGTTTTAAAATAGAAAATTTTACACACATAATATTTATTAATTTACTAAGTAGTTTATAACTACTTTTAGTATGATTATGGCCATATACTAATCCTAATCTTCATGAACATTTACAAGAGTAAACGCAATATTTTCTAGTTAAAGTGGCACCATCTCTATGTTCACGTAGGTGAAGAAGGAGGAATTTATTTAAACCTTATTAAGAGTTATATTTATGTTCATCTTCAAAACCCATTAATTTAGCACTAATTTAATTAATTTAGGTGGGATTATCAATTAGTGCTAAAATAGACACTTTACACTAAGTTGTTCTTAACCATTAAACATGGGAATCGGCTATTATAATCCAAAGTTGGGTTGCCACTTATGGTGTCATTAGTGGCTTTTAGCTTAAGTCCCATTCCACTCATTGTTCATCTCACTAAATCTCTTGATAATGGTTTAGTCAATAGATCAACAAAATTATTCTTTGATTTCACATAGATAATGGTAACAATACCATAAAGATCAACTTATAGACACAATGTTTGAGGCTTATATATTTGGGTTGCTATTAAAAATCTTGCTATATGCTCCGGATATAATGATAAGCTGTAAGTTATATATATTTTTATCCCATATTTATACTATATTTATGTATATTTTTTATTATTTTTTATAGGAAAATGTATTGATTAAAAAAATATATGCAACAAGTTAGTTAAGCGAAAAAATGGAATAAGAAGGAGAAAACGTATCGTTTTCTTCTTATGAAAGTGTAAATGACACGAACTCACTTGTAAACTATTTAAATTTGACTTGATATTTATTCAAATTCAATTTATCTACAATTGATTCGAGTTCGAGTTCAAACTTAAGTTACTTGAGTAGCTTATTGAGTCGAGCTCGAGTTTTATGATATTCAGTTTGATAAGCTCGTGAGTCTAATCGAACTAGAGTCAAGTTCTAGCTGAATTCAAATATTATTATTATTTTAATCAAATTTTTTATGTCTAATAAGATTATCGAGTGCTTATCAAGTTAAGCAACTTGAGCTTACCAAGTTTCATTTGGAGTTAAGTTTGAATTTTATAAATTAAATCTCGATCAAGTTTGAGTTAAATTTTAACTTTGAGTTCTTTCATTTGATTCGATTTCAAGTTCAATACTATATCATTTCAATTTGATTCGTTTATAGTCGTATCCTCGAGTCAGCGTATGATAAGAGAATCAAGATACATATGTGTCAGATTTACGAGGAACAAGGTTTATCCAAGAATTCGAAAACATTCCAATTCAAGTTTCCAAACATCTCAGCCCATGAATGAAATTCAAAGCCCACGTCCACTTGCATTAAAAAGTCAGGAGAGTTGTCCACGTGCCAAGGTTTGATGGATGGTAAATGTGAAGCCCATTGTGATTTTGATGCCCTGATGCCGAGGTTTGATGGATGGTATTTAAAAAATAAAAAATAAAAAAACAAAAGAAAAGGGAACTCGGGACGTTGAAGGGAATATATAATCGTACTCACGCCGCAAGCAAAAATAGGAGAGTTTACAGCGGCTCACTCAGCTGAATAGTATCAAGAGATTAAAACTGCAATTATCATATAATGGAATAAGAAAAAACTATATATTACGATGTTTATTAATATATAAGTGAATTGTAATTTCATCATTCACTTACCAAAATGAAACAAATAATAAGTAAAGAGTAAAAAGTAAAGTAACTAAATTACCCATATCCAATAATAAAAAATAAAAGGAAATATACATAAACATGACAATAGCATTCAATACATCGCCATACATTTTGAAACCCTATCCCATCTTCTATCTTTGAAACCCTAACCTTAGAAGGATAAAGTAATATGACATTGCCTTTAAGCAGTACATTGAGATCAGTTTGTTGATTATACGAGTGATCTAGATACTAACCACCATCAAAGGAATCTAATGAGCAGAGATCGCATCAACAATACAATACAACCAAATGGATGGTTTCACAAGGTTTGTAAGTTGTTATCTTCGAATGTTTGCTATACTAGACATTGGATCTTGAGAGTCTTCGCTCAATCTACTACCTATCACAAAGTAATCTCTAACCTCAACTAGCGTTTTGGTGGAGAGAAGGAGGACAAAACTTCTATATGCTCCTACTGTTGCAATAGAGCTACTGTAGATGCGAAGATATGGAGAAGGTTGAGAGATGGGTTTCCACGTGTGATAGGGTTATGAAGGGGGTTAGGTTGATTTTTGTCTCAAACTAGTAAGTTTTATTAAAAGGCAAAGTGAATAACTTTTTATTTTGGTTAGGGATAATTTTGAAATAAAGTTGCAATTGTATCTCAAGAGTTGGGATTCATAAGCTAGACTATGGAATGTGTATTACATGAGCCTAAAACAACAAAACAATGTAATATGACAATCATTAGAAATTAGGGGGTGGAAGGAATGGAAGTGCCATTCCCCTTAAGTAAATAGCACGTTAGAGTCTTTTTATTTTTTTTATTTCCATAGTCATACCCAAGAGAGATAAAGACAGTATTCTAGGGTTTAGTTATATGGGTACGAGAAAATCAAGAAAGATAAGATTTGAAGATGAAATTGTGCTCTAAATATTTATTAGGGCTTTCCTGTTTTTTTTTTTTTGTTTTAAAATTATCACGATGTTCCTTGAATTTTTTTGTATTACGTTACACTCGTCATAGACTAAATTTATTTTTATGGGATTTTGACGTTGCCTAGCATTTAATTAGTTATGATTTTTCATCATATCATATTCATGATTTATAGTTTTATTACTTGGCCAATAATATTTTTATATTTTTATGAGTAGAATTTGACAAACTCAAAAGGTAATGAATATTTTATATGAATTCGAATTAAAATTAATTTAATTGTTGTCATAGGCACATGTGCTTTAAATTAATTTTACGATTCACATGCTTAATGCAATTGGTATTAAATTTTTGACATAAACATATGCATGACTTTTGATATCAATCAGGGTACTAATATTTGTAAGAGGAATCTACTATTTAATAGAGAATTATAGGTAAACCACTCGAAAGGGACATTTCTACTATAATTAGAATAATATCACATTGAAAGGGAAATGAGCCTTTGTGAATTTAATTAAAGTCAATTAATTAGTACTAATATTTCTTAAAAGCATATGCTAATTGATCAAATGATGGCATAGTTAAAATCTCATGTTATTATATTAGTGAACTCTTTTTCTTGTGACATTAATATTTTATTTTTATTATTTAATTCCATGATTTTAGTTAATTCGCATTTGTAGTCAATTAATTCATTTTTTTTAATTTATTTAATCATTCTATTTTGATCGTTTAGTTAATAAAATAATTGAAATAGTGTAGTATTTAATTTCCTGAGAATGACTTGGTCTCATTAATAATTTTTACTACAGTATACAACTCAGTTCACTTATGGGCATATTTTATTGTAATAATTTTTTTTTTTCTAAAGGAAATTGTATACATACATAACTGCCTCATTATCACATTATAAAAAAAAAAAAAAAACAGCACTAATTGTGGTCGTAACTCTACATCCAATAATAAATTTCTTAGCCATTTTGCTTGCAACAGCTATAAGAGAAATAAATTTATACTTTATTGTTTAAATGTAATGTATAAGTTTGTTTTTCAAATACCAAACGACAGGTTCCTCCTCCATCACTACGTAGTACTTTGATTTCCCTTTCTATTTGATTTTCTAAATTTAATTTGTAATCTTGAAAATTAAAAGCTTCATCTTTGGTCCTTAACAAGTAAAGATATATATATATATATATATATAATGAATTATCATATATTGAAGTAATTAAGTATCTCTTGCCTCCTCATGTCGACTATTTAATTCACACACACACATATATGAATGAACAATATCTAGCAATTGTGTATTTCATTCTATCTTTTGGAAAAGGTTTCTTAATTATCTTTCTTGAACACTTATTTCACATTTCTTAGTCAACATTAATATTGAGTTTAAGCACAGCATCACAACTATATCCATTGCCAACATACACTCAATTCTCAGTCACTTTGATCTTATTAGCCTCTCGATAATCTTAAAGCCTTTCTTACAAAACCAATAAGCAAAAACTAGGTTGTTTGTAATCTCTATAACATGAAATGCATCAATCAAAGTGGGTTCTTTGGCCATAAGTGAAGTTTAATTCAAGAGATCCTCTTTTAAGAAATTTTAGCATTATTTTAGTTTATAATGATGGTTGGTAATCACTGTTGGGCCTCCTAGGTCAACTCCAAGTGGTCATTAGACCACAGACAACAAGGGAACCGCATAAAGCCCCTCACAACTAAGTCGGTAAGGGCCCTTTGAAGCTCAAGTCAACAAGAAAGGAGAGGTAATATAGGTTAAAAAGCGAGTTCTTAAGAGAAGTTAGAGAATGAATAGCATTGATTCCTTTACCTGAAGAACCTACTCTTGTTGATAGGTAGGAGGTGCTTACTATTGTTGGCACATGATGAATTCTAGCTGGCTAGCACAAGATCTAAGGAGGTGGTGTTTTCTACACCAAATGAGACATCCTTCTTTTTATCGGTTGGTAGAAACTGGCAAGATAAGCTTATCCCATCGGTAGAGAGTAACTACCCTAGTTCAATGGCTAAGTAGTGGATTGCATAATAGTAGGTCAATCATCATTAAATGAAGAAAGAGAAAGACTGAATAGTGGATGGGGTAAGTACTCTACTTTATGGCTAGACGACCCCTTTGGTTGCAATTTATGGAGAGGATGAGTATAGGCCTTATGCAAGCACTACGGGTAATGGTCAAACATACTGAGAGTGTTCGAAGGCTTTTTGAATGGGAAGCAGAGCTAAGACATGCTTAAGATATGTGTGTGCATCCTGATGGATTTTCATGGTTCGGGTCAAGTTTCTCGATGATTCGTGAGGCTTTATACGAGCATTTTGATGGGCTTGGACCTTAGGAGCTCTTATGGCAAGAATAGGTTATCAACAGTTTTTTATTAAAATTTCCTCTTGGTCATTCAACCCTTGATAAGTCTTGGGTAATGCCTATTAATACATACATACATATATATATATATATATGTATATGGTTACACCTAAATGAAGGAACAAATTTGCATATTAGTATGCAATCAACATATTAATTTCCATTTCTAAAACCATAGCAATCAATTATTCGGTCTCAAGACTAATTCCATTTCTTGGTTTACACTTCTAAAATTACTTTCACTACCATTTCTTTTTAATTTTGCAGTACTATTCCCGAACTTGCATTTACTAATATGGTGTCTATTCTTTCCATAATGTAAATAAAACTTGATCTTCTTCTAAGGCTACATCTTTCTAAAAAGCTTAGACTTTGTCTATACTATAACATTATTCAAGTTTCCTAAAACTAATTTCATTGATAAAATCCACTCCAAATTTTGTTAAAGCACATTGCTTACATGATTGTCAGTTTTAGTTTCAATTCGCATTCACATGAGTTTGCACCCATGGTTGTCAAAATTGTAATTCTACCATTCGTTTCAATTTGTAAAATTAGCAGAATAATACAAAATTATATAAAACTAGTAAAATTATAAACTTGTAAGAGCATACATTAAAATTTACAATGCTACCAAAAGTCTATACCTGAATGATTTTGTATCCGTTTTAACAAAGAAAAGCATCATAAAATCAAAAACGCATATAATTGTATAATTGAATTGTAATTTTCACAAAATCTTTAGTAGTGAAATATCCTTAAGAATGCAACACTTTTTTCTTACATTCATTCCAAGAGGAAGGATGTTTAGTCAAAATCATCCCTACTTAGATTGCATAAGGAACTTTAATCTCTAAGTCACTCACATTAGAAGCCAAAATTTACAATTCATGTGCTTGCTCCAATACAGGTAAGTCATTAGTCATCTTGATTTCGAAATAATTAAGTATCGGAAATTTATCCATACTTTCTTCTCATTTTTTATACTTAATCTCTAAGACTACACATATTTCTCTAAGAGACTTCAAACTTGAATACAAATCACATAGATGGTTTGTTGAAAATTTTAGAATTTGATTGTGATAGAACTTTTCATTATTCTTATGTTTCTTCCATGCCTCCTTCACAGTAGCATCATCTTCAGGCTTTAAGATAGGTAGAGGCTGCAATTTTGGATCAAGGACATAAAAGACAATGATTGCAGTTAGAAAAAATTCCATCTTATCCTTCTATTTTGAAAACTTTATATCATCAAAATGGTCAAGTTTGGTAAAGTTTTGATTCATTTCCTTTAAAGAAGAGCTTAAACCCTAATCTGTTTCTATGAATATTACCTTAGACAATTAAAATAATATTTAGAGATAGAAAATGTAAGTGCTATAACGCGTAAAATACAAACTTTTCTAAGGTGATATTGCCCTTACTATAGAAAGCAAGTCACCCTCAAATATGACTAAACTCTCTTCAACTCTACTTTAGAAATTTATAAGAAGAATTAATTGTTTTGAATGGAAGAGATCAAATGTCTTATGTATTTACATGGGAGAGACATGACTATTCAAATTGACAGTCATAACTTTTAATTAATATCTAATAGTTATGTCTCTTGAAAGAAGTATATGAGGTTATTAAAACTAGACAACAACCAGTTGTCCTTACGAAATCAGCCTTACAGCCAGAAATTAGCCTTACGACCAATCAATAATCAATTACCTTACAACTAACAATTGGTTGTACAACCAGCTAGCAACCTGTTGCTCCTAAAATTAGCTTTCATCCCTTTGTTTCATTTTCTCTTCAACTTAGGGTTGTTATACTAAATATTATAATTTACAATAGTATTATTCACTCATTGCAATTCCTACTCTATAAGGATATTTGTTGGGTTATGTTTTCTTTGTTGCAACAATACTCTCCTTTTGATGCTTATGAAAACAATAGCCATAGCATTCAAGTTTTACTATTTCTAGCATCTTATTTTCTGTGATTAGATGATGTCCCCAATGGTTGATTTTGAATTTCTTCCATAGCTTATTTTCTATGATTAGATGATATCCCTAATGGTTGATTTTGAATTTCTTCCATAGGCTCCTTACTTGGCAATCAAATGATATATGTCACATTTGATACGAGAAAATGGTTTGAAATGAAATAATTTAAAGAAACTAAACTTTTTCAGTATATATAAAATTGCTTAAAAATGTTGTGGTTATACTTATAGTGATTATTCAAAACTTAACATACATTATGGAAATAAAAAAAAAATGAAGAAACAAAGTTTTTTTTTTATAATAAAAATCCTTAATGATATATAATTTAACACATATAGAAGAAGAACAAATAAAGTTAAAACTAAAATTTTTCCATTTTCTTTTTAAAAAAATAAATTAAAGAGAATTAAATATTTCAATTCATTCTAAATTATTAATGGTATAAACTGAAATATATGGTTTTCTATAATCTTTACTGTTGGAACTAAAACTTGAATAAATGCTATGAACATAAAATAAGCGACTATGAGAGAGAGAAAAAGGAAAAAAAGAATTGAAATAATATGCGAAAGATGGTGCAATTGCTTGATAGTTAATGGCTTATAAAAGCTTAGCTGTATTTTTTTATTTTTTAGCGTATTTAATTCAAATATGTAGAATCGGTAAACTCAATAAAAATATGTAAGTTTCTATTGAGTTTATATATCAACATGATTAAAAATGTAAGCTTCTATTAATTTTACAAAAATGGTTTTATATACAAGTTAACTTAGAAAAACCTTTTAAAATCGTAAACTCGTAAAATCATATTAATAAAATTACGATTTTAACAATTATGATGACTATTATGTGAATGATGCAAGCTATGACTATTACTACTATGATGAGGAGTATGATTATTATTACTTTGATGAAGGGGCAAGGTTAACATAGCATAGATACTAGGAATGAATTTGTGGAGAATTTATGTTATTATTCCTTATTGTATATATTTGAGACCTCGTATGGTTGACTGGAGTCGCCTATGACTTTTATGGTTGATGTTATGTAGGTTATCATTTATTGGAGTTGTGAAACTTTAGGTTATCTATCTTAGAGTCTATATCAAGTTTCAAGTTCTTTAACTCATGTTACTTAATTATTTATGATGTTATATTTGGAGATTGAGTAGTTGATATTCCATTCTTGTTTCAAATTTGAAGTAATTCAATTATGAATTGATAGATTTTATTACTTATATAGAATATAAACAGGTTACAAAATCCTTAATTACCTTAGCGAGTTTGCCTTTAGAGATGATACGTAGCAGAGCTACGGTTTCTCGGATTTTGGGGTGTTATGTCATAATATTCCCACAATTTTTCAAAACCAAAAGGTTGGTCATCTTTTCTTCTTTATTTCTTCCTATCATAATTTTTTTAAAATACAATTTATCATTGGGAAAAGAAGACAGATAGAATCTGATCACCTATTTCATATAGCTCTTATTTTCTTTCAAAAAATTCTATCTATTATTACCTCTATATCATCTCTATAAAGTTGAGATTTATAGTTTACATTGCATTTACAAAGTTTATACTTAGTCTATATATGCTGAATTTGTTTCGATTATAGTTTTGAGAAGCTAGGCGACTAGCTAAATTAAGAAGTCAAGTTTGTATCTTTTATGTTCGACAAGCACACTTGTTTCTCTGAGATGAAATTATTCTTAAATTTTTTATCAAATTTAAATGAGTTCCGAAATTTCAAAGAAAATTATTTGAAAAAAAAAAAAAAACCAGACGAGTGAATCTAGTATTGAATTCTGTGAGCTCATCAGTCTTGGTATTATTGGACACATTCCGGTTTATCTATTTACCGATGTCTTACCACTAGTGATTTCAAATGTGATTATTAAACATATTTAGATGTTTTTCTTTCTTTCTTTCTTCTTTTTTTTTTTTTTCATGGAACAAAGATTTTGACTTCTTTTAGCGGTTGAAGGTGA
Source organism: Lumnitzera racemosa (assembly GCA_024138005.1). Classification (NCBI taxonomy): domain Eukaryota; kingdom Viridiplantae; phylum Streptophyta; class Magnoliopsida; order Myrtales; family Combretaceae; genus Lumnitzera; species Lumnitzera racemosa. Next base: position 68,060,841 of record JAMXBC010000007.1, on the reverse strand, counting down.
TAAACTAGAGAAGAAAAATGGCCCACCAGACAATTTTATCATATTTTAGATCCCTCTATATTTTTAGATTGTGCACATAACTTCGATGGTGATTTAGTGGCCACTCGGCAATTAGGATTTGTGCGATTGTCCCATCCCCATGTTTTCACGTGGTGCCAATGCACCAACTCCTTAAGGCGCTCCTTTTTGTCTCCTTTGATGGCAGAGCTTTCGTGGTGTATTGTTTCGTTCATCTTCTTATTTTTGTTTTCTAATGGCATCATAATCTTTTAATAGAGGTGCCACATACACCTATTAAACTTTTAAGAGAAATCCTAAGCACTGTAAAGGTTATCCTTATCAGTAATATGTTAATAGGTTTTATAGTCGAGCATCTTATTGAGATACTTAATAAAGAATTCTTTTTCCTTTTTATACACTCATTGTATATAATTAGCGTTGAAAGGCTAGATAAAACTCTTCTTAACATTAGAAATTAAGGAAGCATATGAATGCTTTTCAAACTCTTTTAGTAAAAGATACATATTTAGCTCAACATTTGAATACTCTATCTTGTTATTTATTTATTTATTTTTTCATCGTTTTCCAACTTTTACAAATTAGAATTTTCATCAACATCCATAAAATTTCCATCTTATACATGTCAGCTTCGAATCGATTTTTTCAATGACTAATTTAACAAAATAATGTTAATAATATATTAATTTATATAATAAAAGATACAGAAAAATCCATTCTGCCTCCATCAGAATTCGTGCCCGTGAGGTATGATAAGCTGCAAATGATTGGATTCCGCAAGCAATCTGTATTATGGGATTTTAGAATACAAGGGGAGAGGGTACAAGCTTTATTTTTTAGAACAATATTATGAGGGGAAAAAACATATAATTGCTTTGAGGCATAAAATATGAACCATACTAAGGTCCTCTCGAACTCTTTGTAAATCTGAGAAAAGGATTAATTGCTCTAAATTAAAGAGATGAACCACCATATTTATTTATGTCAGAGAGACATTACTGTTTCAATTGTATGCTCATATCCTTTAATTTATGCAGGTTGGTTATGTTTGTTATATATGTTCGAAGAAGAAGTGTGTTTGGCTCTTACAAACGGTCAGCAGTTGACGAGCAACCTATTGCCCAACAGCCAGCAACCGGGTGCTCCTTCGACTAGCTCCTCTTCCCTTTGTTCCTATCCTCTTCAATGTTGGATTGCTACTACATATATTATAATCTACTCTAATGATCTCCTATTAAATAATAGGAAGCCCCTATTAAGTAATAGGAAAATTCTATGGTTCGATCCTTTATTTTAATAGGACTAATTTTATCTATCATCTTACTATTTATTTCTATATTTTAAATCTGAATAATTAAATTTATATATTATTTAATAATTCAAATTTAAAAGTAATTAAATCAAAGGTAAAAATGATTATGATATTGATCTTATAAATTAAAAAGAACAGGATCATGGAAAAATTGTAAATTATAATATATCAGTCTCACATAATAAATTTTATGCATATAAGAAGATATCACTTACTTAAAATCATAAATTAGTGCAACTAATTTATGCGATGTTTGGTATGAGGAAAGGAACCAAATAGGAAAAAAGGTGAGAAGAAAGTATAGACAAAAATGAATTATATAGGGATTTAATTCCTTCCATTATGCTTGAATAAAGGAGGGAGGAAAAGTAAAAATGATCTTTATTATTAGTAAAGATAAAAGAAGATATAATATAAATTTACCAATATACCAATAAAAAGTATTGAAGGCTTGTAAATAAAAGGGCAATCGAATCTTTCTATAAAGTTTCCTCCCACTCCTTCCTATTTCTCTCCAATTTAGGAGGGAAAGTTTTTAAGTACGATCTAGATAATCTTTTTCTTGTATTTTCCATTTTCTCAACCTTCCTTCCTTTCTAATACCAATTAGTAGAATCACAATATTTTCTATCTTATTTCCTTTCCCTAGCATTCTCTTCCCTCACTTTCTCCCATCTCAAACATAGTGTTAAAGTCTTAATTAAGTAAATGATGTCTATGGATTAAATAAATACTTCTAGTTTTGAGATAAAAAATTTTGTGCATATAATATTTATTAATTTACTTAGTGGTTTATAACTGTTTTTTGTATGATTATAGCCATGTGTTAATCCTGATATTCATGAACATTTACAAGAGTAGATACAATATTTTCTAGTTAAAGTGACACCATCTCTATGTCCATATAGGAGAAGACTAAGAAATTTATTTAAACCTTATTAAGCATTGTATTTATGTTAATCTTCAAAACACATTAATTTAGCACTAATTAGATTAATTTAGGTAAGACTATCAACTAGTGCTAAAATAGACACTTTACACTAAATTGTTCTTAACCACTAAACATTGAAATTGGCTATTATAATCTGAAGTTGGGTTGCCATTTATGTTGCGATTAATGGGCTTTAGTTTAACTCCCATCCCACTAGTTGATCATCTCACCAAATCTCTTGATAATGGTTTAGTTAATAGATCAACTAAATTATTCCCAGACTTCACATAAATAATGGTAACAATAACATAGAGATCAACTTGGAGACACTCATGCCTAAGGCTTATATATTTGGGTTGGTATTATAAATCTTGCTACATGCTCTAGACATAGTGATAAGCTGTAAATTTTATATCTTTTTATCCTAACCTTATAATATACTTATGTATATATTTTTATTGTTTTTTATAGGAAAATATGTTATTCCAGAAACATATGCAAAAAGCTATTTGAGCGGAAAAATAGAATAAGAATCAGAAAATGAGCCATTGTTCTCACGTCAGCCCACGGTCGTGGAGTCAACATACACGTGTGTCCAATTCACGAGGAACGAAGGTTTGGTCTGAGAATTCGAAAACAATCTAATTGAAATTTCCAAACATCTCAGCCCATGCATGAAATTCAAACCGTTATGCCGAGGTTCGATGGATGGAATTAAAATGTGAAGCCCATTGTGATTTTCAAACCGTGATGCCGAGGTTTGATGGATGGTATTATATATTAAAATATATAAAAAAGAAAAGGAGGAAACTCGGGACGCCGATGGGGATATATAATCGTATTCACGCCGCAAGCCAGATAGGAGAGTTTGATCGCCTTCACTTAGCTGAATAGTATAGATGGAGAGTGAAATTGCATAGCATTTCTCAGAAAGAAAAAAAAAAAAAGTTTACGGAATAAAATTATATATATGGGATTGTGAAGGTGTCTTTAATTTTTTTATTTTTATATTGAAGGCGTCTTTTTAAAAGATGCCTTCAGAATATTTTGTTACAATTGAAGGTACCTTCAAGAAAAAAATTGCTTTCAGTTGTATTAAAAATGCATGTTCTTTCAAAAAGCTTACACTACACAAAATTTATAAGTCAAAAAACCCTCTAAATGCATAAAACAAAGTCAAAGTAGGAACCACATTGCTACTAAAACCTTGAAACTCTAAATCTAACCTACCTTCCAAGACATAGCTCTAGCATGTAATAATATTCATTACTCAACATCTAATTCATTTCCTAAAACCCCAAATTATTCGCTATTAAGATAATACAAAAACTAAAACGTAAGGCATGCAGCTCGATGAAATCATTATGAATAAGTTAGATTGATATTAAGATCTATGTAGACACAAATGTAATGAAGTGTAATTTATAACAAATAGAATGTCGTTGTCTCCTAATCCTAGTGAACACTCAGGATACTCTGGACACTAAACTCTCACTATGTCTCTTCTCTTAAGGAGTAAGCAGAGCTTAAGACTGTTATGTTTATAGCAGTTGCTAAAGTAGGTTTGAAAATTATGGGGTATCGATAGTAGCCACCTAAGATGAACTCTCACCTTGAGAATTGACGGACCTCCTCCCTCTCTTAACTAGTGTTAATAGTGTGAAAGGGGTTCGACTTAGATACCTAAAATTGGGTTCTCGAACATACTCCCTTGATGCATACCCTCATACAAACCCTCCAAAAGGGCGTAGAGCCATACTGTCACTACTACAACAGCCCTATCCTCAAGCAAGTCTATCTCCTCTCATTCATGTTTGTCTGCCTATCCACTTAGGTGTCCTGGTCCACTTAGACTTGAGCTACATAAGGAGAATAAAGAGTGACTAGAAGATGTTCACGTAGCAACTGAATCCCATACTCAACTGATAATTGGGTAGCTTGGTAATTGGTCCCATCGAGAGAGATCCTAATCTACTAAAAGTCTTTAGCTTGGAAAAAATAAGATGTTTAAGACATCACATAACAATGAAAGTAAGAAAAAGTAGTCATACTTGAAAATCGTTTTACTAACTACCTAAGTAGTGCTCCGATTTGGCCAATGTACAGTCGAGTGATCCTCTTGTACCACTATCGGTACCCATGCTCCACTCCTCTAAGTTCGTCCATTTGGATGACCCGAAAGTGGCAATCATTCCATGTTGTAATGTAGGGAAGATGCTACGTGATCAAATCCACATTCATCTTCTTACATAGGTCAATGCGATGCAATGCCTCCTTTATATAGCATCCTAGTAGAATCCTTTGCAATCTACCAAACTACCTGACTTCTCACTTGGGAAAGTGCTATTCAATAATGTGGAAGTAGATGAGTGATACTCGAGCTCCCTAAATGTGTCGACCATTATAGTATAATTGAGATAGTATCTCTAGAAGTTTGTTCGATTATGGCTACCAAATTGCCTGAAAGACGTATTTATTATAATTACTATAATGATAATGTGGTGAAAGAGCTAGTAATTAAATTGCATGTAAACTAAGTACCTGATCAAGGCTTTATCTATCAAAGACATCGTGGTATGCTATCATGACATAGGTAAGGTGCTTCCTCTTATGGCGATTAGTCATCTACCTAGTAACCAATAGTTTGTCGCTATCTACTATCATGCCATACCTAGGGATAACAGATATGTATGGGAATTTATCACGTGCCCATACTTAAAGGAGAATTGCTACACCTCCCATCCCACGAGTAGTATTTGACGAAGAGCCACATAGCTGCTTATATAGCCATGCGAGGCACGTAGATCCCTAGCTATACCAATCGACTCACTGAAAGTCATCTAATAGAGTTGGGAACATGGCATGCACTAGGTAGCCAGATTTGTTGATGAACACAAACACCCCTAGCATTTGCAGGATGCAAGCTCTAGTATGCTATCTAGCCTACTAATCATCTGCCCACTCAAGTAAGGAAGGAAAGTGATCAACTGGCTAGCCCATACATAAGCCCCCTCCTTGCCATCAAAGGTGTCCTTCGAAATTACCCTAAGGTAAGTAGTGCATACTTATAGCAACGTCTTATATGCACTCCCTATTCCTAGCAATCCATCAACTCTGAAGCCCAATCGAATCTTCACATCTTAGAGTATAATCATCATCTCTCCATAAGCCATATGGGAAGTATGAGTCTCCCTCCTCTATCTCTCCATTGGTGTAGTAATCAAGTGGTGATCTAGTTAGTTTTATGGCAGATGGCTCAAACCTATGAAGCCAGCCTAATCAACGTAAGGCAGCATGTAATCAACTAGGGGGATCTTGTAGACTTGCTAGTTCTGCCTGAGTATCCTCACTCATCGTCGTATATGTAAAGCCTCCGTGACCTGCATACGATTAAGTGGAGTAATTTATGTTGGAAAGAAAAGTTGGTTCTCTTACATGTCTTGCCTATACGCATCTAGACCTATGCCTATCCTGTCTAGTGAGAATGGATCCATCAACTAGTTTGGGCTCTATCTAGCTTGCAAAAGCACCAAACAACATGGTTAATACAGTAAACTTACAAAATAATTATGCATTGTCAATTGATAAACAAATCCAACCAAGTATAAGCTAGTACAACTAATTTTAGTTATCCTATTGATTCTTCTAGTGACACAATTTTCTATTGTGTCCCTTCCTCCTACAAAATATGTGAGTTGTTCTGTTCGGTTGGTCTTTAATGTCTATCTCCATATGAAAACTCTTAGTCCTAGGCTTACCCTTCTTTCTCTCCAACGATGGGTCTAATCATTCTTTTTAGAGGTGTGGAATGATTAGCCAACTCGACTCATCACCGATTGGGAAGAAGTGGGCTTTGTACATATGCACTTAATACGCGAAATTATGCCAATCCTCGATATTGGACATCTCGTCAAAGTGCTCAAAACTTACAAGGACAGTGGCATGTGAACAAGGAATCTTATATATATGCCACTTGTTGCATGTATACATGCTCTTGTTAAAGTCTACTGTCTACACAAGCCTACCTCCCTTCATCCCACTCCTAACACTCTTGCTTCCAGTCTCAACCTCATAAATTTTGCTATATCAATTGAAACAAACTACTCTATGAGAACTTGATCACTTGATCTACTCTTCTAACACCTCTAACGTGTATTTGATGTATGTTCGGTTTGCACACACCCACTTAAGTGCCTCTTCTTGTCTTTTATCCTAATAAAATACATAATCATAGAGGATAATCTTCATAAGCAATGTTACCAAAAGACTACGGGCATGCTTTAGCACCAAATTATATGCTTCTACAAGGTTTGATGTCATATATCCAAACCGATAACCCATGTCATATGCAAGTGTCTACTGGTGCATGGGTAAAAGATGAAACCAATCCAGTACACAGGGCTTGATATTGTAAACCTTCTCCAACCATTTTTCAAACTTTCGAAGCTGAGCTTGTATGGCTACAAAGGTTGCCTATCTCTTGTATGGTTGGTTTTTGTGGACCCTGTTGAAATTGTTTGCAATAAGTCTTATGCACCACCGCTATATAGCAAAAGGAGGTTTCCAACCATTCTCCTCTCTATATAATGCTAAGTAAATCCCTGTCCCTTTGTTAAATATTACACCAATGGTTTCACGACCAGCCCTATCCCCACAAACGTACTACCTCAGGTTCCTAAAAAACCATCCCCATGCATTGGCCGCCTCATCATCAACCAATGCAAAAGTAAGAGGGAACATGTAGTTTGCCCTATCCATACTAATGGTAGCTAATAACTCATAGTAGTGCTTTCCATATAAAAATGTACCATCAATACCTACTACTGACCAATAGTAGTTCTATGCCTCTATGCATAGGTCGAATGACTACCATACTCACTTTAGCTCTATCCCCCCAAACCGAGTCGATTGGTTCTACATCTACTCCAACTTGGTGTCGAGGTTAGTCATTTAAATTGGATTGAGCATTTGAAGCATATCATCATATGACCTATCCCAATTTCTATATATGGCTTCAATTTCTTTCATCCGTTCAGCTCACACCCTTCTATTGCTAATCCGATACTTAAACTACTTCTCAATAATACTATAGAGCTAGGAAATCTTGGTGTTGGGATCTTTCCTAATGACATTTAAGAACTCCTTTGCCATGGTGTTGCTATCCAACTATGGGTAATCTTGATTTATTATGAGATTGACCCATGTATAGGGATCTACTAGTCTTGTAATAAAAAACATACCATCTAGTTTCTTCTTATAAATACGTAGCCTCCACTAGTAGCCATCTTCATGCTTAGTATAAATGATGGAATACTTACTTGGCTTTGATTCCAAGGACCTAAAGTCAAATGTTGTTTGATGTGGTAGTGCTTAACAGCACTTACAAGTTCCTCCTTTGTGTTAAATCTCATACCTATGCTAAGATCTTCATCAGCTTACAAGTTGTTCAACTCTTTGTTCACCTCCTATTGCTATTGTAAAAGGGAATCGCATCCCTTATCTTTGTTTTTGTCACATAGAAATTTAAAGTCTACATCAGAGCTGCTGTTAAAGCCATTGAACTTTAACCCGAAGAGTACGAGTATACACCAAGCATTACTAGCTAAAAGTTTCAAATGGTAGGCACCCCAAGCACAATAAGAGGTGCAAGAGGCATCTCATTACCATCATTGCCGTCATACCTATCCTTGTCATCATCTTCCTCTTTCTTAATCTCATAATTATTATTGTCATCATCTCTAAGTAAGCCTCTTATTCGTTGAACCACGTGATCATGTGAAACTTCCTTTTGCAAAACCGATCCTACAACCTCATCCATTACATTATCATCGTCCTACATTGGTATAGACATGAGTAATGGCTCATATTCATATGCCATTTGTTCATTCTCCTCGAGTGGTGCCACCCCTTGGTTCTTTTCCACTAGAGCCACATACATTTCCTGTATGGGGCACCGGGGGGGTTCTACTTCCTTTCACTACTCTAATCTTAACATAGAACTAGTAGATATAGGTATAACCAAATGCCTTTACCATCTCAAAGAGATTCTCAACATCATCGTCGTCTTTGATGGCAACAAACGAATAATTTACGACACTTGAGTAAGCATTGGGATGTCTATACAAAATCTCGATCCCAACACTTGGATCTACTCCAATAACTTAATAAACCCTTTTGAGAAGATCGAAGAAATTTGCATTGGTTCTCAACTTGAATAACTTCACTGAATTATGGTTATATTTTGGCCTTAAAATTCCCCTTAAAATGTTTCCATAGGTGAAAATCATAAATTTCATGGTACTCACCATTTTCAGCTTATTCACGAGGTAATTATCATTTCAATTAGAACATAGTTGATGTTGTGCTTCCAAAACTACACAACTCTTTAATGGACACTTCATCGAACACTTAGAGTACACATTTCGAAATAATAAAACTACAATTCCATAACACGAAATCTATATGCCAATACACAAATCCTATACATATATTGCTAAAATATAATATAGAATACATAATGGCATGCAAACATAATAATTACACATTCTAGATCAGTAAAATAAACACATATCTAAAACAAGGGTTTTATATGGAAAAATATAATAAACAAATATAAAAGATGATGAAATTCATTAAATCGACATAGATTAAATGTTTGGGATGTTTACCTTTGTTTGTTAGAGTAGATTTTGGCAAAAAAAGAAAAGAGGGTTTGAGTGAATTGATTTGGAGAGGGATTGGCTTTTTCCGAGAGAGAAGTGAGGAAGAGAGAGAGCTTTTGAGTAGGATAATGAATCTATTCGTGGATTTTGGGTAACAAAATACACTGAAGTTGCCTTTCCAAAAGGCTCCTTCATGACCCCATATATGTGATATTTATTCCATAATTGCAATTACCAGATAATCGAATAATGATGTAATAAGGTAAGATTGTGTGTTACAATGTTTACTAATATTTAATCGAATCATAATTTCGTCGTTCACTTACCAAAACGAAATAGGTAATAAGTAAGGAGTAAAAAGTGAAATGACTAAAATACCCCTACCCAATAATAAAAAATAAAAAATAAATATACATGAACATGAGGATGACATTCGATATACCCCCTATACATTTCAAAACCCTACCTCATCTTACATTGTCAAAACCCGAACCTTAGAAGGATAAAGCAATGCGCCATCACCTTCAAGCAATACATTAGGATCGGTCTATTAGTTGTGTTGGTGATCTAAGTACCCAAATCTTACATCCTTTCTAACATTAGCTAATACATCTCGATCCAAGGACTGTAAGGCCAATTGCAAAGGGCTAGGTCTAAGCTTATAAAAAGCTTGAAGACAAAGATTGAAATGCGTATGACTAATGGAAGCAAACAAGAAAACCCTTGATCGACTCCAAAGAGCACTAAGGAACTCTTGAGGACATATGGGTCAACTCAATATGATGCACAAGCTAGTCCGATGAAGGTACTCACCACTTAGCCTTATTTAAGGGTTAAGATAAGAGTGAAGTAAGTAATAAAGAGCAATGTTCAAGAAAAGATAAGTATATTCAATATTAGATTATGTAAGATGATTGTATGGCTATATGTACAGTGAGTACTTATACCCAAAAAATTAGAGCATCCTACCTAAATGGAAAAAGACTAAAAAGGTAATGTCCAAAATAAGTATGATATAACGAATGTCCAAAAGGTGTAATCGAAAATACAATAAAAATGAGTATCATGTACAAAAGATTCTATCATAAGGGGTCTTCAAACACTTGGTAGATGATTAGTGATTGTACACCTAACAAAAAGATGGACAACTGTTTAGCTAGCTTAGGTTTTGTTAAAGGACAATGTTAAATCAAGTTGATAGTTTAATCGTGCTGAGCTAATCAGGTGAGTCTTCCAAAGTGAATTTAACTCGGATGTATTAGGTATAATTTAAATTCTAGTTAGCTAAGCTGTTGTCAAATGTATGTCTGGTCAATAACTGAAGATTATCGATAAGTACAAGATGGTTTAGCTTGACCAGGGCATCAAGTTGGTAAACTGTTGTAGCTTAGATTCCTCAATTGTAGGACATAAAGAAAGAACCCGTCTAACCATGCTTTCTAGTCCTCGAGCTCAAGTTCAAGTTAGGGGTCTGGTATTTTGATTCCTATCATCCCTAATAGCCTGATTAGGATTTGAGATCAAATATGGTTGGTCCTCATCCAAATTTTCCTTAGGCCCATAACGACTAAGGTTAGCAACATTAAACATGTCTAATACCCCAAGGTGTTTTAGTAGCTCTAGTTGGTATGCACTGTTATTTATCTTCTGGAGTATCTTAAATGGTCCTTCAACTCTAGCAGACATCTTGTTCTTCCTTTTGTTAGAAAACCTTTCCTTGCTTAAGTGTAACCATACTTAGTTACTAGGTTGAAATTGCTTTGTCTTCCTTCCTTTGCCTTTTTCTTTTAATTTTTTCAAAGCTCGATCAATGTTTTGAACGACTCATTGGTAGATCTATTAGATGGACTAGACTTTGGTCCTTACTTTTAGATCTTCTTAGTTAATGGGTAGCATTGGGGTGTAGTCAAAGGATAGCTTGGGGTTGAAGCCATAGACAACCTCAAATGAGGTATGCCCAATAGTGGCATGTATTATCCTAATCTAAGAAAATTCTATCATCAGTAAGTAGACATCCTAGTTGGCTAAGTTCTTTCCCATTATAGCTCGAAGCATTGATCCCAAGATATGGTTGACAATCTCTATTTGACCGTTAATTTGGGGGTGATAAAAAGTACTGAACAATAACTTGGTTTGTATTCAATGCTAAAGAGTTCTCTAAAAATAACTCAAGGGTTTTAGTTCTCTGTCCGACACTATACTCCTTGGTACTCTATATAAGTGAATTATTACCTACATAAACAAAGAAGCAATTGCCAAAGCATTGTATTAATTTTGGTGCAGGGCACGAGATATGCCCTTTTGCTGAACTTATCTATGACAACCATTACAAAGTCTTTACCTTGGGCAATCCGGAGCAGTTCAAAGACAAAATCCATACTTAGGTCAACCTTTGGTTAGAATAAGTAGAGGCATTACCTTCCCTTATTATGCTCAACATTTTTCTTTTTTACAGATGGTACATCCTTCAATCACACGATGTACATCATATTTCATTCTAAGTTAAAAGAACCTTTCATTTAGTAGATCATACATCCTTCGTTCTCCAAAGTGCTCAAAAAGTCCTCTACAATAGGCTTCTCTCACCAACAGTTTTCTTATGGAATAGGTCAATATGGATAATTTGCCTCCTAAAAATAGGTAGTCATCCTTCACCTGGTATTCATCCAAGAAAATCCATGGACTGACCCCATCGTCTCCACCATATAAGAACTACAAGATCACCTTAAGGGTGTCGTTCTTTCTTCTTCACATCATCCAAATATATGACCAAAATGAGAATCATACCGATATTGATTTTTAATGCTTGTAAACCCCAACAATTTGGTCCATAACTTAGTGAGAAGGACATGTCTTCTTAGTAAAGCATCGGAAAATACATTATTCTTGCCTTGCTTATATTTGATGACAAAATTAAATCCTTCTAGAAATTCAATCCATTGAGCTTAGCATTTAGAAAGCTTTGATTAGCTCTACAAATATCTCAAGGACTCATGATATATATATATATATATATACGATAAATTCTTTTGGTAGAAGATAATGTAGCCATATATGAAGAGCTCAGATTAATGCTAAGAGTTCTTTGTTATATATAGAATAGTTCAATTGTATACCTCTAAGCTTCTTACTACAATAAGTGACAAGTTGACCTTCTTACATTAGCACAACTACGATGTTGATACCTGATGTGTCGTATTCAAGCTTAAATACTTTATCAAAATCTACACAACCAAGATTAAGGTCGAGTTCAACCTTGCTTTCACTTAAGTGGAACTCTTCTCTTCTTTTTTCTCCTTACTTGAACTCTACATTCTTCTTTGTTAAATAAGTCCAAGGTGCTATTATAGTACTGGATCCTTTGATAAAGCATTGGTAAAATGATGCCAATTCGTGGAATTTCCTTATCTTGTCACATAAAGTTAGGGTTGGCCATTCAACAATGGCTTTAACTTTCTCTTCATCAACTCCCAATCCTCCTCTACCAACTATGTAGCCTAAGAATATCACTACTTCCTAAAAAAAACAACATTTATGTACATTTTTGAACAATTTCTCTATTTAAAGGACGTAAAAAACAACTCGTAAATGATCAACATGGCTTGCCAAGTTAGCACTATAGATAAGGATGTCATCAAAATGGACAGGGATGTCATCAAAATAGACAGTGATAAACTTTCTGATCAGATTCCTCAAAACATGATTAATCAACCTCTTAAAAGTGCTTGGGGCATTTGATAATCTGAAAGGCATGATCATCCATTCATACAGGTTATGTTAAGTCTTAAAAGTAGTCTTCCATTCATCTATTTGCCTCATTGAAATTTGGTAGTATCCAGACTTCAGATCAATCTTACTGAACACTTTCACACTACTTAATTCATCAAACATATCATCCATCCTCAAGATGAGGTATTTGTACACAATCGTATTCTTATTGATAGTTCCGTTATCCATACACATATGCTAAGTTCCATCCTCCTTCAGCATTAGCAATGTAGGCATAGTACAAGAACTAAGACTTTCTCTCACATACTCCTTCTCTAATAGCTCATTGACTTGTTTCTAAAGCCTTGCAACTTACTCAAGATTCATTTTATAAGCTGGTTTGTTTAGCAAGGTAACACTGGGTATCAAGTCAATACAATACTTTGTGCCTTTAAAAGGGGTTAATCCTTTTGGCAACTACTTGGGAAATAAGTTAGAATATTCATCAAGTAACTTCTCATCCTCCTTTAGCAGCTTTAGTTGCTCCTTCAATTCTAGTAGCCTCTTTACCAATAGGAAGGTTGGTAAGTTAAACTTGATGGTTGCTTGGGTTTTAGCTTTACTTAACATCAAAGCCTTCTTTGATCCTTGGGCCAATTCAGCTTGTAATTTTCTTACCTAACCTGCGATCATAGGGTTCAAAGTAATCTTTCTACCATCTTTCTCAAACATATAGGTGTTCTTAAATCCATCATACATAACTCTTTGGTCGAAAAGCAAGGTCTGCTTAGCAATACATGAGATGCGTACATGGGAAACACATCACAAAGAATTTCATCATAATAATTTTCAATATAGATTGACAGCAAAACTTATTGGGTGACATATAAGGCTTCCTTCTTGTTCAGCTAGTGTAACTTATATGGTTTTGGGTGTAAAATAGTTGACAACTTAAGCTTATTAAGCAAGTTGGTAAACACCACATTGGTGTAGCTTCCACTATCCGCCATAAATACACAAACTTGCTCATTTAACTTACATGTAATGTGAAACAAATTCTCTCTTTGCTCCTCCTCAGTAGAGGGTTCTAAACTCATTGTACGATGGACAACCAAAGTTAGTTTGTCTGAAACCTCAGCAAATACATCGTCTTCAACAAGCTTTTCTTCATAGGAGGTATTTCCCTCAAGAGTAACTTCTTCTTTAGGCTCTTCATTAATGCTATCCATGTTAAGCTTCAGGACTTCTCCCTTGATTATCATAGTTCTTCTACTTAGATACCAAGTAGCTATGTGCCCAAACTCTTGGCATTAAAAGCATTTGATCTAGTTTATCTTCCTCCCAGATCTTATCTCTTCTCATAAGTTCTCCATGGCACTTCACCATCAATTGGTTGGTTCTTCTATTTAGCTTTGACATCAATTCTTCTACTTGGCTTAGCATTTTGCTAAGCTCAAGAACTTGCTTGAATAGGTCGACCTGGTTAGGTTGCTCGACTTATTAGAAGTCGACTCAACTTACTTGTCCTCCGCTTCTCTACTCTCTAGGCTATTCTTATAGCATCGTCCAATGTAGTGGATTGTTGAAGTTCCACAATATCTTGGATGTCAATCTAATAAGGAACCTGTATATTACTGAGGTTGATGATCCATCCACTTCACAGTGAATCATGAGTACTTGAAACTCCTGAACATACTCATCAATAGTTCGACTCCCTTGCCTAAACTTTTGAAGTCGAGTAGAGGTATCTTACAAGTAAGTATCTAGTACAAATCTATTTCTAAGTATCCTCTTCATCACAAGCTAAGTGTTAACTTCCCTATATCTTTTTCATTTCCTTATAACTTGAAAAATCCTTCTACCACATCATGGCATAACTTGAAAACTCTACAGTATCAGTCATTACTTTCTCACGGTCATCATATTAGTATTAATCAAAAACTCACACCACCTTCTCTTCCTAGTCTAGATAGTCATTAACGTTTCCAAAAGCATTGAAGTTCGGAATCTGAAGCTTCATATGGTCAGTAGATTAGGGTACTTGGGCTTGCTCCTCTTCTTCATTGTACTCTTCTCCTTCTTCATCCATATCTCCTAAGTTAATCCTTCTCCTTACACATCCCCCTACTCTTCCACCTCGATCTTGTCAAGCTGGGTTCTATCCTCTTGCAAGTCCAGTAGCTTGTAGAGTATTCTGCATGACTTCAGTAGGTTGATAAGTCAATACATGAACAACTTTAGTCAAATTGACTATGAAGTTAGCTACCTCATCAATTTTATCATTTGTACTTCTTAGGATATTTTAGGGTTTTTGTCCATAGTGGACAACACTGCTATTATCATCCCCAATACCAGTATTGACACTCGGTGATACAAGTTGCTATGGATGATGACACAAAGCTTAATATCATGAGAATTAGGGGGGTAGATCCAAATTGTGAGATAGTCCGAAGAGTAAATGACAGTCAAATGTTGAATAGGGGTTCTTGTGTACTGACGAAGGATATGACATACCAGTACCTCACACAAGCTCAAGTTAGACTTAATATTACGCACAAGTGTGGTCGAAGGATACTTGCCACTAATCTACACTTACAATGGATCAAATAAGAGTAAACCAGAGTAAGCAAGGTTCACTTAGCTCACGCAAGATGGGGATGCCTAAATATTACTAAATTAACTATTGCTACTATTGTTACTATTACAATTTACAAGTATTTATATTACCCCATTAGGTTAAGTTTAGGTTAAAATAAATTATAAAAAGATTCATACTAGAAAAGGAAAAGAGATAATTTATAGGGGTAGAGTTGTAATTAAAAAAAAATAATATTAGGTCACAAAAAGGATAGTATAGATGTAAAAAAAAAAAAATAGATCACGTATTAGCTATCTGTTTTGTAGTCCCAGTACTATTTGTTGAGTAAAGTAGGTTTTGAGCCAGTGAGGTCGACTTAAGCAGCTCGGTAGTTCAAATGTTCTAGATTGATGAAAGGCTGGTTTAGGAAGGTGGTCCAATGTTAGGTCAACAATATGTAGGCTCAAAGCTTAACCTTAGACTACTATATTATGGAGGGATCGACTTGGTGATAGGTTGATCACCTCAGCAGTCTCTTAGATGAGGTGGAGAGCAAAGCAACTCAACAGGTCGAACTAAAGAATGCATTACTCTTCAAAGTTTAACTCCCTTCAAAAAGCTCAATGAACCATATGAGCAAGTCCTCAAGCTTAGGAGCACGTGATTGGTCTATAATCTCTATCATCCCTTTATGCTATTTAAGATGTGGGATCAAATTTAGCTCAACTCTACATTGCTTGTCTTTAGGAGTATACAAATTGAGGTCAGTAATATTAAAAGAGTTTGAGACTTCGTATTCTTTAGGTAGTTTAATCTTGTAGGTATTAGGTTTGATCTTTTCAAGCACTTTAAACAATCTATTGGCCTTAGGAGATAACTTGCTCTTCCATAAACTTAGGAATCATTCCTTACTAAGGTGGATCTAAACTAAATCACCTGGTTGAAATTCCTTATTCTTCCATCCTCGGCCTCATCTCTCTAGTTTGGTAGTAACTCAACCAAGATGTTCTATGACCTTTTAGTACATTGCTCTAATGGCCTTGAATCTTTCTATAGTTAATTGATCATTGTCTTGGCTTAAGAGGGGTACTTAGCCCAATAGGAGCTTAGGTTTGAACCCATAAGTAACCTCAAATGGAAACATGTTCATGATACTATAGACAATCCTATTGTAAGCAAGCTCAATTATTGGTAAGTACAGATCCCTGAAGTAAAGTTGTTATCATCTTATTGACAACCTTGGTTTGTCTATCCATTTGTGGATGATAGGATATGCTATACAATAATTTGATTCTCATTCATCTCTATAATGTTCTTTAGAAGTAAATCATGAACTTTGGGTCTCCCTCCAAAACAATGGTCCTAGGCAATCCATGAAGTTTGATAACCTCCTATAAGAAAAGAAAAGAAATAATCAAAGCTTCGTTAGTTTTAAAATAGGGCACAAAGTGAGCCATCTTGTTGAATCAATCCATAGCCACCATGATGGAGTCCTTCCCTTGATATGTCCTTGGTAGCCTTAACATGAAGTTAATGCTTAGCTTAGACCATGGTTTGGTCGAGATCAACACTAGTAAATGTTGTCCTTACTTGACTCGACTCGACTCGACTCGACTCTTTGCCTTTTTATAGGTGATACCCCTTTTTAGCATAGCTTGGGCATGCCTCATCATCTTTAGCTAAAAGAACCTTGAGGACAGGATCTCATGAGTTCAGTGTGTGCCAAAATGTCCGAATAATCCTCCACTATGCACCTTACATACTACTAGCTCTCTCATTGAACAGTTCGGGATACATAATCTCCTTTTCCTAAATAAGTATCCATCTTCCCTATGATAGTCATCAAATGTTCGGCTTTCTTCACATCTAGAATAGATCGAACTAAGATGTGGATCCTCATCATATAAATCCTTAATCATAGAAAATCCCAATAATCTAGTCTGTAAATCCGTCGGAAGGGAATGTTGTATTGATAAGGCATTAGCCACTACATTGTTCTTTCCATTCTTGTACTTCACGACATAAGAAAATCCCTCCATAAACTCGTCCTACTTGGCTTGTCTTTGAGATAACTTAGGTTGGCTCTTTAGATATCTCAAAGATTCATGATCAGTGTAGATAAAAAATTCTTTGGATAGTAAACAATGTTTCCATGCAGTTAATGCTTGGTTCAAGGAGCAAAACTCCTTATCATAAATAAAATAGTTGAGTGTTGCTCTTCTAAGCTTCTCATCAAAGTATATAATAGGTCAGCCTTCCTACATCAATACAACACCTATGCCTAATCTAGATGCATTACACTCTACTTTAAACACTTTCTCAAATCTCGGCAGAGCTAAGATATGGGTTATAGCCAACTTCTCCTTTACTTCTTCAAGAATCTTCTATTCTTTCTCTCCCTACCTGAACTTAACATTCTTCATTGACGACTCAGTGAGTAGGGCTACAATTGTATTTGAATTCCGTATATAGCAGTGATAAATTGATGCCAACCAATAGAAGCTTCGCACTAGGCTGAACAGCTTGGCATAGGCCATTCAATAATCACTTGCATCTTCTCATCATCAATGCAAATGCCACCTTCACTCACAACGAACCTTAAAATGCTTACTTCAGATTAGCAAAAGTTAAATTTCTTTAAATTGACATAGAGTTTTTCAGCTCGGAGTTTTGAAAAGACTACTTAAAGATGCTCGTAGTGAGTCTCCAGATCAAGACTATAAACTAAGATGTCATCAAAATATACTACTACAAATTTCCCTATTAGTTATCGGAGCAAATGGTTCATTAATCACATGAATGTGCTTAGTGCATTTGACAATATGAATGGAATCACAAGCCATTCGTCCAATCCATAATGGGTTTTAAATGCGGTTTTCCATTCATCTCCCTCTTACATTCAAATCTAATGGTATAGTGATTTGAGATCAATCTTAAAGAATACTCTTGCTCCATTCAACTCATCTAGCATATCATCAAGCCTTGTTATAAGATATCTATGCTTGATGGTAATGCAATTGATTGCTTAGTTATCTACATACATCCTCCATATCCCATCTTTCTTTAGCACCAATTGGGTTGATACGGTACATGGGCTTAGGGACTCTTGCACATACCCTTTCCTCAACAACTCATTCACCTACCTCTAAAACTCAACAACCTATTCAAGGTTCAGCCTACAAGTAGGCTTGTTTAATAGTATAGCTCCTAGTTACAAGTCAATTGCATGTTCAATTCCTCATAAGGGAGGCAAACCTTTAGCCAATTCTCTAGGGAACAAGTCGGTGAACTCTTCCAATAAGGTTTTCACCTAGGCAAATAATAATTCCTCATCTAATCCCCTCATCTTAAGTAACATTCTGACTAATAGATAGGTTAGGTCCGTAAGTTCCATATCTCTCTTTAGCTTGGCTTGGGTCATTATCGAAGCCTCTTTCTTCAAAACTCGACTCAGTTGGGTTTGCATGATTTTAACTTGTTGTGCAAACATAGGGCTCAGCTTCACCTTCCTACCTTCATACTTTAAGGAACATGTGTTCTTTCTTCCATCATAAATCACACTTCAGCCAAACATCCTGGTATGCTTAGGAGCTCAGTTATCATTAGGACTTACCAAGGCAGAATTGAACTGAAATGGGTCCTTCGAGATATTAAAGAAAATTAGAGGGAAACTATCAACAATCGAATAAGAGTAGCTGACGTGAAGTTGCTTGGAGGATGTGAATCACCAACAAATACAACATAACTTAACACCTTACTTAATATGACATACAAGTTGATGTCAAGGTCCACTCGCCACTAATTCTAAGTTACTTAGTAAGATTAGATAAGAGTGTAAGGGATATGGACTTAGAGAGGATTGTCTCACAAGAATAGAGTATTCAGTATTAAGATGTAAGTTATCCCTGGCTTGCAAGAGATAAGGACTATTTATAGTAAGTCCCTAGGATAGTATTACAAATAGAGAAATTACGAGAAAGTATTTACAAAAAGGGGATTCCTAGTACATACGAAAAAGTTAAAAAGGATAACAAACCAAAATGGAAACGTAGTTAAATGTCAAACAAGGTAGATAGCTAGCAGTGTAGCATTGGTCCCATATGAATATTCTCTGACCACAACAAGCGGGAAGGGTTAAAATGTTGCGATACTAAAGGGGTTGGTGAAAGAGAGATGGTGGTATGCCTAGAGAAAACAATTCGGTTGTTTGAGTAAGTCTCTCGTCACTTGGCAAGAGATTCTTAGCAACAATTAGTCAGAGCACTCGGTATAGGGTCTTCGGCAAGGGAATGGTCAGCATCATCACTACCGAGTGTACAGATCAACATATGACAATGTAGGGGGCTCAGTGAGTTCAACTACCTTTCTTCGATGTATAGTCTCTCATCATCAGCAAGTTGCCAAGAGAGAATTCTTCGGGAGAAGGATTGGAAGCCTCGAAGGTGAGTGTAAGTAATGGGACCACTAACTAGTAGTGCATCACATCCATGGTCGCAAAGCTTTTGATCTTGATAGCTTCCAATACTAATTGCTACAAACACTTGTTTATTTACTTGTAGGGCTCTTTTATCATTGAACCAACATAGCTTATAAGGCTTGGGGTAGGGTTTGGTCAATAACTTCAATTGCTAAACCATGAAAGCAGATGCTGTAATGGTGTAGCTGCTATTATCAACAATCAATATACATAATGACCCACTCACCTTACATCCAATTTGGAATAGATTTTCTCGTTGTTCATCCTTAGGTACAAGACTTACACTCATTGTTCTCCTTAATACCAAGGTGATAGGCATAAAGTTTCCTTCCTCATTATAGATGATCTCCTCCTCCTTTTCAAATAGTTTAGTGTATCCAGTCTTTGTCAGCTCCTCCACTTCCTAGTCAATACTATTTACCCCAATGGTTGGTGCTTCACCTCATATTACCGTGGTTCTTCTGTTCAAACATTAAGTGGCCATGTATCTAAAACCTTGACATTTGAAGTACTTAATCTCACTCGTCTTTCGACCTGAGCGCTGGCCCTTCTCAAGGTTCTTCAAGATCTACTTCTCCTGTACTTGGATAGCTTAAGCAAGTTAGGTCTCAACTATTTTACTTGGTTCCAATTGCATAGGTCTACTTAGAATCGATTGGTTAGTGGTAGGTCAACCGACAATAGATCAGAATCTTCTACATTAGTGCCATCAAGTGATCTAATGTTCATGGACTCTAGAATATCCCTAATCTCATACTTCAATCCACTAATGAGTATGGATACAATTCAATCTTTGAACTCTACAACTTCACAATGAATCATTAGCATTTAGACTTCCTTTACGTAGGCATCAACATTCAATCCACCTTGCCTTAACTCCTATAATCTCTTGAAGGCATCCTATAAATAACAACTTAAGATAAATCTTCTTCTCATGACTCTTTTCATTTCATCCCAACTCCTAGTTTCTCATTCACCATCTCTTTATTGGGTAAATTGTAGATTCTTTGACCATCAGGCAGTATAGCTAGTAAACTCTAGCATAACAAATTTGACCTTAACATTATTAGGTAACTCTTAGCATTCAAAATGCTTTTCGATCTTATTTACCCAATCCAATTAGTCCTTTACATCACTACTACTACAAAAAACTTGAGATATATATCCTCAACCCTTCTACTCTAGGACATTAGACAATCCTCTCTTCTAGTTCATAATACTTCTCCTCATCACCTTCTTCTACTTCCTCTTCAATCTCATTTAATGCTAATCTATGCCTAGCAACTCTATCTTCTCCTCTAGCTTAGGGTGGTTGAACTAAGGCATTAGTTTGGCCATACTAACCATTACCTCTCTCAAGCAATTCCTTAGCTCGTCCTCTATAAGGACCATTTTTATCTTACTTCCTATCTTCATTTAAGGTAGTCACTAGACTAGCCACTAGGTTAATAAGTCTATCTAAGTAGTCATCCATAGATTGGGTTGTAGAACTTCCTTATTGTCCTTGACCATTTCAAGAATTACTTTCTTGATTACCTAAAGTTCCTTGAACACTAGATTCAAACATTATTGTCGATTTCAAATAGGTTAATAGCTAAAAACTTCACTAAAATTTCTTTCCTTAAATAATAATAATAGAACAACACCTAACTCTCCTATAGCTATGGCAACTACCTGTGATAAGTAAGCAAACACTCACATTCTGTTTTATGTGCAAGAAACAAGGGAAAATAGAGCACGAGATTTTTCCAACACTAAACACTAACAATCACAACAACAAAGAATAGCTTTCTACATTAAGCTAGAATAAGTTCCTCAAGGTACAAAGTAACAAAAACTCGCTTGAACGTAGCCAAGTTGTGATACTAAGACGATATAAGTTGCCATGGATGAACACATGAAGCCTAGTGTCATGTGAACGAAGGGGGTGGTTTCGAACCATGAGATGGTCCAAAGAGTAAACAATAGATGAAGGTTGAGTAGGGGGTTCTTGTAAACCCTACTTTTAGTGGGCCTAAGACTTGATTAAGGGTACCTCTCGAACATTCCTAAAGATCAACTAAACTAAAAACTTAAGTTTATATTTAGAAACGAATTAAAATTTTACAATTCAAAAGTCAATTGTCGATAAAACCCGAACTTGAAGAACTGCAAGCTCTAAAGTTACTTAGAACCCTAAACCTTAAAACCATTAAGGAATTTTAACCCTAAGTAATTAATCAATAATTTAATTTGAATAATATCATTCAACTTTAGAAATTTTCACAATTTTATAAAAATCAAATCATAAATTACAAAACAATGTGAGATGAAAACCTAAAAACAATTTCCTATAAGGTTATGCCCTTATCTTCATGTATAAGCCTTATACATAAATAACTAGACCAACCAAATACCTTAGATAACTTATCAATTAAGAGTTGGAATCATTTATCAATTGATAACTTATTAAAATCTAGTGATAAGACAATTTCCTTATCACCTCTTCACTTATACTACATATGGACAATTTTTCACAAGATTTCATAAGCTTAACTTTAATAAATGAGACAAGACCACTCCATGTCCAAAAAAGACTTTAAATGGCAGATCTAAACAAGGGGGAAATGGGGGGCATGCACTTATCATTCACCCATCAATCATTTCTTCTTATACATCACTATTCACTCCTTAATACTTACATCATCAATAGTTGCAATTGTTGACTTTCGTATAAGTTACAAGACAACACTTTCAAGACATTTAAACCCTCATTCTCTCTCCATTCCAACCGGCCACTCTCTCCATCATTTCTCTCACTTTCACATCTTCTTTCTCTCCTTTGAAACAAATATAAAAAGGAGAAACAACCTTACCCCACAAAATCAACTTTTCTTCCATTTTTGAAGCTTCACTCACGGCAACTTTTTCTTTTGTTCTCGTGTAATTTTCTTTCACCATCAAAGACCTTTTAAAACCATTAGAACCTTCCACAAACCCCATTCCAAAAGACCAAAAGATTCGGGTTCCAAAAAGTGGCAAAAAGGAGGAGACAAAGTTAAGAGCTTAAGTGGAACCTTAGTGCATAACCACCAAACTTTGCTTTAAGGACGAGTAAGTGTTTCTTGTGATATGTGGATTAGTATTTATGTTAGGAGACTTTGATTTCTTGAAGATATGAGTAAGTTTTAAGTTGTTATAACACCAAAAATCGTTTTAAGAAACAAACCATGAAACCCTTACATGAAGTTGAAACATGAGCATGTAAAGTTGGTGTTTTGTAAAGACATTTGTTTAATACTTTAAATGGAAGATTTTAAGCTAAGAAAATCTTGAAATAATAACTTTAATGGAGGATGAGCATGCTGGACGTGAGGGTTCCATAGTCATTTGAATGTTGATTTTGTTTCCATTAAGTTAAACGCTCAAATTTAGACTAAAGTTAAAGAAAAATCCATCACATGAGGTTTTATGAAGAAACTAACTTTGTATGAAATGAGCTATGATATGGGAGTTTTATTAAATATAAGATCTTCTATTTCTTTGTGTGGAACATAAGTTAAAGAATCATCTTATGGAAGAAAAGTTAAGTTAAGATTTGGACACAAGTAGTCTAAATGCATAATCTACCACCTAAACTTAAGGAAATGATGAAACAAGTTGAAAAACTAAGTAAGGACCCCTTGGAACCATCATGAACAGATCTAGAATGTAGGAGAAAGAAGCCTAAAAATATGATGAAAGTGAATGAACAAAGTGAAAAGATTAACCAAAGCAAGTATGGTAAGCATACAAAACCTAAAACTCAAAACTGAGCCTAAAACTCTCAAAATAAGCTTAGAACTCTAAGTTGGGCCTTCAAGAAAATTCTGACTAGCACCTTAAAGTATCAAAAGAGGTTGTTTTGAAGCCCATAAGAAATCCACCTAAGGCCCCACAAGCCCACCAAAGTCACTAACTTTAGTTTGGACAAAAAACAAGTCCATTTGACAACTTAAGCCCACTAAAGGGCCCAAGAAGTGGTTGTTAGCCTTGGGAATATAAATCAAAGTTGTAAATCTGATCTCAAGGAGTATTTTAAGCTTAGGATAAAATCTTAAGACCAAGCCTAAAGAATTTCTTAAGTTATTAAAAAGCCCATTTACCAAACAACGCCCAAAAGCACTCCAATACATGAGAAATGCTATTGTTATGACCCATGGACAGAATTGTATACCTCATTTTGAAAATCTAACCTTACCATATTAAAATACACTCGAAAACGATGAAGATTGACTATAAGATCATAAAAATCGAATTTAAAACGAAAAAGTTATACAGGATTAAACTTTAGGTAAAAATCAGGAAAAATTATGAAAACTAGTCAAGAATATAACTTAAGGAAAATTTACTTAGTTTCTTGAGTTTGTTTCAATTCCTTATAAAAATTATTTCAATGACCAGGGGACACTGTTTACGGAGATGACTTGCCTCCGGATTACTTTGATTGACCTACATGGCAGAGTGAGTAAATTCCCGATAACTCTTTACTTGATTGTGCTTGTAGAATAGATGCACCTAAACTTATATATATAAATTTGGATGCTTATGGGATATGGGAGATGCATGTGTATGGATTTATGGATGAATGTGATGACTTGTTAATTATATATATAATAATAGGAATTGTTTGTATTAATTTATACATGTGAATTGTATGGAATGAAATTGTTTGATCACCCTAAAAATCAAGTTAATCACTTATACGATTAAGAACTCAAAATGAATCATGCATTTCCCATATTGCATACGGATAACACCGACTACCACTTCACACAAAAGATGGGAAGGGACTCACAGGAATACAAGTTTCCTGCAGGATTGGGCACTAGCTATGCCATCATATATATTGAGTCTCTATCTTAAGTTGATGGGCTTACTAGGCGTTGGGAGATGCCAACCGTCGGCGAGGGGCCGAGTCTTGTGGCTTCTACTTAGGTCGTGTGTTTGTGGACTGCGGGGGACACCACACCGCTGGACTTAGGATTTTAAAAAGATATGATATGATTTTGGTAAAGGAAGTATACATATATATATATGTATACATATAGAGTTTTGTTTTGGCATGAGCACGATAGTGCAAATGAAATAAAACCCAAGGTCTAGAACCCGGATTTTGGTTTGGGTCGGTTAATTATCTCCAAACCCCGACTTCAAGGGGCGCAATTCTGAGTTGTATGCAGTTCCTAGGTCACTACATGCGTTGTTCGGCATACTGATTGTTCATACATTCCTATGATTGTGCATCTAATAAATTTCTATCATGTGGTACTGACGAGGGTATTTATCTCACTAAGCTTAAGCTTACACCCCTATAGATTTTTGTTAATGCAGGAGAACCTCTTCACTAATCCCGACTGAAGCATGCCTGTGGTAAGTCTCGTGTAGGGACGGGTTGAAGCGATTAAAGAGTGAAGAGGACTTTTTGTAATAGAATTATAGACATTTAAATACTTTTATGTATTTGCTCATAATACAAATTTAATGTAGTTCCGTTATGAACTGCATTTGTTTGTAATATTTTTTTGGTATGGGTCCTATGAGCCCACACAATTAGTTAATCTATAACCTAGAAGTAATTTTAGTTAAATTGCTCTATGTTACTTGTCTATGGGCCTAATGATAACATAAAGTGAAAGGAGCCTTGTGTGTTGTATGAAAGGCCTATGATCAGCAAGGGGGTTGATAATAGACCTTTATACGGTACACGACGACCTACCACGATAACGATACTGTTGGGTCGTGATAGTTCTTGTACACAAATAGAAGTTATGACGTACGAGTGCCTCATAAGAGCTTAGGTCACACTTAATATTATGCATAAGTGTAGCAGAACGATACTAACCACTAATCCATACTCACAATGGATCAAATAAGAGTAAACGAGAGTAAGCAAGGTTCGCTAAGCTTACATAAGATGGAGATGTCTGAATATTACTGAATTAACTATTGTAGCTATTACAATTTATAAGTATTTATATGACCCTATTAGGGTAATTCATAAGTTAAAATAAATTAAAAAAATATTCTTACTAGAAAAGAAAAAATACAAGGGTAGAGTTGTAATTAGATAAAAAGAATATTAGGTCACAAAAAGGACAATACAAATGTTGGCAGAATAGGGCATGTGTCAATTGTCCATTTGTGATCCCAATAATGTTGTTTGCTAAGTAGAGAAAGTTTTGAGTAAGTTAGGATAGCGTCGATAGGTCAGCATCTCAGTAGTTCGAATGTTCTCGATTAATGAAGGGCTAGCTTAAGAAGGTGGTCTAGTGTCAAGTCAAAATTAGTAGTGCGTCAGGTTAGCAATATGCAAGTTCAATGCTTGACCTTGGACTACCGTATTGTAAAAGGGTTGGTCTAACTTAGTAACAAGTTGGTCACCTCAGTAGTCTCTTGGATGAGGTGGAAGTAGAGTAACTCAATAGGTCAGATTAGTGAATACATTGCTCTTTAGATTTTAACTCCCCTCAAATAGCTTAGTGAACCATATGAGCAAGTCCTCGAGCATAAGAGTACGTAATTAGTCTATAATCCCTATCACTTAGATCCGTCATTCTCTTCGATAAAATCTTAATAACAAACTTAAAATCTAATAAACAACAAACACTATTCCTTTAAGCCAAACAATTTGACACATAAATACTTCTTTACGTGAAAGTTCAACTAACCTAAATGAGCACAACAACTACTAATAAGAACAACAAACCTAAATGAAACTTGCTTTACCTTCATATGTTTAAAATAAGGCAAAACAAAGCATACAACTGCATTAAACCGCTATTTCTTCTTCTTACTCAAACACTTACAGCTAATCCCTATGTAATTACAACACTATATCTCAACAAACATTACTTCATAGAAAAGTTCCAATACAACTTATGAAAATGAACCGCCAATCTAATACCAAGATGATATGCCCCAATCCAAAGATTGATAAGGCCAGTCACAAAGAGGTAAGTCCAAGCTTGTAGAAAGCTCAAAGACGAAGATGGAAATGCTTGCGATCAACAATGGAAGTAAACAAGCAAATCTTCAATCCATTCTAAGGATATGAAGCACTAAGGAACTATTGAGGACTCATGGCTCAACTCAATACAATATACAAGCTAGTCTAATGAGAGTACTTGTCATCTAGCCTTACTTAAGGGTTATTATAAGAGTAAAGTAAGTAATAGACAGCAATGCTCATGAAAAGAGAAGTATATTCAATATTAGATGATGTAAGATAATTGTGTGGTTACTTGTACAATGGGTATTTATACCAAAAAATTTATGGTACCTAACCTAAAATGAAAAAGACTAAAAGGGTAACGTCTAAAATAAGTATGACATAAGGAATATCCAAAGGGTGTAATTGAAAATACAACAAAAATAGGTATCTTGTATAGAAGATTCTATCATAGAGGGGCCTCAAGTACGTGGCAAATGATTAGTGATTGTGCACCTAACAAAAAGATGGACAACTGTTTAGCTAGCTTGGGTTCTATTGAGTGATGATGCTAAGCTAAGTTGATAATTTAACCATATTAAGTTGATCAAGTAAGTCTTCTGAGGCAAATTCAGCTTAGGCAGATTGGGTACTATTTAGATTCAGGTCAGGTGAGCAGCCGGTCAGATGAGCTAAGTTGTTGCTCGGATGTATCTCCAGTCGGTAATTGGAGACTATCGAAAAGTACAAGATGGTTTGGCTCAGCTAGGGCATCAAGTAGGTAGATTGCAGTAGCTCAGATTCTTCAGTTGTAGGACATAAAGAAAGAACTCATCTAGCCATGCTTTCCAGTCCTTAGGCTTGAGTTCGGATAAGGAGTTTAGTGGTCTAATTCCTCTAACTAGCTACCATCCAAGGAATCTACTGAGCGAAGATTATGTAGATAGTACAGTGTAACCAAATCAATAGTTTCACAAGGTTTCTAAGTTGTTACCTTTGGATGTTTGCTATAGCTAAACTTTAGATCTAAAGAGTCTTCACTCGATCTAGTACCCATCATGAAGTAAACTCTAACCTTAGCTAGAGTTTTAGTGGAAAGAGGAAGGACAACACTTCTGCATGCTCTTACTATTACAGTGGAGCTACTATAGACATGAAGATATGGAAGGGGAGTGTAATTAAGGTTGTAAATGGCTAATTGAGAATGTTGAGAGATGGATTATGATGGGGGTTAAGGACACGAATGGGGTAAGTTGATTTTTGTCTCAAACTGGCTAGTCTTATCAAAGGGTAAAGTGAATAATTTTTTTTTTTTTTTATTTTGGGAGGGGATAATTTCATAATAAAGTTGCAATTGTATCTTAGGAGTTGGGATTAATAGGCTGGACTTTAGAATGTATATTACGTAAAATTGTGTAATTGGGATTCTTAAGAATTCCTATTACAAGAGCCTAAAACTAACAAAACAATGTATTACGATACCCATTAGAAAGAAGAAGCAGGGGGAGGCGACAATGGGTGGGTAGTGGGGTGAGGTTAGGGGGGTATTGGCAATTTAGGGATGGAATTGCCATTTCTCCCAAGTAAATAGCCTAATAGAGTCTTTTGTTTTTTCTTTTCTTTTTCATAACCATACCTAAGAGAGATGAAGAAAGTATTCCAGGGTTCATTTATAAGGATACAACAAAATTAAGAAAGACAGGATTTGAAGACAAAATTGTGCTCAACAAATTTATCAAGCTTCTTCTATTCCTTTTGTTTTGAAATTATTATCATGTTCCTTAAATTTTCTTATATTACGCTTACACTCATCATAAACTAAATTTGTTTTATGGCATTTTGACATTTCCTAGTATTTAATTAATTGTGATTTTTCATCATACCATTTTCATGATTCATGATTTTATTACATGGCTAATGATTTTTTTATGAATAGAACTTAAAAAACTCAAAAGGAAATAAATATTTCATATATATTATGACTAAAATTAATTTACTTGTTGTCATGGCCATATGTGCTTTAGATTAATTTTAAGATTCATGTGCTTAAAGCAATTTGCATTAAATTTTTATGACATAGACATATACATAACTTTTAATATCAATTAGGGTAATAATATTTGTAGGAGGAATTTACTATTTAATGGAGAA
The DNA here is from genome assembly GCA_024138005.1 of Lumnitzera racemosa. NCBI lineage: Eukaryota > Viridiplantae > Streptophyta > Magnoliopsida > Myrtales > Combretaceae > Lumnitzera > Lumnitzera racemosa. The sequence goes on along the minus strand of JAMXBC010000007.1, from coordinate 68,032,055 downwards.
TTATAGATAAACCACTTGAAAATGACATTTCTACTATAATTAGGATAATATCATCTTGAAAGGGAAGTAAGTCTTTGTGAATCTAATTAAAAGGAAATTAATCGGAGTTAATATAATTTAAAAGCATATCTTAATTGATCAAATGATGGCATAGTTAAAATCCTACATTATTAAATTATTGAATTCTTTTTCTTGTGAAGTTAGTATTTTATTTTTATTATTTAATTTCACGATCTTAGTTAATTTGCATTATTAGTTAATTAGTTCTTTTTATTTTAATGTATTTAATAATTCTATTGTGATCACCTAATTAAGAAAAGAATTGAAACAATTTAGTACTTAATTTCCAATCCTTGAGGACAACTGGTCTCACTAGTTATTTTTACTACAATATACAATTAGGTTCACTTGCTAGCATATTTTATTGCAATAATTTTTTTTTTTAGGGAAATCATACACATCACATGGCTGCCTCATTATTATAATGTATAATAAAAAAAAATAAGGACTAATTGTGGTCGTAACTCAACATCCAATAATTAATTTTGTAGCCATTTTGTTTATAGTAGCTACAAGAGAAATAAATTCATACTTTATTGTTGATAGTGATGTATAAGTTTATTTTTCAAATACTAAACGAATGGCTCCTCCTTTATCACTATGTAGTACTTTGATTTTCCACAATTGATTTGTAATCTTGAAAATTAAAAGCTTCATCTTTGGCCCTTAACATTATATATATATATATATATATATATAATGAATGATCATCTATGGATGTGATTAAGTATCTTGTGCCTCCTCATGTAGACTATTTAATTCACACACACATATATGAATGAACAGTATCTAGTAATTATGTATTTCATTCTATCTTTTGGAAGAGGTTTCTTAGTTGTCTTTTCTTAAACACTTATTTCACATTTCTTAGTCATCATTAATATTAAGCTTAAACATAGCATCATCTATTGCCAACATATAATTGATTCTCAGTCATGATGATCTTATTAGCCTTTAGACAATCTTAAAGCCTTTCTTACAAAACAAATAAGTAAGAACTAAGTTGTTTATAATCTCTATAACATGAAATGCATTAACCAATGTGAGTTCTTGGCCATAAGTGAAGTTAAATTCAAGAGATCCTTTTTTAAGAACTTTCAAGAACCTTTTGGTTTTTGGTGATGGTTGGTAATCATCGTTAGGTCTCTTGAGCTAACTCTATGCGATCCTTCGGCTATAGACACCAAGGGACCTGTACAAAGCCCCTTACGGTTAAGCTAATAAGGGTCATTTAACACTCAAGTTAGTAAGAAAGGAGAAGTAATGTAGGTCATAAAAGTGAGTTCCCAAGACAAGGTTACAAAATGAATAGTCCCTATTCCTTTACTTAAAGAACTTACTCTTATTTATAGGTTAGAGATGCTTACTGTTGTTGACACGTGGTGAATTCTAGCTTGCTAGTATGAGATTCGAGGAGGCAGCGTTTCTTATAACTGATGGGGCATCCTTCCTTATACCGATTAGTAGAGATTGGTAAGATAGGCTTATCCTATCAAGAGAGAGTAGCTACCTTAGTTTGGCAGCTAGGTAGTGTACCACATGATAGGAGATCAATCATCATTAAATGAGGGGAGAGAAAGACCAAATGTGGATGGGGTGAGTACTTGGCTTTATGGTTAGATGACCCCTTTGGTTGAGGTTTTTCGAGAGAATGAGGATTAGCTTCGTGCAAGTACTATGGGCAATGGTTGGATACACCAAGAGTGTCTAAAGGCCTTTTGAATGGGTAGTTGGGCTCAAACATGCTTAGGACACATGCATGCATCCTAATAGGTTTCTGTAGTTCAAGTCGAGTTTCTCAGCTATTTGTAAGGCTCCTCCGAGCATTTTGGTAATGATGCATCTCTAGGGTCGTACACACAAAGGTAGCACTACAATGAATACTAATAAGAAAATAAAAAGGGGATTTGGCAAATCTAATCAACTACCTAACCGGATATGACACACTAACTATATCATATATAACCTATAATTCACTAGATATGATACATCGGCTCGAACTATAGGGTTACTCACCACTACTCCTTGTTAAAAGAAATAGATATGAGTTAAGGATAAGAGAGAACACTAAGATTACTCAGAAAAGGGAAACTTGTAATAATCAATGATAATGAAGATGTTGTCTACGTACATGGAATTGAGATATCTATATGATCTTAACTATGATTACACTAAATGAGGAAATGACAAAAATGAATAATGTACAAAAGATTCCTAAAACATTCTCAAAAGGGAAAAAATGGTAAATAATACACTATAAGAAAAAGTAGAGAATCATTTTAGAACATTGTGCCAAAAGACACATGTCATCAAGTGATGGGTGATTCGCACGTAAGTAGGTCTTGTTGGTGCGAAGTTTAGAGTAGTTTTACAACTATAGGAATAAGCTTGAGGAGCATTAAGAGAGGGTCGAAAAATTGGGAAGATTTGGTCCAATTCAGGTCAAGCTTGAATACTAAAGGATATTGACATTCTCTCTAAGTTAAGCACCCCAATAGCTTGGCTCAAATAAACAATTGAAGTTAGTTAATTCAAATTTCGCCTAGATTATGGTAAAAGCTCAACAATAGGTATAATTGATCAGCAGGTTAACACATTTGCTTGGTAGCTTAGCTGGCTCAACATGCTTATCCTTTAGTTTTATTCAGATGGAGTGGTATGATTTTAGGTTGGCAATGGAATCTTCTCCTCTCTTCTCTTCTAAGTAATTATGGGGGCAAGACGTAACGAGTAAGTCCTAACAGCCCCCTAACTTGGCTTCTGGTGATTGGTTTAGGGAGTTGATTCCTATCATTTGCCTGGGGGTCATGCAATTTCTTTAGGTTGGTGAAGGATTAGATCAGTCACATTGAAGGTAAGGCAGACACCATAGTTCTCCAATAATTCGATTTAGTAGGCATTGCAATTGATCTTCTTTAAGACTTAGCATGGACCATCAGCTCTTATTTATAGTTTATTCTGCCTTAATTGCAAAAATCTCTCTTGGCTAAGTTGAATCTATACTAAGTCTCCTGGCTTGAAAGAAATTGTTTGATGATTTGAACTTGGCAATCTTCCTTGTCATAGACTAATGTTGCTTGTTTAATTCTTAGGCTCGGACGACTATAGATTGACTTTTTTAAGTAGATGTAAGGTAATAATTAGGTGTAGGAGAATAGTAGGGTTAAAGCTATAGATAATCCCAAAAAGGGTCTTTTTAGTGGTACTATAGGCAGTTTGGTTGTATACAAACTCCACAATAGGTGGGAATAAGTCCTAATCATTCAAATTGTTTCCTACAATAGCTTGGAGTAGTTTGCCTAGCATTCTGTTTACCACTTCAGTCAATCTATCAATCTATAAGTGGCTACTGAGGCTGAAGACAAGATTAGTCCTAAACCTTCTCCAAAGGCTCTTCTAGAAAAAGCTCAATAATTCTGTGTCCCAATTTGAGACAATGGTCATTAGTACTCCATGTAGTTGGACAACTTCCAGTAAAAACAAATTAGCAATATATAAAGCATCGCTAGTTTAATGGCATGAGGTGAAGTGTGCCATTTTACTAAAGTAGTCCACTACAACAAATATTAAATCTTTTTCTCTAGATGTCTGGGATGACCCTAAGATAAAGTCTATGCTAGGGTTAACCCAAGGGGTAATAGACGTTGGCAAGGGCATATACTCTCCATATATTTCTCGTTTCTCCTTTGCTCCTTTACATACTTCACAACTTCTGACTACCTTATGGACATCCTCAGCCAAACCAAACTAGTAAAAGTTCTCTTTCAACAAGTCGACTGTTTTGATTTCTCAAAAATGACCAAACAATCCACCACCATGAGCTTCTCTAACTAATAGCTCGCGTGTAGAACAATTTAGTATGCACAGCTTGTTTCTTTGAACAAAAAGCCATCCTTTAGGTGATATCCTCCAACAACAACTCCTTCTCAGCACTTTTCAAGAATAAGACCAAAATGTAGGTCACGAGCATACTTCTTGGTAATAGGAGAAAATCCCAGCAATTTTGTTTGTACGGTAGTTAGCAGATTTTGCTGACGTGACAAGGCGTCATCAACCACATCAACACTACTCTTCTTATGCTTGTTCACGTAAGAGAATCCTTCCATGAATTTTAACTACTTTTCTTATCTTTTTGAAAGTTTGTTCTAACTACCAACTTGCTTCAAGGTCCTTATAAATCACAAACACTTGAGGTAATAAACAGTTACCAAATATAAGAGCTCAAAAAAGAGAGTACAACTCTTTCTTGTACATAGAGTAATTCAGCTCAACTCCATTGAGTTTCTCATTATGACAAGCGATAGGTCAATGCTCTTGCATTTGTATGTCACCAATACTAATACCTAACGTATCATATTTTAACTCAAATGGCTTGTCGTGATTAGGTAAAGCTAAGTCAAAGGCTATGGTAAGTTTTTCATTGATCTCCTTAAAACTCTTCTCAGCTCGATCAGTCTATAGGAATCCATCATTCTTCTTCATCAGCTCGGTTAAAGGTCCTACAATTGTACTAAAGTTTTTATTGAATCTTCTATAAAAGGAGGCAAGCCCATGGAAACTCCTGACTTTAGTAATAGTTTTAGGTATAGGACACACTAGGACAACTTGAACTTTTTCAACATCTGCTTGAATTCCTTCTTTAATCATAACATAACAAAGGAAAAAAAACTTTAACATGGCAAAATGTATACTTCTTTAAATTCTCATATAGTTTCTTAGTACATAAGATGTCAAAGACAACTCAGAGGAGTTCTCTATGGTTGTCCAGTTGGCACTATATACTAATATGTCGTCAAATTACATAGCCACACATTTTCCTATTAACAAGTACATCACATGGTTCATGAGTCTCATAAATGTACTCGATGCATTTGTGTATTCGAATGGTATAACCAACCACTCGTAGAGACCATGTCTAGTCTTGAAGGCAATCTTCCATTCATCACCAGGTCTCATTCAAATTTAATGATAGCCACTTTGCAAATCAATCTTCAAAAATATCTTGGCACCATAAAGCTCATCTAACAAGTCATTTAGCCTTGATAGTGGATATCTATACTTGATAATAATAAGACCGATAACTCAGCTATTAATGTACATACGCAATGAACCATCCTTCTTTGGGATGAGCAAAGCTAGCACAATATAAGGACTCATGTTTTTTGTCATATATCCTCGCTCCATCAACTCATCCACTTATCTCTTTAGCTCGACAGCTTACTTAAAATTCATTATGTAAGTAGGTTGGTTAAGCAGGGTTGCTTCTGGCTATAAATCAATGCAATGCTCTATACCTCAGGTTAGAGGTAATCCTTTAGGAAACTCTTCTAGGAACAAGTTAGAAAATTCATCAATTAACCTTTGAATCTGATCAAGTACATCTTTTAGATCTCTTAACTCCAATAATCTCCTAATCAATAAAAACATAAACTCATCGACTTTCTTGGTGGCTTGGAGCTCTCATTGATTCATTATTAGGCCCTTCTTTTTTATAGCTCGGATGAGTTGATTATAAGTTTCATTCACCTAGCTTGGTGTCATGGGTTATAGTACAATCTTCGTTCCATCCTTAACAAAGGCATAGGTATTTTTATATACGTCTTGAGTAATACATCAGTGAAACAACCAAGGTCTTATAATTAACAAATGTGAAGCTCCCATAAGGACAACATCACATATCATCTCGTCTCTTTATACGTTCCTAACACAAAGCGACATAACCACTTGCTCTATAACTTACAGAGCACCCTTGTCATGTAGCTAATGTAACTTATAAAGTCGTAGGTAGTTAAAGGTTAGCATTCCTAACCTTTTCACAAGGGATTGAGTAATAGGATTAGTACAACTCCCTCCATCCATAATTATGATTCATAGTTTTCCCTTAATAAAGCACTTAGTATGAAACAAATTTTCTCTTTCCTGTTCCTTAGAGTTCGATTATATGCTCAGTACTTGCTTTAGCACTAAGCTCATCACTTCACCATAATCAACACAGAGACAAGTCATCTCTTCTTCCTTAGCTTCAACTCCTCCATCAGTCTTTCCATCATCAAGCTCACTCTCATCGATGCTATCTACTATATCTCCTTAGAGCACCATAGTACATCGATTAGGACACTCATGAGCCATGTGTCAATAATCTAAGCATTTGAAGAACTTCACTTCACTCATCTTAAGTCTGGAGATCTTTCCTTTCTCATATGTCCTCAAGGTAGACCTATCATCAGCTAGACTCTTCTAGCCTACTTGGCTATCATCCAGTCAATCATGTTTTTCCTTAACTTGACATGAGCAGGTTGGTACAAAGTAAGAGCTTGAGAAAAACTCGACCTAAGTTGCTCAAGGCATTTCTTCTTTTCTTTTTCACCCTTTGCATGACCTTAATGACCTATTCCAATGTACAAAACCTTTGTATTTCCACATTGTGGTAGATATCATATTTGATTCCAAAAATAAATCTCAACATTGTACGAGCCTTAAGTTCATCCACATCAGCTTGAATCATCAGCATTTGGACTTCATTAACATAGTCATCAACTGATTTGCTTCCTTAAGTCCTCACACCTTACCTTCATCTCTCGCTCTAGCTGCATTTAAATTCTTCCATCACATAGAGGCATATCTAGAAAACTCAAGAGCAACAATTCACACCTTTATGGCTTTAGTATATCCATAGCATCAAACACTTTCTCCACTTCTCTTCTTACTCCAAACATTTACCTACATCTCCATTAACAGTAAAGGCAGGAATCTGGACTTTGACATTATCAAGTCCTTGGAGAGCTCGACGTCCTCATTCTTATGCTTCATAATATTCTACTTCAACTCCTTCCTCCCTACTGTTCTCTACTTCTATCTCCTCAGTTTCTTCTAACTCCAACCTCATCTAACGGCTTAATCACCACTCTTCTAGCTCAATGGGGCAAATTAGGTGATTAGCTCATCCAACTTGACCATATCATGTCTTAGGAACACTCTCAACTTAGCCATGGTCAGGCACATGCTGGGATTGTTACTTATTTGCTAGCATTACAATAACCAAACTCTTAACAGGAATGGTGAATTGGTTAAGCTTATCATCAACTGACACTAGGGTATTATTATCATTTAGTTTATAGCCAGTATCAGCACTACTATTTTAGTCACCAATAACTCTTTGAGTGTTCAAATTTGACATGATATAACACCTTAGCAACTTAGACAAAATGATATCCAACAATATCATTTCCACTTGCTACCTAGAGTCTCATTAACAAGATCTCACCACTCCAATACCTAATAGAGCTCAATAAAATACCAAAAATGAAACTTACTCTGTTTTCAAAGAAGGAAATAGAGGACAATAGAGTAACAATAGGAACTGCACTTATTACTCTATAAACCTCCGCTACATAGCCCACAACTTCAAAAGTCACTTCTCATGAGCACACTATAGTAACTATGGAAAGAACACAACAACCACTAACAGCAAACACCAACAAAACTCTACAGTACTTCACACACACCATCTAAAACCACACTCTGATATCAGCGAAGCCGATGCATCTTTGAGATCATATACACAGAGGTCATAACGTAACAAACAGTAACAAGAAAATAAAAAGGGGTTTAGCAAATCTGGGTAGCTAACTAGCTAGGAATGATATGCTAACTAGATCCAACACAGCCTACAATTCACTGGATATGACTCATCGATTCAAATTATAAGGTCACTCACCATTACTCGTTACTAAAGGGAATAGATAAGAGACAAGGATAAGAGAAAAGGATAAGAGAAGACACTAGAGTTGCTTATAAAAAGGAAACTTATAATAATCAATGATAATAAAGATGCTATCTGCGTATAAGGAAGTGAGGTATTTATATGACCTCACTTAAGGTTACAATAAATGAAGGGAAGACGAAATGAATAATGTAGAAAAGATTCCTAAAACATTCTCAAAAGGGTAAAAATGGCAAATAATACACTGTATCAAAAAGTAAAGAATCATTTTGAAACACTGTACTAGAAGATACGTAACATTTGGTGATAAGGTGATTTGTATGGAGGCAGGTCTTGTTGGTGTGAAGCATGGGGCAATTTTGCAGCTATAGGAATAAACTTGAAGGGTATTGAAAGAGGGCTTGAGAACTAGGCAGATCTGGTCCAACTTAGGTCAAATTTTGCATACTGAAGGATATTCAAATTCTCTCCAAGTCGCGTACCTTAGCAGCTTAGCTTGACCAGGCGCTTGAAGTTGGTTAGCTTAGATGCTACTTAGATCATGGTAAGACCTTGGTAATAGGTATGGTTAATCAGCAGGTCGACACATCTACTTAGTAGCCCGATTAGCTCTACTTGCTTATCCTTTAGCCATGTTTAGATAGGGCGATGTAGTTTTAGGTTAGCAATGGAATCTTCTCCTCTAAGTAATTCTAGAGCTTAGACATGACAAGTAAGTCCTAACAATCCCCTAGCTCGGCTTTAGGTGAATGGTTTGGAAGGTTAAGTCCTATTAGGTAGGCTTAGGCCCTAGGAGCTCTTATGGCGATAATCGACTGTTAACAGTTTCTTATCAGAATTTCCTCTTTGTCATTCAACTCTTGATAAGTCTTCGGTTATGCCTATTATTACATACATATATGTGTAGACGACCTATTTTTACCCCCATTTATTTTTATTTTAAATTTTTTTAGAATATAGTAAGAGATCCTAATTTAGGAAAAAAATACCAAAAAAATTACAAAAAATTAAAAAAATAGAAAAGATAAAAAAATAGGAAATTTAAAGAAAATACAAAAAATTTAGAAAATTAAAAAGAAAAGAGAGAGGAAAGAAAAAAAAAAAGATGTTGAGATAAATAGGAAAGAAATTTTTAATATTTTTATTATTTTTTTTAAGTCTTAAATAATAAAAATAACAAGGGGGATTATGTGCCTAAGCTTAGATTTAAATCTAGTTCAGGCTGACCTTATCCATATGTGGAATTTGATTGTACATATGCATAAGCCATAGGCTAACGATTTAGTTCCATATTCTAACTTCTTATTACATGTAACATAAAGGTTCGAGGTTTGAATCCTACAACAAGCACAAAAGGGCATTTTTTTCCCTAAAACCTTATTTGTCGCACGCCAGCTCATCAATAGATCACATGTCTATCACTGATGCATAGCACCACTTGGTTGCGATCATGAGCTAACGTGGCACCATTTGGTACTATGTCAACATCATGTTGATGCATAGCGTGATGGTACATTGGCTTCTGCCACATGTTTGATATGTAGTACATTGTCATTGGGTCTCTCAACTGACGTAATGCCACGTCAGTATCTCCTCAATCTCTTTCTCTACCTTTCCTACTCTTTCCCTTGATTTCTCGTGCAACACATGCTTAGACAACTCACTCTAGGATCATTTTTCTTCACGATTTCACCACATTAATGTTGAAATCACAAAGTAGATTAAGGATACTACACATTAAACTTAAGATCACGTCCTTACACAATCATTTAAATGATCAAAATGAAGCTTAGAAATTAGAGAAAATGTAAATACCTGGATTTTCCTCCCTTTTGATTCTATGAGAATCAAGCTCGTTGAATGCGATTTGGAGCTTCTAAAGTATATTTTAAGAAAAAACGATCACTTAAGGATTACTTTTGGCCACTTATGTTAACAGAAATCAAGCAAAATTATATCAAAGTCAAATTAAAATGCATCAACACATTAACTTTTTTATTTGGAATTAAATGACAAATTTAGACTTTCCATGCAAACTTAAAGCTCAATTAGTATAAAAGGGGACTTGGGGAACTCATTTGGGCATCAAGTAACCATGAAAACACTTTGTACAAGCTTAGATTTGAGCTTTCTCTCTCTAAAAACCCTAATCTATAACCACTCCACCATTGAAACCACCTGTTACCACCACCTAGGTGAAATTCACTAGCATGGCTATATGCGAATGCTACTCTAACATCAAGCTAAAGATCCTTTACACACCGACGACCACTCTAAAGCACCACATGAACTCCCTATCTCTTTAGCTACCACCATGTTGTCCTCTACTACCTTTAAATAGCCATTATTCACAGCGACGCTTGGTCTACCCCTTCCCCTTAAGCCAATATGATACCTACAATTGTGCTCTTACCCAATTGTTTAGGTAGCCAAAACACGCCAAGTCACCATCCCACAACTACTATGCTCCTTCTTTATTATACAACCCGACCTTACTCTAACCAACCCACGAACTCCAAATCCAACCTACGTATGTTGCTTTAATCGAGTCTGAAGCCTTTTTGAAATTTAGTTTTGCTATTGTTAAGTTTCCTTTTGATTTATTTATTTATTTATTTTCTATAATTTAGATTGTAATTATAACATAAAAAAATCCAAAAAAAAAGAGAAGAAAAAAGAAGAAGGAAGGAATGACTTAATGAGCTAATTTCTTTTTAATGTTTATTTCGGGACACAAAAATAATAATAGATAAAATGGAGTAAATATATATATATATAAAGGAAATAAAAAATAATAAAAATAAAAATACTAAATGGGAAAATAGAAGAAAGTGAATAAATAAGGAAATAATTTTTACCACTTAGAAAAATTGATTTTTTCTTAAAATAAACAAATATGAATCGATCCCTTTTTCAAAAATTAGGACATCTTTAATTTTCTAAAAATAAAACTCAATTTAGAACTCTTTTAGAAATTTTTTTAAAAAAAATTGAACCCACTTAATATGTAAACTTAGCAATTTTTATAAAATTAAAAGGAATCCAACACATTAAAGTTTTGTAAAAAGAATTACGTATATCTAATCCCGAATAACGGGTACATAGGTACCTTCGAAGTGATGTAAAAAATGAAAAATTTAATTATTTTTTCCTTTTTAAAAATTTTTTCAAATTGGTAAGAATAACTTTATTTAAATGTTAGTTTTATCTTGAAAGGTGAATTCAAAGAGTTAAGTCTAAATTTGGAAAGTTGATGATACCTATATGGGTTTAAAGAACTTAGCTCCCAAACTCGATCTTCTGGTTTTCAAAACCATTTTTAGAAATTAGCTTTCTAAGTAGACTAACGAATAGGTTATATTTGTCTACACAATCAATTTAACTTAATCCGTTCTTTTTCCCAATTTTGGTCAATTGGTGACTCCAAAAGTTTATTTAATCTTTTTTTTTTTAAAGAAAAAACCTTTGTTTTCCTTAAGCCTTAATCGAGGATCAATATTGAATGGATAAGGTTTAATATTGATTGGGTTAAGGAAAACAATAAAACTAGAAAAAAAGATCAGGCTCAACAAGATGTGACTCTACTAGGGACGTCAAGAGGGTTAGTCATCTAACTTTCCAAATTTAAAATTAGATTTTGAAATTGCCTTATTTATTTATTTATTTACTTATTATTTTCTACATTTGTATATGGTTGTACTTTCTTTATGTATCATAATTGTATGGTACAAACAGTCAAATCTAGACCACATTAGGACCCTAAGATAGGCGGCTATTGTATATAGTACAAGTGTTGTGGTGTAACCACCACTCGGGATTGATTAGGCTACCCCCACTTAAGCATGATATAACCAATAAAAGTGTTTTCTAAAAACAAGTAAGGTTATAAAGTTAAAGACCTTTTTAAAAGCACCCTAATTACATGCACCCCCTTTAAACCTTAAGTTAAAACACTACTATTAAAATTGCAACCCTACTAATATTTGGAAGTTTTTTAAAAGTTAATCATCAAATCAAATAATAGGGTTGCAACTTAAAGAGTAATGCACTAACCCAAATGGTTCTAATCATATGAATGTTTCTACGTATATTATTTTATTTTATTAATAACTTATTCTTTTTTGTGGAATTTTTAGGCATAAAATGGAAAATAACCAAGCAAATAATAAAAGAATTGATAGGCTACAGGACCTCCCTAAGATTCATAAGCAACTACTAGAAGCTGAAATTGCTTACTTAAAAGAAAAGCTTTAATATTCTAAAGCTCACAATCAAGCCTTAAAAGCCCTTCTTGGACAAGTCATTGGGGAAACCCATAAAATGATAGAAGACTTTAGAGCTTGTCTATAAGACTTAGTTTAAGGTTTTTCCAATTCATAACTAAGGAAGTCTAGAATAAATGTTAGGCCTTCCTCTATTGTTTTCTATACTCTGATCTTACAATTAATAAAAGTTCTCTTCAATTTATCGTTCTTCATTATTTTGTATTTTCTACTTTGTAAACAGTCCTTTAATAGGCATTTATCTAACCATTTTTCCTTCTCACTTAAGGAAATGTAAATAGAACCCTAAAAATCACCATCCTTATTTGTAATTTGATTTCTCAAATTCTGTAAAATAAAACTTTATCTTTCTCTCTCACATAAAAAAAAAAGAAAGAAAAATGAAAATGAAAAGAAAAGTTACTAACGGTTACAAATCCTTATGAGCTTAACCCCAATATGAAGGAGCTAACTCAAGTCCGAGGCCCTTTGACTTGTTAAGGTAACCTGCCCAAACACTTGGCTTGTTAAGGCATCTAACGAACACAAACCATAGCCCATCAAAGCAACTGACATAAACACAATCCTTAGCTTATTAAGGAAGCCAACCCAAACACTAACCATTTGGCCCATTCAATATAAACACTAACCCTCAACCTATTTAAATAGCCAGTCCAAGCACAAACCCTTAGCCATTCGGCCCATTTAGGTAGCCTACAAAAAAAAAACCATTTGGTCCATTAAAGCATCTAACCCAAATAAAGTCACTTGGCCCCGTTAAGGAAGCCAATCCAAACAGAAGCCCCTCTACTCATTCATGTAGCAAACCATAGCCGGTTAGGCAGTTAAACCAAACACAATCCCCATCCCATTAAGGTAGCTAAACTAAGTCAAAACCCTTAAGAAAAGCATGAATCAAATGCAACATTAGATCAAATGAGAGGTTTTATACTATGGTATATGTTAAGAAGTTAGGAGGCAAAGGCAATCTCTACCCTAGTTTAAATAAATAATAAACTCCTACTTAAGAAATTGATAACTCACTTTTAAAAAGTTTAGAATGAAAAGAGAAAAACCTCACTCCACACACTAACCCTTAAACACTTTGAAAATTGAGTGACATAATGGTAAGGATATTTTGAACTCATTCCTTAAAAGAGATCCATTTTGAATGTAATACATACGAAATTAAGCATTCATTTTCAAATCTTAAACACAACTATCCGTTGTTAACCCCGTTGGACCATTTGGAGAATTTTTTAAATTTAAACCCTATTAAGAATTACCCTATACTAAGGTAATTTAGAGGTTAGGGTTATTGATTAGGAGAGAAGAATAAAATTGGTTTTTGCTTGCTTTAGTAACATTAAATCAAAGACAACTTTTATTTCTAATAAATTATTTTTCTTTGAAATGAAGAAGAGCTAACACCTTTCGAACACCTTAACCTCATACTTATCTCACTTAAGCCCATATACTCAGAACCCATGGATTTAAGGCCTTATCTCTTAAAAGACAGAAACTCGGCAATTGAGATAATCACTTTTTAAGCCAAATGAAAAGAGAGTGCATGAAAAAATAATGGGATAAAGTAATAAATAAGGAATGAATGGGGTAGTAAAAGAAGAAGAAGAAGAAAAACAATGAAAAAGGAAAAAAAGGGAAGAACCTTGAAAATTGGGCTTGTGTGTGAAAAGAAGAGCCCCAACTAAAGAAGGCTTAAAAAATGTAAAGCCCATAATTAAAGTCTAAACATTCCCAAGAAACAAAAAGCCCTTATGCCCATTCTAAATCTCATGCCTAGCCTAATAACATAAGCCCCACATATTCATCCCAAATTACAAAAAATAAAGCCACTTTACACATCCTTAATCATAAGCACAAGACCTTCCAAACCATAATGCCACCCTTACTTAATAAAGTTCTTTTGATCACAAGAATAATTTATCTTTAATAAAAGTTCTTAAAATTAGAGCAAGTATACTTCTAATTTTTCCTAAAAGGTTCTTGACTTGTACATGTAAATTAAATAAAAGTATTTCTTTCAAAATAGGCCTTCTTGTTAGTCTTTTTTTGAAACCCTTTGACGAAAAGCTTAAATTCTTAGTATTAAAACAAAAAAGACCTAATGAATTGATGAAGGCATATCACTTACAAAATGGACTATAAATTTTAAGATTGTAGTCAAGAGTGTAATCTAAACTAAAAGTTTGCAATGAAGCCCTCTTTAACTGAACTAGTTATGAGTTACCTTTTTTCATTAGAAACGAATGTTTAAAATCACAAGGCATCACGAGAAAGCATAACATCAAGGTCAGGAAATATTTTCAAGAAGAATACGAGATACCCCACATGATTACCAACAAAAGGGATAATTATAACACTTACTTCTTAAATAAGAATTTATACCTGTTAGTAAGCTTAAAAAAAAAAAAGACAAAAGAGAGAGAGAGAGAAAGTAAAGGTTTGTCACTAAGTTTTTGGTCCATTTTCAAATTCATGCCAACTCGGTTAGCTAAACTTTCAATTCAGGTCATCTATTTCCTTTTTAGTATAGTCACCATTTTAAGCTAATCACATTAATCTAAGTCATTAAGGGACTTAATCCTTAATGCCTCTTTTGTCATTAAATAATTTTCACCGAATTCTTTGTCTATAAATATTTTCAAGTCAAGAAGTTATTCTTAAATGGGTTACGTCCCTCACTTCATCCTGTCTTTTATAGGGTTCTAGCTAGTTCTTAGAGTACTATCCCATCTTTCATCCCCTCTTTTAATTCATTTTTAGGGTTTTAGCCACTTCTTAGAATGTTGTCCCCTTTTCCCATTCATTTTTAAGTTTCCAACTAACTCTTAGAGCGTTTTCCCCTCTTTCTATTCTTTTTAAGCTTCTAACCAGCTCTTAGAATGTTGTCCCTTCCTTTATTCATTTTTAGGGTTTAACCTAGCTCTTAGAGCACTATCTCCTCTTTCTTTCATTTTTAGGGTTCTAGCAAACTCTTAGAATGCTATCCCATCTTTCATCATTTTTTAGGTTCTAATAAGTTCATAAAGTGATATCCTAATTTACCATTTTCTCTTAAGGTTTAGCAAGCCCATATAGCACTTCCCCTTTCATCAAATCTCTCTTAAGGATTTTAACGACCCTATAGGGCACTTTTCTTCACCAATATTCTTTTAAAGAGGTCATTAGTTGTTTTTCTTCACTAATATTCTTTTAATGACCCATAATGTGCTTCCCTTCACCAGGTTTCCAAATTTTTTAGGTTATTCAACTTACAAGGGACTAAGCTTCAAATTCTTTTTATGGTCTCAACTAGCTCAAGAAGTGCTTTGCCCATTTATTTATATTAGTCAACTCATAGGGGCATGACCAGGCTTCAAATTTTCTTTAAGGTCTTAGCCAATTCAAGGAGTGCTTTACTTAGTTGCCTAGGTTAGTCAACTCATAGGGGCATGACCAATTTTCAAATTCTCATTTAAGATCTTAGTCAGCTTAAGGAGCGCTTCGCCCATTCGCCTAGGTTAGTCAGCTCATAGGAGCACAACCAAGTTCTTCTTTAGGGTTCTTAGCCAACTTAAGGAACACTTACCCATCTCATTCTCTTTAGGTCTTAGCCAACTCAAGGACTATTTTGCTCATTTACGTAGATTAGTTAGCTTAGAAGAGCATGATCGGGTTCTCCTTAAGGTCTTAGCCAACTTAAGAAGCACTTACTCATCTCATTCTTTGTTAGGAGTCTTAGGCAGCTCAAGGAGTGCTACCCATCACATTTTCTTTAGGTTCTTGGCCAGCTTAAAGAGCGCTTTGCTCGTTCGCCTAAGTTAGTCAGCTCAAAGGAGCATGACCAAGTTCTCTTTATAGTCTTAGCCAATTTAAGGAGCGCTTACTCATCTCATTATCTTTAAGGTCTTAGCCAGCTTAAGGAGGGCTTTACCCATTCACTTAGGTTAGTCAGCTCAAAAGAGCACAACTAAGTTCTTCTTTAAAGGTCCTAAGTAACTCGAGGAGTGCTTACCCATCCCATTCTCCTTAAGGTCTTATCTAACTCAAGGAGCATTTCACTTATTCGCCTAAGTTAGTTAACTCATAAGGGTATGCCTAGGTTTTCAAATTCTTTTAAGTTTCCTACTAGCTCATAGGGATGTTACTCTCTTTAAGTTTCTTGACTAACTCTTAGAGTTCCTCCTCTCTCTTTCACCTTTCACCGTTCACCGAATCCTTAGTAGACCAAGCCTTGGATAGCTAGCTAGTTATAGGCTTCTTAAGACAAATCCATCCCCTAGTCAAAAATAGTCTCTTTTATTTTTGTAGTAAAGTTTTACTCAAATTTCACTACAAAGAGGGGCAGCTATAAATATTCTATTTTTGTCTCCTTTTATTTTTATTTTGAATTTTTTTAGAATAGGGTAAAGAGTCCTAATTTAAGGAATAACAAAAAATACAAAAATTTAAAAAATACAAAAAAAATAGAAAATTTACAAAAGGATCACAAAAAGTAGAAAAGATTAGAAAAAATAGGAAATTTAGAGAAAAATAAAATAATTGAGAAAATTAAAAAGATATATATATTTTTAGAAAAATATAATAGAAAATTTTATTAATTGTAATATTTTTTAGGTCTTAGATAATAAAAACAATAAGGAAGGTTTTGGGTCTAAACTTATATTTAAATCTAGTCTAGGCAAACCTTCTCAATATGTATAATTTGATTACACATATGAACAAGGCACAAACCATCAACTTGACAATTCCACTCTCTAACTTCTTATTGCATGAAACATAAAGGTCTTAGGTTCGAATCCTATAACAAGTACAAAGTACCTTTTTTCATTCCTAAAACCTCACCTACCACATATCAGTTCGTCATTAGGCTACATATGTATCGCTGACACATAGCACCACTTGGCTATAACCACAAGCTGATGTGGCACCGCGTCAACATCGTGCTGACACTTATTGTGCTACGTATCTTAACACGTAACATAATGGCACGTCAACCTCTAATATGTACTCAATACATGATACATCACCATTGGGTCTCTCGATTGACACGGCGCCACGTCAGCACCACATTATCATCCCTTCCATCTCTTTCCTTCTCATTCTCAACCTTTCCATCTCTTTCCTTTGATTTCTCACAAAACACATGCTTGGATAGCTCACTTTAGGATCATTTTTTCATCCTTTTTCTTTCGCGATTTCATCAAATTAATGGTGAAATCGTAAATCGAGATAATATGCATTAAACTCAAGATTACATCCTTATACAATTATTTAGAGGATAAAAATGAAGCTTAAAAATCGAAGAAAATGCAAATACCCAGATTTTCCTCCCTTTTGATTATGTGCAAATCTAGCTTGTTTAGTAAGATTTAGAGCTTCTAAAGTATATTTTAAGCAAAAACAATCATTATGGGATTACTTTTAACCACTTATTTCAATAGAAATCAAGAAAAATTATATCAAAGTCAGATTAAAATGCATCAACCCATTAAGTTTTTTATTTGGAATTAAGTGACGAATTCGAACTTTCCATGTAAACTTGAAGCTCAATTAGTATAAAAAGGGACTTAGGGAACTCATTTGAGCATTAAGTAACCATCAAAACAACTCATATAAGCTTGGATTTGAGCTTTCTCTCTCTAAAAACCCTAACCTACAACCGCTTCACCATTGAAACCACCTGGTACTGCTACCTAGGTGAAATTCACTATTATGCCCATATGTAAGACCCACTCCAACATCGAGCCGATGACCCTCTATACTCCATGACCGCTCCAAAGCACTGTATAAATTCCTTATCTTTCTAACTACCATCACATTTTCCTCTACCACCTTTAAACGGCTACCATTCATAGCAACACATGGTCTACTCTACCCCGCAAACCCAATAAGATACCCACAAACGTGTTCTTACCCATTTGTTTAGGTGGCCAAAATACACCGAGTTACCATCACACACCCACTATGCTCCTTCTTCACTACACGACTTGACCTTGCTTCACTCCGACTTGTAATCCCAAATCTAACCTGAGCTTGCTACTCTAATTGGGTTTAAAATCTTTTTGAAATTTGGTTTTGTTGTTGTTTTGTTTCCTTTACTTCTTTATTTATTTTATTTTCTGTAATTTAGATTGTACTTATAACATGGAAAAATCTAAAAAAAAAAAAAAAGAAGGGAATGACTTAGGGAGTTATTTTTTTATGTTTATTTTGAGACACAAAAATTATAATAGATAAAATGGAGTAAATATATATATATATATATATAAAGGAAATAACAAATAATAATAATAATACTAAATGGGAAAGTAGAATAAAGTGAATAAACAAGGAAATAATTTTTACCACTTAGAAAAACTGATTTTTTTCTTAAAATAAATGAAGATGAATCAATTCATTTTTCAAAAATTAGGATATCTTTAATTTTCCAAGAATAAAACCCGATTTAAGACCTCTTTAAAAAATTTTCTTAACAAAATCGAACACACTTAATATGTAAACTCAGCATTTTTATAAAATTAAAAGGAATCCAACACATTAAAGTTTTCTAAAAAGAACTACAAATGTCTAATTCCGAATAACAAGTACGTAAACACCTCTAGGATGATGTAAAAAATGAAAATTTTAGTTTTTTTTTTCCTTTTTTTTTAAATTATTCAAATTGGTAAGAATAACTTTATTTAAATATCATTTTTTTTTCTCTTGAAAGGTGAATTCAAAGAATTAAGTCTAAATTTGAAAAGTTGATTGTACCTATAAGGATTTAAAGAACTTAGCCCTTAGACTCAATCTTCTAGTTTTTGAAACCACTTTTAGAAATCAGTTTTCCAAGTAGACTAGTGGCTAGGTTAGATTGATTTATCTAATTGAGTTAACCTAACCCATTCTTTTTCCCAACCTTAGTCAAGTAGCAACTCCAAAAGTTCATTTAAAATTCTTTTAAAAACAAAGAACTTTAGTTTTCCTTAAGCCTTAGTCAAAGAACTATATTGAATAGGTAAGTTTTAATATTGATTGAGTTAAGGACAATAATGAAAATTAGGAAAAAATTAAGCTTGACAATATGGTTACACCTAAATCAAGGAACAAATATGCAGATTAGTGTGCAATAGCCATATTTAATTCAGTCACCATATTAATTTCCATTTCTAAAACCACAGCAACCAATTCATCAATCTTAGGACTAACTCCATTTGCTTAGTTTACACTTCCAAAATTACTTTCACCTCCATTTTTTTTTTTTTAATTTTGCAATACAATTCTCAAACTTACACTTGTAAATGAAGTGTCTCTTCTTTCCATAATGCAAATAAAACATGCTCTTCTTCTAAGGCTACATATTTCTAAAAAGCTTAGACCTTTTCTACACTATAAGACTATTCTAAGTTTCCTAAAACTAATTTCATTGATAAAATTCTCTCCAAATTTTGCCAAAGTGCATTACTTACATGATTGTTAGTTTTAGTTTCAATTCACATGAGTTTGCACCCATGGTTGTCAAAATCGTGATTTTGTAGTTCCTTTCAATGTGTAAAATCAGCAGATTTATATAAAATTTTATAAAACTAGTAAAATTGTAAATTTATAGGAGCATATATTAAAATTTGTAATTCTACCAAAAGTTTATACTTAAATGATTCTATATCCATTTTAATAAAGAAAACAACATAAAAATCATAAATGCATAGAATTATATAATTGACTTGTGATTTTGACAATATCTTTAGTAATGAAATATCCTCAAGACGACAACATTTTTTTCTCACATTCATTCTAAGAGGAAGGGCATTCAAACAAAATCATCCCCATTTAGATTGCATGAGGAACTTTACTCTCTAAGTCACTCATTAGAAACCAAAATTTGCAATTCATGTACTCGCTCCTTTACAAGTCATTAGTAATCTTAATTTCAAAATAATTAAGTGCAAGAAATTTATCCATACTTTCTTCCCATTCTGACATTTAATCTCTAGGCCTAGACATATTTCTCTAAGAGACTTCAAATTTGAATACAAATCATATAGATGATTTGTTGAAGATTTTAGAATTTGATCATGATGGAACTTTTCATTATTCTTATGATTCTTCTATGCCTCCTTTATAGTAGCACCATCTTTGGTCTTTAAGATGAGTAGAGGCTACAATTTTGCATCAAGGACATTGAAGACATTTATTGCAATTAGAAGAAATTCCATCATGTCTTATCTTGAAAACTTTCTTCCATCAAAATGGTCAAGTTTGATAAAGTTTTGATTCATCACCTTTACAGAAGAGCTAAAACCCTAATCTGTTTCCATAAATATTACCTTAGCTAGTTAGAATAATATTTAGAGACAGAAAATATAAATGTAGTTGTAAGGCATAAAGTATAAACGTTCTTAAGGTGATACTACCCCTACTATAGAGAAAAAGTCAACCTCAATTACAACTAAACTCTCTTCAACTCTACTTTAGAAATCTATGATAGGAATTAATTGTTCTAAATTGAAGAGATCAAATACCATAAGTATTTACATGGAGTGATATAACTATTCAAATTGATAATCATATCCTTTAATTAATGTTTGTTAGTTATGTCTATTAGAAGAAGAAGTATATGAGGTTCTTAAAACCAAACAACAACTAATTATCCTTACAGCCAAAAAACAGCCTTATGACCAATTACCCTATAGCCAACAACTAGCCTTACAAGTAGTTAGCAACCAGTTGCTCCTACAACCAACTCTCTTACCTTTGTTTTGTTTTCTCTTCAACTTAGGATTGCTATTTTAAATATTACAATTTACATTAACATTATTCACTTGTTGCAATTCTTGCTCTATAAGAATATTTGTGAAGTTGTGTTTTCTTTGTGGTAACAATACTCTCTATTTGATGCTTATGAAAACAGTAGCTATGGCTTCCAAGTTTTATTATTTCTAGCATCTCATTTTATATGATCAGATGACATCCCTAATGGTTGATTTTGAATTTCTTCCATAGGCTCCTTACTTGGTTGATCAAATGATATAATGTCACATTTGATATGAAAAAATGGTTTAAAATGGAATGGAATTGAATAGAATCAAGACCATAATCACAAATCCTTTCTTATTACAAATACATACAAAATGTGTATGTAATAACATCTATAAAAATTACCCTTAATTATTAGATCTTATAATCAAGTTAAAGATTAAATGAGTAATTTTAATCAATGATAATTAATGAGGTAGAAATGAAATTATGATTTCACCTCAAATTCCCCTTTGTTACCAAAATCACTAATTTTAAGGAATAATGTTTCTACCTTTTAGAAATAGAGATGATGTCATAAATAGTACTCGAAGTTTGCCAATGTATGCAATTTACTACCTAATTGAAATTATTATGGTTATTTTTGCTACTT
Organism: Lumnitzera racemosa; assembly: GCA_024138005.1. Classification (NCBI taxonomy): domain Eukaryota; kingdom Viridiplantae; phylum Streptophyta; class Magnoliopsida; order Myrtales; family Combretaceae; genus Lumnitzera; species Lumnitzera racemosa. The sequence continues at coordinate 68,010,616 of JAMXBC010000007.1, read as the reverse complement.
AAACTAAATCTATTAAGTTTGCTTTCTAACTTAGACATAAGGGCAAACCAAGAATTAAACATTTCAACTACCCCCTTATCCTTAGATAGCTAGATAAGCCACTTAAGGCAAAGTAAATAGAGATCTACTTCAAAAAATGGGTCATTTGACCTAATAGTGGCAATGGGCCATTTCCTAATTGGCCTTTATATCTTGTTAGAAAGCAGATTTAATAGAGTTATTTAGGCAGAAAAAATTACCATAAAAATTTCACTTACACAGAATTAGGTAACAAATTGATCTTTTCAAGGTAAAAGTAATAAATGAACATTTTGCTAAAATTTCAGTATCATTTGTGATATTAGCACAGAATAATACTTCCTAATATGGGAAAAGAAATAGAACTCAAGATTACAATTCCATTATAGGTTCATTCTTATATACTAAATGTGATATAAAAAGAACAAATCCTAGTTGTGCTTTGATTATCTCTACTACTCTATGGTTTTTTTTTATGTGAAATGCGCCTATGTTGCCTTTATGTAGTTTAAAAGTCACTTGCATGTTTCACTCCATTTACTTCCTTTTTCTCATTTTTCTCTCGAAATGTCCTCTCTTTTGTGCAAATCAATGTGTTTTCAACCTACACATGCCCAATTTTAACCATGCTCCCCATTGTGTTTAATTTTTTAGGTATTTCTTCATCTTAGGTGTACTTCAATCAACTCTCTCTTTGTTTCATCTTTCTTTGTTTTTGTTTACACCCAAGACTTTAATGATGGAACAATCAATTGGATAAAATGAGTCTTGGCTTCCAAATTGTGCATAGCATTAAACCTTGACGTTACATAAACGTATGTTGTAAGCTTTAGATTAAAGGACCATCGCACGAATTTAATCACTAGACTGAACATATGTGTTGAATTATTTTCTTGGACATGCATTTATTTGTGCATGAACTCAAGCATAGCTTTCTCATTTCGATGTTTCATAGTCATTTGAGTCTATATGAGCTTTTGCACTCGCAAGTGTTTCTTCATGTCATGAACAAGTCCTTTTGTAATATGATGAATGTCAAATTCTCTTTTTTTTTTTTTAAATGATTGATTTGATTAAATTAGAGCAATTTATTAATTTTTGTTTGAGAGCATCATTGTGATGAGCACTATGGTTTCACAATTTCATTGTCAATTATTTTTTCGTTTTTAAGACATGTTTTCTAGACTCATCCTTGTGATCTTGTACTCTTCATAATCCTCTTATTGACTTAAAGTATCAAGATAACTATACTAAACAAACCTCCGGTGCTCTTCAAGGTGTTCTCTTTTGCAAATCAGAGGTTAGGCAATCGAGGCACAAGAAACAAATCCCTACTCCCAAAATTTTAGAAACAACACTTAGGCGCCGTCTTTAGTGGAACGAACTCACTACTGCAATATTATCATGGATTTCTCAAATTCTATGTACCTATCTTTACAAAACCAGTCTTATCATAGCCGTGCCCATCGATTTCTTCTCTATGAACTATCGCGTGCGCTTGGCTACTGAGTGTTTGTTCAACTCGAACCTCTCCGACTATTATTAACAATAAAAGTTGTTCGACAAAACAGGACATAGCGTTTAGTAAAGCAGTATATGTTGTCTCGAAATGAAACGCAACCAAAGCTCGCTTCAGTCTTGGACGGCTTCGTCGGAACAATTTCCCTTCGTGGCGAACACAGAGAGTAATTGTACACTTCATCCACAGCAAAGATCCTCCTCGTCCCCTCAAAACATTCTCCGACATAAAAAGACAAAACAATATGGACATAACAGATAGCCCTTTTTTACTCTTTTGTGGAAATTTGTGTGTAAGAGAGAAATCCAATGAGCAAGAGAGGATGACAAGGGTCAATGGGACATAGCGCCTACAAGTATTGGAATACAGGAAGCCTAAAGCAAACAGGGAGGAGCAAAAAATAAATAAATAAATAAGGAACGCAATGCCGAACTAACAGTAGTAGCGAGGCTGAACAACTCCAGCGGAGCACAGCCAAGTAATCCCGAGCTATTATGCAAAGAACTGAGCAATAGTTGTTGCAGACCTCACCGAGCTTCCTTTTGACTAGCGCTAACCGTCCTTGATGGGTGCGATCCTAGCCTGACCTGGAGCTAGAGAAAGAACAGTGGACCAAGCTGCAGTTGCCGCGCAACAGACCCGCAAACGCACATATCTCAAAGCTCCGTAACTTAACCGAGCTATAGACGGACAAAGATGCCACATGGAATCACAACCGAGCTTTTTAGCTAGAAATCGAGCTTCCGCATTCCCAAGCTCCGCCGACCACAACAGGTCCATGTCATGGGCTGAGCTTCGTAGCACCAAGCTATGTATCCACCAACAGCTACGGCAACACTTACATTACTGTAATGCGCCTCTGAAAAGCATCTCCTAGCTTCTTTTCCGATGTGCTTGTGGACGAGCTGTGCATGGCCAAACTATCATTGGCAAAAATTCACGACCACAAAAACAAGCTACTAAATGGACGAACACTAGCAAACTGATAGGCCAAGGAGTCATACTAGCAGCAGCCCCATGCTGCAATTTTTGCTTAGTCCAAGCCATCCACGGTTGGACTGTCTATTACACGCCGAGCTCGGGCTATCAGACTATAGCAGGGGCTTGAGCCAAGCTTCTGCATGGACAAGCTCGAGCTCCAATCGACAGAGGATGGCAGCAGCCTGATCCGGTTGTCCCATAACCGAGCCACAACTTCGCTTCCTGAGCAGCACAACCGAACGCCCGAGCTACTCCGGTAGAAAACAACACAAACGAGCTTTGCATGAACCAACAAGTAACTGACCCGCCGGTACATAATTACTATATTGTGAGCTGCGAAAGCCGAGCTGCCCTTCATTTTTTTAGTTGCTGCCCAACCTTGGCCAAGATGTAGAACTGCAAATTAAAGAAGTTGCATCCCGACCTCCGAGCAACTTCGAATCCGAGTTGCTCACCAACTCTACCAAGCGCTTCAAACATAATAATAGCCCAGGTGAGCTACGTCAGCCAGAAGACCGAGATCCGAGCATCCTCGAGTTGTGCATGAAGCCCAAGCTCCTAATTTGCAGCAATTGCACTCCCGACCTGCTCTTCACAAACTTCAAGAGAGGTATAACAGAACAAGTGCGAGCTATGAGCAAGGGCAGGGCCGAGCTCGGTATACAAGAAAACCAAGCTACATCCTTCATGGCTGAGCTACTATAGTGATACGCCCAAACTTCTCCAACACGTCATCGGATAGATGCACTTGAGCTGCAACTAAGCTCACAAAGCCCGAACTGTGTATTGTTAAGGGCCGAGCTTTGTAGCAATACAATGGCTGGGCTTTGTAGGCATGAACAACAACATCCCGAGCGTCTAGTCCATAACTTGAGTATAATCTGACTGTCCAATTACAATGCCGAGTTTGATTCTACGTTACCAAGTTTAATTCCCTAATGCCGAGCTGCTGGAAACAACAGGTACTACACTTTTCCATACACACCAACACGTGCTGTTCCTTGGCCCAATGTGATAAATAAGCTCACTCACGTGTTAACTATCATTATCGCACTTTTGGCAGTGAGAGTGGGCACAAGAGGTGCTTGAAGCTAACCTTTGTTGGCACAAAAGCCCAAGAAGAACATAACTTGCTTCCTTGGAGCCTTGAGAGCCCAACCTTATGGTGAATCTTCTTGTTCATTCCTCATTGACGAGATTGAGCCTAATCTAAAGACTAACTTAGACTCATACCTTATAACTAAGAGATGAAATTCTCAAGTAAAAGCCTTTGCTCCCTCTCTCTCAATTAAGGTCTTATTCTCTCATCATTATAGCTAGCTTAGGTAGAGAAGTAGTCGAACTAAAGTAAACTTCGATGAGAACACCACCCATACCCTCACCCTACCTCACCACCCCCAAATTCGTTTTCTATTCTTGAAAGTGATTATATAGTAGAGCGAAAAACACCCATTAACAGTTCTATCTTGATTAGACTATGAAGTTAAAACTAGTTGTTGATTGTCCAATGTAGTTGATATTGTGCTCAAGTGAAACTAGTTTTAACTTTTGCTTCAATGGCACTACGTCATTTATGTTCAACTAACTTCTTCATACTAATTATTTGATTTTGTTCCCTATTATTAAGCTTTTAAGTGTGGGGAAGGAGTCTCATCGTCCGTAAGGTTTTGGTGCTTCTTGATTGTAGGACATAATGCCAAGAAGGACAGTCACTTCAGAGCAAAGGTACCAGGAGAACCCATTTAGGAGAAAACATAGGGGAGAGAGTTCAGCTACTAGAGCAAGAGATAAACGTGAATTGCCACCTGTCCCACCACCCAAGAATCTAAAAATGCTCCAGCACATAGGGAGAAATTTGATAGGCTTAAAGAGAAGCCCTTTGGAACTACCTGTTACATTGATTGGCGCATACTTGCCTACGTAGGTTTTGATGCATTGGTATGGCAACTTACTAGTTTTTGTGCATGGGATAGGTTCTTGATATTTGAGAACCGGTTTACACAAAATCTACATCGAAGTTCCTCACCACATTAACAATGGAGAAAAACCATGTTTCACGGGGATTCGATAATTGCATCTAGTTTGGGACGATGGGGCACATGTAAAGAATGAGTATCAATTAATTTTCTATATATATGGGGTTATATGATAAAGATTTTACTCAGATAGAGAAGGATTCAGCATTTACCGTAGATCTGCTACAAGGAGTAGATCATTGGACATATTAGAGACAAATCGGAACCAAGGTCACTTATGACTCGAAGCAATCGAAGGCCTCAACTCTTAGGGTCCCAACAAATAGATACATCCATTAGTTGTTGATACACACTTTGAATGGACGGGGACACAGATTTGGTATGTTAGGCACTTCTAATATCCTGTGTTCGTATAGCATGATCGATCGGATGCCCATTCATTTGGGTATCATGCTAGCATTCTTCTTCCAACATAAGTCCCATGATGCATGAGTAGGATGTTCATGCATTGGGCTGTACATCAGCTGATTGGTCCACGTGGATGGGACTTGTTGATAGAAAATTGCCGTTGCAAATTATTTGTCAGACAGCTGCAATCTGACTTGAGTCCTTACATGCTATAAGCATGGTGCCTAGAGTGCACTTTAGAGAGATTAGGCTGTGCCTCAGGCATACCAGCCAGCCACTCCACTAGAAGTTCGATAGCAGTGTGATGAGCCTTCAGGTGCAGGATCTAGTATCCTAGCTTGATGATCCACAACATATGAGGAAGATTCTTTAGAGTTAGTGCACCCCATCCGCCAGATGTTGAGTGTGCAGCGGTTCGCTTAAGCTATACAACAAGAGCAAGGAAAGGATATTAAACGATCTGAAGAACATATCAGGAGTATACACCTTTCTTTACATATTCAGGAGGAACATATCCACTCATTAAAATTACTGGAAGTGTGAAATCATAGGTTGGAATTTCAAGAAGAGAGCAAAACAGGGCAAAATGTTTTTGGCCATTCCAATATCCGATATGTTTGGATTCAAATTTTCAACAAGCAAAATGTTGCTAGCTTTCAAGTCGCAATGGACTATGGTATAGTTGGGGTATTCCTGAAGATACAGAAGGCCTTCAATCACCCCATCTATAATACAGACACGCTTTTCCCAATCCAAGACATGACTTCTCTCTGGATCCGCAACAGATTCAATTTGTTCAGACATCAAAATTAAGCAGTTCAAATGCAAGGATTTGGTAACTCTGTGTCTCTGTTTAATCATATGCTGCCATGGAGATTTTGTTAATTGATGCACAGGCTCTTCTTGACTTATACATCTCTTTGTAGCAGCATATGATTGGTATAATATGAATTTTGACATATTACTGTACTTGAGAAACTCTTCCAACCCAAAAGATACATGTCCAAGCTTTTGCTTTATCATGTACTTGTAAACTAAAGCCTTTTCCTCTTGATCAGTACAAGAGCCAATAAATCTGACTAGATTCACATTTTACAGATTTGCTGTAGTTGAAACTTCATTCCTAAATCCCTTGGCTCCTTGACTCGATGCTCTGGAGAGTATCTTCACCGCTATCTCTTCCCCACTTTTAAGTTGACTCTAGCAAAATCAAAATTCTCAAGATTACTTCTCTTTAGCTGATTCGCTTAAGTACAAACCTATGAAGACCACACATCATTACTTGCCTTTATTCCTTAAGAAAATCATCAAGAAGTTGGAATGTACATATATTTACAGATAAAATATATGAACATCTTTTTAATTTAGCTTCACAACCTGCGACTCTGAAAATTTTATGCTTATAGGTTGGTAGGGGTTTATATATTTACCATAGCACTCCCCTTCATGTTGGGTTCGAGACTAACTGAAGTTCATCATATGTAAATAATAATGGGGAACTAAATGATGACACTGAACTTTAAACTTGGGACTTCTGATTCCGATATTATGTTGAAACTACCTCCATAACCAGCTGATTTGAAAACTTAAATTTATCAATCAATATAGGATTTAATATATTTACTTTAGCAAGTTCCTCAGGATGGAAAAGAAAGTTTTTCTGCACCTAGCAAGTAATTCCCATTTACTAAGACAAGTTTTTGTTAGCAGTTTTAGCAATTGCCTATGGTGCTATCTAAACGTTGTATTCACCTTGTATACAGGTCCAAATCCACCTTTTCCTAGCATGTTTTTCCTTGAAAAGTTATCAGTAGCACCCCTGATCTCATCGTAGCTATATACTCGCAAACTAGAAACTTCATCATCTGAATATTTCCTTCCTAATGTAGCTTTTCTCCAGGATCAGTGGGTTGCTTTTTGAATAAATTTAGACCCTGCAATCATAGAATGTATTCATTTGTAACAGATGATTATCTGTTCATTTACTCTGAAATGTGACCAATCTTGTGATTGACATGTATGCAGAGTAATAGTGAAATTAGAAATACCTCGTGGAATCTGTACTGGATTTTGTAAATAGAACATGAAGAAAATTATTAAGATGATCATTGAAGCAATTGAGAGGAAAATAATCAGCAAAAGTTGATGCTTGTTCCCTGCATGCTTGCCTCCTTGAGCTATCAATGAATTATTTTCTTGAGCTGTCAATGAATTATATTTCGCATTGTTAAGGAAATATACAATTTCAAACACACTAGCAAACATTTCATGAAATAGCTCAATGACATTGTAAAATATCAAGTTTTTTTCTTTAAGTTCTTAATTGTTGAGTATAGCCTGAATTATGCGTTATTGGGACAAAGGTTTCTTGCCTCTTAACTACTGTTCAAGTTAAAAAAGGAAAAGTAAGATACACATTAAAATTTCTTTATACATGATAGCGTGCAAAGAAAGGAAACACGATAATGAAACACAAAAGGGGGGTTGAATTAGTATCTAGACCAATGACATGTTTTAGTTGACAAAATATCATGGCCCAACTACATGTCATTTGGATCAATGAGTGGTGAGCAACAATGATTAAAAACCATATACATTGCGGTATTTGAAAACATTCAAGGAAAATTTTAGAAAACTCTCTACCTCAATTGATGGAATTTCACTTCTGGATGCCTACCATCACCAATCTACTTAGCATATGTTTTACAATGAATCTTTTTCTGGAATGTGGCTCTTGCACAGGGCAGACGGTTTAATGATTTTATCCAAATATAGGAAAAGGTGATAAAAAGATGCTTTTATTTACATTTTCACATATCCCACAAAATATAAAGCAGGAACTATAACCAAAATTAACAGGAATAATCATCCAACGTAGTTTGTTGCCAGCCTTTTTTCCATGTTTTACGTTTGTAATAACTGATAACTTAATTCAATGGGAAGCAAAAGTTTATGAAATTGGAACATATCTGAGAGCCACACAGTATCTGCTTGGTGCAAATCTTTTCCTTACATATAGATACCTTATGAATTCAAGCAAGAGTTTTTACTTTTCTTTTTCAACAATAACATGATGAAATTGAAGTATTGGTTTGATAAGACTAGGTTATGCCCCAAAAAGCAATCTCAGGATGTCACGATGGATGGTAAGAAACAAATTGTCAGTTGATTAAAGTAATTGAGAATTCCAAATTAAACCTACCAGCAACTTGAGAAAGTTCCCAATTATCATCATTGGAGGGGAGAAAAGCCATGTAACCAAGAAGACCTTTCTGCTTTGCATACGAAACTTTCGCTCTAATAGCTTCAACATCATCAAAGCCAACCCAGTACCTTCCAAATGTATAGGAATTCACCACGTATGAAGCATTATACCTTGGCTTACCTCCATAACTTCAAATGTACGTCCTTATATATTGGTAGCTCATGGAACCATCTTTTGTCAGTGCAGGACCTAAAGCCGGTGCACCGATAATAGAACTCTCTTTAGGATCAACCAGTGTTCACGCATATCCGTGATAAGGTAGGCCCATTACCGTCTTGCTTGGTTTAAGCCCTTTATTTATCCACTGCCTAATACCATAATCAGTGCTGACATTGCTTGATGGATCATACAAAGCTGCATGAGCACCTGTATAATTCTGTTTCAAAGGTAGGTGATAGTCATAAGCTATGACATATGCCCAATCCAAGTTTCTCTCCAGAGAATCAACCGGATAAGTAACACTTGAACTAGAAGCCGTTGTTGGCATGTAATGAATGGCCATCGAAAGTGTCAACTTGGGCAGAGCTGTTTGTTCAGAATCGATAGCTTCTCTCCACTCATCTAGAAGTAACCCTAAGTGGGTCATGTCTGAGGCCGTATCCGGATAAAGGCAGAGTAAATCTATGCCGTGAAAGCCATTATACCTGGCTTTGTAGTTTGAAGACATGATGAAAGATTTCCTAGAGGACTCTTGTGAGATCATAGAAGACAGCACACTAAAGTTAACTTGCTCACCCAAAATTCCCTTGGCTGTTGAGTCTTCTCCATTCCAAATGGCAAAGAGTGTTGAGATTGATGGATTCTTTCTTTTAAGGATGTTGGTAAAGTTGGAAAAGTATTGCTCATCGGAATCAGGAACGATAAGTTCAAAAGTGGATGAATTTACAGTAGCAAAAGCATATAAAAAGTGTGTAAACAAGGAAGAATTCGTGGAAAGAATTGGAGATTCGCTACCGACATACCAGTACCCTCCTCTAATCCATGTGTTGGCCTTGCAATGACAGATACTACAGAAAGAATGATGAAGATGCAGAATTTCAAAGCCATGGATACCATGTTTTATTGACAAATTCTTTTGGGTACCGGATTGCTGTTTCCAACAAACAGATAAAATGGTGTAGAAGCTTGACACTTGTCCCCTTGTTTATTGGCTTTTCAATTCGCTCGTTATCTGGTTAGAAAGATTTCTGCAACAGATAAATCAAATGGAACGTTGGTAATAAATAAAAAACTTTGTATTTTGGTCAAAAAAATAAAAAACTTTGTATTCATGAGAAATTTAACAATTTACTATAAAGAGACAATTTTACTAAATACAAATTAATTTTCTCAATTTAGACAAGCAATGGTAATTATTTGAAGAGAGCAAATACAAAGTAGATAAGATATGGGATTATATTCAAATATAGATTTTTAAACTTTGTTATTTGTATCATATTTTATGACACTCAAAAATCACTTTATATTCAATAAATTGTATAGGATATAAGATATTATATAAAATCTATAAATCTTTTGTTTATATAAATTTCAATACGTCTAATTTCTACTTATTTTCTTTTCCTTCTAATTTTTAATTATTTATTTATTTTTTTGATAATTTTCTTTACTAATCATTATTATACAAACATATCAATTTTAGTAAAATTTCAATCTTAACTTTAAATAATAAATAAATAATTATAAATTGGACTTGGTCAAGTGCTTACTTATTTTGGCAATAACAATATTCCTAGATAATAATGCTCCATACATTACAATTACTAAATCCTAATTTTTTTACTAAATATTTTTCAAACCATGAACTCTAATCTTGAATAAGGAAAAAAAGGTATAAATACTAATGCCAAATAAATCTTAACTTAAATAATATTATATCTATATTTATTACGAGATATTTTTAAAACTTAATACAAAAGAATTATTACATCAAAAGAAAATCAATTAATAACATATCTTATTTAGGTGGCTTTATGCAGATTATTTCCTTTTTAACTTTAGTAGAGTTAGATATAATAAAGGAGGAAGATTGAGTAAAAAAAAAAATTATATACAATAAAGAAAAAGGCTAAGGAGAAAGTAACTAATATAAGGACATCAAATTGAATTTAAGATTTTTTTATGGATTGCATTTTTTTTTAATCCAAACAAATGAAATGGTACTTTTTTATTTATTAATTTTATTTAATTATTATTATTATAAGATAGGTATAAAATATCCTAAAACATATAAAGTATCTTAATCTTATATCTATACTTTACCATATAAGTATAAATTCTACAAAATTACTAACTAAAACCTATATATCCACTTAGAACCTCCTCGATCGAGAAAGATTTAGATAAATACTTTATACAATAAAGTTATTCACCTACCATTAATAATTATTCATTAATTAGATATTTATAACCATTAGATATATAATTATTTCACTAAATTAAACAAAAAGATAGCGTCGATAATGATAGTTTACAACAAATGGACGATGATACTAAATAAAAAGCAAATTTATTAAATTAATCGAAAAGTTGGTAATAAATGATCTAGGATGAAGAGTTCTTTTCAAGTCATGTACTTTTTCCATTACGAACTATTCTTCCGAATAGAGTTGGATGCATTGTCGGAACGTTCACTTGGGTTATGTCTTCTTTTTCATTTCCCTGCACAGTTCCTCGGTCTTTTCCATCTTTCTGCAGATTTCCTTAGCTTCCAATGAAACTCTGCTTCAACACTTACCTCCATTTCACGTTTTACACTCTTTCCTTGCCTAAATGCATATCGCTGAAAATGTCCATGCACGATCAGCCTTCTTGCAGACCTCTTTCAGCATTTAAATTTACACCATCCAGAAAATCAATACTTTGAAAAATTTATGCCCAAAAATTAAAAAAAAAAAAAATAATAATAAGAAGAAGAAGAAGAAAACATTTGGATTATGATACATCCCTCGTATACAGCAGTATTATGATACAACATCTGCTTACTTCCATACCGAAATAGGACTGCATAGTATGAAGGAGTGTAGGAAATTCACTTCCTGCTGTCATGACGCATGACAGCCAATTAATGGACGAGGTCTTCATAGGATCCTCATCGAGGGAACAGTTCAGAGATTCCTCCATCGCCAACCGAATAAATCTCCTGTTGTGATGTCGATGTAGATTCAGTTTTCTGCTCCTTTTTCAATGCGAAGGCGGGCTTTTTAGGAACTGAAATTGATAGTGTGTTGCTCTTGATCATTGAGAAGACTTCCAACATTGTTGGTCTGTCTTCTGGATTTTCCTGTACACACAATAATGCAACTTGCAAGCATGTCATCATTTTGCAATTTGAAGAAGAATCATCCAATGATGGATCCATAAATTCCTCGCCTTGGCCGCTCCTCCACGAGTCATATGCCTAAAACAATTAAAACAAATTTTGCCGGTGAAAAGAAATCGTTAAGGATTCTAATTAGATTTGAGTTGACATATAAACTTACCAGCTCGTAGAGGTTCAAATCTTCATATGGACCATAAAAATCACTTGTCCTCTTGCCACTTATAATTTGTAGAAGAAGAACGCCGAAACTGTAAACATCATACTTAATGGAGTAGATGCCTTTCTTTACGTATTCTGGAGGAACATATCCACTGCATACAAATTATTGGAATTTTAAAATCATATGTTGGAATTTAGAGAGAAGAGGAAAACCTCGGCAAACCGATTGAAGTTCCAAAATAAGTACTTACTATGTCCCGACGATTCGTTCTGTATTTGCCTCTCCATTATCTTTTCTAAAAAGTTTGGCCATTCCGAAATCCGATATTTTTGGATTCAATTTCTCATCAAGCAAAATGTTGCTAGCTTTCAAGTCGCGATGGACTATGGTAACGTTGGAGTACTCCTGAAGATATAAGAGGCCTTGAATCACCCCATCTATGATACAAACACGCTTTTCCCAATCCAACACATGACTTCTCTCTGGATCTGCAACAGATCAAATTTATTCAAACATCTCCAACCAAGCAGATCGAATGCAATATTTTGGAAACTCTGTGTCTCTGTTCAATCATATGCTGCCATGGAGATTTTGTTAATTGATGGGCAACCTATCCTTTACTTAAATATCTCTATGTAGCAGCAGATGATTGGTAAAATATGAATTATGATATATTACTACGCATGAGAACCTATACCTACCAAATAGATACGTGTCCAAGCTTCTGTTTGGCATATACTCGTAAACTAAAGCCTTTTCCTCTCGATCAGTACAATAGCCAATAACTCTAACTAGATTCACATGTTGCAGACTCGCTGTAAGTGAAACTTCATTCCTAAATTCCTCGACTCCTTGAGTCGATGCTCTTGACAGTATCTTCACGGCTATCTCTTCCCCCCTTCTAAGTCGACCCTTGCAGAATCAAAATTCTCAAGATTACTTCTCTTTAGCTGATTCACTTAAGTGGTTAATAACTTATAAAGAGCACACATCGGTACTTGCACCTATTCCTTTAGAATATCAACAAGAAGTTGGAATCAATATATAATTTATAAGTAAAATAATGAACCACTAAATTTAGTTCCACGACTGCCTAATCTAAAAGTTTATGCATATAGGTCTGTTAGGGCTTATAGAATTACCATAACACTTCCCTATGGACGCTAAACAAGTCCACCAAATGTGAATAATGAGGCTAAATTAAAATTACAATGCTGAACATCGAACTTGGGCCTCCCATTGTGATATCCATGTGGACTTTTATTCACTTTAGCAAGTTCCTTAGGAAATAATAGAAAAGAACTTTTTCTACACCTAGCAAGTAATTGCATGTATTAAAGACAATCAATCTTTTAAAAATAGACCTATTTGATTTCCAAGATCATCAATTTTCTAGAAGTTTTTGTCAGCAGAATTAGCAATTGCTTATGACGTTAACTAAATGTTGTGTATCACCTTGTAGACAGGCCCGAATCCGCCTTCTCCTAGCAGGTTTCTTCTTGAAAAGTTTTCGGTTGCATCCTTGACCTCATCGTAGCTAAATACTCGCAAACTAGGAACTTCGCCATCCGAATTTTTCCTTCCAAACGTGGCATTTCTCCAGGATCGAGGGGTTACTTTTTGGATAAACTCAAATCCTGCAATCATAGAAATATATTCATTGCAAACTGACGATAATCTTTTCATTCACCCTGAAATATGACCAATCTTGTGATTGATTTATAGGCAGAGTAATAGTGAAATGATAAATACCTCGTGGAATGAGTGCTGGACTTTGTAAATAGAGCACGAAGAAAATCACTAAGATGATCGCTGATGCAATTGGAAGGAAAATAATCAGCAAAAGTCGTTGCTTGTTCCCTGGATCCTTTCCTTCTTTAGCTGTCAATGAAATAATAAGATTTCCACGCTGTTAAGGAAATATACAATTCCTCACACACTAGTGTGCATTTCATGAAATAGCACACCGACAATTTAATGTATTAAGTTTTTTTCTTAACTTAACAAAAGTCCTTAATTATTGAGTGTATCTTGAATCGTGTTACAAGGACAAAGGTTTCCTGCCTCTACCTAGTGCCCTTATTTGTGTTGCATTCAATTACATACTACCGTGTATGATTAGATGATTATAAAGCAGGATACGCAATAAAGATTCTTCATACATGACAGCATGCAATTAAACGGAAATGATAATTGATGTAAAAAGAGATACCATACCATTTGGTGACAGGGAAACTTGGTAAATGTGATTGGGCAATTTAGTATCTAGGTTAATAATGTGTTTTGGTTGACATGGTAACATGATCCAAATGCATGTCATTTGGCATTTGGATCATTGAGCGATAAGCAACAATGATTTAAAATCTAATATATTGTGGTTTATGAAAGACATTCAGCGATATTTTTAAGAACTATCTACTTCTATTGTTGGAATAATATTTCTGGATGCTCACCATCATCAATCTACTTAGCATATGAATTTAAAATGAATCTTTTTCCGGAATGTGACTCTGGCACAGGGCAGATGGTTTAATGATTTCATCTCAATATAGCATAAGGTGATAAAAAAGATCCTTTCGTTTACATTTTCATACATCCCACAAAAACTAAAGCAGGAAATGTAACCAAAATTAATAGTAATATGGTCTTAACGAAGTTTGTCATCAGCCTCCCCATGTATTACGGTTTCACTACAATGAAAATCACAAGAAAAATCTTAAAACATACCAAAATCAAGTGTCAGACCTCAGGTTGATCACAAAGGGATTATCCCACTTAGACATGAATTACCCCATTACAATTGGTAATAACCGATAACTCATTGGGAAGCAAAAATTTTATGAAATCACAGCATCGCACAGTATCTGCTAGGTGCAAAAGTTTTCTTCACATAGATACCTTCAATATAACTTCAGACTTGGTTTTCATTTTAGTTGAACAGAAATCTCATGACATTGAAGTATTGGCTTGATGAGAACAATTAACGCCCGAAAAATCAATCTCAGGGTGTCATGATGAATAGAGAGAAACAAATAATCTGTTCATGAAAGCAATTGAGATTACCAAATTAAACCTACCAGCAGCCCGAGAAAGTTCCCAATTATCATCATTTGTGACCATAAAAACCTTGTAGCCAAGAAGCCCTTTCTTCTTTGCATACGAAACTTTTGCTCTAATAGCTTCAACATCATCAAAGCCAATCCAGTTCCTTCCAAATGTATAGGAATTCACCGCATATGAAGCATTATACCTTGGATTAGCTCCATAACTTCGAATGTACGTCCTTATATATTGGTAGCTCATGGAACCATCTTTTGTTAGTGCAGGACCTAAAGCCGGTGCACCGATAATAGAACTCTCTTTAGGATCAACCAGTGTCCACGCATATCCGTGATAAGGTAGGCCCATAACTATCTTGCTTGCTGCAAGTCCTTTATTTATCCACTGCTCAACACCATAATTAGTGTTGACGTTGCTTGATGGATCATATAACGCTGCATGAGCACCTGTACGGTTCTGTTTCAAAGGGAGGTGATAGTCATAAGCCATTAAATGTGCCCAATCCAAGTTTCTCTTCAGAGAATCAACTGGATAAGTAACACTAGAACTCGAACTAGAATTAGAACTAGAAGCCATTGTTGGTATGTAACGAATGACCATTGAAAGTGTCAACTTGGGCTGATCCTCAGTTGTTTGTTCAGAGTTGATAGCTTCCCTCCACTCATCTAGAAGTAACCCTAAGTGGGTCATGTCTGAGGCCGTATTGGGATAAAGCCAGAATAAATCCAAGCCATGAAAGCCATAAAGCCTAGCTGTTTTTATTGAAGACTTGATGAAAGATTTCCTAGAGGACTCTTGTGAGATCATAGAAGACAGGACACTGGAGTTAACTTCCTCCCCCATAATGCCCTTAGCTGTTGAGTCTTGTCCATTCCAAATGGATAAAAGTGCTGAGATTGATGGGTTCTTGCTTTTAACGATGTTGGTGAAGGTAGAAAAGTATTGCTCTTCGGAATCAGGAATGGACAGCTCAAAAGTGGATGAATTTACGGCAGCAAAAGCACATAGCAAGTGTGTAAACAAGGCAGAATCTATGGAAGGAATTGGAGATTCACTACTAACATACCAGTATCCTCCTCTAATCCATGTGTTGGCCTTGCAATGATGAGATACGAAAGAAAGAATGATGAAGATGCATAATTTTAGAGCCATGGATGCCATTTTGGGCACAGGATAGTTGTTGCTAACAAGCACACACAGTTCCACCGAGGAAAGAAAAAAAAAACAAACACAAACAAGCTTATAGAAGCTTGACGAGCGTCCCCTTCTTTATTGACTTTGCAGATGCCAGCTTAGGAAAATTTCAAGGCCCAAAATAAACAAATAAACATGGGAATATGATAACGTGGTGACAATTTAACAATGACGTAATCAAAATCCTAACCGCATTACCAAAACTTTACAAAGCCCCTAAAAGTACAGCACCTTCAGAACCCTTCCATGAAAATCCTCTTTATTTTATCCCATAATCCTTGGAGAGTTTCGTAAATAATATTTTTAAAACTTTTGTAGTCTCACACTATTTTTTTAAGTTTTTAATGTCTTCCAAACATAGCGGTAAACACTCTTTTTTTTTTTTTTTCAAACAAGATTGAAAAAATAAATAATTAAAAACTTGCTCCACCCTTGCCCAACGAGCAAGCACCTGAAAAGTGCTCCTTATTTGTATGAAACTGAGCTAAGGAACGCGAAGTGGGGATGACCCTGAAAAAAAAAAAAAAACAAACACGAAAATGCTTACGTGAAATAATCTGTCTCTCTTATTTTCTACACATGAGAGAGATCCTACAACACTCTCTTTTCTCTTTTAATAGCAACGAAAATGACTTTTAGCAACCTGTCAAGCCCTTCCATATGGAAAATATTGCAATACAACACGGTACAATCTTTTTATGTGCATTTCATAAAAGAATTTGCACTTAACCACTTAGCACTTATTTTTGGTTTGAACTCGTCATCTCACTTTCTACATGTTATACCCTACAATTACTTATTTATTTTTCGCTACTTTCTGTAATTTTATTATTTTAGTCCAATTGATATCTTAACATAATTTCATAGTTCTTACAATAACAACCGCAAATATAAAAGATCACTATAAAATTAGAATAGAAATGAATGAATTGTGACTATCAGAAGTTAGTAATATAAACTGTTAATTATATGAGACAAGTTTAATGTAACTATGTCTGCGAATGAAATAGCTTACGAGGAGATATATATGTATATCAAGTAAGATGATAACTTTAGCCCAGGAGAGTAACTAGGCACTTTCTTTTAGTAGATGCTTTTATTCGTTTGGCTTCAATAACCTTACTACTGGTTATTGTTGTGAATGGGTTGCTACTTGCTATCTATTGACGATTATAGATGGTGTAGACACCCCAGCTCTTCTGTACATGTTGGTTTTTTAGGTCAAAAATACCAAACAAAGAAGGGAAAAAAAAAAAAAAAAGACAATCATAAAGAATAGCCTTAAATTAGGAAAAAAAGACCTAAAAATGAATTTAAAAAAAGGAAAAAAGAAAGTTACAAAAATAGAAGACAACAACCAAATTTGAAAAATGGAAAAGTATCAAAACAATTAGAAAATGAAAAAAAAAGACCAAAAAAATAAGAAAATTAAAAAAGAAGAGACTGGAATAAAAAAAAAAAAAAAAACCACACCAAATAAACAGGTTTTTGCCAGTTGAAATAATTTTTTAGGGTCGAAGGCAAATTTTAAGGTTAAATAACATACGGGTGATTTTGACTGATTGCAAGATTTTAGTAAAAGTAATGCCGGCCGTGACGTGGACGAAGGAAGGTTCAGCGTAGTGGCCTTAGGTTGCAAAATGTGTAGATGTAGGTTCAAGATTCACTCCTTGGCTATCTGCACAAGTACTAGGATTTTTTTTATCAAAATTAATGATGTAGGCCCCACCTCTCAACCCGTCACTACCAGTGAAAAAGTGCTTTGAGCCCGTGGATTGCCATTTGAAAATGCACTGGGCCAAGTGTCTTTGACCAAGTCAAATGGTCACTTTCTTCTTCATGTAAATTGCATGAGAGGTCCTAACATTTTAGGAGAATTTAAACAGAATATCAACGCGTCAGATAAAGGATAAATGTTTTGGTGATTGATTAAAATAAATGACTTCATTATAAAGAAGCAATAATGGTGTTAACTTTTACTTACATGGCATATTTAACGGACAAAGTGTAACATTTTAAAAGAGAGTTTAATAGTATTATTTAAAATCTTCAATTACATGTATGTATATCTATAATATAAAGATCGGCTTAAAAGTTAGAAATTGTAAAAGTCTAACTTGTAAGTTTTTTATCATAGGTAAACTTTTTATATATATCTACTTATATATATATATAAAAGTGATTACCGAGCTTGATTTTTTCTTTTATTTTTATAAGTATTTTCTTAAATCGATCAATATTAAACTTTGCCTATTTAATATTGGTTATCAACTAAGGTTAAAAAAAATTGACTTTTTAAAAGAATTTTATAAACTTTTTGAATTACTACCCGACCAGAGTTAGGAAATAGTTTAGGTCAAAATCAAATGAGTAAATTTGGTTTTAGTCTAAACATTAGTTTGTGTGGGGAAAATCAATTTTAGAAAAGGGTTTCTTTTTCAAAAAACCAGAGATTGAGTCTAGGGTTTAAGTTCTTTAAACTTTTATAGGTACCATAAACTTTCCTAATTTAGATTTAATTTTTTGGAACTATAGATGACTTTAAATGGGCATGATTGATTGGAGCCTATATAGTTTGGTTGTAGGCAAACTCTACCATAAATGTAAGTTGATGTCCCAGTCAGCTAAGTTTTTTCCCATTATAACTCAGAGTAGTGATCCTAGGATGCAGTTGACAGCCTTTGTTTGTCTGTCGATTTGGGGGTAGTAAGAGGTGCTAAAAAGTAACTTGGTTCCCATCCAACACCCAAGGGTAAGCTAGAAATAGCTTATGAATTTTAGGTTGCAGTCCAACATTACAATCTTCAACACCTCATGCAAGTGAACAATTTTCTACAAAAACAAAGAAACAATAGCTGAAGTATTGTTAGTTTTGGTATAGAGTACAAAGTGATAGGAATCAACTTTTTGAATCGATTATACATAGCCGACCTAGAGGACTCTAAGGACTCGCATAGAGAATATTAGCTTATAACCCTATCAAAGACAAGACTTCCTATCCAAACCTCTGTGTTTCGCTCTACTATCGACTTGAATATCAAGTTCTTACATGCACTAGCATAGTTTTTGAAGTTACTGAGCTGATATGTCAACTAGCTAAGTAGCATTGCTATGACACAAACAGCATTTGAGCCAACCGACTATAAGCAATTGTCTGAGTCAACCACTAGCACCTAACCCCAGTCCTAATCGGATATCCTAAGTGACTGATAAAATGAGCTCTAACCTGATCCAAATCAAGTCAACTCTAATTGTAGAACATCTTTTGTTCATTTCATTTGAACCATACTATATTTCAAAACGTCAGCCACCATGTGACACCTATCTTTTGGTACAATATTTCAAAAAGATTCTTTACTTTTTCATATTAAATATTCATTGTCTATTTTACCCTTTTTAATATATTTCATATATTCCAATTGTAAATTACCCTTTTATCTTTTCATACATACTCACAACCCTAGTGGGGCTAGTATATAAACCCCATTTGTTCTACGTAGACATCACTACTCTTGATTATTGGAATATGCAAGTTTTTCTTTTGAGTAATCTTAGTGTTCTCACTATCTTTCTAACTCTTATCTATTCCATTTAGTAATGAGCAGTGGTGAGTGACCTTATAGTTTGGATCGCTAAGTCATATTCGACAAATTATAGGTCGAGTAGGATCGATGGGTACATCATATCCAATTGATAGCTACTTAGACTTTACTAGTCTTTTTTTTTTTTTTTTACTTTCTTTCGATCCTCTTCGTTGTAGTGCTCCTTTATGTGTCTGATTTAAAGATGCATCATAAAGTATGCTATCTTATTGAATTTGTTCACAACAACCATAACAGAGTCTTTGCCTCAGGTAATTTGAGGTAATCCAAGGATAAAATCCATACTTAGGTTAGCTCATGGTCGAGTCGGGACAGGTAGAGGCATCGCACTCCCTTATTCAGCTTGACTCTTGGCCTTCATACAAGTAGCATAACTTTTAGTCATACGATGCACATTTCGCTTCATTTTAGGCCAGAACAACTTGTTATTCAATAGTTCATATGTCCTTCTTTCTCCAAAGTGTCTAGAGAGCCATTTACCATGAGCTTCTCTCACTAACAACTCTCTTATGAAATAGGTCAGCACACATAATTTGCTATATCGAAACGGATAACCGTCTTCAACATAGTATTCATCAACTATTATCCCCTCTTCATAACGTATATATATATAGAACCAAAGTAAGAATCATGTTGATACCGTTCTTTAATTCTTGCAAACTCTAATAGTCTGATTTGTAACTTAGTAAGAAGAATATGTCTTCTTGATAGTGCATCAGCAACTACATTACTCTTACCTTGCTTATATTTGATGATGAAATTAAATCCTTCCAAAAATTCAATCCATCAAGCTTATCACTTAGAAAGCTTTGATTGGCTCTATAGATATCTCAATAACTCATGATTCGTATATATAAAAAATTCCTTTGATAAAAGGTAATGCTACCATACTTGAAGAGCTCCGATTAATGCCAATAGCTTTTTATCATATATGAAATAGTTCAGTTGTGCTCCTTTGAGCTTCTCATTATGATAGGCAATAAGTCGACCTTCTTACATCAACATAACTTCGATGTCGACACCTAAGGCATTTCATTCAAGCTTAAACACTTTCTCAAAGTTTGGTAAAGCCAAGATTAGGGTAGAGGTCAACCTTGCTTTCTCCTCAGTAAAACTCATCTCCAGTTTCTCTCTCCACTTGAACTCTACGTTCTTCTTTGTCAATTTAGTAAGAGGTGCAACAATGGTGCTAAAAACCATGATGAATCATCAATAAAAGGATGCTAACTCATGAAAACTTCTCACCTCAACACAAGTGATTAGGGTCAACCACTTAACAATTGTTCGGATCTTCTCATCGTCGACTCAATGGATTGGATATTTGGGAGGACATATGAAGGATTTCAAATACTTCTTCTTGGAATGATTCATTAACGTTATAAAAGTACTCGAGGGCATTTGATGGTCTAAAAGGCATGACCATCTATTCATATAAGACATGTCGAGTCTTAAAAGCATCTTCTTGTCTCATTTGAATCTAGTGGTATCCTGACTTCAAGTTAGTCTTACCAAACGCTCTTACCTCCACCAACTACATATTCTAGAAAATCCACTTCCTCTTGGCAAAAACAACACTTCTTCATGTTACCAAACAATCTTTTTGCTCGAAGGATTTCAAATACGACTCAAAGATGTTCAATATGGTTAGGCAATTCAATACTATATATAAAGATGTTGTTAAAGTAGACAACAAAAACTTCTTGATCAGATTTCTCAAGAGATGACTCATTAATGCCATAAAAGTACTCGGGCATTTAATGGTCTAAAGGGCATGACCATCCACTTATAAAGGACATGTTGAGCCTTAAAAGCAATTTCCTATTCATCCCCTTATCTCATTTGAATCTAGTGGTATCCTGACTTCAAGTCGATTTTGCTAAACACTCTCACTCAACTCAGTTCATCCAGTATGTTGTCTAGCTTTGAAATGAGGTACATGTACTTGATTGTGATCTTATTCACAACTCTATTATCTATATACATTCTCTAAGTACCATCCTTCTTCAGTACCAATAATACTTGCACAGTACAAAGGCTAAGACTCTCTCTCATATACCCCTTTATCCAGTAGCTCATTGACTTGTCTTTAGAGTTTAATAGCTTATTCAGGATTCATCTAATAAGTTGATTTGTTTAGTAGTGCAACATCGGGTATCAAGTTAATATAGTGTTATATACCTCGAAAAGGGGAAACACTCTTTACATAGAGGAACTCCCATCAATTTGGTAGGTTAGAACGCTACTGACCTAACCCCATTGGATAACCTCGGTAAGGAGAAACACTCCTTACATAGAGGAACTCTCATCTATTGGGTAGGTTAGAACGTCACCGACCTGACCCCTTTGGGTAATCTCAGTAAGGGGAAACACCCCTTGTACAAAAGAACTCTTATCTTCTGAGCAAGTCAGAGTACCATTAACCTAACTCCCTCGGGTAACCTCAGCAAGGGGAAACACCCCTTACACAAAGGAATTCCTACATGATTATATTCAAAGGTAAAATAAGGAAAAGCAAGAATATAAGAGAAGGGAAGTAGAAATTTTCATTGATTGATTGTAAAATTATACAATTAAGGCCGGCATCCTAACTTAGCATACATATATTTGAAAAAAAAAATAAAACACATACTACCACCTTAGATTAGCTAAGTCCATTAACTCAGAAAAATCCAAAGCCTCGATCTGCTTAGAGCATTGATCTGACAGTAATGGGAATCAACCTTTGATTACGCTTAAGCAGAGGTAGACTTGTCCAAAGCCAAGCCCGATCAATGCTTGTTGAGACCAAGTTGAAACCAAAAAGATGAGAGAAAGAAAAATAACTATTCAACGATAAGTTTATCGTCAACTGAGTAGTTGAGAGATCATTTTACCAAGAGTTGGATCCACTCGATACGGTACAGAGAGATTAGTGCTGACTAACTTTAGAATTCGGCAATTATAGGCTGACCTTTCTAGTGTCTTGGCCAAGCCACGTGAGACTTTTGGGACTCTTTCCTGAACTTGTACATCCAATTGCTAACCTTGTCCGATACAGATACTACTCCTTCTAAGACATACCCATTGACTGCATGCTGATTTCCCTTATAAAACGTACAGTTTTGTACATGTTTTCCTTTATTTTATTTATAGGCCTAATTCTTTAAGGTTTAAGGCCTTGTATATTATTTATAGTTTTACTACTAGAGTATAGGACTTACTATAAATAGCAACATCTATAAACATCAGAAAAACAAATATGAGATAGATGTCAATAGACAGAAAAGTATATTCCTACATTTTGGAATTTTTCCTTTTTTGAGCAAGGCTACTCTTAAGTTAGCATTTGCCAAATTATCAAGTGTAGATCAAACTCTTTAACCTCTCTTGTATTCTTATCGATTTTAACCCTAAGATTATGATTAACCCCTTCATTTGAATCGGTTAGTGAGTTGCATCTAATCCTTATTTAAATCTTAAGTGACATTTAGTGTTCGTGAGTTGTATCGAGCTTTATTACGAGCTCAAACCCCTAATTGTGTTTGTGTCTTAGTATGTGATATCTATTCACATTCATACTTAAAACACTTATTTTATTACCTATTCTTCATACCCACTCGAATTCACGAATACCCATTCTATTCATCTAACTCGCTACCGTACCATATGCATCATATTAGTATCAAAGCTTTGAGGAGACAAACATACCAGTGTTCTTCAAAGTTTGTTTAGCTATTTGAACATCTGTTTGCCGTCATTCTGCAGTGTAGTATGTTGTTGTGTTTTGAGTAGTCGTGGTATTGTGCTACAGTTGAGTCCCATGACATTAATTTTAGTAGTTGATTCTAGTTGTTATGAATGTGTTTGTCAACAGTAGTAGCTGCAAAAGTCAAGTAGTGGTTGTTTCTAAGTTATTGTAATTATGTTTTGTTGTTTGTTCAACTTTTAGAAAATTATTGTACAAACAAGAATATCGAAGGATAGTATCAACAACACTGGCGATAATCCTCACGAACGCTTGAGGAGACGTGTTAAAAACTTGGAATATCAGATTCAGAATCTCATTAACTCTATCCAAGAACTCACTGGTTTAGTCAGGGAGGTGGGCGGGGCATGGACATGATGGTAAAGAAAAAAAAGAAGGGAATAAACACTCACTAGTAAAAGTGGTTCTGATGAACTTGACAACAATGAGTGATAGTCAAAAAGAGCTACCAAACCAAGAAGGATAGAAAATCGACTTGAGTCGAGGAGAAGCAATGACAAGAGTATTAACTCCAAAGTGTACCAAGGAGACTAAAGAAGAGAGCTGAGGCTAAGAAGGGACATGGCTGAGTAGAGCTCCAATAGAAGTAGCCGATCCGAGATAAACCGACCTGTTAGGAATGCAAGGGATGAACCTTGAGCACCTGGCTGAGGACTTGAAAATATAAAGCTTAAGTTGCCAACCTTCAATAGAAGTAGTTGACCTCAAGAGTTCCTTAACTAGATTCCCCAAGCGGAGAAGTTGTTCGAGTGCTACAAGTATGATGATCGAAGAAAAGCTAAGCTGGCTTCACTATCCCTTGTTGAATATGCAAATCTTTAGTGGGATAAGTTAGTTGTTAAGCGAAATGTTGGAGGAGAAGAGCCGATCAAAACTTAGAGGCTTATGAAACAATTGATGAATTATCGCTTTATGCTGACCTACTTCAAGCAAGAAATGATCCATGTATTTCAGTACCTAAGACAAGGTCAAAATACTATTAAAGAGTATTTGCAAGAGTTTGAGACCTTGATGACAAGATGTAAGATTGCCAAGCTATAGGACCGCAATATTGCCAAGTTTCTAAATTGACTTCGAGATGATATTGTTGACATAGTTGAATTCTAGTCATTCAACTCTCTAGATGAGCTAATCAATTTAGCATTAAAAGTAAAGAGATAAAGGAGGAGAAGTCATCGGAGGTCGAGTAACTGACCACAATAAGGCATCCCTGAGCCTAAGGGGGTATGTTGAGAGAAAAGGGCTAAAGAGGAGGATGGAGAAAGGGGAGCTTAGCTGACTAGTTTATGCTAAGAAGAAGATTGCTAAGAGAGAAAAGGCACCCGGCAACAAGGCCCGAGATACAAAATGCTTCAAATGTTTAGACTATAGACATATTGCGTCCTAATGCCCGAATAAGAGGGTTATGGCCTTAAAGGGCAAAGGGCCCAAAGCTCAAATCGAGAGTCAAGTGGCAAGAGCTCGGAAGACCAGTTGATAGAAGAAGATGTCTATAGTGACACAAGATGACTTAAAAGCAGATCCTGGACAAAGGGAAAATTTATTTCATATATCGTAGCTAGTGAATGGGATGACTTGTTCCCTGGTTGTCGATGGAGGCAGCTATACCAATATCATCTCTATCGAATTAGTAGAAAAGATGAAATTGTTGACCTGCCCGTACTCTCCACCTTATGGATTGAAGTGGTTTAATGATAAGGGTATGGTCTATGTGCATAAGCGAGCTCAGATCACATTCAAGTTAGGACAGTACGAGGATGAGAATGACTTCGATGTGGTCCTAATGAATGCCACAAATTTACTTCTTAGGTGACCATGGGAGTATGATTGGAAAGTGATCCATGACGGCTTCCTCTACACTTACGTTGTTCGAAAAGATAGGAAAAGATATTGCCTAACCCCTATGAGTGTTGAGGAAATCTAGAGACACTCAGCACCTATAGTGAAGCGAAGAGGGAAGTGGAATTTATTCAGTATCCCAGCCCATGCTTAACGCTTAACGTCAAGGACGACTTCCTTTCAAACTCATGGTAATGATGAGAATTAGCTTCTGACTACATCCAAGCTGAAGTAGACTTGTCTGAAGCTAAGGCCGATCAATACTTTCTAAGATTGAGTAGAAGCTAAAAGGACGAGAGACCACATTGCTGAAAGTTGATCTACTCAGCACGGTATGGAGAGACTAGTGCTGACTAACTTTAGAACTTGCCAATTGTGAGCCAAGCTCTCTGGTGTCTTGGCTAGGCCAAGCCAAGCGATACTTTAGGGATTCCTTCCCGAACTCATACATCTAATTGTTAACCCTGTCTAGTTTGAATACTACTCTTTTCAGGACATGCTAATTGATTGCATGTCGACTTTCCCTATAAAACGCACAGTTTTGTACATGTTTTCCTTTGTTTTATTTATGGGCTAAATTCTTTAGGGTTTAAGGCCTTGTACATTATTTATAGTTATGCCACTATGGTTTAAGACTTGCTATAAATAGCAACATCCATAAACATAAAAAAAAAAAACAAATATAACGTAAACGTCAATAGATAGAAAAGTATATTTTTGCATTTTGGAATCTTTCCCTTTTTGAGTAAGGCTACTCTTGAGCTAGCATTACTAAATTATCAAGTGTAGATCAAACTCTTTAATCTCTCTCACAATCTTATCGATCTTGACCCTAAGATTGTGGTGAATCCCTTCATTTAAACCGGTTAGTGAGTTGCATTTAACTATAATTTGAATCCCGAGTAATATTTTGTGTTTGTGAGTTGTATCGAACTCTACTTTGAGCTCAAACTCATAATTGTGTTTATGTTATGGTACGTGATATCCATTCATATTCACACTCAAAACCCCTATTTTACTTCCTATTCTTTATACCTACTCAAATCCACGAATACCCATTATGTTTGTCCGATTGCTACCATACTATACGTATCGTAGAATAGGCTTCGTTCGTTCCCTCCTGGTATCTCCAGCCCTTAGCTTCTCCCTCATTACCTTACCTTTTGGTTCGAATACCTTGGTCCTCGCTTGTCAGCGACTCATCAGTTCATCCAAGAAGGGACAAGGAGCCCTTATAGCCAAATTTTTTGCTATAAGAAATTTAATTCAAATAGTGAGAGAAAAAGAAAAAGAAGGCAAAACCAAAAGAAGTAATCACCACCATTCGATGACTCTATCGTGACCAGTACAGAAAAGGAATGATCCCCCATTTTATAGAGACATCAGATGAAGTATCCCTACACTAGCACAATAGACAAAGGCGTTTACAAAAGGAACAAACTTGTACCTTCAACCCATTTCTTCATCACAGCCTTCTTCATGCTGAGGGAGAGCCCAAAGATTGGATGCCGAAAGTACCTCTCTATGGTCTCTATAGCATTTATCTCCTAACCATGTTTGAGCACCATGAAGGCTTGGATTTATTTGGGTAACCTCTACATCACTAGGACTAAGCCCCTTTTCACCCTTAAACTGGACCATCCCAGTCCACTGTATTTAAAAGTCTACCTCCTTGAGTAACTTGACTACTACATATTCATCCTACCAGCCCTTCACTCGAAGTTACAAAATAGCTTCTTTTTCGAACATGGCTAAAGGTATGGCTACCCCCAACGTTCTTCCACATGTAAAAATGATTAAAGAGCTCGAGAGTAGCCCTTACAACCACGTATTTGCAAAGCACCTAGAAAGCTTTTAGCACCCTATACTCATTAGAAGGGACCTAAGATAGACTGTACCGGTAGTAGTTGAAGAATTCCTTTTCAAAGTGACTTAGAGGAAGGTACCACCTAAACTTTAAGCACTTTTCAAACACTACGAAACACCTCACTGATAGTAGGGCCACCTGTTTTTCCCTATTTGACAACCTTATCTACTACTTAGGGATCGCCTCAACAACATTATTACTTATAATCTAACCAGGGGCAGATTTTTTGCTCTTGCTCACTCGACCGTTAAGGCCCTTGTCCATCTCAAGAGCATCGAATAAATCCTTGAGAGGGGGCAGGGGAATATATACATATACATCACTTAGGATGGCATTGATAATCCCTTATCCAGCGCCTTTACGGCCATCCTAGTAGGTTCATCAAGTTATGCTAACAACAAGACTTTATCCTCTTCTATTATAGGGGGGGTCACTCCTTATTGATTTAGAGTCAATAAGGTTGAATTGTGATGAGTCATAACCCACCTCACCTGTGTTTATTGACATGATCGTAAAGGGTGATGAAGAAGAAGAGAGTTAAAAAAGCTCTCGAAGGAAGTTTGATGTAGCATAAGAAAGTAGCATTCACAGTAGTAGAATAGAGAGATTACAGAAAAGTGGTCTCTTATTGTGACCTTGCTATTTATAGGTTAAGCGCTCAGGAAATCGAACAGGCGGTTATCGAGATTTGTATAAGCACAAATCCCTTCGAATGCTACTGAGTAGACATGTGGAGTGAGTTTTGATTGGACAGCCCCCTTTAAAAGGCAAAACGTATGTAGCTGTACTCTGGTCTATTATGACAAGGTACCTGTCACATTACATTAAATGCACAGAAAAGTAAGTGTGCTTAGGTCAGAATTTAAAAATGTTTCTTTCACTAGAAGTTTCCCCATGATCCCTCTAACTTCTACTCGGTTGGCTTGATAGAGGTATAGCCCAATTGTGCCTACTCGGTCCATGATGATTACTGTTCGGCTTGAGTCGTTCGTAGTCATAGATCGCCTGCCCAATGAGATGTGAAAATGTCCTACTTTGATATCCCAATCAAATCTCCATGTTGCTTGCATCTTTGGTACATCACTTTAGAATAGTTGCTGATCACCTTGGCCCATCACATCTCAAACATCTTTGGCTTAGGTATCTATTGCTTCGGACATCTTCATCTCGGCTCGCCTCTAGCCTAGACCTTTACCCTTACTATGCCAGCACTATAGTGCTTGCTTAAGTTCCTTTAAGTCAGACTAACCATATGCCTGAGAAACCCCATATATTCCTTCTCCTTGCCTTTGCCCTTAACAACAAGACGAGAGGGGGGTGGAGTGGTGCAAGTGTTGATAGGCTTTTTAGACATTAGCCCCTCAGGTTCGTCTGAATCTGAAATAACTTGTTGTGTAGGACTCGAGGCTATGGGCTCAAGCCCTATGTCCAGATTGACTAAGCCTAAAAAGCTCTACAATAGTTAAAATGTACAGGATAAGAATAAAATACTAAGTCAATAACTATATCCGGGATAAATGGGATATGTCAAATATCATGACCCCACTTTCCCTCACTTGCAAGAGAAGATCTCTCCCTACTAACAGTCTTTCAATGGTTGGCACCACTCCACTAAAAATACCAATCTACTACCTAGTGGTAAATTTCTCTACACTCTGCATGCTAAGCTTGCTTATTACCTAAAAGCACCCTCCATTTTCCAAGAGTTCATTACTAACTTAAGCATCGGAGTGGCCATGTCAGATAATACCCTGACGTCTCCTTATAGTGTCTTATTTTGCAGACGTACTACATGTAGAGCCCAATCACTAATGGTGAATAACCTGAGATGATAGTAATGATGGTAGATTTGGGTCATAATGATTTGTATATAGATACAAGATAGGCTTATGCAATGTATGTAGCATGGTTGATCTTCTAAATTAGTGGAGTGGGTCTCTATTATGGGGCTATTGGTTTCATAGTTGTTAGTGTCAGTGGTGATTAAGTCAATAGGCGTTGGTGTTAGATTTAGGTTACTAGGTTCTACCAATTTAGCAAGTGTATAGGCTTGGTACAAGTTAAGGGATAAAAAAGTTCTAATCAAGTGTCTAATTTCATGTTTAATCCACTTAGAAAACAATCGATTTGCTAAGATTCAAGAAGAGTGTAATCAATGAAATTCTCAGTCTTATGTATTCCTCAATTTCACCTTTTTGCTTTAATTTTTTCCCTTTAATTCATCTTTCCTTTTTGCTTGTAGGTGCTCTTCTAATTTCTGGAGCTCAAGAATGAAACCTACCATGGAGGTTGGCCTTAGAAGCTCTAATACCACTTGATGCATACTGGAATTTTAATGGATAATAAATAGTAGATGAATGCAACTATCAGGGTTTTTTGAATGTGGAAAACTAGAACACTATTTGGGGAAATACTCTTTTTTGATTTTTCATTGATATCTGTAGAATAAACTTGTATATGTATATATAATAACCCTTCCTAAGACCCTAACAGGCAAAGGAAAATTCTACAATGTCTACCATATACAACTATCCCTATTTTTCATTTTTCTATTTTCCTATTCTTTTTCTTTTTCCCGATGATAATTCTAAATTCTAATGCATATAATATTTAACTTGTAACATAATTGCATTATTGAATGTTCGAATTTGAAAAAGAATGGGTCTAAATTGGAGGAGAAAAGGGCAACTAATACAATTATGAATAAACTAAAGTATAGAGTGTTTAATAATAATAATAATAATAATAATAATAATAATAATAATAATAATAATAATAATAAACCTTGTCTTAATTGAAGAGGTGGTTATATTGAGAAAAAGGAAAAAAAATTATGGAGAATTCTATCCTTATTCTAACCGATCATACAAGAACAGAGGGTCGATGAAATAAGGAATTGACGTTAATGATCACAATAGGAGGAAACATGAGAAGGATTGGCAAATTGATAATGTTGTCAAACAAAATAGAATGGCTATTACAGATCTTCCTACTATTCTATCTAATTGATCAATTGTTAAGGTTGTTAATAATGATCGGAAAATTGAATGAAAAAGCAGTGTATGTAATTGATTTAACAGAGTTAGAGCAACGCCAAAAGAAAAAAAAAAAAATTGCTTAGGCTTGCTTGATTCTTATGAGACAATTGCAAGTTTCTCTTAGTCCTTTTTGGAGGAAGACTTCAAAGTTTTTGAGTGATAGGGAATGTGAAGAATCATGGCTTACAATTTACTTGAAGCGCTGAGGTTAGAGAAAGTTGACTTTACAATTTGGTTGGAGAATCACTTGAGGTTCTTCTCATAGGGGTGTTACCTTTTCCTTGGTCTCAATGAAAATTTAGTATTAGAATATTAGAGGGGTAGGTAATGTAAGAACATTTAAAAAGTTTGATTAAGTTGAAGAACTTATAATTGGTCATGGTATTAAGAGGCTCTCCCGGAAAACATAAAATTAATTCGAATTACTGAGAAAGTTAGGCTTGAAAAAGGATAAAGAAATTGTAATTCGAAAGTTTGAGTTTTGTAGAGTAGCATACTAGAAGTAGAATTTGAAGTAGACAAAGAACAATTAGCTTATAGTAAAGTTTTAAACTGCACGGATATCTGCAAGCTATTTTCTTATAGCTATTTTTACGAAATATTATAGAGTAGACAGAAGAGATCTATGGTCTAATATGATTTCTTGGATTACTTCTTTCTCATCTCTTGGTTGCCTTATGGTTATTTTAATTGTATTTGTTGGGCATTAGAAAGAAAAAGGTGGAAATATTCCAAAAATATATGTGTGTGTATGTGGAGAGACGAAGAAGGGAATACGTGGTAGCGAAGCTAAATATAGAAAAGAAATCGTGGTACAGTTGAGTTTTTGTTATAAATATGTTGGAAACAACTTTAAAACTTATGGTAACGATTATTTTTTAATTGTTGGTTTTTTGTGCATGAGTGGGAGAGCTCGTGAATTTTTTTCCAATAATCTAGAGAAGTTCGACAAAGTGATCAATTACCTCCATTGCCCTTTATTATTTGCTCCAAATTATTATTATTATTTGTTTTTAATGAAGAGGACTTAATCACTTAATGTGTACAAATCCCATAGTGAAATTCAAGCCTAATGAATCTCTGTCAATTTTTTCATCTAATTTTTGCAGGCGATTTCCTCATTTTTTTCGCTAATGGTATTGAACAATCTCTCAAAACTTCAAAAGGTTCTTTTATCTGACTATGAAAGTGAATCTAGGCAAAGAATCAACAATTTTGAGGAACTGCTCCATATGTGGATAAAAGCAACAGTAAGCCCTTTCTCAGAGTAACAAACATCGTATAATTCACTAAATGTTTAGTGCCGATTACCTATCTTGGTTGTCCATTTTGTTGGGAGGAGTAAAGTCAATGGCTATCTAAAGGAGGACATCTCGCCGTATTGAAAAGTGCGTCCTCCCTATTCCTTAGAATGTATTTGAAATTCAAAATCTCCTAAAATATCTGATAAAAGGAATTAGAGAAATATTTTCCCAAATTCTTTTGGGATGATAATGTTGATATTGTTATCAACATTCTTATTATGCAAAACACGTCAAGCAAACTCATCTGAAGTTAGCTCAAGTGAAATAGGTAGACAAACCAATTTGGAAATAGATGCCAAGAGCTTGAGATATTATTGAAGAAAATATTGTGTTTGGAATTGAAAGGGGAATGCAATCTTTTGGTCTGATAATTGACTCAGTTGGATGAATCTAACTGATTTCTAAACAGATTCTTCTTATCATAACAAGCACATATCAGATTCTGTAATGTGGGATGAAGGAACTATCAGAACAATAAGCGAGTTTGGCTAGGGACATAAGACCTCAAATCTATTCTCTTCCTACCCACAATGAATCAGTCAATGTGGGAGTTTTTCTGCTAATGGTACCTCCATCGGCAAGAGACCATAGAGACCATTGTGTAATAGTGAGTGTGAATATATTATTTCTTGTTTCTTCCTGTTCTTTTTCTTTTTCTTTTTCTTTTTTATTTTTTTTAAGTCAACTACTATTACAACTATTAGAAAGTAGAGAATTGAACTTAATTCACTTGATTGAGAGATCGGTATTTATGCTGTAAAGGCTTTGATATTATTTCTTGATCTTGGAATGTAAAAAAGGCACCTAATATGTCAACAGGCCATTTTATTGTACTCAAGATGTTAGATGTACAAGAGAGAATATGATTCATTGAATCATTGCTTTCTCAAATGCTCGAAAACTCAAGAAGTTTGGAACAAAGTAGCTTTAGTGGTCTTCCTGCATTACAATTATTTCATGATGTTCGTCAAATTTTGTTTTGATGGTTAGCTAAAGTGAGAAACATAGTTGATTCAAAGTCTATCTTCCTAGTTATCATTCTTCGAAACACATGGAAGATGGTTGCAATATAAAATATGGAGTTCCATATTTCATCCATCATAAACCTAGTTTAAGACCCATCAAGCCATAGGTGCTAAATCCTTTAAATGGTAGTAGAGTAGGTGTAGAAGGCCAAATTTAATATTGAGTTTCAACCTTGTAAATCAAATGAATTTGACTCATCGAGCTAAGGTGATATGGCTTAAGGAGCCAAACCTATAAATTATCGGAATGATCAAGGGAGACTTAGCATGATAAGCTTAGAGTAAGGCCCGTTGGATCGGTTCATCTGATCCAACCTTTCTTGATTTGGCTTATACTAGAATAATAAATAAAGCCTTTACTTAGGTCTAAACTCATTAAAATAGCCCATTTAAGATCCATTAATAAGGGGTAACTATCATGATCTGATAGATGTGATCAATTATCTTTTCCTATAAATACCTTACTCACATCCTCATTTGAATAAGAAGAAAAACCCCCATTAACGTTGTTACTCTACCGAAACTTTACCTTAAAGATTGAATACTTAAACACTGCAAGAACAACACCTCATTCTTCATTAATCTTGGAGTTTGATGCCGTCACGCCTCTTAACTTGTCACCATATGTGGTAGAGCCTTACTAAGATCGCTTACTTCTCTTCCTTACGCTTCTCTCCTAATCATCCCATGCGAGTTATTTAAGTCATTTCCTTAGTCACATGTAGCGTGACTTTACAGGCGGCACGCACGTAACACTTGCATCTATACCCAACACCCTTACATTTTTTTGGCAACTCTACTGGGGAAGGAAGACTTAATACTCATATCATGGTACCTCCAAGGCGAAGACAACTCGACCCTACTGAAGGAACTAATCAAGAGCAAAATGTTAATACTATGACCAATGATAAATATCCACCTTTAACTAGAGACACTAATCAAGGTGACAATACACAGGAAGGTATACTTAATAATGCACGATTAATGTGCGAGTGGCGGGAGACTAATCGGAACCTAAGTGAACTTACGGTAATTTTTTCTCAATATGCGCTTGCTTTGGTTGCCTTTGCTACTACGTAACGAGGAGCAACTTTCTCAAATCTTTCTAATGTAGTGTAACAATATACCCTACCCAACCTTCTGGTTATCAATGAGCATGTTGCTCCTAACGTTAGAGAACAACTTCCTATTGTAAAACCTATAGTCATGCAAGATTCGTTACCTAAAGTAAGGAATCAAGGAGTTCAGATTAGAGGCTTGTCATCCTCACGTGTTTTGCTACATGTCACAATTATTGACTCTATTCAACCAACACCAATGAATCCCATGTCTGCAAGATCTACACTTGTGAATCTAGCGCCCATGTATCCTGCTTCCACACTTGGCATCTACTTAAAGAGGTTCATTTGTAACCAAAGAAGATTTGGATATATATTTAAAGGAGATACAAGTGAAATCTATGGTTGGGATACCAGGACTAAAGCTTTCGTATCACCAACGCATTGTCATGAAGTCATAGCCTAAAAATTATGTTAGTCTGAAGTTTATGCTATTTAATGGCAAGAAGGGAGGTGCTAAAGAACATTTGATGAAATTCATCGAGACATTGGAAGTGTATGACTTAGATGACGATTTGAAACTGAAAGAATTCTCCAAGTCACTCACTAAGAAGGCATACACCTGGTATGTTAATCTTTCTCCACGATTAGGAGATTCGTAGGGTAGTATGTGTAAGATGTTTTTGGAAAAGTTCTTCTTTATAGAAGAGAGTGTCACCCATACTGACATGGGAAAGATCCAAAAAAAGTCTAAAGAAGATCTGATGGATTATATCAAGCGCTTTAGGGAGCACTCACTAGATATATAAGACATTTGTGATGAGAGAATGCTGGTCAAGATCTATATCCAAGGGATGTTTCCTGAATACACGGTCTACCTTGAAAACCTTTCGTTGGTCTCATTTGCTACGCTAGTTGAGAACACGCGAAGGACCAACAACTCAATGGCACAACAAAAAAGTGAAGTTGGGAGATTCAATAAGCACACTTCATTTGTAAGTGCAGCTTAGGGAGAATCACCAAGGGGAGAAAAGAAGCAAAGAGATGATAAGTCTACTAATTCTAAGCCATCTTCGACATATCCTTGTCTCATGGCTAAAGTGCATCAAATGCTTGACCAATGGCTCCATGATGGAAATATCAAGCTTCCGAGGGTCGAGTACCTCCCCACGAATGAAGAAAAGAGTGATCCCAAGTATTGTAGATTTCATTGGATTATTGGTCACCCAACTAAAGATTGTTTCACTTTGAAGAAAATATTCAATGATTGAGTTATACGTAATGAGTTTATCATCGATAATAATGATGTTAGAAACAATCTACTTTCTACCCACAATAACTGAAAGGGTGCTATCAATACCATTAGCCATGATCTCATCACTACTAAAATAATTGATGCCCAAACTACTGGAAATGATGAAGATAAAGGAAAGTCAATTGAAGCTTAGGATGATGAACACCCACCTATTGTTATGGCACTGTTGAAGGCAATTAACTTTAGGAATTTCTTTGATCTCTTGGGATTCAATGAGAAAGCTTGGCTTGCAGCAGTAATTGCACTCACACAGATCTTTGAGAGTCAATATGTAGGTTGCAGTGCAACACAGCTTATGAAGAAGATGGCCATAGCATGCAAAAATGAGATTTTATTTATTAATGCAGACATGTGTGTGAAGAATTCCAATCATAATTGCCCTTTATATGTGGAAGGTGTACTTAACGGGTCCCTAGTCAAGAGAACAAATATTGATAATGGTTCTTCATTAAATATCATGCCAATGAATACTTTTGAGGTTGTTGGAATTGATATCCAACAATTAGTTAAACAACCTATATCAATAAATGGATTTAGCCATGCCCCTACAGATTCTGTTGGGTATATTAATGTTGATCTCAAGGTTGGCCTTATCTATGGTACTACTACCTTTCATGTTATTGATGTGTGATCTAATACCATCTACTCATCGATAGGAAATGGCTATAAAATTACAACGTAGTCCCATCTACGCTTTATTAATGTATTAAAGGCCATTGGAAAGGGAAGGATGTATTTATTCAAGCTACCAAGAATCCTTTCGAGCAATACGAATCATATTTCACTAAGTCAGCCTACTTTGATTGCTAAAGAAGGCGAGATCGCAACAGCTAAACCGATTGGTATCCCTTTACCTATATAGGAAGAAATTCAAGATGGTCAGCAAAACAAAAGAAAGATGCGTGGGTGTCATAGGGGAAAGAAGAAGAACAAGTAACCTAAAGGAATTAAAAGCTTCGTTCGAGAAGATGGAAGAAGGGTATACCGCTTATGACGGTCTCAGGGGTCTGAGGAGGTATATTTTTCCTCTTCAGATCCCATACCAGTATAAGAGGTCTAACCCACCTCATAACAACTACAAGACCAAATGAAGCCACAGGTTGAGGAAATAGAAAAATTGGATCTAATACAACCACGAGAGTCACTGAGACCAATCTTCATAAGCAAGAGCCTCCCATAAGAAATAAAAGTGCATATTGTCAAGTTGCTAAGAGAATATAGAGACGTATTTGCATGGACCTACGAAGAGATGCCAAGATTGAACCCTGATCTCATAGTACACAAATTAAGCATTGCCTTGGGAGTTACACTTGTAAAGTAAGGACAAAGGGTTTCCTACCCTAAGAATGAAGTCCAAATTAAGCAAGAAGTCGAGAAGTTATTACTAGTTGGATTTATAAGGCTCATCCAACATCCTACTTGGTTTACCAATATTGTTCTTATAAGAAAGAAGAATGGACAGATAAGAGTATATGTGAACTTTCGGGATCTAAACAAAGCTTGTCCTAAAGATGAATTTCCTCTATAAACGTCGATACTCTGATAGACACAATTGTAAGACATGATTTATTCTTATTTATGGATAGATTAAGTGGTTATAATCAAATTAAGATGGCAATTAGGGACGTAAAGTATATCCCTTTTCGGACACTAGTTGGAAATTTTTATTATACTGTCATGGCATTTGGACTTAAGAATGCAGGCGCCACTTATCAAAGGGCAATGACTGCTATATTACATAACATGTGCATGACTTTATGGATGATTATGTTAACGATATAGTCATCAAGTCTAAAAGGGCACATGATCATGTAGTTCATCTACAAAAGGTTTTTGAACAATATCGGCTATACAAGCTTCGGATGAATCCTCTTAAATGTGTTTTTAGAGTGTCCTCAAAGAAGTTTTTGGGGTTTGTCGTCCATCAGAAGGAATTGATGTTGATCCAGTGAAAGTGTAGGCTATAAGAGTGATGCCATCCCCTACTACTTTAAAAGAACTAAAAACTTTTATAGGAAAAGTCTCTTATATTAGGAGATTTACACCAGCACTTACTGAGATTTCATACCCATTGCACCAACCTTTGAGGAAAGGAATTTCGTTTGAATGGGAGAGAGAAGAGAAAAATCGTTAAATCTTAAGCTGCTCATGTCACTTACCATGGTCGAAAAGAAAGGAAGTGTAGCAAATGATTCCTCGTCTGCTATATTTGTGGGTTGTCCACTATGGGGACAACAAAGAGAAAAAGTAGAAGACAGCTGTCAAAATCCCAATGGCAGTAGAAAAACAAAGAAGTTAGCGTATAATGAAATATAGGCTGGTGGACTTACATTGAATTTTAAGTCCTTCATTGGTTTGAGCTTTATGGACTCGTGGATTTGAGGATTTGCTGTTTTCCTTTTAAAAGTGTGGGGTAATGCGCTTGGATTTGAAGATATGCTGTTTTCCTTTTAAAAGTGTACATGATTCAATTCAAGGAGGGTTTGGAGTGTGGGTTTCATGAGTGGACAGGATGAGGATTGATCGTGAATTCTTAAAAGAGGCAGTTTTATTCAAGTGAAGCAATGCACTTAATTGATTAGTGATGTGATGTGAGGTTGCATTTAAAAAAAAAAAAAAGAATTCACTTTCAAAATTGAGTTTTTTTGAAAAGTTTCACCCAATTACAATTTGGTCGTATGACCACTATTTGAAGCATTCAACAACTGTTTGTATAAGAAAAGCTCTACAAGAAAATTTTTCCTTTATTCGAAGAAGCTTAAGACAATATTAATGTATAGAAGTCAGCCTCGATAAGATCACTAATGTAAAGTTAGTGCATAAGATATAGCTTGATGGAATCAATAACTTATGTAAATCACATCGAAGAGATAAGTCAATTTAAGAAGAGACAGCTTAAAGAAGACTTATTTTAGAGTATTTTCTTAGGGGCAACATACAATGTAACTCAATTAAGGCTTGACACACAATTAAGAGGTATTGTAGACTCGTGTATTAAGACAATTCTCAAATGAATTTAATAGCAACACAGCTGTTTAATAGTGCACACATGCTTGAGTTATCTAAAAGGCTCAATCAATGCGTAAACCCCTTCAACTTCATTCAAAGGACTTTGATTAGAAGGAAAAATGTAGAGGGCCAAATTTAAGATTGAGCTTCAAGCCTGTTAATCAAATGGATTTGATTCCTCGAGCTAAGGTAACAAGGTCCAAGGAGCCAAACCTATAAATTATCGAAATGATCAAAGGAGACTTGACATGATAGGTTTGGAGTAAGGCCCATTAAATCGGTCCATTCGATCCAATGTTTCTTAGTTTGACTTACACTAGAATAATAAATAAAGTTTTTACTTAGGCCTAAATTCATGAAAATAGCCCACTTAAGATCCATTAATAAAAGCGTTTAATCTTAGCCGTTAATAACCATCATGATCTGATAGATATAATCAATTACCCTTTCCTATAAATACCCTACTCACATTCTCATTTGAATAAGAAGAAAAACCCTCATTAACGCTGTTACTCTGGCGAAACTTTACCTTAATGATTGAACACTTAAATACTGCAAGAACATCACTTCGTTCTTCATTAATCTTAGAGTTTGATGCCGACGTGCCCTTCTACTTATCACCATATGTGGTAAAATTTTACTAAGATTGCCAATTCCTCTTTCCTATG
This sequence comes from Lumnitzera racemosa, assembly GCA_024138005.1. Taxonomy (NCBI): domain Eukaryota; kingdom Viridiplantae; phylum Streptophyta; class Magnoliopsida; order Myrtales; family Combretaceae; genus Lumnitzera; species Lumnitzera racemosa. The sequence continues at coordinate 67,972,243 of JAMXBC010000007.1, read as the reverse complement.
CTTCTCTCTCGATCATCCCATACGAGTTACTCAAGTTATTATCCTGATCACGTGTAATGTGATTTTACACATAGCACGTATGATGCGGTAAGCACGTGATACTTGCATCTTTGCCCAACATCCCCACAGTAGGTTACCTAAGAGTGTTTCAGTCATGCTACTATGGAATTTCCACACACTCATGTCTATCTGCTGGACTCTGGATAACTCTACAATGGGGGAAGATACAAGTTGAAAAAATGATGGTAGCTATGCTCTGGGATTGGCAATAGGAGGTCGTTTGCCAAGGGATTCGCTTGGTAAAAGTTGAATTTGCATTCATCCCTATTCTTAATTTCTCTTCTATCGATTTGGTTGACCCGAGCGCTCTTGAATGGGTTTTGATGTTATGCAAGCAACTCCAATTTTCCAATATTGATATAATGGTGGATTCACTACTTTTTGCCTACTCCTCGCATCTAGTGAATATAACAAATCAAAAGGAACATTGAGAAAACGTGAATGAAGTTAGCAAACAATTCATATATAAATTTAAAAAAAAAAAAAAAAAAAACTGGAAAGGATAAAGAGGAGGACAAAGCTAGTGGGATCTAGAAACTTTATCTAGGTTCAAAATGATTAGAAGAGGCTTTAGGATTTTCTTGTACTTCCATTGGGAGAAAACGGGCCTCCTTTATGCATATAAATTTTGATTTTCTTTTTCTTTGCCAAAGCGAAAACCTGGAAAGGAAAAGGAAAAAAAAAAGAAAAAAAAAAGGAGAAATTTTATGACTCATTAACAATCTCAACGCAGAAGCAAAGCTCACAGCATATCACGTAGTGCAATGTGCATCACATAAAGCAAGCAGGTAGGATGATCACGTGATTGTTTGAATGATGCTGCACAATGCCTAGAACTTCACAAAGAAAAAACATTACTTCAACAATCTATGTTTCACTTGAAATATCCCCTAAACTCACCTATCGAATTTCGAGCGCCTTAAACAATTTAAATCATACGTAAAAGTTAACTGATTAGGATAATATTTTATATATGGGTCTTAAAAGTTAGATGATAATAAGTTGTAAGTTTGAAATATCGAAATACAATAAAATAATAGAATTATGGTTAAAAATAAATCATTTTACTAAATTATATTATATTGTAATTTACTCCATGTAAATGTATAAATTAAATAATAAAAAATAACTGAATTTTAGAAATAAATTATTTAAATAATAAAAATTATAAAATGCCATAAAATAATATGTAAATATATTACGTGTACCCCAAGTATAATTATTATATATAATTATGCACCTGAAAATGCTTAAAATACTTTAAAATACAAAAAATTAACTAAATAATTATAGGAAAAATAATAAAAAATTAGGAAAAATAGCTCAACAATTAGGACTACCATGGTTTAGGGTGTGGTTTAGTAAGAGACAATTATTAGCCAGGAATATTATCCAATTGACATATAATAAATTAGGATTAAGGGTATTTAAGAGTTGAAGAGAGAGAAAAATGTCATTTTTGCTTTACCAACTTAAGATTTATCACCAAAAGACTTTTGAAACCTCAATAGAGCTTTTAGGAATTTGGAAAAAAATTTAAAAGGGGAAGAGCACAGAAGAAAAATCAAGGAGAAATATAGAATAACCACCACCACCATTCAACAATGGTGCTAGTGTTTGGAAGGGTTGACAGGTTGGTGGCTAGAAGCCCAATTTTTCGGTGAGTCGAATTTTAGCTTGATTTTCAATAATTTAGTAAAAATATTAATTTAATTTTGAAAATTATGAAAAAATTTAATTTTGACACATTTTTATATATACTCTTATGGAAAAATATCATACTAAAAATTTTTTAAGTAGATATAGACCAACTTAAGAAACTGAGCAAAATCAATCAATTTTTGAAGTTAATTTGAATGACCCTATTGATGTAATTTCCAAACCAAAATTTTTCTAGGATGATCTTATATTGCATGTAAGTATTGCATGAAGATGTTTTAGACAAAAAGGGTTTCTATAATTTATAGGGATTTTTCAGCCTCTAAATTGGATAAAAAATGCTATTTTCTTGGAGATATTGGATAATTAATTTTGAGGAAATCCTTTATATCATTTCTAGAGTTAATTCATTTTATATTATCCTATGGGACATGATCTGGAGTTGTGTGGGTTGAGTTGAAGTATTGTTTTGTGCAAGTTGATGGATATGGATTTAAGGCATTAATATGTAAATGTGAGAATTTAAGGAATTTAGTAATATAGGGTTATTGAGTATGATAAATCTTATATAAAAAAAAAAAGAAAGTGACCATGTTTATAATCTAGAATATAAGGTTAGAATGAATTGCTTTAAGTAAACTAGTAAAATGACCTTATTTAGAGATTTTTTTCAAAAAGTTGATTTGCTAGAAAAATGAGTTAATTTCAAGTCTAGAGGCTTTATCAGAAAGTTACCTAATATGAAATACTTGATTGATATAGCATCAAGAGGTTGATTAGAGCTAGCTAATAAGGTTGTTTTCAAATACTTCTTCAAAATATCTAATTAACGAAGTTGTTTTCAAATATTTATTTAGAAGGTTCTAAGGCAAAAACCATATTGATACTAATGTTCAGAATCTTATCTAGAGACTTCAGTAATAAGCTAAAACTTGCCAAAGACTTAATAAACCTATCTAAACTATATGTAAGACACTAAAAAGTAATTATATACTTTCTATTTAGAAAAAACTAGAATATTTATATTGATTGTTTAGAGACTTATGAAAGGATTAAGCACGAGAAGTAAGATTAACTCGTGTCAACATCAGGTAAGTTAGGATCGATACTTCATGGCATTGTTGAAGTATCGTATCAGGATACTTGGAGAACTAAGAGTACTTGCTTGTGATTGTAGCTAGAATTTTTGTGCGTGTGCCATGTGTGTGATTGTGACACTAATTGATCATTGGGAGTTGAACTTTGAGTATTGTTTTTTGCATGAATAAATCATGTCTAGCTTATATGAACTTAGTTTCTCATCTTATAATTTGGACTCATCTTAAGTTGACTATGATCTAACCTAACATTCATGATAACCTACTATGGGTAATAATTAGGTCATCAGATCAAATACCGATACTTCAATGAGGATAGCAAAAATAGTCTTTTTTTCACCCTTTGTCAAACTAAGTAACAGAAGAGGGGGTTATGACAAAGTTAGGAACTATAGTTTGAATGTTGTCTAGAGAGGAGGGTTTTCTTCATTACAGAAGCCTGAATTCAGTTCGAAAGTATTGTGTTAAAACTCCTCAAAATCCAAGTTAGAGTAGACAAAATTTCTCTTACTTCATGATGGATCAATCAAACATTGTGGGATGATTCATCATTTGCCTATTGCATTTGCATTTAAATAATGATTGAATAATCATGTTTGTTAATATACTTTTATGATTCTATCCCTTCTTACTGAGCTAGTTAAGCTTGCATCTCAATAAGTTGTTTCGCATGTGTGGAATATACCCAAAGATACCTCATTTCAATAATCCGTAGGTTAGTTCCGATGGGTTGAGGAGTAAAGAGTTGAAGACTAATGAACAGATCATTATTCATGTTATTTTTGTTTTTCTTTTGTGGGAAGACTATAAAGTCTTCATGAGAGGCCTTATAGTATTCGTTGGCTCACTAATATATATCTATGATATGTAATGAAGTTTTCCTATACAGTTGTATAGTACTTTTGATTACCTTAAAACTTATGATGTAAATAAGATACGTAAAGGACTTGGACTATATGTAAATATGGGAAACTATATTTTATAAAGTATTACTCCATAGGGATTATATATCACAGGTGCCCACTTGACTACTTCAAAGTTGGTTGAGTCATTGTTTGCCTTGTGTAAGTTATACTTATATTAGCAACTAAGAATGATAGCTTTTAGTTTAGATTGGTTTATATAGTAAGGTTGTTATGATTTCTTAGATTTAGGACGTGACAACATATAACTATATCTGTAGCAAAACTTACTAAATGGAAGAGCCAATGCACAAACATCTATCATATTTGGAAAGTTAGCCATCTTGCTAGTAACATAATCTAAACACACCTTACAAGAGAAGATCATCCAATAGCCACATCAATTCAAAGATAATAAATGCTGTGCCCTAAAGCTGATAAGATACTTCAACTTACCCTATGGCTTTATTATGTGCTAAACACATGTAAGGTTATAAAATCCTAACACTTTCCTTTACTTCATTAATCCATGATTTATACACATGAAATGTGTTTGAAAACAAGTTTTATAATAAGCGAGCAATGACACCCAACAAACAATCACTATCAACAAGCATACATGATGTGCAAAGCACATACAACTCAACTAACAAAATCCAGTAATCAAAATTCTATTGATGTATCACCATTATTATCTTTCTTCTAAGCCAAATTCAATACACTAAAAGTCCCAAAGTTATTCATGAGTCTAAGAGTCAACATCAACTCATACTAACTTTTTCATCCATATGGCCATTAGTAGTTCAATCTACTGTTACCATAAATAACCACCTCCCCTTCTACAAATATGTCCTATTAACAACTTCTTTTTGAATTTCTCAATTTTGGACTAGTTAGCTACTACCTACAAAAAGATCTCTAAATCAACTTCATCTTATCTGTTGTAGTTAATTATCCTTTACCTAAATTTCTCCAACTAACCTTAAATTCCAAATAATAACATTGACTTAACCAAAATGAATTCTCCTTTTCAAGTATAAACTAAATCAAACTAAACAACATCAATATAATCTAGTGTACCATTGGAAACATCTATAAGGTTTGAAACTCTGTTTTCTCATGTTTCTCTTTAAACCTTGAATTTGATTACAAGCATGATTCTAGCAGTATTAATTTATGAAAGAAAAAATTGATCATTTACTAGTTTGAGGAGTATTTCTCCATAGAGCACTCAACTTGATGAATCTTTGGTAAGATATACCTATACAACCCAAAATACCATAGTAGCCTTTAATCATAATTCGGTGAGAGTTCTAAGCACTTCCCTTTACTTAAGGTAGCATAACTCTTAGGAGTTATTTTGGGATACGTAGTCTTAAAGACTTTACAAGATAGAGGTAATGACTTGGTAGAGAGATTCTCTTTTGTATTCTTTAATCACTACAATAGCTGTCTGTCACATTGCAATTGTTTTGTATTGATGAGAGCGGTTTATATAGGAGAGAGAGCATATAACTTGGATAGAAAGAGAGGGCATATAGGTTTAGGGGAAATTTGTAAGAGAGGAAAGCAGAGGAGTGAGGGAGAAAAGATTCCTAAATAGGGTAGTGGGACAACCCTAGAGATACTACATAAGTGTAATTGCTTAAATATATATGTATTGGTTTTATTTTTAAGGGTATTTCAATATATCATTTAATGGAATCACTAGTATAAGCAAAACAACATAACAAGCACGTAATAAATCTCCATTACAGTAAATTACTTTAAGAATTAATAATTTACTGGAAGCAATCAAGTTAAGTATCCTCTCTTTCCAGATGAAGTATGAGTCATCACAAGGCATTTTACATGTTTTCCAAGTTAAGGCATAATGTTTATACTGAAATAACAAAAGTTGCATAAATTGACTAATGAGGAGAAATCTATGGGTAGATCTATTTTAACATAGAATGATTGATTGAATGATTGGTACCATCTGAAAATGAAATGTCACCTATAATCTAAGTAGACTAAGATTGTTATAAATTAACAATTGTATTAATCTATGACCACCAAGAAAGATATAACCAAATAGCAATCTTATATAACAGTAAGATGTTACCAAGCTAGAGAAAAAGTTCTACAAAGGTAAGATTTTAGGTTTCTTGATGAAACAAGAGTTAGATGAACAAGTATCTGTATTAAAAAATGAGAATGAGATTTGAATGGATATGATTTATAATTTTTATTAAGTGAAAAATGATTACATTGCTTATAAGAATAAATGCGGAAAATTTAGTTAAGATGCTTCCTAATTAACATGGAGATATACTATTACTTCTTCAAGATGTAAAAATGTTCGAAGAGTTGCCTAATAAAAAGGAAAGGGTAAGAAACTTGAGAGAAAAACTTTAGAAATGAACCTAGATTTGCATAAATAAAAATTTGCCATTACAGGAAGCCTTACAACATGAATTATTCATATAGCTTTTTGTTAAGTAATAATTCATAGAGACGAACAGGCATATTGCTTATTTATTATTGTTGCTACTTCTAATTAAATAAAAATATGCCAACAAAGAAACTTAATCCCAAGTATAAACAGAACATAAGAAAGCAATGGCAAAGGGTAGAGAAGTTAATTTTGTTCCAATCCCACTCAATTGCAAGTTCAAAAATCATTAAGAGTGAATCGCTCTTTTGAAGGTTTATCCATATAATAGTGACAAAATCATTATATCCTTTGTCTTCTAAGAATTGGGTAAGCAAAGTTGAGAATATATAAGTACGTAATGTTATCACATCTAAAGTATTTCTAGGTCACAACCCTTTTTAGCAAGTAAAATTTTGTTTCAAACAATTATCTTAACAAACCAATATCTTACACCACAGATGAAACACAAATGCTAGCAGAATTAGGTAAAATCTTCAAGCAAGGATGAAGAAAGTCAGTTCTTGCAACCAATAAGAAAGAATGATGATTTTAGTGTTTCTCAATAATTTAACATTGAAAATATTATCCTAATTAACTAGAGACTCACCAGACATGGATAGAGGCCTTTTCTAAGAATTTTTAGATTAAGACAAAAAAAGAAGGATTTTACCAAAAAAAGAAACAAAAATGAGAACTCACTCAAATGGAAAATTTGGCCATTTACCAAAGACAAGGAAAAGGACCTTAATTTGATAAAATTGTGCCCAATGTAGAGGTTAAATAAATTTAACAATCTAGACACATCAAATATATGGAGATATTTGTAGCTTCATGCAATCCATATGAGAACTTAGTTCAACATTCAATATCATGTTATCATGCCAAGATATTGTCGCTATATATGCAAGAAGAACATAGAACAAATGTATCTTAGCCTTCTCACAAATAACCAATCTCTACTTTTCCCATCATAAAAGAAAAACCGAAAAAGAAATGACATCCCATTCATTGTGCAAAATTTAGAATTTAAATTTTGTTTTCAAACCCTCACACTACCCCCTACATCGGGGTGCACTTGATAGTTAACTAGAATCATATATATCTAATGTTGACAAAAATACTTGGGAAAGAAAAAAAACACCAAACTTTCACTTTGGTACGAATTTATGCTCTAAACTTTCAAGAGAGTTTTTTGCTGTCTTAAACTTTTGTTTTAGTGCAAATTCACCCCATAAACTTTAAGAGTGAATTTTATGTCATCTAATTTTTCACTAATTTGTAATGTTATATCCATTTAATATTTTCGTTTTAAAGAAACGTATGTATATTACAAACCTCCTAAATGTAGGTTACATTTAAGAGGTTCCTATGGCCAACGCAAGAGGAAAATCTAAGCTTAAACTTAAGGAAAGCCCTAGAAGTTAGAAGTTTCTAGATGATATGGAAGCTTCTTGGAAGATTTCACAGATGTGTAGATTCAATATATCATAGTAGGTATAGTAGGTAGATATAATTCAACTGCAACCATTAGATTAGATAAATCTCAACCATTCATTCATGAGGACCTCTTGTATGTAGAAGAGTGAGCCCTTCAATTGTAAATTGTTGAGCCTAGTTTTTCTTCTTTCGGTTTTTTATAAATTAGTCTTCTTTAAACCGCCGATATTAAACCATACCCATTTAATATTAACTTTTGACTAAGGTTTAAATAAAATTGTTTTTTTTAATACCTTAAAAATGTTTTGGAGTTGTTACCTAACTAGAGTTAGGAAAAAGAGTTAAGTTATAACCAAATGGATTGATTAGTTATAACTTAGCTGTTGGTCTAACAGCAAAAACTAATTTTATAGAATTGCTTTAACAACCAAAGATTTCGATCTAGGGGTTAGGATTTTTAAATCTTTATGGGTACCATTAACTTTACAATTTTAACATTAATCTTAAAAATCTACCTTCAATTCTATAAAATAGAACTCAATTAATGCTTAATCGAATTCGATAACTTAAGTAATCTAACAAAAAAGGAAAAATAGGTTTTTTTTTTCTCTTTTTTTTACCATCGCCTCATAGGTGCCTATGTACTCACTATTTGGAATCAGACGTATATAATTCTTTTTTATAAAACTTTAGTAGGTTGGGTTTATTTTAATTTGAAAATATGTCGGATTTACATTTTTAACTCAATTTAGTTTTTTTAAGGAGATTTCTAAAAAAAGGTCATAAATTGAAATTTTTATTTTTTACAAAGTTCTAAAGGGCCCTAATTTTGAAAAAAGTCCATTTAATTTATTTATTTAAAAAAACTAATTTTTCTAGGTGGTAAAATTTTATCCATTTATTTATTTATAATTTATTTATTTTATTTTATCTATTTAAAAAAAATTGGGCTATCCTTTTTCCTTTTCTTCTTTTTTATTTCTTTTTATTTTTCTCTTTTATTTTTTTTTATTATTACACTTACATGAAAAATAAATAAATAAATAAATAAAAGAAAAAAATGTAAATCGATTCGACTTAGGTCGGCTTAGGTCGGGTTGAATCGACTTATGTTGGCTCGATTGGCTTCAATCGGCTCACAATCAGCATGGTTGACTTCGGTTGGCTCAAACTAACTCGAGGAGTCGAATTAGAGCATTTTGCTTGAAGTTTTTTTAGTGTGAGAAATTCGATTGTGGTGGTGGTTTTCATTGAAAATCACTATGGAGGTAGCTATCCTAAAGAGAGAAAGCTTTTATTTACTTACCTAGAGTGTTTCTAAGCTTGTGTTGTGTCCCCTTGTATATGTCTCGGCTCCTATTTATACTAAACAAAGCTTGAACAAGCTTGGAAAAGTCATTAATGAAAAAATTGGCCATGAATGGAGATACTAAATTTTCAATTTTTTTAATTCTTAGAGCTATTTTAATGGCGAACTTTGATTGAATTTAGATGAAAATTGGGTCTCAATTTAAAGTATAGCAAGTGTACTACACGATTTTATAATTAATTTGATGAAATCATATAGTTAATGAGGTAAAAAATAACCTCAAACCAAGCACATGAGAAAGGAAAAGCATTGGAATCAAGAATCATGGAGAAATAGAAAATTATAAGAAGTCTAGACATGTATTGGACACACCTAGCCAGTGTGTGCATTGCACATGCCTGGGCAAAAATACAAAAGGGGTGCAACCTTTTGAAAATCAAATAAGACCAAAGGCCTTGGGTTGAATCCTACAAACTAGGTTTAATCCTGGTCCACTCCCCCTTCCTCCCTTTTTTGATTAGAATAATAAATAAACAGAAACGAAAAACATTAAAGCATGAATCTTATCTCTTTTAGATTTAAACTTTCTATTTCTTCTTTTCTTTCTCTTTTTTAATTTATTTTTTTCCTCCTTTTTTTATGCTTTTCGGTTTTTTATTTTTTATGTTTTTTCCTATTTTCCTATTTTTTTGTATTTTTCTAAACTTTTCATTTTTTTCTAAATTTCTTATTTTTTGGATTTTATTTAATTTTCCATTTTTTCATGTTTTTCTTTATTTAAGATCCCTTGTCCTATTGAAATGAAATGAAATAAAATAAAATAAAGGGCAAAAAATTAGATATCTACAGCTACCCCTTTTTGTGATAAAATTTAAACAAAACTTTAGTACAAAGACAAAAGAGATACTTATTTTTGCCTCAAAGATGACTTTGTAACGACTAACTAACTATCTTAAACTTGATCTACTAGGGATTTGGTGAAGAAATGAAGCCTAATTGTACCCTTCTAGGCTTACTAACCTAGGTGGAATCGTTTCTAGGAGACTAGCAACCTTAGGATTGATTTGGAGAACTTAGTCGTACCTTTCTAAGCTCACTAACTTAGGCGAGATTACTTTTTATGGATCAGCAACCTTAAGCTAAGATCAGTCTAAAAAACTTGGTCATGCCTCTTTAGGCTCATTAACCTAGGTGGGAGTGTCTCTCGAAAACTAGCAACCTTAAGCTAAGATTGATTTGAAGAGCCTAGTTGTGCCTTTTTAGGCTCACTAACTTAGGCAAGAGCTTCTCTTAGAGACTAATAATCCTAAGCTAGGATTGATCTAAAGAACCTGACTATGTCTTTCTAAGCTCATTAACCTAAGCAGAAGTATCTCTTAAAGACTAGCAACCCTAGGTTGGAATCAATTTGGAAATCCTGGCCGTGCCTTTCTAGACTTACTAACTTAAGTGGAAGCATTTCTTGAAGACTAGTAACCTAAGTTGGGATCAATCTAAAGAACTTAGTCTGACCTCTCTAAGCTCACTAACTTAGGTGCTAGGAGCGCCTCTTAGGGACTAGCAACCCTAAGTTGAGATCAATTTAAAAACCTGGTTGTATCTCTCTAAACTTACTAACCTAGGCGAGAGTATCTCTCAGGGACTAGCAACCTTAAGTTACGGTCAATCTAAAGGACCTGATCATACCTCTCTAAGCTAACTAACCTAAATGGGAATGTCTCTAAGGGACTAGCAACCCTAAGTTAGGATTGATCTGAAGAACCTAGTCGTGCCTTTTTAGGCTCACGAGCCTAGCCTAGGCAGGAACGTCTTTCAGGGACTAGCAACCTTAAGTTAGAATCAATTAGCAAAACCTGGTCATGCTTCTTTAGGATCATTAACCTAAGAAGGAGCGTCTTTTAGGAACTAGCAACCTTAAGTTGCAATCGATTTGGAAAACATAGTAGTGTCTCTCTAAGCTAACTAACCTAAGCAGGAACATCTTCGAAGACTAGCAACCCTAAGCTGGGATTGATTTGAAGAACTTAGTCATGTCTTTCTAGGCTCATTAACTTAATCAAGAGCGTTTCTTGGAGACCAGCAACCTTAAACTGGGATCGATTTGAAGAACCTAGTTGTGCCTCTCAAGCCTTACTAACCTAGGCGGGAGTGTCTCTTGAGAACTAGCAGCCCTAAGTTGGAATCGATTTGAAAAACCCGATCGTATCCTTCTAAGCTCACTAATCTAGGTAGGAGCATCTCTAAAAAACTAGTAACCCTAAATTAAAATCAATTTGGAAAACTTAGTCATGCCCTTATAGGCTTGCTAACCTAGGCAGGAGCATCTCTTAGAGACTAGCAACTTTAAATTAGAATCAATTTGGAAAACTTAGTCATGCCTCTTTTGGCTTACTAACCTAAGTGGGAGCATCTTTTAGGGACTAGCAACCATAAGTTAGGATCAATCAAACACCCTATGGGCTCATTTGAGAATATTGGTAAAAGAAAGTATCTAACGGGCTTGTTAAGTGAACTCAGTGAACAGAAGTGCCCTATGAGCTCTCTAAAAGAATAGAAGCACCTTATAGGCTTACTGAAAAAACAAAAATTCCCTATAAGCTCTCTTGAGAGAACTTCGAAAAGAGACTGAGTTAAGATCGTCCCTTCAAAGGCTGGCTAAGCTCCAAATGCAGAAGGTGAGTGCCTTATGAGCTAGCTCAAGAAGACTGCTAGGAGTAAAAACTAGTCATAGTCTAAATGCAAATACAATGTTCAAAAAATCGGTATGCTAACATTGTGTGGAAGTACTTACCTAATCTTTGTTGATAGCACCAAAACTGTCAAACCTTTTCTTGAAAAGTCCATCAAAATTGAATGGCTCATGCTTTGATCCTCTGTTGTCTACTTAAATGATCTTGATATGAAATGTTTGAGACTTCGCCAACTCTTTTAGAGAAATCATGGAATTAACTCGATATAGAATGACACCCATTATTTTTGTCTTTTCAGAACTTTTATGAACCGAAGCCCTTATTCCTGACTAACAAATATCTGCTGTGAGGTGATTGATTACTTGGATTTCACACTTCCTTGAAAAATAGATAATAAAACTCCCCATCGAGGGGGATCAATCCGTAATAAAGTATTTTAAAGAGTTTTATCAATTACCAATGTCCTAAATTTCACTTCTCAACTTCTCTCATGTTTTCAATGTATGAGTTTGATTAAATGGAATAAGGGAGTTAAACCTTTCAATGGAGAGGGTGATTATTCTAAAGTCGATAACAACCGAGGATACCAACTTTGCTTGCAAATAATGAAAATTAGACCATAATGACAATCAAATGACTGCCATTTTCGTGTTTTAAGCAAAAATTTCCATTGACTTCTCATGGGTAATATAACTTTACAATGTTAGCATTTATAAGGTTTCTCAAATCTAGACCATCCATTTAGAAAAAAATTAAAGCCCTTCCTGGTAACACTCGCTTCACGATGTAAGGGCCTTCGTAATTAGGAGCAAATTTACCTCTAGAGTTTTGTGCATTGGGGAGAGCCTTTCTTAACACCATATCACCTTTTTTAAAGTTCTGAGCTCGTACCCTTTTGTTGAAAGCTTGAGCCATTTTTTGTTAATAACACTGATTATGACACAAGGCTGCCAATCTCGTCTCATTAATCAAATTCAACTGCTCGATGCATTTCTTTACCTAATCAACTTCATCCAATTGGGTTTATGATAATACTTTGAGCGATAAGATCTCAACCTCTACTGGTAACACTGTTTCGGAAGAGTAAGGTGTTGCCCTAATTGATGTTTTGATGGAAGTTTGATAGGCCATAAGTGCGAATGGCAACATCTTATGCTAGTCCTTATATGTAACAACCATTTTTCGATTATTCTTTTGAGGTTTTTATTAGCTGCATCAATGGCTCCATTCATTTGGGGTTGATAAGGGTTAGAGTTCTTGTGAATGATCCTGAACTGTCTTTACAATTCCGACATAACCTTGTTGTTGAGGTTAGTGTCATTCCCAATGATGATCATTTTTGGAGTCTCGTATTGAGCTAAGATATCTCTCTTGATGAACTTAACTACAACCTCTTTAGTAACACTTAAGTAGGATGAGGCCTTAACTCATTTGTTGAAATAGTTGATGGTGACTAATATAAAGCGATGCCCATTGGATGCTTTTGGACTAATTGAGTCAATGATATATATTCCCTACATTGAGAAAGGCCACGATGCTAAGAGTGCGTATAGTTCTTGAGGTGGGGCATTTATCTTATTTACATAAACTTGGCATAAGTGATAATGCTTAATTTATTTGATGCAATCGCTTTCCATTGTTGACTAATAATACTCTAATCTAGCTCGTAATTTTCTTAGCCAGCATGTAACTGTTCATATGAGGCAACATACTCCTTCAAGCACTTCTTTTATTAACATCTTAGCCTCCTTGTTGTCCACACACATTAAAAGTATACCGTTAAAAGAGTGATGGTATAAAGTGGACTCGCTTATTAAGAATTGAGTGGCTAATCTCCTAATCATCCTTCTGTCCTTTTTTTTTTTTCCTCTTCAGGGTATGTGCCTTATTGTAGGAATATTTTAACATCATGGTACCACGGCTTTTGATCATTTGTACCTTCAATTGCCAGATAAAAGGCAAGCATATCTTTAATTGCAATAGCGAGGGGCTAAATCTCAACTCCACTGGATATCTAGATCATAACTGCTAAACTGGCTAAGTCATCAGCAAATTGATTCTACGTCCTCGGTACGTGATTGAAGGTGATTTCTTTGAATTTCTCCATCAATTTAGTGAAGTGTTAGTGATAAGGTACTAGTTTAGAATTCCTCATCCTGTATTTGCCATATGCTTGGCTAGTAATGAGTGAAGAGGCCCTATACACTTCTAATTCTTAGATATCCTTATCAAGGGCCATTTCGAGTCTTATGATGTATACTTCATATTTAACAATATTATTAGTGTATGGGAAAACGAACCCTACAGTCATAGGGTATTGAGTACCTTTAGGAGATATCAATATTGTCCCAATTCCACATCCAGATGCATTAACTGCCCCATTAAATAACATCTTCCATTTCAGTAGTTCATCCTCTTCTCCTTTATTAGAGCTTCCTTCAACTGCTAAGATATCCTTATTGGGGAAATTAACTTGTACCTCTTGAAGGGTATTATCAAAAGGATTTTTTACTAACTGATCTGTTAGAGCTTACCCTTTGATTGAATTCCAATTCACGTATGTAATGTCGAACTCTGATAGTAACACTTACCACTTTGAGATTTTATCAATTAAGACCAATTTATCTACCAAGTACTTTAAGGGATCGTGTTGAGTCAGTAATTCAACCAAATAATAGAGTGTATATTGTTTGAGATGATGCATTACCTAGACCAAAGCACAATAGGTTCTTTTAATTTCTAAATATTTTTGTTCTCCTTCTATAAATTTCTTACTCAAGTAATATATAACCTGTTCTTTTCTTGCCTCGTCTTTTTTGGCCGAGCATATACCCTATTGATTCTGATAATATTGTTAGGTATGGAAATAAAGACTTGCTAAGTTTTGGAGCTACCAAAACAAGAGGGTTCATGAGGTACTCTTTAATCGTTGTAAAGGCATGTATGCATTCTTCATCCCAATTGATCTTCTCATTCTTTTTCAATAATCTAAACAAAGGACGATACTTATTTGTGAGTTGAGATATGAACTGGGCTATGTAGTTTAAACGGCCCAATAAGCCTCTTATTTCTTTGAGTGTACATAGAAGGGGTAAGTCAACTATTGCTTTGACTTTAATAAGGTCCACTTTGATGTCCCTTTGGCTAATTATAAAACGTAACGATTTCCCTATAGTCACTTCGAAGGTATATTTCTTTGGGTTGAGTTTCAACTATAATTTTTTCAACCTATCAAACAATCTCCTCTGATTATCCACATTATTTAGACCTTGCAATCATATTATCAACATATACTTCAACTTCTTTATGCACCGTGTCATGAAAAATTGCTACCGTAGCCCTTTGATAAGTTGCCTCGGCATTTTTGAGTCCAAAAGACATTACTTTGTAGCAAAATGTGCCCTAAGTTGTGATAAATGTTGTCTTGGCTTTATTTTCTTCAAACATTCAAATTTGATTATATTTGGTGAATCTATCCATGAAGGAGAAAAAATAGTCTCCATGTGTATTATCGATCAAGACATTAATATAGGGTAAGGGGAAATTCTCTTTAGGAGTTGCTTGATTAAGGTCTCGAAAATCTACGCACACTCTGACTTTTCAATTCTTCTTCATTACTAACACTATGTTGGCTACCCATTCAGGATAATTAGATATCTCAATAAAATCGACCTCCAATAATTTTCTGACTTCTTCCTTGATCTTCAACAGGACATTTGGTCAGAACCTTCTTAACTTCTATTTCTTAGGTTTGATATCCTTTTGTGTGGATAAGCAATGGATCATGATTGATGGATCCAATCTAGGCATATCTTCATAAGACAACGCAAACATATCTTGGTATTTAAGTAATAGTGTGGTCATTTCAGCCTTTTGTTCTTCTCTCAAATTCCCTCCAATCTTCAATGTTTTGGTGTTGTCATCAATCTTAGCATTAATTGTCTCAATTGGCTTGTCAATGGAAATTCTACTCATTTTATGTCTTTGCTAGCTTTCTTGCATGTCAATATGGTTATTGACATCACTCCTGACGGCTAACTAAATAGAGTTGGAGGTGATATCAATATTTTCATCACCTATCTACGTGAGGTATCCATAGCCTTTATTCGAAGCATTAGATATGGAAAAAAAAAGTATGTAAAGGAAAGATTATGAGCAAGAATGAAGTGAATAGAAAGGAGACTGATTCTTATTTAGAAGAAATTTCTTTTAAGTACAAAAATTGTAGAATAAAGGTAATTATTACAAAACCCTATAAAATACTAGACTGTGATTCATCCTTTACCTTAGGGAAGACTTATTGTTATTCATAGGGATGGAGAAACAATTATTCAAGTGCTGGGACTTGTTGGATGGGCCAACTATTTTATCCTTGCTAAAGGTGTCCTCTTTGGCAAGCTCTAAATTTTGAATTTTGGCCTGGATGAAAATTTTTTATAACAGTGGGAAGGTCATTGAGGTATGATACAATCTGTCACCTTTTTTATCCCTCACTTAGATATTTCACAACTCATCTACTAGAGTCAGGATGTAACCTAGCCCAGAGGTTCCAAACTGGCCTTCCTTGAATTTCAGCCTCTCATGCTTCTCTTGATCAATAATCATGCACAACACTTCGAACATTTGAAGCCCAAAGTCTTCTTGCTCCTTATTGCCAATATAAGGTATGGCTATTTCCTTATATCCTTATCACCTAGAATCATTATGACTTGGTCATTAGAGATAAACTTAACCTTTTGATGAAGACTTGAAGGTATGGCCTCTGCTAAATGTATCTAAGGTCTTCCCATCCTTGGGATATTCAAAACTTAGAATCAGACGTTGAACGTCTATAGGCCGATATTAATTGGTAAGTTAATCTCTCTTATAATTTCTCTTCTAGATCCATCAAAAGCCTTGACTATTGTCGAACTTGGCTTGGTGGTAGTCATAGAAATGCCCAATAGATCTAGGGTGGTTAGAGGGCAAACATTTAAGGATGACCCGTTATTAATGAGGACTCTTGTTGTAATGATGTTGTTTACCCTCGTTATTATGAATATAGGCTTAGTATGCTGGTTACCTTCTTCACCTAATTCTTCGGTAGAGAAAGAAATCTGATCCATAATGAGGATAGAGTTGGTGACAGCTCCTATTCTTTCAATCAATATTTCATGAAGGAATTTAACTTCTTTCATTGTTCTAAACAAAGCTTCTCAATGCGGTTTTGACGCCATCAATAAACTCATGAGGGATATTTATATTAGAGTCTTAGTGAGCTAATCTATTACTTTATACTTACTAGACTTGATTGTTTTAGTGAAGGCAAACAATCCTTCTTCATGTTCAATTCGTTCATTGTTTGGCCTTTCCAATATAGTCTTCCTTTTCAAGTTTAGGTCGTAGATTCCACTAGAGCGAGTAATCCCTCCTCTAAGTAAGCTTGATTTCCCCTGATTTACTACCTAGTAGTTGAAAGGGGTAGTTTTATAATTTTTAGGGGCTACAAGCATTTGGAAGGTATACCTTTTGGTTTGTAGAATTTGCTTCTCCTCTTGTTTGTAAAATCTATAGACCTTAGGCTCTCAATTGGAACCGATCATGTTGATGGCAGGATCTGAGTTGTCAAATATCATATTGATGATGAGCTCATGATTAGGTATGGGGTTGTTGTTGATGTTTGGAATTGGAGCTTCTACAAAGTCCAGTTGGACTGTACCTTCGTCGATTAAATCTTAAATTTTATTTCTTAATCTTTAGCATAAGTTTGTTGAATGGCCCACTTATCCTAGATGATATTGACATCTTGCATTAGGATAAAAAAATCTTGGCTTGGACCTTTCATTACGAGCCTCATAATGGAGCATATTATCTTTTCTTAGCTTTTTAAGTACCTAACTAAGTGGAATAAGTATTTTGGTAAACTGCCTTGGGGCCCTACTAACTTGTGGTCGGCTTCTATATTGTTGTTGAGCTGGGGGAGGATTTGCCTTAAAAGAAACCTAAGCATTAGGTCTGATATTCAAATTGACCATGCTAATAGTAGCTTCTTTAGCTTACTGGTGGTGGGTTTAGTAGAGAATAGTCTTTTATCTGATGGTTTTTGTAACTTACTAGATGAGACGACACTTTTAATCTAATACCTTACTGCTGCTGTTACTACTTTTGCAAAACTAAGGAAGGCTTGCCCAATTAGGTAGGAGAAATAGGGTCTCTCGAGAGTGTTGATAAAAATCAAAGTTAGCTCTTTCTTAATTATGAGGGTGGATACCTTACAGTTAAGGGCCTCCACCTTTGGGCATATTCTTTAAAAGACTCATTATGCCTCTTCTTTAAGGCAACTAAATCCATGATGGTTACGCCACTTCAACGTTGAACCTATATTAGTCATAAAATGCCTTAGCCAACTTCTCCCATGTGTTTATCTAGTTCAGGTCCAATGGGCATACCAAGTCAAAGCAGGGCCTATCAAGCTGTCTTGAAAGGTTTGGACCATCAGCAGCTCATATTGCACATACTTGTCCATTTTGCACATACTTGCCCATTTTGCATACATATAGCCTAGTATGTAGTTTAGGGCACCCAGTTCCATTATACTTCTCAAAGTTAGGTACTTTATACTTCTTTAGGAAGCTTCCATAGTCATAAGCAAAAAAATCTATTATACCAACATACTCTAATCTATCATACCCTTCGAGCATTTTCATCTTTTCAATGATTTGTTGAGTCAATCGCTTCTCAAGATCTTTTAGTTTGTCTTGATCACCTTCAACCTTTAGGTTGAATAGAAATGAGTAAGTGTTTGGCTCGGAAATTAGGTTAATCTTTAGATAAACCCTTGCTGTCTCAAAGGATTCAAAGGCCTAGTTGACTTTAGGGTAAGCTCCTTCTACTTCGAGGGGTTGGGCTTCAGCATTCTTTCCACATCGAGCTTTGGAGCTTTCTTCATTTGATGCAGCTGTGGACCTAAGCAAAGCAGTGCTATCATCAAAGAAGCTTAGTTGCTTAGCAAGCTTCCCCACTGTTCGTTCCAAAGAGCAGAACTTCAGCTTAGTAAGATCAACAATTTCGGGGTTGACACTATTGTTGTTGGTGTTGATATTGTTGTTTCCTTGGCTGGCCATTTTGGTCTGTAAGTGAGTTTAGATAGGACTTCTTTAGAAGGATTGATACTTGGGAGTTATCTTGGCAACCTGTTTAAGACCACTTCTCAATAAGTTAGCACATGAAAATCTTTTTTTTTTTTAAAAAAAAAGATAAATGAAAAATAAAGAAATGCATGGCACATCGATGTAAAGAGATAAGATTGACAAATAACTAGCAAGATGATAATTTTTATTATTTTTGTAGCTTTTCGAGTTCCCTTTTACATTATTTTAAAAGAAGAAAATACATTTGTTCCTTAAGAGGAGTATTATTATCTTTAAATGTTCTTCTAGCGCTTGGCAGGAGTTCCCCTATTCTACTGACTTGACTTTATTGGTGCCTCCTTCCTCCTTCTTCAATTGGGCTCTTCCATTTCTTCAATTTCTTTGAGCCTCTTCTGGGTCATCCTCAATTGATGTTCTAAGGCCCGAGAATGTTGTCTTGACTCCTAAAAGAGATCCTCCCACATGTCTTGCTCTTCATAGATTACTTCTACACTAGCTTATACTTGGTCCATGTAGGTCTTGATCTTAGGATCTGGTCTAGCTAGTGTAGGTAAGATAATTTTTGGTGTTTGATACTAGATCTTCCTTGCCTTATGGAGTTGATCGTACAAATACTCTTTGGTGACTCGATGCTTGTCTACTTCCCTTAACCACTCTCCTAAATCGATGTTTGGGTTGACAGTCCTCGTTTCCCAAAACTGTTTGATTGCTTAGAGTTTGGCCATCTTTTGTAGTAGTAGGATCTGATGGTCCTCATAATCTAAGGTCATGATATCTCGTGAAGGCTTGTAGACTATATCTTGGATATTTGAGAATTGTCTGATCATATTGTTAGGATAATCACCTGTACATAATTTCATTCCAATTAGGGGTATTGCTTGATAATTTTTGCAGACTAGGATTACCATTTTGAAGTTGCTCCATCTTTCTCTCCATACGATATTGGTAACTTAGAAATTTCTCAACACTTTTACCCAATAGTAAGTGGATTGTCTTCTAGGAGATGGATCATATCGACAAAAGAATCAATTAAATCAATGTTATGAGCAAATTTTCCCCCGATCAGATCATGCCCATAACATTTCATGTAGCTCACGAACCATACTGTCAATAATGCCATACTAGTATTTAGTGCACCATCATTCTTTTCTTTCATGATATTGAGGCTTCTGATCTATTTTGCAAAGAGGGTAGCGACTATGATTTGCCTTCAAGAAGCTAGCCTAATAATTCAACAATCCTGAAATGAATGAGGAACTTTCCATTAGGGAATAAAAGAGTCTCGAATGCAGCTAGGATAAAGTTTTTATTTTGTTCTATCCCTAATCCTTAAGGTTGCTATAGAAGATGCCTCATTGGTTAGATTTAGGCTCAATGGCGAACCAGGCTTTATAGTCTTCTAAATTGATGCAATTCCCATTACAGCTTCTGAGGGTTTTGTTCACTTTAGCTTTTCTAATCCCCATAAATCTTAAAAGGCATTCATAGAGTCCATTTCTAAATTTAAGGTATATATTGTTTCCAAGGAAGGGGCTTGAAGTAATTACATGTACTCTTCAAGTGTTAGGCTACTTAAGTGAGGCCCAACTCCTATTTCATTAGGTTCTTAAAAGTTGGTCAAGGCCTTAATTAAATTAATCTCTATTTTTACCTTTGGAAGTGATAGAATAGGCTTGATCTTGTTGACGATAGTCTCTTGTTCTCTTAGATTGAAGTGTCAAAACCATTAGTCTAGGGTCGGCTTAGGGCTAGTGGGCTTGCCAATGAACTTTTCCATAGAGTAGATGAAGTTAGATGAACAGGTAATTTCTTAATTTGAATTACAAAAGAAAATATATGTTACAAGATTGGTCGACCGTTATTTACGACGAACAAAACCTATTTACAACAATTTTATGTTTACAACATATTTATAAGGGAAAATCAAGGAAACTCCAAGCCATTATATATTTTCATTCCCATCTTGCTAGATTACCCATCAATTCTAGATGTCACGAATGCATAAAGGGTAGGTTCTATAAGTCCTTAAGTTTGTGTGACTACACTTGTTGAAGAATATTTTCATTAGTTACATCAAGCTTAAGTAGGGTGATTAACCTCGAGTAGTGGTGACACTACAGTATTTGAAGCTTATACAATGGTGCCCTATCTTAGGTTTTTAATATGATCTGAGTTTGATCATTTCCACCATACATTTGTGGAAAATTAAATCCTTCCCCCCAACCCAAATGGCTAAATAAACAAAACCTACAAAAAACGTCAATTATGATATAAATAAAAATAAGTAAATGAATTACGGTTAGTCGGGTAATTTTTTGAGATTAATTTTAATTTTCATAAGTTGAATAGCTAATCTTCTTAACAGTTCCCCAATAAAGTTACCAAGCTATTGAGCTTGGTTTTTTCCTTTTAGTTAAATAGCTAACCTTCTTAACAGTTCCCCAATAAAGTTGCCCAACTATTGAGCTTGGTTTTTTCCTTTCAGTTTTTTATAAATTAGTTTTCTATAAACCGAGTAGTATTAAACCTTATCCTTTAATACTAACCCTCAACTAAGGTTTAAATAAAACCAGTTTTTTTTTTTTTTTTTTATATCTTAAAGATGTTTAAGAATTACCACCTGACTGGAGTCGAGTAAAAGAGTTAAGTTATAACCAATTAGATGGATTAATTATAATTTAACTACTAGTCCAACAACAAAAATCAATTTTATAAAACAACTTTAGCAACCAAAGATCTAAATTTGGGGGTTAGGATTTCTAAATCCTTAAGGGTACTATTAACTTTCTAATTTTAACCTTAATCTTAAAAATTACTCTTCAATTCCATAAAATAGAACTCAATTAATGGTTAATTGAATTGGATAACTTAAGTAGTCTAAAAAAAGGAAAAGTAAGGTTTTTTTTTTTATTTTTTATTGTCGTCTCTTAGGTACATATGCACCAACTATTTGAGATTAGATGTACGTATTTCTATTTTGTAAAACTTTTATGGGTTGGGTTTGTTTTAATTTGAAAATACGTTGAATTTACTTTTTTAGCCCAATTTGGTTTATTTAAGGAAATTTCTAAAAAAAATGTCCTAAATTGAAAATTTTATTTTTTGGAAAGTTTTAAAGGGACGTAATTTTAAGAAAAGTCCATTTATTTTTTATTAAAAAAAAAACTAATTTTTCTAAGTGGTAAAATTTTATTCATTCATTCATTTATTATTTAATTATTTATTTTATTTTATTTATTTCTAAAAAACAAATAAAAATAGGCTATCCATTTTCCTTTTTTTCACTTTTCTTCTTTTTTTTTCTTTTTCTTTCTCTTTTTTCTTTTCTTTTTTTTAATTATTACACTTGCATGGAAAAAAATAAAAATAAATAAATGAACAAATAAAAGAAAATAAAATGCAAATTAGTACGACTCATAGTCAGCTCAATCGACTCACTATCAACTCGAACTGACTCGAAGAGTCAGATTAGAGTATTTTACATAAGGTTTTTAGGTATGAGAAATCTGACGGTGGTGGTAGTTTTCGCTGAAAATTGCCGTAGAGATGGCTATCCAGTAGGGGGAAAGAGGTTGAGTTAGAGAGAGAAAGTTTTTATTTGCTTATCTAGAGTGCTTATAAGCTTGTTTTATGTCCCTTTATGTGTTTCTTGACCTCTATTTATATTAAATGAAGCTTGAATGAGCTTGAAAAGGTTATTAATGGAGAAATCAACCATAAATAGAGATGCCAGATTTTTAGTTTCTTTATTTTTTTTTTTAATTTTTGGAGCCATTTTAATAGTGAATTTTTGCTAAATTTAGATGAAAATTAGGTTTCAGTTCAAAGTATGCCAAGTGTACTACACGATTTCACCATTAATTCGGTGAAATTGTGTAGTAAATGGGGTCAAAAATTACCTCAAACTAAGTACACAAGAATCATGGAGAAATAGAAAATTGGAAGAAGAAGTCTAAACACGTGCTGTGTATGTGCTAAATGCACTGAGTTGGTGCATCATTGCATGTGCTTGGGCAAAAATAAAAATAGTGGGTGCTGTTGTGCTCGCACTTTTGAAAATCAAACAAGGCCAAAGGCCTTGGGCTAAATCCCATGGATTAGGTTTAATCTTAGTTCGATCCCCCTTCCCCCCTTTTTTTATTCTTTTTTTATTAGAATAATAAATAAACAAAGACAAAAAAATTAAAGCATGACTCTTTATCCCTTTTTTTTGTGCTTTTTAGTTTTTTTTTATTTTTATTTTTTGTGAATTTCTTATTTTTTGTGTTTTTTCCTCTTTAAAATATTATGTGAGTGTTCAGTAGGATGAACTTAGCTTTTCTTAGTGTGATTAGGATCACTAAGTGCCGTATGAAAGAATATGGCCATGATAGTCGGTATCAAAGCTAGGCTATTGAAGGAAGGTTGTCGTTGTTTAGAGTTAAGAACAACTAGGTGGTGGACTAAGTGGCTAATGCAAATGATCATTATGCTACTAGGTAGAAGGCTAAGTCTAAGGATTTGCTGAACTCCTTGAATGTTAGGATGAAGAAGGCTGACTTTAGCATAGTTGGGGAAAAGGGTTAATTTGATGAGTCTTAAGCTCATATAGAGGAGGTTGAGGAGGAACTTCGAGATAAGTTACTAGGGGCCTTGAACCAAGCCTTGAAGGAGCTGAGACAATGCAACGAGATTATCAAGGAGAAGGAGGGAGCCTTAGAGGGTCAAGTATATGCCCTTAGTGCCAAGCAAGAAAATTATGATGCTAAAACCGATACTGCCATTTTGGTGATGCGACAGTAGATTGAAGACCTTAAGAATCAATTGACAACATGTTGGGCTATGGTTGCCAACGGGATTGCAAGTATATGCCCTTGATGCCAAGCAAGAAGCTTACAAAGCTAAAACTGACACTACCATTTTGGTAATGCAACAGTAGATTGAAGACCTTAAGAATCAATTGGCAGCATGTTGGGCTATGGTTGCTAACGGGATTGTAAGTATACGCCTTTGGTGCCAAGCAAGAAGCTTACAAGGCTAAAACCGACACTACCATTTTGGCAATGCAATAGTAGATTTAAGACCTTAAGAATCAATTGGCAGTATGTCGGGTTGTAATTGCCAACTGGGTTACTATCCAACCCATCTCAAAGGTAAAAGTGCCAAAGCCCAAATTCTTTATGGTTACCCGATTATGGGGTTTAGAGCAATACTTCAATGCATTGGGACTTGGGAATGATCATAGTGAGGTACGTATGAGAGCATTGTATTTGAAAGATTCAACTATGATCTAGTAACATAAGGGAGCAAATGGAATCACCACATAAGCTAACTTTGTGCAAGAACTTAGGAATCGGTTTTTCCCTTAAAATGCCCTTAGAGAAGCTAAGGTTAAGCTTCATCACCTGACTCATAAAGAGGAGATAAAGTAGTACATTTGGGAATTTTTTGAGTTGATGCTAAGGATACCTAATCTTAACCCCAACAATGCTTTTGTGATGTTCCTTGATCGACTCATACCTCAAGCTAAGAGCAAGTTAGAACAAAAGGGGGTCGTCGACATCTCTAAGGCAATAGCTATTAGAGAGGGTTGGTAGAATTCAATAAATCTAAACCTAAATCCTTTACTAGGAGGGGAAAATCTAGAAATTAGAAGGAGAAGACTAATTATTCTTCATAAGGGAAGGGAGAGATGGAACAGAAGGATAATAAGAAGACCGATAGGAGAAATCCTTAGTATTTGAAGTGCTATTTCTGTAATGAGACCCACTATATTAAGGAATGCCCAAAGAAAGAACACTTGCTCACACTAGTGGTAGACGAGAACTCAAATGAAGGGGAAAATACCTATTAGGCTCACTACAAGTCTTAGGTGTTATGAAAACACAAGTTGTAGAAAAGCATAAGGGATTGATATACACTAAAGTGTTAGTGGCAGGTAGAAGGTTGAATACTCTCGTGAACACTGCTACCTCCCATCTCTTTATCTTAGTGGTAGCTACCACCAAGTTAAGATTGAAGGTTAAGAAGACAAAGGTGTGGCTCAAGTTGGTCAATTCAAGAGAAGCTCCTACAATCGAGGTAATAAAAGACATAGAGTTGCATATCGAAGGTTAGAGTGGAGGAGAATCCATTGAGGTGATACCTTTGATGATTTCAAATTCGTAATTGGGATGGACTTCCTTGATAAGATTAATGTTTTCATAGTTTTCGAGTTAATTTCCTTTGCATACTAGACGAAAAGGCACGGTGTGTTAATCCTATGATATGGAAGATAGGCCAAGCTACAAAATTTCTTTTCATTATGTAATAGGCTAAGGTTCTAAAGAAGAAGGAAACTACATACCTTGCAACCTTAAAAAGATAGTATGTTGAAGCAGCATGAAGAAACCCCACCTTAATCGAAGAAGTAGATCATAAGAATGAATTGGAGGATAGGGCCAAGTTGCTAGTAGCCATCCCATTTAGGATGTATCCTAACGAACTAGAAGAGCTTAGGTGCTAATTGAATGAATTACTAGAGGTTAGGTTTATCCGACCCTTGAAGGCACCTTTTGGGGCTACTAAACTTTTTTTAGAATAAGCATGATGGGTCTTTTTAATTATGTATTGACTATTAAGCATTAAACAAGATCACTGTAAAGAATGGATACCCTATTCTATTGGTTTCAGATTTGTTTGATCAATTGGGCGGGTAAGGTATTTCTCAAAATAGGACCTACGATCCGAATACCACCAAGTGAGAATCGCAAAAGGAGATGAGCATAAGACAGCTTGTATCACAAGGTATGCTGCCTTTGAATTCCTTGTCATGACTTTCGGCTTGCTAATGCACTAGTAACCTTTTGTACTTTGATGAATTGAGTCTTGGCACCGTTTTTGGATCATTAAAATTCATGGTTGTATACTTAGATGATATTATGGTCTATAGAAAAACTATGGAAGAACATGTAAGGCATTTTAGGTTAGTTTTTGAAGCCTTAAGGAAACATAAGTTGTATGTGAATTTGGAGAAATATACCTTCACACAAGAAGAGGTAGCTCTCTTAGGACATGTAGTGGGTTATGGGAGAATTAAAATGGATGAAGGAAAAGTTTAGGTTATTCAAGATTGGAAGGAACTCACCAAACCTACTGAACTCAAATCTTTCCTAAGGTTGGTGAACTACTATAGAAGATTTATTTGGGGTATTCAAAGATTGTTGCTACTTCAACCGATCTTTTGACGAAAGACACACTTTAGTATCGATGTCAGAAATTTTAGGAAGCCTTTGATGGATTGAAGAAGGTAGTTATTGAGGAACCAGTCTTGGCGCTCCCTAATTTTGTAAGCCCTTTAAAGTCTACATCAATGCCAGCAACTTTGCAATTGGTAGGGTATTAATGCACAAAGGATACCCAGTAGCTTTTGAAAGTCGTAAGTTAAATAACACGGAATGAAGGTATGTTGTCAATGAGAAGGAGATGTCAATCGTAGTACATTGTCTTCGAGTATAGCGATACTATCTACTAGGCTGGAAGTTTATGGTTCAAACCAATAATGTAGCCATTAGCTATTTCTAAGCCCAAAAGAAACTCTCACCAAAGTAGGCTAGATCAAAGGTATTCTTAGTAAAGTTTGACTTTGACATTGAGTATAAGTTATGCAAGATGAATGCCATAGCTGATGCCTTGAGTCGAAAAGTAGAATTAGTAGCTATTAGCAAGCCCTAGATGGATCTCTTAAAGCAACTTAAGGAAGGGATAGAACAAGATGAGACAGCTAGAGCCTTCCTTGCACAATGTAAAGAGGTGAAGAAAAGAAGCTTTTAGGAGGAAGATAACCATATTTATATAAAAGGTCACAAAGATATGTGCCTTGATCATCAATATTAAGAAGAAAAATAATCAAGAAATTTCATGACTCGAAGTGGGCAGATCACTTAGGTATGCATTCTACCCAAGCTCTTATAGAAGGGCAATATTTTTTTCCTCACTTAAGGAATGATGTGGAAACTTATGTTAAGACGTATCTCGTGTTCCAACGAGATAAAGTAGAGCAAAAAGCTGTGGCAGGATTATTAGAGCCCCTTTGCATCCTAAGGGAATCATAAGAGAGCATCATTATGGATTTAATAGTTAACTTACCAAAGTCTGAAACAATCAGGGAATGCCATGACTCAAAGTGGGTAGGTCACCCAGGCATGCATCATATCTAAGCTCTTATAGTAGACTAATATTTTTTGCCTCACTAGAAAGATGATGTAGAAACTTATGTTCGAACGTGTCTCGTGTGACAACAAAACAAAGTCGAGTAAAAAGCCGTAGTGGGATCATTAGAGCCCCTCCCTATTCCAAGGCTATTCCAAGGGAAACATGGGAGAGATCACCCTAGATTTCATACTTAGCTTATCAAAGTTCAAAGGATTTGGTACTATTATGGTGATGATGGACTGTTTCTCTAAGCATACCACATTTGTCCTAACTACTATGAAATCTCCGATTGATGAAGTTGCTTGGTTATTCTTGAAACATGTGGTTAAGTATTAAGGATGACCAAGGAGTATCATTCGAGATTGAGATGGATGGTTTATAGGAAAATTTTGGACTGAACTTTCTAAGTTATTGGGGTCTGAACTGAATTTCTCAACAAGCTTCCATCCTTAGATGATTGGCTAAATAAAGTGAGTGAATGCTTTGGTAAAGTTGTACTTAAGGCATTTTATGGGAGCGGGATTGGGTAAAATTACTAGACATAGCACCGTTCTCTTTCAATTTATAGAAAAATGAGTCCACATGGAGAAGCTCAATTGAGATTGTTTGGGAAAGCAACCTTCAAAATCTAATACAATAGTAACGAAATATATAAGTAGCAGCTTGCCAGCATATAAATTTGCAAGGGAATCACAAGAGAGTCAAGACTTAGCTCATGCATATTTGCAAAGATCCATAAAGCAAATGAAAAAGTTTGTTGACAAAAAGAGGAGGCTAATAGAATACCAAGTCGGTGATCAAGTATTGGTTAAACTACATCTAATCCAATGCACTAGGGGACAATTACATAAAGGAATAATGAGAAGATATGAAAGCCCATTTTAGGTGTTGACGACTTAGGAAAGTTTCAAATAAACTTAAACTACCACTAAGACTTAGTTCGATTACTCATGCCTTATTATGAGGAAACCAAGGATTCAGGAAGAATGGTCTCAAAGAGAGCCCTATTGGGGGTTCGAGATTTGTATGATAAGGAGGTAAAGGAAATCATAGCCGATTGGCACATACAACACTAAGGATAGCCTCTTAGACATGATTATATGGATCTATGGAAAGGGTTACTCAAAAGGGAGATAAGGTGGGAATTAACTGAAGCATTATGGCAATTTGAAGATAAAATCCTAGAGTTTCATATGGGAGACATGATAAGGGCGTTGCCCTATTAAGTAAAAGAGAATGTTACGGACCTCTCAAATGAAACCACATTTAGGAGGTTCCCATGGCCTATCACAAGAGGAAGGCCCATGCTTAGACTTAAGGAAGGTTCTCGAAGCTAGAAGTTTTTAGGAGATTTGGAAGTTTCTTAGAAGATTCTAGAGATGTTTAGATTCAATGTATTATAATAGGTACTATAAATAAGGTAGGTGGATGTAACTCAGTAGTAACCATTAGCACTATTAGGGTTCAAGATTTATATGACAAGGAGGTAAGGGAAATCATAGCCGATTGGTACATACAACGCTAAGAATAACCTCTTAGACATGAGTACATGGATATATGAAAAGGGTTACTCGAAAGTAAGATAAGTTAGGAATTAGCTGAAGCA
Organism: Lumnitzera racemosa; assembly: GCA_024138005.1. Taxonomy (NCBI): domain Eukaryota; kingdom Viridiplantae; phylum Streptophyta; class Magnoliopsida; order Myrtales; family Combretaceae; genus Lumnitzera; species Lumnitzera racemosa. The sequence goes on along the minus strand of JAMXBC010000007.1, from coordinate 67,943,765 downwards.
TTATGGCAATTTGAAGATAAAATCAAAGAGTTCCATATGGGAGACATGACAAGGGCATCGCCAGATTAAGTAGGAGAGAATATTACAGACCTTTCAAATGGAACTACATTTAAGAGGTTCCTATAACCTATCATAAGAGGAAAGCCCATGCCCAGACTTAAGGAAGGTTCTCGAAGCTAGAAGTCTTTACGTTTAGGAGGTTCCTATAGCCTATCAGAATAGGAAAGCCCATGCCCAGACTTAAGGAAGGTTCTCGAAGCTGGAAGTCTTTAGGAGATTTGGAAGTTTTTTAAAAGATTCCAAAGATGCTTAGATTCAATATATCACAGTATGTGCTTAATTTTTTTTAGTATAGTCAAGATCGCTAAGTGCTACATAAGAGTATTTAGGAACAATATGCCTATGACATGTGCACGAGGATAATAGATGATAATTTATAATATATTAAACAAATACAATACCTATTATACGAACATAATATATTAAACCATATACAATGAAGCATATATTAAAATTATACTTATTATTATATATTGTATACTTAATAATATTATCTATTATAATGGCATAGATAAGATATATTATGTTACTATAAGAAATCATATTTTATAACAAATTATATATTATATATTTATTGTATATATTACATAAGTTAGACAATTATTCAATTATTTAATCAAATAAATGTCATATTTGATATCCATCTTAATTAATGCATTGTTTACAATAGATTGTAACATATGATATTCAATCAAATACGACCTTTATTGATTAAATAATTGAATAATTACCTAACTTACGCAAAATATATAATATATGATTTGCTACAAAATACAATATCACATGGTGTACCTTATATGCTATTATAATATATAATATTATTGGGTATATAACATATAGCATTCAATATAATTTCAATATATGCTTTATAGTATACAATCAAATGTATTATATTCATATAATATATATCATATTTTTTAATATATTATAAATTATCATCATTCATCTCTACACATACCTTATTTTAAATAGAAAAATGTAAACGGAATATATCATTGCAAATTGTTAAAAATTTAAAGGGTAAGAAAATATCATTTTTAAAATTTTAGAGATCAATCCGTACCAAAAGAAAGTTTACGAGGTTAAAAAACTCACTTAAAGTTTAGGGGATAAATCTATACTAAAACAAAAGCTTTGACAGTCAAAAACTCACTTTGAAAATCTAAAGGGTTAATCTACACGAAGCAAATGTTCAGGGGGCTTTTTTTTTTTTTTTTTTTTTTGCAATTTCCCCCAAATACTTAATAGTTGAAACCAAGTATTACCTCTTAGTTAATAGTTTCTTCTGCATAAGTTGTACCATGGCAATATGCATCCCTGAGATACACACGGTAACTAGAAGTAGGAAATTGAAAACAGATGACAATTTGTTCTTGTGTGTCAAAACGCATGTGAAGAGAATGAAACCTGCAAAAGATGTTAAAAAAGATAGACCAGGAGGATACAAACATGCACCTCAATACTGTTGTCCATGCACCTCGATACTGCTGTCCAGGAAAGTCTTTCTTTCATTACGAATCTGGAACAACTTATTTCACCCAAAATAATCTGGAACAAGTTGAGAAGTCCATCATCCACTATTAGAAAATTTTTTCCCCTTTGCAATGAACTATGAAAGTCAGCTGGACCTGCTTTTTGGGCGCTGCATCCAAATCTATTTCCTCGTGTCGACCTATAACTGCATCCACCTGGTGTGAGGAAAAGTTGAAGAGCAGTATTATGGAAGAAAGGTAATTTAAAGAATAATAGATACAACATATAAAGGGGAAAGAGCCGAAAGTGAATACGAGGAAATTTATCTTAAATTTCATAATTCTAGCTATTGCCGCTTTTTAGCCAAAAGAGAAAAGTTCTTGCTGTTAGGACAAAACTTTAGAAAATTGAAAGAGAAAAAAGAATGACATGATATTGCTCTAGCATAACTAGACAACTACCACCTATCATGTGATATTTTACGTAAAGCATGGTGGACAAGAAATAGATATATATATATATTGGACCAACCATAAAATAATGTGTGAGAGAAAGAGAAACCGAACCTGAAGCATCCATTAAGAAATCTGTACTCATGGGCCTTGACAACACTTCCAATCATTTAATCGTGCACCACAAACTGTGTCACTTCAGTTATGCTCTTATCCCAGCTTGGCAAGTGGAGATCCATGAAATCTATGATAGGTACTTTATAGTTAAGTGAAAAATATTCTGAATGCAGGAGATTAGTAGGAGAACAAACCAGAAACCTTTAAAAGCCAAACCCAGGATAGGCTAGATGCAACTTTTGAGCCTCTCAGTCTCTTTCACTTCCTGGAAAATTTTAACAGCTTGGAATTACTTTGGATATCTTGGAGCAGTTAGGACATTTACAGGCATTGCAGACTAATAGTAACTGAATTAGTTGCAATCCACCCTTGCTTACCTTCCCTAATTAGGAAAGAGCAAGCTGCCATGCCATTGTAAAGGGTTGAAGTATCTTGGATGATATCCTACCTTTTGCAGGAGTTATTTACAGGCTACCATTGTTCAAATGATGCTAAAGGAATAGCTTTAAAAATGGATATCAAAAAAGCCTTTGACATGGTTGATTGAGTATTTCTTGAAGATCTCCTATAGTCTATGAACTTTGTACCGTACTTCATTAATTGGGTGATGTAATGTATTTATTCACCAAGGTTATCTGTTAACTTTAATGGGGAACGTGAAGGGCTTTATGATTAGAGGCCTTGCACCAGGATTCTAAGTTTCATCGCCATTGCAAAAATGGAAAAAAAAAAAAAATCCCATTTTTACTTCACGGATGACTCAATGTTGTTTTCAGCCACTTGCTTGAAGTATTTAAACCAAATCAAGCAAGCCCAAATGGATTTTGGCAACCTTTTGGATCTTGACATTAATGCAAACAAGAGCTCGTTTCTAGCTTGAGCTAAAGACTAAAGGGCTAGATAATCCAGTTCGTGGGTTTTAATAGTGGCCAACTACCAGTTAGACATCTAGAGGTCCCTTTGATTTCATCCAAGCTTTCTAAGGTTGAACATGAGGAGGTTGTTGATAGAGTTGTCATAAAGCATCAAAGAAGTGAAACCTCTCCTATGCAAAAAGGATTCAACTCATCAAATGTTCTGTTTTTCCTTGCTAGTGTATTGGTTAAGAGCCTTTATTTTTCCTAGGGCTGTACTTAAGGAGATTTCCATCGCTTTCATCATTTCTTTTGAACGGCAAAGAAGAGGGAACAAGAAAGGCTGAAATTGCTTTGATAAAGTGCATAGGCCTTTATGGGAAGGAAGCCTAAGAATTATTGATCCTACCGTTTGTAATAAGACCACTTGATTGAAACACTTGCGGAAACTTTGCATTTCTCTTCCATGAAAGCTCATGGGTTAGTTTTGTTGCTTAAAGGAAGAAATTTTTGGGTCTGAAAATTACTCTGCTCTCAGGCAGGCACAATCTCCTCTGACATAGACAATTTTCAAGCTGTAGGTTTCTCAGAGTGTAGAGGATGGGAACTTTATTTCCCTATTGTTTGATAACTGGCATCCTATGGGTCCCATATATGAGAGATTAATCTTAAGGAGATTAAACAAATGCGTCTACTTTTAAATGCATGACTTTGCTCGATATTAGGCCAAGTGGTTGGAATTGGCCTCAAGGAAATCTCTTAGAAGCAGTTGAAGCATCATATCCTGTTCTTCCATAAGCCAATGGCATAAATTCTCTCATTTGAAAACCCAAACAAACCTCAATTTCTCCATCAAGCTTGCCTACAAAGCCCTAAGATAGTTAAGGACACATGTCCTTGGATTTGGTGTGTGTTTTTAAGAAGCACATTCCTTGTTTCACCTTCATTCTTTGGATTGCCATTCAAGGCAAGCTATTTACTATAGACAACCTGTTAGAGTGGGGTGTCATCCCTACTAACTGTTGCTTTTTATGTCAACTAGACTCGGAGTCCCAATGAACATTTATTTTTCAAGTGCCCTTATGCTATCAGAATTTGGAGTTTGATGAAGGACATGTTTGGTCGTCTGTTTCAAAAGGGAGTGGACTGATTTTGTCAATTTCCTCTCTAAAGGCTAGGCCTCCCATGAAGTAATAAAAAAGAAGGTAACTTTCTTGGCTTCAATCTATTAACCCTTTGAAAACAGCACAATGATAGATGAGAGGGAAATGAACCAGTGATGGCTGGATATTTAGTTTTGAGAATTTGCAATGTAATTAATATCTATAGCTATGCTTAGTTGTTTTGTGGGGGGGTTGTTTTTCATCTACCTAGTTACCATAAGCTTTGCTATCCATCTGTGTATCTATGAGCTATGAGCTTTTGTATATCCATCATTTATATATAACTTTCATCAGTATATCTTACTAATTTAGCCAAAAAAAACGGAACTAGTTGCAATCCACTGACCTCTACCTTCTGATCTCTATCTTCATTGTCACCAATCTAGTAGTCAAAGCATGATGAGTCAGGAGGAACTGCATCACGAAACTCATCTTACTGCTTAGGTTCACCATTTGAAGGGTAAAAATATGACACATTTGATTGGATGACAGAAGCTGATTGATCAACTTTAACGTACATTCCTTCAAACCTGCAAGTGAGGAAAAGGTAAGCAAAAGATCAGAATCAGATCCAATCAAGTTCATGAAAACAGTAGTTTGGGATTCATCAACTAAGGTGACTTCATTGATGACAACATTCTTGGACATAAATATTACCCCAAGTAAAATGTAAACTAGGTTCTGTTAGTTTCACAAAATAATAGCATAATGCAGGACAGTAATAACGTCTGATAGATTCTGAAGTCCAACGATAGCAATGGCACTTCTAAAATGTGCATTCAAATAAATATCTCTTATAGATTGAGAACCAAGATGTTGTCAGCATTACTCAAATGGATAGCATTAAATGAAAACCAAAGCATTTAGTGCTCATAAAGCAGCAGGAAAAATAGTTAATTTGATAGCATATTTTGTTCAATTTGACACTTTATCTTATTTAACTGGCTGTTAGAGTTCATGTGCCGTTAATCACAGATACAAAAAGAAATCACTTCTACATCTATTTAGAGAATTGCTGAACTCTTACAGTTTTTTCAGACCACACATGCACAATGCTTTTAAGAGATAACTCACCAACATATCAACAAAATGTTGTTAAAATCATGCTTCATGTCTTTTCAACTTACATCACTAATTTTGAGGGAGGAAAGTAAAAAGAACAAGCAAAGCTTTCTAATGGGTAAGTGGGCAAACAAACAGACTTACTTGCAAAAGGTCTCCCTTAAAGTTGATGCAAAGTTTTAGCCTGTCGTTTTGCCACAGCAAATGCCTCTCAAGAAAATGTCACCAACAACCTTGACATGAACAATTGCCATTCCTAAAGTAATGGAAGTGATTGATGTCACGCACTACAATTTCTTGACTCAAGATGTTTGATGTCAATTTCATCAGTTCATGGCAATCTGTGCACATATGATGGTTCTTAAAAATTCTTATTCTTTTCTTATGAGAACAGATAAGGGCATAGGAAAGTGCCAGTCTTTCACTATGTCCATAAACATATTCCTGTCTTTCTTGGCCATTTACATTTTGAAACAGATTTTCCATTTTTGGCATGTAACCAGCTGTAGTCAGCTTCAGGATCAGCTCCTCCAATTTCAGATCGATCTCCTTGATTCTAGGATGTGAGGAATCTTGAGATCCAAATACATGGACCATACCCTCAACCTCAACCCAACTACAAGCCTTTTCCTTTTTGACACCCCTACTAGACATCAAAGCTCTCACCTTTCTGAAGCTATCCCAACAGCCAGAGGAAGCAAACATATTGGAAAGCATTACATAGTTTGAAGCTTTGTCTGGTTGGAGTTGAAAAAGCATCTCAGCAGCTTGTGTACCAAAATTCACATTTCCATGCAATCTACAACTCACAAGTACGTTTTCCCAAATAACAGCATACGGCATCAGATTCATCTTCTCTATAAAGCTGTCCACCTCATCAAACATACCAGCCCTCCCAAAAATGTCAACCATACAAGCACAGTGCTCAACAGTGATTGAAAGGCCATAAACTTCATCAATAGAGTTAAACAATTTCTTCCCAGCATCTATCAAGCCCAATTGACTACAGGCAGAAAGAGCACCTACAAAAGTGGCCTTATCAGGCATGTAGCCTTCATCTAACATCATCTGGAAAGTCTCAAGCGCCTTCATACCATGGTTACAGTTAGAATATCCAAATATCATCGTGTTCCACAACACAGTGTCCCGTGATTTTAACCCCCGAAAAACGGCTTCCACATCCTCTATAGACCCACACTTCCAGTACATATCTATCAATGCACTAACTACAAATGCATCATCCAGGTGTCCGAACTTAATCGCAAGGGAATGGAGCAACCTCCCAGGTTCTAGTGTAGCAAGATCAGCGCAACCGCTCAGAGAACTAGCAAGAGTGAATTCGTTGGGCCTAAGACCATCTCGTTGCATTAAGATGAAGTGTCGAACTGCATTTTCTGCTTCATTAGCACGCAAATAACCACCAATAATTGCATTCCAACTAAATGAATCCCGATACAATAATCTGCTGAAAACTAGTTCAGCTTCCTCTAAATACCTGCTTTTGGCATACATATCAACAAGGGCTGTTCCAACGGTATCATCAGTACTAAGGCCATTTTTTATAATGTTAGCATGTACTTGCATCCCAAAATCTGCATCTGTAGAATTAGAACTAGATCTTAAGAGAGAGACAAATGTGGATTCATTGGGTTTGATGTCTTCCCTCATCATTTTACAGAATAAATCCAGTCTTTCATCACCCGCACCACAATCAGCATGACCAAACAGCATGGCATTCCATGAAACTGTATTTCTATATTTCATCATTTCAAACAGCTTGGAACCATCTTCTCTGCATCCATTCTTCATGTACATTGTGATTAAGGCATTACTTACCATATTATCCAATTCATACCCTTGTTTGCAGACAAAGCCATGAATGCTTTTTCCATAAAGAAGACAATCATATTCAGTGGCAGCACTAATGAGACTACACAGGCAGTATTGATTTGGATTGACACCAGTATGCCTCATGACCTGAAATAACTGAGCCACTTCATGGCCATATCCATGCTGATCAAGACAACTGATCATGGTTGTCCATGTAATTACATCTGGGATTTCCATTATCCAAAATACTTTTAGGGCATCAACTACCGCACCACACCTGGAGTACATATCAAGAATGCTACATCCTAGAATGTCATCAGCTTCAGATGCAACCTTGATCACCAAGGAATGCAGAATTTGGCCCTCTCTCATCTTACCTGAATTTGCACACCCCTTGAAGAGAGTAGACAAAGTGAACTTACTAAACTTCATTTCATGATCATTCATGCAGCAAAATAGTCTCACGACCTCTTTTAGTTCACCAATCTCAGCAAAGCCATTAAGCAATGAATTCCATAAAACCACATTCTTCAAAGGCATGCAATTGAAAACACCTTCCGCTAGGTCCATTTGACCACATTTTGCATATAATTCAACAAGGGCAGATCCAATAAATAAATCCGACAACAATCCAACTTTACAAACATTTGCATGCACCTGTTCTCCACAATCCAAATCCAAGCACAAAGAACAAGCTTTCAAACCGGTGGCAAAGGTAAATTCATTCGGCTGCACACCTTCTCTTATCATCTCAGAAAACAACTCAAGACCATCGTTCCCATTTTTCTGAGCAACGAATCCTGAAATCAAAGCTGTCCATGAAACCACATCCCTCACAGGCATTTCATCGAATACTCTCCGAGCACACAATGAACTACCACATTTTACGTAAAAATTCAACAAGGAAATCCGCAAATGCGAATCCGGGTCTAGCCTATTCCTAACTATAAGCCCATGAACTGCTCTACCTCCTCCTAAACACCCCTTTGCAGCGTACTCATGCAATAAACTCGAGTACCGCTTTAGCCTTTCCTTCACATTAATCATAGATGTTTTACCCCCAGAACCAACTTCAAGCCTATCACTTTCCAGAATAAAAACATCATCTATACCATGTACACTATTGGGTTTACTTTTAAACCCCTGAAAAACCGGAATTCGAGAGCTTTTCACTCTAGCCGGAGCAATATCACATGTAGGACTAGGTTCAACAACATCAAAAGCCAAACTGGTAAAACAGTGATAGGGAAACGTGAAAAGTAAGAAGCTTGAAGTAGTTTGGAGCCTCCTAAAGAATTGAATTGGGCTGGGCACCAAAGAACTGTGCATTATTCAAGCTACTTCGTTTATCTTTTTTACAATTATTTGAAAGCAGAAACCCTAAATTTGCAGCAGGATCAAGTAACGATTGCATCGTTCACACAAAGAAGGCGATGTTCTTCATAAGTTGCTCCAGGTAATTCTTCCCTGTCTTCAGATAGAAAAGACTGATTAGCAAAGCGACAACCATCCACTACCAAATTTATGTCCTAACAAAATTTATAGTACGAGAGCCTATATGCCCTCGAAAGGGTGATAATACACGACACCTACGGCTTTTTCCTTGCCAAGCTGCCTCGGTCCATAACATTTTGTCGGCCCAAGCCATAGATTGCGTCAACTCCTAGCCAATCGAAAATATACCTATTTGTTAATATTCGGGCATTGGATTCGACGCGACAGATTATCACCATATGCAGAATGCCGGGGAAAAAAAAAAAAAAACTGAAACCGAATCAAATCAAACCGTGAAGAAATCTAATGATAGCATATTGAGAATAATGCTTCAACGGAATATGAGTGAGAAAAGAACTTTATTTCAAAGGCATTCTTTCTCAATTTAAAAATGAGTAGGAAAGGGAGTCTTTATAATCATAAATTAATATAACTAACTTGTACTAGTAGCTTCATGCTCGATTCATCCACTATGCATTCAGTTGATATGCTATAACAAACACTATTTGACATGCAACCACTAAACCATTGGACAATCAATAAGATGGTATTGGTTGTATAATTTTTGTAATCTTAAATTGGATAAAAAATTTTATTCTATATTTAATTTATATTTTTACTTAGTAATTAAACAAAAAATTAAGTTGATAAATTAGATAAAAAATCTAAATTTTATCTCATCTGTATCATGGTATAAAAATAAAATTCAAACGATAAAAATAAAAAATATTTTACATCGTAAGAAATACCTCTCCAAATTCATCGTATATATATGGTTTTTTATCGAGAAAATTATACTTTTGGTTCTTAAACTTTTACACTTTTTCTATTTTGATCCTCGAACTTTTACACTTTTTTTCTATTTCAGTTCTCAAGCTTTTTTCTATTATTTCTATTTTAGTCCCTATGCTTTCTACTTTTTGATAAATTTAGACTTCTGTAATATCTTAGGATTTCGAGCCCATATAATTATCCTATGATCTGAGACCCTAAATTTAGGACATTAGGCTACAGTACCTATTTAATTTCAAACTTCACAATAAGATTAGGAAAATTAGATGAAATAATTTAAGTAACGTTAATTTTTCAAAATAAATTATATAAAAATATTAATTTAAGAAAATATCACTTTTTCGTTAAAGTCAATAAATATTGAAAACATGAAATTCGAGCATCTAAATATAACGAGATATTAGAGATAAATTATTTAACTTATAAATATAATAAATTATTTGTATTAAATATACATATATAATAAGAAATTATTATTAAAATAAGGTAAATTAATATAAAAATGAAAAAATAATAAAAAATTGAAAGGACGAGTCATCCCATGATGTATCAACCAAGGATCAATTTGAATTAATGAGTCAAAAGGTAAATAATAAGAAAATGACACTTTATGCTTCGAAAAATTAAGAAAATGATATGTGTAAATCACATATCCAACTTTTACAAATCCTAATCTATTTGGAAAATATAAATAGGGCATATATACTTAAAAAAAATATTTTGGAAGTTTGAAGAAATAAGAAAAACACCTAAGAAAATTTTGAAACAAATTAGAAAAAAAAATTAAAGTAAAAACAAAGCATGGAATTTGATTAGGCCGGTTCAATAGGCTATTAGTCTTTAGTTGTGATTGCTATTTAGGGTCAAGGAAAGTACCATCAAAACAGGTGTTTCAATAAGGTTAGGTAGCTAGAGTCGATCAATTTAGGTGAACCAAAGTTTCTAGCCAAAACTTTGTAATTTTTCTAAAAATATCAAATGATGTTATTTAATTATGAAACTTAGTTTTCTGGGATTATTTTATATGTAGATTAATGTAGTAATTTTATTTTTGATAAAAAATTATTGGAAATATAAAGGGTTCCGATAAGGTTAGGTAGTTAAAGTTGGTCAATTTAGGTGATTCAAATTTCCGACCAAAATTTTGTAATTTTTCTAAAAATATCAAATGATGCTATTTAATTATGAAACTTGGTTTTCTAAAGTTATTTTATGTGCAAATTAATATAGTAATTTTATTTTTGATAAATAATTATTGGCAATGTAAAGTCCTTAAGAAATGGCTTTGTTTGGACGAAAATTGAATTAAATTTTAGAAATAATAATTAATGTCCTTTTAAGTTAAAAATTTGTATGTAACATACTGAATATATTATTTAATTTTAGAAATAAGAATTTTTTAAAATAATCATGTTTACTATTTATTGTAATTATTTTGGATAAAATCGACAATTTCGTTGTTTTAGTAAATTTATTAGTTTTTAACAAAATCAATATATGAGTCCTATGTATTATGATTTCTGAAAGTTCATAATGATGATTGGGACAATTGAAATTTATCTTGTGATTAAATTCACTTATTTACCTAATTTTAGCTAATTTTAAGTTAAAATCGCTATTTTCATAAAAATATATAATAGCTAGTTTAGTATAATTCATGATCAATAATTATACTATATAATTTTGTGAGTTTATAGGATTTTTCGTGAAATTAATTGGGCATGTATACTATTTATTATGTATTTTCATAATATAAACCCATATATTAGTCTAATATATGATATACTAATTAGTATTAATGTGATAATTGTTAAACATGTGAAGGATTTGCATTTTTTAGTACATAATAAATGTTAACCAACTCGGGGAATGAGGAATTTTATGACTTTTAATTTAGATTTAGGATTTATTTGAGTTAATTACGAAGTTATAATAACGTATGGCCAATTGGTAATAGGAAAGTCTATTTTTGGAATTTTGACAAAAATTGATAAGTATTGATTCTCAAGATATCCTAATAGTACTCAAAATTATAATCGCAATGATATAAAGTTTATCAAAATTTGACAATAAATGAATTAGATACAATCGAATTAAGTTGAGACGCAATAGCAAAAATGTATAAGAATTTAGTATTGACCCATAGTTGACTTAAGGTCTATGTATATTTTTCTAGGTGTGACAGGTAAGGAACGATCACATTATGAAGCTAAGATTTTACGCTACTGTTAAGCTTAGATAAGTAGATATTTTTGTTTTTGTGCAAGTAAACCTATGTCTACTTGACTTAAAGTCAATTGTGCTCTGAATTGTAATGACGTGTTGGATTAATTAGATACCTGATTTTGTTGAATGTGTATGTCTAATTTATTGATATGTGTTTCTGTTTGGAAAACTTGGATATTGAATTGTTCTTTAGGGTATTCACCCAAGTGAATCTTACATGAAGGAATGTAATATAAAGTTGAGAAACAAAATTGAAGTTGAGATAGTTAAATCATTTATAACGTAAAACTTGAGATTCATGCTTGATATTAGGTTATTGTACTGTCTACTGCATTCATGGCATAGCATAAAAGGACCTATGAGTCAAGTTTCTAAAAAGCTTAAATTGCTAAGTCAGCTTTTGATCATATACATTGCATTGCTTAACTTAGTTTAGCTACATTCTGTAACGTAACCAATTACGTATTGAATTTTTCAAACCATAATGGGTGTTCTTTGTTGGGGGTCCTACTCTTAAGCAGATCCTTGTTGCATTAGGTTCTTGAACGTAGTATCCAAATGTTCGAGTATATTGACCAATTGGATGAAGAGTTGAAAAAGTGTAGGATATCGATACCGATGTATGTCACTTTCTTGAGCATGCTACTAACTTCTTGCATAAACAGTTTGTATTGGTAATTTGAATTATGAAATTAAATATCTTATGTTATTGATCTAGTTGAGTATGTATTGTGCTTATTTTATGTTTTGTTTTATCCACTCTCACTTAGCTCACTAAGAGCTAAGGGAATACTTGTGTGTTCTCAGGTTATGAAGAGAATTGATAGGATAATATCAGTTGGGGGGGGGGGGGGGGGGGGAGGGGAGGTCTTTTGAGATCGCGTAAGATGGAGTCAACCACTTTTAAAGAAGTCTTATTGTATTTTATTCTTAGTTCAATAAAGGATCTATACAAAAAGAATAAAAAAAAAAAAAAACACTGTATTTTAAGTTTGGATATGTTGATAAATGTAATATTTTGTATAAATAGGTGTTAAGCTAAACTTCGTTATAATACTCTTTTGTTATAAATAGAACTTTTGTTAAGAATGAATAGGTATTTTTGTGTGATGGTATATTTTGTGCTATGTCGGGATGTAACAATTTCCATCTAAGAAATATTACGTCGCTTGTTTTGTAAACCGTACTTTTAGCGGGCCTATGATTTGACTAAGAGTACTTCCTAAACGTTCTTAAAGATCAAATAAACAAAGAACTCAAGTTTACAATTGAAAATGAACTTGCTTTTCGAAAATGAACTTGCTTTTCCAATTTGAAAGCTTATTATCGATAAAACCCAAACTTGATAAATTACGAACTCTAAAGTCTGCTAAAATGCTAAACCTTAAAACAATTAATGGCTTTTAACCTTAAACGATGAATTGATAATTTAATTTGAATAATTTTATTCAACTCTAGAAAATTTCATAATTCTATAAGAATTAAGTCATAATTTACAAAATATTCAAGAAGTAAATCTTAAAATAATTTCCTATAATATAATTCCCTTATCTTCATGTTTAAGCTTTATATGTAAATAAGTAGACCAACTAATTACCTTAAATAACTTATCAATTGAGATTTACAGTTATTTATCAATTGATAATCTATCAAAAACTAGTAATAAAACACTTTCCTTATCACCCCTTCACTTATACTACATATGGACAAATTATCACAATATTTCATATGCTTAACTTTAATAAATGAGACAAGACGATTCCATGCCCAAAAAGACACCCAATGGTTGGTTCTAGCATGGCTTTAAGGGGGTCATACTCTTGTCTTCCATTCATCAATCACTTTATCTTACACTCCATTATTCACCTTTTAATGCTTACATTATCAAGAGTTATAATTGTTGACTTTTATACATGCTATAAAACAACAAAATCAAACTTCTTAAATACATTTCTACCCTCATTCCAACTGGCCACTCTTTCCCACATGCTCTTACTTTCAATTTCATTTTCACTTTATTTTCTCTCACTTTAAAAACAACACAAAAGAAGAAACAACCAAACCCTACAAAATCCTTCACTTGATGCCCCATTCCAAGTACATACATACATAGCAATTTCATCTTCTTCTTGTCTTGCTTTGGCTAACATTCCAAGCTCCTTTAGGATCCTTAGAATACTCCTTAAACCCCATTTCCAAGGACTACAACTCAAGTTTCCAAAAAGGGTACAAGAAGGAAGAAGTAAGGCAAAGAGCATAAGTGGAATCTTAGTGTACAACCACCATATTTTTGCTTTAAGGATGAGTACATATATCTTATGTTAATTAGTACTCATGTTAGGAAACTATGATTTCTTAAAGATATGAGTATGATCATAAGTTGGTATAACATCAAAAACTACCCTAAGAAGCAAACTCATGAAAACCTTACATGAAAGTTAAAATATGAGCATGTAAAGTTAGTGTTTTGTAAAGATACTTATTTAACACTCGAAATGGAAGATTTTAAGTTGAGAAAATCTTGAAATAAGAACTTGAATGAAAGAGAAGCATGCTGGATGTGAGAGTTTAGAAGTCATTTGGATGTTTTTTATGCTTTCATTAAGTCAAACATGCTCATATTTAGACTTAAGTAAAGGAAAAATCCATTACATGAAGTTTTATGAGGAAACCAACTTTGTAAGATATGAACTATTATATGGAAGTTATGATAAGTGTGAGATCCTTTATTTTCATGTAATGTATGAGTCAAATAATCATCTCATGGAAAAGAAGTCAAGTTAAGATTTGAATACAAGTCGGTTAAGTTTTGATCTAACATTTAAATTTAAGGAAATGATAAAACAAATTAGAAAATCAAGTTAGAAGCCCTTATACTCAAACAGACCAGATTTGGAACATTCTTAAAAGATACTTAAAAATATGATAAAAGTAAGTAAACAAAGTGAAAAGACTAATCAAGGCAAGCATGATAAGTGTATTAAGCCTAAAACTTAAAATTAAGCTTAAAACTTCCAAACTGGGCTTTAAACGTCAAGTTGAACTACCCTTAAGTTTTTTACCAGCAACTTGATACAACAATGAAATTTGTTTTAAGACTCTCAAGGAGCCCATAAGACACTCTTTAAGCTTAAGAAAGTAACCATCTTTCGATTGAATAAAAAACAAGCCCATTTGACAATTTAAACTTACTTAAGAGCCCAAGAAGTCGTTGATAGCCTTAGGAGTGTAAATCGAAGTTGTAAATTGAACCTTAAGGAGTATTTTGAGCCTAAAATAAAATCTTAAACCCAAGCCGAAATGAATTCTCAAGTTACCAAAAATCCCATTAACCAAACAAAGCCCAAAAGCACTCCAAATCATGAGGACTGCTACTATTTTGACCTATGGATAGATTTGCATGCCTCAAATAAAAAATCTAACCTCACCACTTTAAAGTACACTTGAAAACGATGAAGATTGACTATAAGATTACAAAAATCGGATTTAAAAAGAGAAAGTTATATGCAATTGAACTTTTAAGTAAAATTGGGAAAAATACGAAAACTAGTCAAGGGTAAAACTTAAGGGATTTTAGCTTAGTTTCCTAAGTTTTATTTCAATCCCTTATAGTATTATGATTTCAATAACTAGGAGACCCTACGTTCGAAGATGACTTGCCTCTGAACTACTATGACTGACCCACATGGCGGAGTGAGTAAATTTACAATGACTCTTTACTTGATTTTACTTGTAGAATAGATATACATAAACTTATATATATAAATTGGATGCCTGTGGGATATGGGAAATGCATGTGTATGAATTTATGATTGAATGCTATGGTGTGTTAATCATATAACAATGGAAATTGTTTATAATAATTTATACGTATGATTATATGGAATAAAATTGTCTGATCATCTTGAAAAATCAGATTAACCACTTATATGATTAAGAAATTAAATAGATCATGCATTCCCCATAACAACATTTGAATAACACTAACTACTGCTTCATGCAGAAAATGGGAAGGAACTTATAAGAGGAGGGCCTCCTGCAGGATTGGGCACTAGCTATATCATTATTTTATTGAGTTTCTATCTTAAGTTGACGGGCTTACTAGGTGCCGGGAGACATCAACTGTCAACGAGGGGCCGTGTCTTATGACTTCTATTTAAGGCGTGTGTTTGTAGATTATGAAAGCTATTATACTGCTAGACTTAGGATTTTGAAAATATAATTTGTTGTTTAGAAAAGAAAAAATATATATATATATGTATATATATAGTTTTGTTAAGCACAATAATGCAAATGGGATTTTGGTTTGGATTAGTTAATTATATCCAAACCTCAATTGTAGGGAGCGTAATTCTAAGTTGTATGCAGTTCTTAGGGCACTACATGCTTTGTTTGGTATATTGATTGTTCATACATTCATATAATTGTGCATCTAATAAATTTTGCCATGTGGTATTGACGAAGGTATTTATCTTACTAAGCTTAAGCTTTCACCCCGATAGAATTTTTTGTTGTAGGAAAACCTCTTTGCTAATCTGGGCTGAAGCATGCTCGAGGTAAGTCTCATGTAGAGACAGGTTAGAGCGATTAGGGAGTAGAGAGGAGATTTTGTAAAAGCTTTTGTAGATAACTATTTATCTTTATTTTGTTCATAATATAGTTTAAAGTTTATGCTACAGTTCACATTATGAACTGCATTTGTTTGTAACATTCTTTTAGTGTAGAACTTAATGAGTCTATACGTTTACTTGATTAATTTATGTCTTAAAAGTTAATTTTAGTAATATTGCTCTATATTACTTATCTATGGGCCTAGTAGTAATATATAGTGGAAGGAGCCTTGTATGTCTTATAGAAGGAGCCTTGTATGTCTTATGAAAGGCTTATGATTAGTAAGGAGGTTGATAGTAGACCTTTGTATAGTACACAATGATCTACCATGACAACAATACTATTGGGTCGTGATATGTTTATTTGTTTTTTTCTCTACGTAATTTGCTACATTAACCAAATTAATTAATTAGTGTTGCTGAACTATTCTCCCAATTAATAAAAAAACCATCTTGACTCGATTAACAACATGAACCTGACTCCCTACGATTGATAAAATGACATACACAACAAGATTAAACACATAGTAAAACCTTTACACACTCATGGCAAAATCAAAACGCTAACCTAAAAGATGCTACCTACATTCAAAGATGAAATCCTAACTGAATGATAGTGTCAAACCTAGAGAGAAGTTGAGTTGATGTCAAAACCTTAAGTCTAATTTTGATTTCTAAGAAGAAGAAACTCTAAACACCATCAACCTTGCTTGAACTCTCCTTTGAATCTTCTTTCTTCCAATAATTCTAACAACCTGATCTTGTTAATGTTGACTTTTTGAGTTTTCTTCAAGTGTTTCTTACAAAGAGATAATTGAATGTTTGTTTTGGTTAGATTTCAAGTGAACTAAGAATGGCATTATGAAATAAGTATATGTACTATAGTGTTTTCATGATTTGGATTGGCTAAGGTTATTGGCCATCTTTAATTGAGTTTGGGGTTTGGGCTTTGTAAGTAGTAAATGCCACTAAGGTTAGTGTGTTTGATGATATTGTTTATTAATTAGGGGATGTTGTTTTTCTTATAAACATATAACTAAGTCGGGATGGTGTTTTATCAATTGGGGAAGTGGGTCAGGGACATTGGTCTATTAATTTCATTAATGACATAGCCAATTACATAGAAAAATAAATAAATAAATAAGCTACATAATGTCACATCCTAAACAGGAAGAGTTATAACAGTCCCATCGTGTAAACTAATCTAAGATAGAAGCTGACCTCATAGCTGCTACCGTAGATATAGTCTATATAAGGTGTACACAACTCAACTAGCTTGAAGGATTCATTTTGATATCTGTGAATAATGAAACCTATGATATAACTTTACAAAATACTTATTCTATATAACCTATTGTTTCATAACACAATAGTACTTACATAAGCATCTTAGATTAAAGTTATAATTTAAAATTAGAGTTTACCAAAAAAAAAAAAAGGTTTTGTAGACTATTTACAATAAGTTAAGAAATTAGGAGGCATTTCAAGGAATTCCTAGTTAGTTTCCTCAAAACTCAAAAAGAAAAGACAGAAGAGAGATTAAAAGCCTAAGTTTAGTTGGTTCTTTGTTCTTCACTTTCTCAGTCAATAGCACACTAACCTAGAGGTGGTGATATTTGAACATCCTAATCTTTACTCAGTACTTGTAAAAAAGTCTATAGTGATGTGAGCACAACTAGCTCAATAAGTAAGACTAAGTTAGAAGAGTATCGAGCAATTATAAGCAAGGTTGTTAATTATGATGAAATGCAATGCAATCAACCATATGAAACATTACACAATGTTATCCGATCCATTGTGAGGTTAAAGAAATTACATCCACTTTCACCACTTTAACCCGGATTGAGGACTTTTATTGCAACTCAAACCAGACTAAACCCGGGCTTATGCAATAGAGAATACTCTCCTCCTGTGACTGCCTTCGAACCACGGCCCTTACCCTTACCGCGACCTCTTTGCTTATCATTTAATTCGACTAAGGATAGGAAAAGGACCATTTTAGTCATCCTCATCAAAAGAAGTTAGTATTTAGTCTAGCACTCCTAATTATTTCCCTCTAATGGGTGTTATGCTTGTCCAATTTTGTTGTGGTTGAGTCAATATTAGTTGTAATTAGAGGTGACCAGACATGTTCATAGAATATAAAAACAATGTGATCATGCAGAACAACATACCAAGGAGTTTAACTCCTGTTACAATTGAATACCAAACACATGCATGGTATGCGTACAAACAACTAATTATAAGCACAAATAGTAGTACTCTTGAGTCTCTAAATATTTTAATATAGTATCCCAACAAGTGGTAAAACTACAATCCTAACTTAATTGTTCAGAAGCTTATTATGGAAGACTTGGGTTGTCAACAGTTTGACTATTAGGGAATCCTATATACACAAAACCCACATTTAGTTTTCTTAATAATTACGAAAATATTAGGATCTTATCTAAAACGATTATATATATATATATAAATATATTATCACAAGAATATATAGTTTTATTATATATATATCGAGTTAAGTTATTAATTATTAATAATATGTGTAATTTGTACTATTACATATTATATATCATTTTGATCGTATCAAAATGTATTTTTAATTGTTTAAATCATATTTTAATTTTGGTAGGGTTATCGTAATACGTACATTTTAATAATATTAAAAAGTTATAGATTATATTATCTAAGATCGTTAGATTTTAGTAAAAATAGTATCGTTAGATTTATATAGACCTGATGATATGTATTACGGGTCCTATTCTTAAATATGACTTTTAACAAGTAATTTGAGTTTTTAATACAGTTATATGTATCTATATAAATATTATCGTATTATACTTATTTTTTGTTATTAAACTATATTTTACCTAATTTGTCATTATAACTCTATAATATAGGTATTATCTAACTCTAAAACTCCTATAACGTATCTTAGTCATTAAAATATTATTAAATATATTACAAATATACTCTTTATCCAATCTGACTCATATGCATATAGATAGTTCTTATTCTACTATTTATTACATTATAACTTATTATTATTAAAAATACGCCTCGATTTGTAAATTAAGCTATTTTACTACGTAAATCCACAATGATTAGCTCAGGTCACCAAATAATTTCTCAAAAATTTCTATAGAATCCTAAAAATATGGGGTATTCGATTCTCACTTGGTTTCAAGTTTTCAATTTATTGCCTATATATATATTCAAATTTATGATTTTACCCCTAAATTACATAATTATGATTCTTTTTGCACAAAATTGATTTCAACCTATCTCAACATTATTATACTTTATTAGAAATCAATATAGGTCCATTCTATCATTTAATTTCACAATTTTCTATTTATTTTGCAATTTCAACCTATTTTCTAGCTATTTTTAGGTTGAAAAATATAATAAATATTAAAAATATTCAAATAAAAAATCAAGCTACATAAAAATTATTTATATATCATGAATATCCTACATAAAAATTTTGAGCTAGAAACAACATCATTTGATATATTTATTTTGAAAGTTAAAATTCAGATGAATAGTGACTTTGTTAAGCAAGTATATTAAATATTACAAATTTTTCAAAAACAAAAATAGCACATGAAAGCTTGTATGAAATAATCTAAATATAATTTTTTTTTCAAATTTTTTCTGGGTAGATTTATTATTTTTTAAAAATTATTAAAAAACATGGCAGGAATTTGACTTAGTGTTCTTGGATGCTATGATGGCCGATGGTAGATGGGTTGATTGTCAGGTGGTCGTACGGGTTGGGTACAGGTGGAGCATAGTGGGTTCCTCGTTTTTGTATATTTTTTCTCTTTATTTTCCTAATTCCATACGGCTTTTTATCATTTTCTTAAGTTTTTAGGTTGAAAAATCTTACACGTTTGGAGTCCCTTTCATTTTATAAGGTTCAATGTCAGCTAAGTGGATTTTTTAAATAATTTTCTTTATTTTTTTTTCTGTTGATCCGAAGGTAGAGTTGTTCTTTTATCCTTAATTCAATGATGAATCATTTGTTCAATTTATATAGAGCTGCTACAATGATTCTTTAGCAATTCCTAGTCGCAATTGAATTTGTTGGATAAAATTTGCAATTATTGAAGTATTTTAAGTTTATTTTATTATCATTTAGTTATTTAATAATATATAAGTATATATATCCTATGTATATATCACGTGTAACATGTATTTATATTCATATTCATATAATTATGTTTCTAACATATCTTTTATTTTTAAGATATATTTCTTAATTATTTTCATGAAGTCAACACATAATATGAGTATCTAGACATTATTTCACCTAAAGATTAACATGTAATAATCATAAGTATCCAGTTCCTTTCTTAACTTTATTATCCCGAAGAATTCCTTTTAATGAGTTAATGGACTTGCTTCACTTATTAACTTCTAATCCTAACTTTACTCCACTTAAATCACTTTTATAATAGAACATTTTAGGATAGCATTAAGAACATGAATTCTCTTCATAATTTCTATAGGAGCATCTAGAAAAATTTTACAACTTATCACTGAGACTATAAAGATTCTCTTCAATTATGCTAAATCTAATTACACACTCAGTCTTGTAATTATTATGCATAATATCAAATAATTAGGATTGAAACTTTATAAATAACAACCTAATCGATTCAGTATACATGATTGAATTAATAAAAATTAGAGAACTAATTGGAATTGACAAAATAAGCACTTTACATGTCACCTCTATGATCTGCAAGTCTAAATATCAAGGATCTATGCTATAACCATAATAAAAGAGCAATCATTCATAAAAACTATAAAAGAAATCATGCTAATTGAAATAAAAGTATTACAAAAGAAACCTTAGTAAATCTTTAAGAATGGCTACTTTTCTCTCTCTTATTCTTAAAATCTTACTCTTTAAGGAAGCTACTCTAAAGGACTTAAATAAGGAAACTTCTTTATTAAATGGCATGATCATGCCTCAGATGTATAGGTGTAAATCTTAAGCATGATTCTCCTTACATTTAAAACTCTTGAAATTCCTTAAAATTATTGGATGAATGGATCACGACCAAAAGTACAACCATGAACTTCAACCGTAATCTTCTCTCATCATTAGTCTTTAGTAAAATTCTTCTCCATGTGCTGCTATCTTCAATTACTTCTTTAGAAAAGTAAAAATCCTTTCTTATCATCTTTAATTTCAAGTGATTTTTTGAATAAATTCAACTCTTTTCACTTCGACAGCTCCTTAAAATGTTAAAATAAATAATTTACTTAATTAAGCATTGAATTCATTAAATTTGCAACAAAATAATAGAGAATCATTATGAGAACTTAGCAATAAATATGTGCAATTTACACTCATCAAGTGTCTCCATACTTAAATATTTGCTTGTCTTTAAGCAAATTAATCAACTCTTATTAAGGAGCAAAACAAAAGAACTAAGATAAGAAATATTAATTCAATTCCAACAACATGTAAATCATACGATAATGATTAAGAAGATAAGACTCCAATAAGTTCTATTCACAAAGTTGCTAAAGGTCACATTGTAGACTTAAAAACAAAACAAAGTTGGTTCTTAAATAATAATAAGTAATATAGTAATATAATCCTTCCCTACACTTAATTTAGTACATTGTCCTCAATGTATTCACAATAAAGTGTTCATTGAATAATGATTAAAACAAAAGATAGAAAAGGAATAAAAGAAATGGGAGTCGCTTGAGATAGTCTTGAATTGCAATGTATATGCCTTATAAGTTACAATTTAAAGGAGTCAACTTTGAGCCAGTAGTTGGAGAGATCTTAAACAAAGACATAAAGTAACACAACAAGAAGAAAAGGATAGTAAAAGGAAAGAAAGATGATTATTTTATTATTGATAGGAAAATAAAACAAAAAAAAAAAAGATTGCAAAATGAAAACAAAGTGATGAAAACAAGGAATTTAAGAACAAAAGAACTAATAAGGAAAAGTAGATAGTCCAATTAGTAGGTAGAACAAATTAAAAAAGAAATCCAAATCATCTTCTTCGATGATCTTAGCATCTACTTAACCATTAACCTCTTCATTAGGGTCTACATCAATTATGTTGTCTTTCCCAAGGCCTTTTCCATCCTCACTTGCATGATCATCTTCACCGATATCTTTGCCTCTCATTGCATTAATGAAATCATCATCCTTAAGTGAATGAATTTTGATTTTGATTTGGTTAGCCACTTTATTACAAAAGTTGCACAAGGAAGACTGCCTCTAGAACACTCTTTTCAAAGCTTGGCTATAGATCTCTTGAGGTTTTATCAACTTTCTAACCATACCCCTTAGGTCTTGAATTTGGTGTGTCAAGTCATCTCAGGGTAGAAGGAGTATCGTGTTCCTTTCTTTTAGATGTTTCCTTTTTAAAATCATGAGGCAAAAGACACATCTAATGAAAAGTAGAAACTATCATTGGCATGACATCCCTTACGATGGTCAATTAAGGATTGTTAACAAGAGGCTTTAGTTTCTTGGCTAACATCGTTATGTAGGTCTACAATCGATTTGTTTCACTCTTGCATCAATAGCTTGATGCATATAGAATGCTAAAGCAATAGTGAGATTGATTTGGTATTTCTTTACTAATTTGTATAGGTAGAACGCTTCATAAGTAGTTACTACCCTTAATACAATTCACTATTGTGGATGGACATAAGAGTAGTGGTATCATGCGAGCAATTGGGTTTGAATCACAAGATCGTTCAAAAGATAGATGATAGTTGAATGTTGAAGGTTGAGTAGGGGTTTTCGTATATAGACATAAACGCCTCATAAAAGCTCATATCACACTTGATATTATGCATAGGAATGGCCTAAGGTTCTCACCACTAGTCCACTCTCAAATGACCTAGTTAGAAAGGAAAAGTGCTTATGGCTAATATAAAATGGGAGTACTTATAGTATCTAATTAGAGCAAGTTCTAGGTTACTACAAAATACTAAAAAGGATTCCTACCCATAAAAGGAAATGTACATTTACGAAAGCGCAAATTAGTAAACACTTGAAAAGGAATATCCCTTGCAAGGACAGTACATTTGTTAGAGAGGGAGTGTGCATGTTAGCCTCTAAATTCTGTATCCAAATGGTTAGTCATTTCAGGGCAAAGTTGAGCTAGTTAGGTTAACTTCAGGTTTACAGCTTAGGTGTTTAGGGAACGTGACTTGAAAGAAAGAACTTGGCAGTGTGAGCTTAGTAAGTTAGCCCCACAATGGTATAGTTTGAGCTCGAACATTAGCTACCTTAGAATTATGTAAGTTTATTACTTAACTCTAATTTGTAGGGGGTGGTGGGGGCTTTATGGGGGAAGGGAGGTGACAGTATTAATGGGGTCTTCCTCTATTGGGGAGACAGTTAATGGGTTAGGGTATCTTAGAAGATATATTAGGTCGGCCTTGGAGGAATTGCTTTTCTTCTGTATTAAGGTTTGTTTTGGACAACTCGATGTACAAGAGAAGCAAGTCCTCGAGCTAGGGATCTTGTGGTTGACCCTTGATTCTTATCATCCCTTGTGGTATGTTTGAGATTTGGGATGAAATTTTGGTCAGCTTTAAGTAGCTCATCATTGAGGGATTGGGTGAAGATCAGTGATGTTAAAGGTATCAAAGACTCTATATTCCTCAACTAGATCTATCTTATAGGCTCTGGGGTTGATCATCTCGATCATCTTGAAAGGTCCATCTGCTCTCTAGGATAATTTATTCCTTAGATTGGGGAACCTATCCTTGCTAAGATGAATCTACACTAAGTCTTTGGGCTAGTGATCTCTAGTTTTTCTTCCTCAACCTTTCTTTTTGAGCTTAGAAGCAACTTGGTTCAAATGGTCCACTACCTTCTGTTGCATTGCTTGGATGGCTTCTGATCTTTTGATAGCTTGCTAATCTTAGGTTGGCAAAGTTGGGAAACCTAATCCAATCGGTGTTCGAGATTATATCCATGTGTTACCTTGAAGGGAGACTTCTTAGCGATACTGTGGGCGGTCCTGTTGTAGACAAACTTAATGATTGTTAAGCACATGTCCTAATCAGTTGGGCTTCTTCTAATTGCAACTTATAGTAGGGTTCCTAAGGTCTTATTGACGACCTTGATTTGTCTATCTATTTGTGGGAGGTAGGATATACTAAACAACAACTTAGTCCTAAGTTGCTTCTAAAGGCTCTTCTAAAAATGGCTTAAGAACTTGGGGCTTCGATCATACACGATGGTTCTAGGCATTCCATGTAGCTTGACCATTTCTTGCAAAAAGAGAAAAGAAATAGCTGAAGCATTGGTAGTTCGATTACATAGCATAAAGTGTGCCATCCTATTGTCTACAACCATCATAATGGAGTCCTTCCCATGGGACTTCTTTGGTAAACTTAATATAAAGTCTATACTTAGCTTGGACCATGGTTTGATTGGGACAACTAATGATAGATAAGGTCTTTGTTCATCTCGGCTCTTAGCCTTTCTACAAGTAGTACACCTTTCCAACACATACTAAATGTCCTTCATCATCCTTACCCAAAAGAATCTTGAGCTAATCACCTCATGAGTTCAAGCTTTTCCAAAATGACTAGATAACCCTCCTCCATACCTTATGCATAAGTAACTCTCTTGTGGAATGGGTTGGGATACATAACTTCCGTTTTTTGAATAGGCATTTGTACTTCTTATAGTAATCATCAATTGCTTAACCATCCTCACATAGAGCATAGGTTGGACCAAAGTGCGTATTTTTAGCATATAAACCCTTAATCATTGAGAATCTAGGAAGTCTCATCCAAAGTTGGGTTAAGAGGGTATGTCGTTGTGATAGTGTATCAGCCACTATATTGTTCTTGCTTATTTTATACTTAACAACATAAGAAAATCCCTCCATGAACTTAACTTATTTGGCTTGTCTCTTAGATAGTTTAGGTTGGCTCTTTAGATATCTTAGTGATACATGTTCGATGTAAATAATGAATTCTCTAGGTAATAGGAAGTATTGCCAGACAATTAGGGCTTAGATCAAAGAGTAGAACTCCTTATCATATATAGAATACTTTAGTGTTGCTCCTTGAAGCTTCTCACTAAAGTAGGCAATAGGTGAGCCCTCTTGTATTAGCATAGCACCTATAACTAATACGGATGCAACGCACTTTACTTCAAGCACTTTGCCAAAGCTTGGGAGAGCTATGATAGGGGCGGAAGTCAACTTCTTCTTTACTTCCTCAAAACTCTACTGCTTTTTCTCTCCTTATTTGAATTTAATGTTCTTCGATAGCTTGGTAAGTAGGGCTATAGTAGTACTAAAATCCTTATAAATTGATGATAAAAAGATGCTAAGCCATGAAAACTTTGTACGTTAGCAAAACAGGTTGGCATAGGCCATTGGATAATTGCCTTCACCTTCTCTTCATGAACTCGTATGCTACCTCCACTTACTATAAATCTTAATAAGATCATGTCAAGTCAATAGAAGTCATATTTATTTCAAATTGGCATACAGTTTCTTAACTCAAAGCTTATCAAAGATAGCTTGAAGATGTTCATAATGTCTCCTTAAGTCAGGGTTGTTAACATGAATGCCATGAAAGTAAACGACAACAAATTTTCTAATCAATTCTCTGAGGACATGGCATGACTAGCCACTCATTCAATCCATGAATGTGGTTTTCCACTCATCTCCTTCCCGTATTCTGATATGATAGTGCTCGGACTTGAGATTGATCTTGGAGAAGATCCTTACTACATTCAACTTGTCAAGTATATCATTATGTTGAGGTATAAGGTACTTATACTTAATGGTGGTTTGATTGATGGCTCAGTTATCTGTATACATTCACCATGTACTATCTTTCTTTAGCACTAGTAAAGTTGGGATGGCATACGTACTTAGAAACTCTCTTAGTAACCTCTCTTCATTAGCTCATCTACTTATCTTTGGAGCTTGATAACTTTTTAAGGTTTAACTTGTATCCTGGCTTGTTTGGTAATATGGATCTTAGTATGTGTCATCACTGTAGTCTCTTTTTATAGGGCTTTGCTAAGTTAAGCTTGCATAGTTTTGACGTACCTAGTAGTCAAGGGACTCAGTCTTGCCTTTCTTCCTTCATGCTCAAATGAACAGATATTTCTCCTCCCATCATACATTACTTATCAATCAAACATCTAAGGTCTTCCCAAAAGAATATGTGAAACACTCATAAGTAACACATCACAAAGAACTTCATCCTAATATTTTCTAATGCAGATCCATACGACAACTTACTTGGTCACTTGTAAGGCTCCTTTATCATTGAGCTAATGTAGGCTATAAGGTTTAAGGTAGGGTTTGGTTAGTAACTTTACTTTTTTTACCATAAAGGTAAACGCCACATTGGGGTAGCTTCCATTATCAACAATAAGAGGACACAACATTCCATTAACTTTGCAACCAATGTGGAAAAATTTCTCTTTCTTCTTGTCCTCAGGTATTAGGCTCACACTCATCACTTGTCGTAGTACCATAGTTGCAAGCATGAAATTCCCTTCTTTACTATAAATAACATATTTCTCTTGGGATAGATTGGGTGGTCTGGATTTTTGCAACTCTTTAACTTCCTTATTAGTACTTTTAATCTTAATGGTTGGCATTTCTTTCTTGATCACCATTGTCCTTTTGTTTGGAAATTATGCTGTCATATGACCAAACCCTTGGCACTTGAAGCACTTTATCTTACTATTCTTTCTTCTTGAGCTCTATCCTTTCTCAAACTTTCTTAAGGGCTCTTTCTCCTCAGCTCAAGTGATCAAAATAGGTTGGACGTCATTAGCCTTGCCTGGTTTTGATCACATAGGTTTTCTTACAATAGGTTAGCTAATGGTAGCTCAATTGACGGGAGTTTGAAATTTGCTCATCCGTCACTGTTCTATCCTTTGGGTAGCTTGGATTGACTCATCTCAAGATCTAAGATCTCTAGTTTCAATAATTTCATCTATTTCATAGTTCAACTTACTAATAAATCTAGAGATAGTTTAGTGTTCTGGCTCTACAACTTTATATCAGATCATCAATATTTAGAACTCCTTCACATAAGCGTTAACACTTGATTGTCCTTATCTAAACTCTTGCAACCTTTTAAATGCATCTTACAAATAGTAGCTCAGAACAAATCTCCTTTTGATTACTCTATTATTCTATTTATCGGGTGACCTGCAATTTTTTCCACTATAGAGTGGTATATCTTATGAATTTGAGGGTAGCAAGTCTTACTTTATCATTCTTAAATACTTCATGGTACTTAAATTGCTTCTTTGTCCTATCAACCTCGTCTAAGTAGTCTTTAGCATCACTACTACAAGAGAAACTTAGAATTTATAGCCTCAGTCTTTTGACTCTAGGAGCTTGGGCATTCCTTTCTTCAGGTTCATAGCACTCATTTTCCTCAGCACCTAACTCCTTATCTTCTTCTCCTATCTCCTCCATCACAAGCCTTTGTTGAGCAAATTTGTTCACTCCTCTAGCTTGGTGTGGTCGAATTGGGATATTAGCTTGGCTAAGTCGGCCATTATCTCTTTCGAGCATCTCATTCACTCGGCCCTTATGTAGGTCATATCTAGCTCGTTGCCTATCTTCATTTATGGCAGTCATAAGGTCGGTGAGCCTATCTAGCTGCTCATATGTAAATTGGGGTGTAAAACTTCCTTATTGTTCATAGGCATTATGAGCACTACTCTCTTAGTTTCTGAGTGTTCCTTGAACACTAAAGTTCGACATGGTCGAATATTTCAATATATTAATAACTAAACCACACTTTAAAGATCCTTCTTTAAATATTCAGCTTAATATTCAACACTTTAGCTACTAATAAAATAACAATAGCAATGCTCAATACCATTACAAACCAATAAGCCCATACACTTTGCTTCATGAGAACAAAAACATGGGAAAACAATGTAACGACTTCCTCAATACAGAACACTACTCCAACACTTACTTTAGCTACTCACAACCTCTTTGATGATCTGAAGTCTCAATCCACTAACTTTATACACAACACATTACAATGGAATAGTCAAAAGCTCAAGCTATCAAGAACTTACTCGAATGAAGCTAAGCTCTAATACCAAG
The DNA here is from genome assembly GCA_024138005.1 of Lumnitzera racemosa. Lineage (NCBI taxonomy): Eukaryota > Viridiplantae > Streptophyta > Magnoliopsida > Myrtales > Combretaceae > Lumnitzera > Lumnitzera racemosa. The sequence continues at coordinate 67,915,516 of JAMXBC010000007.1, read as the reverse complement.
ATGATATGGTTCACTATCATGGATGGACACACAAGTAATGGTATCATATGTGCAAATGGGTTTGAACCGCAAAATGGTTCGAAAGATAGATGATAGTTGAAGGTTAAGCAGGGGTTACATAGGATGTGATGCACCAATGCCTTACGTAAGCTTGGGTCACAGTTAATATTACATGTAGGTATGGCTTAAGGTTAGTCACTACTAGTTTGTGCTCAAATAGCCTAAATAAGAGTAAGGAGAGTAAGTAGGGGATACTTAGCCCGGAAAGGAAAAAGTTCTATTTTTAATATTCTGATGATCTTGTAGCTAATACAAAATGGAAGTATTTATAGTATTTAATTAAGGTAAGTCCTAAGTTACTACAAATTACTAAAAAGGATTCCTACTTAAAAAGGAAAAGTACACATTACAAAAGGGAAAATCGGTATACACTTGAAAAGGAATATCCCTTGTAAGGACTGTATGGTCATTAGAGAGGGAAGATGCTTGTTAGCCTCTCAATTCTATGGTCTAAATGGTCAATAATTGCAAGGCAAAGCTGAGTTGGTCGAGTTAACTTTAGGTTGGTAGCTTGAGAGTTTAGGGAATACAACTTGCAATGTAGGCTTGGTAGGTCGGTTGGGTAGGTTGACTTGGTAATGGTGTAGTTTGAGCTTGAATGTTAGCTACGTTAGAAGTATGTAGGTTCATTGATTAGCTCTTATTGGGGTAGGGTGGGGTATGGGGTATACAATAGGGTCTTTCTCTACTCAGGACATAGTAAACGGGTTAGGCAGCTTTGAAGACATATTAGGTCGACTTGGAGGAATTGCTCTTCTTCTTAATGAGGTCTTCTTGGATAGCTTGGCATGCAAGAGAAGCAAGTCCTTGGGTTCAGGATCTTGTGAATGGCCTTTGATTCTTATCAACCTTAGTATTGTCATGACCCCATATACAACCTAGTAGTGATATACCGCTACATATAGATTAGATGTAACTATTTTTATACTTATGCTACTTGCTAATCACTTCCATTAAGCATTTCAAGTGTCAACACTAGAGTAATCATAGATTTAATGGTATAAAACAAAGCTTAATATCATCTGTTATTTATAATTTATGGACTTAATAAATAAAGTAGTAAGTCTCTCAAATAAATACTTATTACATATCAAACTAACATAGTTTACAAAAATTTATTTCCTTACGTGCTTTCCCCTGAGCTTACTTTTAAATCTTTAATTCTCACCAACAATCCAGATCTTTCTAGATAGACTCAGTAGGGTTCCTACAGGAAATCAAAACTATAGGGGAATAAGTTATAACCAGCTTAGTGAGTTTCCCACTCATATCACCTCCTAAGTAAGTTGATTAATCAAAAATAAGTTATGCATTCAAACAAACAAATATAACAATACATGTAGCCTTTTGGTATCTGGTATGCATTCCCCTTAACAGTGGGTTGAGGATTTCTTAGTTCCACTAGTGTCTAGGTGTCCAAATTAATGTACAAGTCATTTAGCATGACATCCTTGGCCTTTGTAAAATAGTTGTAGGATTTCAATTCATAGTTAAACCCATGTCAGTATAATGATTAAGAGATGATATCCTTCAATTGGTCCTACGACAACTAAATGGGCCCATTTTCCTTGACCTCATGAAAGAACCAATCTCTTAGTTATTTAGTAGAACCAATCTCTCGATTACCTAGGAGAACTAAACAAATTTTTATCGGAGAATCTACTATCATCCCTAAGAAGAAGGATTTTTCGATTAGCTAAAGGAATCAAAAGAAATGTTCATAAAGGCCTTATTAATAAATCATAAGAAAAGGATCTCTTGATCGGTCCTACGAATGCTAAAACAAAATGAGATAATTGCCTTCCTTGGTCACCAAATGACCAGGGATTGATCAAATCCGTGATTGGCCTCTAGATGTATGCAAATCTAAAACATAAGAATGAATACAACCTCATCTAATGCATGACCACCTTGAAAGTTACTTAGTTTGCAATAAATGAGGAAGGTTTTAGCCTTCCCATTCCATATGTAACAGTTGGTTTATGCAATATGCTATGCATGACCACTTTCATATTTAAGTTGCGATATCCTTAGATTCCGCTTAATTTAGTGATCACCCAAAATATTACACAATCAAAAGAGTCACATCAATCACAATCATCAACTTTTCTTATGGAGACAATTCTTAATATTTTAATAAGCAAATAAAGCACATACGTTTTCCTCAATACTCCATATAGAGCAAGTTAAGTATGTAATTAAAGATACCGTTATTCTATAAGCATATACAAGTGATAATCACAATAGTTACTTACCTGGCCATTTGTTATTCGTCATAGTAATCTTCCAGGAGTTTTAAATCGAAAATACCTATGAAGATAAAGATAATTGAGGAACATGTTAAATTACTAGACTTTCTACTTTTAAGTTTGGTTTTGATCTTTTTCTTTTATAAGTCTTTCATTTATTAAGTTTTACTATTTCTTTTTCCATATCATGTTCAAATGGTCCTTGGTCTTGCTCCATACTTTTCCGGTCCTTATATAAGGTTGAAATTGTTATGCTATTGATATGATATGTCCATATGATGTTATAGTTCAAGTCAAGGGAAATTTACTAGGACATGTTAGGCAAGTTATTTTTAAGGTATGATGTTGTCCACTTGTTTCAGTTTTTAGTCTTTTGTTTTAAGGAACTCTTTAAATTTCTTTCTTAAACTTTATTTGAGTAGAATAGTTAGGCAACTTCTATTAAAATGAGTAAAGGCCATTATTCCTTGAGTAAACTTCGAAAATCATTTTGTAAACTAGTTATAAAACCAAAGTATTACTTATTTTAAGTTATGAAGAGGAATTGTTTTTGGAAAAGACTTCTTTGTTGGCATAAGTTTTAGACAAGGTCTAAAACATGTTTTTAGGTAAAGAATCTTATCTTTTAGAAAAATATTGGAAGTTAGAAAACTTACCTTGGTTTCCCTAGAAAGAGTTTCCTAAATGTTTGAAAAGAAGTTAGAAAAGCATTTACATATGGAGAAACACAAAAGCTTTGATAAGGATGTTTTAAGCTTACTTTTAGAATATTCAAAGAAATGGTGAAAGAGCTTTGAAGAATGATTGGTGGGGCTTGATTGAGAAAGAAAGGAAATGAAAGTTTGTTGAGGAAATTTAAAGAGAATGTTGATGGTCCAAAAGTAAGTGGTGGGGCTATTTATATCAATAGGTTAAATTAGCTTATTTGAGAAGATTTGGATTACTTCAGCAAATTAGCTATCTTTGTGGTTTCTTGTAAACATTACATTTTAACTCATGTTGGAAAATATGGTCCCCTCTTTTAGAAGTAGCGTCCCACTTGTGATATTATTGGGCAAAATTTTGAACATGTGTTGATGCTTCCAATTCATTTCATCATCCATGACATTATTTTGATAATTTTTCTTTTAGATTTCTATGATGTATTCATGAATTATTTTGTAAATGTTTTAGCAAAATCATGGTTTCTTAGGTACTTATTATAGTCATTAAGTATTTAGTTAAGTTAATATGTGTAGTGAAGATTATAGTTTGCTTATGATGATTATCTCTTAGTTAAGGGTCTTATCTTCATTATAAGAAGCTAAGTTGTATTTGAGTAATAATTTTGGAAGACATAAAAATTTATTGGTTTGATCATTATTATAATCATCTAGAAGGGTTATAAACACATTTCACACATGTTTCTTCCTTTCCTAAACCTTACACATCATCCTCTTCTTTAGTCAATTTCCTGTCCCATTTTTCTAGCTACCTTTCTAAATAACTTACTAGTCTTCTCTAGTTTTTGTAATATGTGTGAATGGAAAATAATCTAGGTGCCACTTTAATGGATGGAAATTATTCTTCTTTTCTTTTTTCCACATATTTATGAAATGAAACTATTATGTCATGGCTTACATCATCTAACTTATTCAACTTTGTTTCTTCTTTCTTTTAGTCTTTTTCTACATGTTTATGTAATGAAATATTAGGTCATAGCTTACATCATTTAACTTATTTAACTTTTATTCTTCATTCTCTTAGTCTGTTTCCACATGTGTTGAGGTATACATGTATTGGTACGAACATAATCTTGTTAGAGTCTTTTTAGTTTGTTTCATGTGTTGGTTATAAGAATCCATTTGGTTAAATTGTTAGCTTTCTTTAAGTCTTTTGATTTAACTAATATTCTTGTGTTAACTTTATTTGACTAATTATTCTTACCATTAATTAGTCAATTCTAAGGAATATAGATGGTTCCTATCACTATTTACAAGTGTCCTAGCAAATCTTGGTCATATCTCTCCTAACCATTTTAGTATATCACTATTATATCTTTAAATATTTCTTAGTGAATAACCTAATGTATACCAAAGTTTTTAGGGGTTTACGTACTTCCCCTCTTAAATAAGTTTAGTTCTCAAAACTTTAAATTGTACCTGATTCTTCAAATAGTTGGGGATATCATCATTAGACTTCATTCTCCATTTCTTATATAGCTTCTTCCCCTCTGTGGTTATTCCATAATATCTTTATAGAGCATATTTCCTTGTTTCATAATTTTTGAGTCTTTTTGTCTAGGATTTTGATAGGAATACTTTATACGTCAGGTTGGGTTTTAACTTGATGGGTTCTAACTCAGTGACTTAGTCTGGGTTAAGTATATGTTTTCGTAGAGTAGAAATGTGAAATACATTATGAATATTTGATAGGTTTGGAGGTAAGGTAAGATGATATGCTAGATTATTTACTTTTTCCAAAAGGGTTCAATATAACGTGGGCTTAGTTTTCCTTGAGTTCTTACTTTGTGAATACTTTTGATTAGGTTTAGTTTTAAGTACACATGGCTGCCTTCTTTAAATTCCATAATTTTCTTTTTAAGGTTAGCCCAACTCTTTTGTCTGTCATGAGTATCCTTCATTCTTTGTTTAATAACAGCTACTTTATTTACTATTTCTTACACTACTTCTAGCCTCAAAGCTATCATTTCTATACCATCCTAAAATAATGGTAACCTATACTTCTAACAATAAAGAGCATCATATGGGGGCATTTCTATGGTAGAATGGTAGCTATTATTGTAGGCAAATTCCACTAAAGGAAGACGTTTATCCTAACTCACCTTAAACTCCATAACACGGGTACACAACATGTCCTCCAATGTTTGTATAATCCTTTTGGATTGTCCGTCTATTTGGATAATATGCTGTACTAAATAATGTTAGTACTTAACTCCTTTTGTAGACTCATCCAAAACTTCGAAACAAACTTGGGGTCTCTATTAGAAACAATTCTAGCAGGTATACCATGTAGTTGAACTATCACTCTCATATATATATACTTGCAATTTTTTTCGAAGAATAGGTCATATTTATCAAGAAAAAATGGACTAATTTTGTAAGTCGGTCCACAACTACCCAAATTGCATCATACCCAATTAGAGTTTTAGGAAGAGAACTTACAAAGTCTATGGTTACTTGATCCCATTTCCATTCTAGAATTGAAAGTGGTTGTAACCATCTACTGGGCCTCTAGTGTTCTGCCTCCATCCTTTTGCATGTTTCATACTTTGCCACATACTCGACTACATCCCTTTTCATGCCTTCCCACCAATAATTTTGCTTGAAATCTTATTACATTTTGGTTCCTCCTAGGTGAACTGTATAACCATAATGATGGGATTATTTTAGTATCTCCTTTTGTAATTCTTCATTTTCAAGTACGCATAACCTTTTTCCTTTCCATATAGACCCATGTTCTTTAATATCGAAGTCAAGGTATTTTCCTTGTTGTTTGCTTGACTTGATTGATTTCATAAAAGGATTTTCCTTTTATAACTCCTTTATTCTACTCACTAGTATGGGCTTAATCATCAAGTTTGCCAATTCCATATGGGGTTCATGCCAACAAAATTCAAGATTTAGTTTCTCAAATTCTCATATAAGTTCATTCTAATCAATGAGCAAAGATGCTACTTTTGCATAATTTTTTCAACTTAGTGCATTTGTTACCGCATTTATCTTACCTAGGTAATAGTTAATGGTTAGGTCATAATCCTTAATGAGTTCTAACCATCTTCTTTGCCTCATATTTAATTCCTTTTGAGTGAACAGATACTTGAGACTTTTATTATCAATGTATAATTCACATTTCTGACCATATAAATAATGTCTTTAAATTTTCGAAGGTAAATACTATCACAAAAGTTCTAAAGCATGAGTAGGGTAATTTTGCTCATGTAGCCTTAACTGTTTGGATGCATAGACAATTACTTTGCCATTTTGCATTAATATACATCTAACGCCATTTTGTGAAGCATCGCTATACATTGCAAAAGGTTTACACTATTAGGCAATACTAATATTGGTGTAGTGATCAAGCATTGCTTTAATTCCTAAAAACTTTATTCCTATTCATTATTCCTAATGAACTTCTCATTCTTTTGTGTTAATTAGGTTAGGGGCCTAGCAATCTTTGAAAAAACCTTAATAAACTTTTGATAATAACTTGCCAACCTAAGAAAACTTCTCATCTCAATAACTATTTCTAGCCTTTTCCATTCTACAATTGCTTTGATCTTTTAAGGATGTATTGATATTGCTTTACTAGAGATCTTATTTCCAAGAAAAGATATCTCGTTTAGGTAGAATTCACAGTTCAACAATTTCGCATACAACTGATTATTGCACAAAATTTGTAATACTATTCTTAAATGCTCTTCATGTTGTTCCAGAGTTGACAAATACACCATAATATTGTTAATGAAAACGATTACACATTTGTCTAGCAAAGAATGAAAAACTCAGTTTATTAAATCCATGAATGTAGTAGGTGCATTTGTCAATACCATATTGGATGTGGAAAACAATCTTAGGTACATCTTCTACCTTAATCTGTAATTGATGGTATCCTGACCTTAGATCAATTTGAGAGAATACACTAGATCCTTGTTGTTGATTGAATAGATCATCTATACGTGGTAAAGGATATTTGTTTTTAGTGGTCACTCGATTTAATCCTCTATAGTCTATAAAAAGTTTTAATGAACCATCATTCTTTTTCATAAATAGTATAGGAGTTCCCTAGGGAGATACACTAGGTTGTATAAATCCTTATTCCAATAGCTCTTGTAATCTCTTCTTAAGTTCTTTGAGCTTAATAGGAGCCATCTTATATGGAGCTTTAGAGATAAGGTTTATCCTTGGTACTAAATCAATTGAGAAATCTATCTCTCATTTAGGTGGTAATCCATGTAATTCCTTTAGAAATACATCTACAAATTCCTTTACTATCTAGATTTCACTAAGGTCAAGTTTATCTTTCCCATTATTGCATAAGCTAAGCATCATCTCCATGTTGGGTGCTCACTACTTATAACTGTATCTATTGAACTTAATTCTTTCAATTTCCCTTTTACAATTTCTCCTACAAAGGTTACTCTAGTTTCGTCTAGAGCATTAAATACTACATCTTTTTAAGACAATCCATAGTAGCTTACATTAACAACATCTAATCCATTTCTAATATCACTTCATACTTCTATATTGGAAGAACGATTAGATCTGCTTTTGACTTATGATTGAATATCCTAAAAGGGAATGACTCTAGTACTTCATGATTAATATTGCATTTCCTACTAGTGCCTTAACTCCAAAGTTGTTATCTAAGAGGGTTTTTGTCATCTTTAGTTAGTTTGCAATTCTTATTGCAACGAATGAATGTGTAGCGCCAGTATCAAATAGGGTATACATAGGAGTATCATATATCATGATATTTCCTAGGAAAAATTTATGTCTTTTAGAATTATTTTTTTTTGTAACATTGTGCTAATTATTTAGTTCCAATCTTTCTATAGAATTTTAATAGATAGAGTACTAACCTACAATTAATTCATTGTCTTCTCTCTCATATGCGTCTAGTGCAATAAGTTTTGCTTCATATTCTTGTATGTCCTCATACGTTTTCCTTCCATATTATAGACTTGAGTAGTTGTCTTTGAGTTTGTGACTTAGCCTGCTCCTTGACTCATTTTGGAGGTCATTGGTCACATTACCATTGTATTGTTTTTTTTTTTCTATGTTCTAGGCAATTTATTGAAAGGTATATAACCTTTTTGCAAATGAAACATGGATTGCTTACCTTCTTAGGGCAATCAATTATCTTGTGATCTCTTGCCCCGCAAAAATAGCACTTATTTCTCAACTGTACATAATCCTTTGGATAGTGCCTTCCTTCACACTTCCAACATTGTACATTAATGTTTCTAACCACCTTTCTACTTTAACTTGTCAATAGGAAACATGTGTATGGCCTCTTTCCATTAGAATTTATCCATGCCTCATCTATACTTCTTTTTCCCAATATCATTCCTCTCCCCTTTATGCTTTCTTGCTCCCTTTTCTTTACACTCTCCAATACTCGAACTTTTTCCACTAGCACATTAAAAGTACTAACTTCACACTCTTCTAATCTTCATTGCATCTCCAGTTCTAATCCATCCATAAATACTTGCATTTTCAAATCATTACTATTTTTATATAATTTAGGAGCAAATTGTAATAACCTACTAAATTCGCTCTCATATTGGTCAATATTTTTTCCTCCTTGCATTATATGGATGAATTTAGCTCAATATTTGGCTCGTAGGTTACTAGGGAAATAATTCTTCAAAAACTCTAAATTCTTACCATGTTCAAGCCTTTAACTTAAGAAGAAATGTTCCATAGTTGACTTGCAAGTGAAGTGGAACATCAAATGCATCAAATGACCTTTTTACTTCGAAAATCCAATCATCTGCTTCATTAGGTTTTCTAAATGTTCCATCAAAACACTTGTTGCATTTAATAAATTCTAACAACATACTTCAAGCATTGGGTGATTGGGGAGATAGCCCTCGAAACTTGGTGGTGTGTTTGGTTCAAAAAATTATTTTGAGAGTAAAATTGATTATGCTTAGAAGATGGACAAACATCAGCTAAGTTAGGTTGATCCTCATACTAACTCTTCAAATTATATCCTTTCCATTCAATTTCATAATTCTAGTTTGTCATTTTGCTCCCCCCTTGTCTTAAAAGCATTAGGATTGGTATTAAATTGAGGAGTTATACCCATTTAGGGATCTTGTAAGTAATAACTCTCATCTCTTTCAATACTTAGTGTGTTTATTTCATGTATTAAGGGGGGTACCAAAAGGAAGGGGTTTTAGTGTTTCAGGTTCAAGTATTGGTAAAAGAGGTCCAATCAACCATGCTTTCTTTTCACAAATCTCTTCTTATGTTAAGTTATCAATAATCAGATTGGCATGGTTTGCCTTGATGTCTCTAGCATATATTAAAGTTGAGGTAATAGGGGTCCATACCTCAACATCTGGAAGGTTCAATCTCTCACTTTTAGAGACTAAAAGGATAACATCTTCAATCTTTCTTAGTTGACCATTTTGAGCAGCACGGGTTTCTAACCTATAAATGTACTCTGTAGGAGTTACTTGTAAGATCAGGCTTTTGTCTAGTTCATTAATTACTCGATCCCATGCGTGTCCAAGTCCACTTCTCCGTTTTTTTAGTACTTCATTTACAAATTTTTCAATGCCATAAAGAATTAGATCTTTACATAAGACTCCTAGTCTGAGACGATAATCTACTAGAGATTCTCCTTCAATTAGAGAGAAATCATCCTAGAAGCTAAGGGTGGTGTCATAATTCGTCTAAAACAAAGAAAACACAATTTATTAATAAAACTATGTTTATTCTTACCCCAGATCTACCCACTCTCATTTATTTGACTTATTTTACTATTTTTACTTATTTTAATATTCAAAAACTTTGCTTTGATACCAATAAAGTTTTTTATAACCTTAAAGACAATCTAGTAGTGATGACCGCTACGCATAGATTAGAAGTAACTATTTATATACTTGTATTACTTGCTAATTACTTCCAATAAGCACATGAAATGTCAACATCATTGTAATCATAGAGTATCACATATGCAATTGTTGATAGTCGGTTTTCGTTATAGTCAAAGCTTTACTCATTTGTCTATTCGGCTGCCATCAAGTTGAGTAGTCTACATTCTCGGCATATCACCGAGTAACACAGATCTATTCCTAATTTGAATTCGAGGGAAGTAGTGTGAATAGTTATCATTGGTATGGTTATATTACATAATTTCTTACTCTCTCTACATTTTAGGGAATGTGTCTAATCAAGAAGCTTCCACATGTCTTGATAGTTATTCCGGTAACTGTTACTTTAGATATGATAGTCGCTTATAAATACATGAGAGGAACTCTATAAGAGATATTTGATAATTCTTCACTATTCTTAACTTTCCCTATTCACACTTAGTAACTTAGGAGTTGGAGTGGCTATACCGGATTAGCCTTAGTATCGAAAGCTTTTCCTTTCTTTGCATGACAATTCTAGTTACTAAAATCTACCAATAACTTTAGGTACTGTCTATTTTTTCTCAAACACATACATATGGCAAAAACTAGAATAACTAAGAGTGTAAATGCAGGTGTTGGTACTTCCTCCGAATACCATGAGAGAGAGGGGGAGGGGGGGTGGGGTGGAGGAGGCGAAGTAGGCATACTGATGAGCAATGTCTGATATGGTTTAAGCAACTTTGCCTCAATTTAGCCAAATAAAACTAGTAATTAAATAAAAAACATGAATAGATCCTTAACTTTCTTCATAATAGTGTTCATCCAAATTAAAACAAAGAGCATGGCAATTACGACACTTAGAACAACAATGACTAAATTTATTCACTTGAGTTACAGAAAAAGCAAGCCAAGGTTGCGATGAGACCCTCGGCTCCTACACCTAAAAAAATTGACAAAGGCAAGCAACTGCAGTAGGTGCACCATGTTGGACTCTTGCATGTCAGCACTCTTACTGTAATGAGTAAGCAATTCCAAATTGAGAAGAGCACTTTCACTCTTGAGGTTTTGGAGGAAGTTATACCACAACACATCAAGCTGCCATAGTTTAAAACTTATGACGGGATGAAGGATCTTAAAGATCATTTGGAGTACTATTGTACAATGACCAAGTTGTATGGTTTGAGTGATGTGGTGGCTTATTAAGCTTTTCCCATAACCTTGAGGATTGTGGCCAATACATGGTTCAAACATTTGAAACCAAACACCATTTCTTGTTTCGAAGAGCTAGCAAAAGTGTTTCTTTAGCACTTTCTTGCAAGTAAGCTTCCTATTAAGGATTATTCAATCCTTAACACAATCAAACAAAGATTAGAGATTACTTGGCCAGGTTTGTGGTTGAGATGGTTCAAATCCTAGAATTGGATATAAGCATGGCCTTCAACGTCGTAATTGATGGAGTCAAGCCCTATGGAGACTTTTTCAAGTCTCTTGCAAAGAATAAGTAAAAAACTTTCACTAAGTTCAAGGCCAAGGCCACTTCATACATTTGATAGGAAGATCACATTTGATAGGAAGATAACATAAAGGCTTGATGAAAAGCCGATCAGAGCAAAGGAGATAGGAAAAATGACAAGAGGAGAAGTGCAAAAGATAGACTTGGGACAGATGATGAGCAAAGTTCAAATGCCAAGAGAAAGAGACCAAGGATTCTAGCATATTCTTCTTACATACCTGTCAATCATCTAATTTCGGACATATTGATGGAGGTACGTAGACAGAAAGGCATTTTGCAGTGGCTAGAAAGAATGAGAGGAAATCCCTCGAGGAGAAATTCCAATAAGTACTGCAATTTCTAATGTAACATAGGCCATAATATAGATGAATGCATCTAACTCAAGAATGTAATTGAAGATGCAATTCAATGTTGGCATTTGCATAAGTTCTAAGTGCATGATGCTGAGAATATTGAGAGACCATCTTAGAGGAGATGTGAGGAACACGAGAATGACACTTAGCCAGCTATTGCTAAGAGAGATGTAAGGGATAGAAGTTCTAGTAGAGCACCCAATGGAGTAATCAACACTATTATCGGCAGATCTATTATAGGCTAGTTAAGCTATTCATGTCTAACTAATGCCAAAAATTATGTTTATAACATCCAAGGCAAGAAGGTTAAGATTGATAACACAATCTCTTTCGTAGAAGAAGACTTTAAAGGCATCTAGTGGTCACATGATGATGTAATTATTATCAATGCAAGAGTTGCCAACTTTGAGGTCAAGAAAATTCTTATTGATATTGAAAGTTCGGCAGATATCATTTTCTAGCATGCTTTTAACTATATGAGACTTTAGATTAAGGTACAGCTAAGATCTTATAAATATGATTTGTATGCCTTCAATAGTAAACTTGTCTAAGTAGCTAGAATAATTCCTTTACCGATCCAAATTGAAGATGATGAGCATGTTATAGAGGATAAAGTGGATTTTCTCATCATCAAATGTTGGTCCCCAAGAAACATGATCATAGGATGGCTGTGTTAACATCTATTTATCATCATTTCTTTAACTGCACATCTTAAAGCCAAATTCCTTACTCCTATGGGAGTTGGTGCGTGCAAAGGGGATCAACAGTTGGTAAGGTCCTTATACATGAGGGCCTTGAGACGAGAAGAGGAATTTCAAGTAAAAACTTGTCTGGAAGGCAAGTTAGTCAACATGAAAATTACCGAGTATGATACTGAGTAAATCTCTTTGGGAGATGACCTTAGGAAAACAACAAAGATAGGGAAACCCTTGTTAGTAGATATTTGGCAAAGTTTGATCAACTTCTTATGAGTCAATACCAATGTGTTTGCATGGTCCCCTTCGGACATGTTAGGTATCTTGAGAGACGTTATGGTACATGAGCTCTAAATTGATCGGAGTATAGAGGTGATCCAACAAAAGAAACAACATTTTAGACTAGAGAGATAAGCAACTATAGAAGAAGAAGTCCAAAACCTATTGAAGGTAGGATTTATTTAGGAAGAGCCTTATCTGACTTAGCTAGCCAATTGTGTACTAGTCAAGAAGTTTAACGGTAAGTGGAAAATGTGCATAGACTCCATGGATCTTAACAAGGCTTATCTCAAGGATTATTTCCCATTACTGAAAATTGATTAGATAGTAAATTCAATCGCTGGACATGCATTACTTTCTTTTATGGATGCTTTCTCAGGTTACAACAAAATCAAGGCAGACAAGGAGGACGAAGTCTACATGTTATTTGTTACCGATTTTGGAACATATTGTTATATAATAATACCCTTTAGGTTGAAAAATGCTAGTGTAACTTACCAAAGACTTGTTACCAATATGTTCAAACCACAAATCCACCGAAACGTCGAAGTATATGTCAATGACATGATTGTGAAGAGCGTAACAAAGGATCAATATCTTGTTGATTTTGAGGAGACATTTACCACTCTTAGGAGATACAATATGAGGCTTAACCCATAGAAGTGTGTTTTTAGTGCAACTTCGAGAAAGTTTCTAGGATACATGGTCACTCAATGTGGCATTGAAGCCAATTCGAGAAAGATTGAGGCAATAATGGCTATGAAATCCCCCTATATAGTCAAGGAAGTACATGAACTCACTGGGTGAATTGTCACTCTCAATTGGTTGAAGCATAGACAGATATGTAGAATTCCTTAAAATCTTAAAAAATCTGGAACAGTTCAAATGGTTCAATGATTGTGAAAGAGCTTTTAATGATCTTAAAGAATTCCTTACATTATCCTCGATACTCTTAACATCCATTTCTAGAGAAAATTTATATTTGTACTTGTCAATCAACTACCAAGCTCTTTCTTTTGTATTGGTTCGAATTAATGGTAAGGAGCATTGACCCATTTATTACATAAGTCATGTCTTGTAGGGGGTAGAGTATCGATACACAAAAATTGAGAGGTTTGCTCTAGTAGTGGCTTTCTCGGTAAGGAAATTAAAGCTATATTTCGAGGCTGACCAGATCACAGTGCTCATTGGCGGTACGAATGCTTGCAAAATAATTTCAATCTTTTTCAATCTATAAGGTTCCGAGAAATAGGACTATTGTTTCCAATAAGTTCTCAAAATTGGTTAGTATGGCATTCCTTGACTTGAGCAACAAACTTTTTGTCGAGTTTCTTCTATAGAAAAGTTTATCTACTCTTTCGCAGAGCTGTAAATTGGTTCCTTGCCTAAAAGAAGAATCTTGGATGGATCCTCTTATAGATTATTTAAGAGATGGTACTCTTCTTAATGATAAGAAAGAAGCACAAAGATTGGTTTATAAAGCTACGAATTATACGCTAATAGATGATTAGCTATACAAATGTAGCATGTTACAACCCTATCTTCGATGCCTTCCTTCGAAAGATGCCTAACGGGTGTTATCTAAACTACATGGAAGCTTATGCAATAACCACGTAAAAGAATAGACATTGCATGTTCACGCATTGTAGCTTCACTATTATTAGCCAAGCATGAAAGAAGATGTAAGGAGGGTTGTTTGTCATTGTCCATAATGCCGGAAGCATGAGGTGCCGAGTCATGCACCTTTAACTGAACTATGTTGCCTATTTAGTCCTTGGCCTTTTGTTTAGTAGGGTTTGGATATTCTTGGACCCTTCTCGAAGTTTATAGCCCAGTGAAAATTTGTCATTGTTGCAATGGATTATTTTACAAAATGGGCAGAAGCTGAGGTAATAGCAAGGATCATCGAATAGAAAATGGAGGCATTTGTCTTCAACTCCATAATATCAAGATTTGAAGTTCCTTTTATGATAATTACAAACAATGGCCCATAGTTTGACAACAATAAGTTTCGAGCATTTTGTAAGAAATACGGCATTCGCCTAAACTATACATTTGTAGTACACCCTTAGACGAATGGACAAGTCAAAGCTGTTAACAAGATCATCATATACGGCTTAAGAAGGAAAGTTAATCAAGTTAAGGGGAGATAGGTCGATGAGCTACTGGATGTCTTATGGGGGTATAGAACTACCTACAAAACTATAATAGGGGAAACCCCCTTTTGGTTAGCATATGGTATGGAAGAAATTTTGCTGATTAAGTTAGATTTGCCTAATATAAGAATGTAGTATGTTGATGTAATAGTTAATTAAGTTAGATTCACAATAGATTTGGACACCATTGAAGAAATTAGAGATATTGAAAAAGCAAGGGTTGTGGCGTACCAACATAGAGCATCTAAGTATTACGATAAAAAAGTAAACCATAAGGTTTTTCAACCTAGGGATTTGGTTTGTTGAGAGATGGAAGCAACTAGTGCTCAAGAGAGTTAAGGAAAGCTTGACCTAAATTGGGAGGATCCTGTTAAGGTCTAGGAAGTCGTTGGTGAGGGGTCCTATTGACTAAAAAGGTTAGATGGATAAATCATCCCTTGAGCATGGAATGCTAAGAATTTGAAACTTTATTTCAATTAATTGCCTGGATGATGTTCATGTCTACTTATTTTGTAAGGGAATAACCTAATAGTTTGTAAGGTGATAGCCTACTTGTTTATGGGAAATATATTTGAAGTCTTATTTAGTTTCTTGATCTATTCATGATTGATGAGTTAATAAGTTCAAACTATGGAGCGAATGAACTGACAAAAGTTTTAGCCTATTGCATTTAACAAACTTCATAAATTAATCCTATAACCTAGTAATACGGTTAGTCTATGTCTCAAATGGCTAACAAACAATGTCTATAAAAGATGCATGGAAGGCGTATGAGGTAAAACATGTTGAAAGAATAGGGCGTACGAAATAAAACATGCCAAAATAATTTGGCATACGAAGTAAAACATGCTGAGAAATACTTAGCGTGTAAAATAAAACATGCTGAAGAATAAGAACATGTGAAGCAAAACATGTTTATTAATAGAAAAAATCATGCACACCAAAGGTCTTTTTCATTCATTGCGATGTGATTACAAATACTTGACCAATCATCCTAGAGAGCTACTTACAAAGAATAACAAGTACAAGACAATCTTATAACCTAATGTTAGAGAAAGTAAAAGCAAATTTTGGATAAGAGGCTAGGGCTCCCTCAAAACATACTTCTTTTTTGGTGTTTAGGGTCTCAGAGTAGGTTGATTTTTCCTTTCGCTCATAGGGGATTTCCTTTGACAGACACTTGTCATCTTCCCTTAGATCCTTAGCACAAGCTTCGTTATTTCCCTTCTTAATAGTCTTGGCGCCTAATTCTTTGTTGTAGTCTTCATTACAACTACTGACTTTATTGTCGACGTTGGTAAAATCAAGGCAAGAGAGATTGTAATTGGGGTGAAACTTGGGGATTTCATTTCTTATTGCTTAGACCCCCTCCAACAACTTTTTCTGCAATAATCTCTCATATTGCCAATTGGAAATGATGATTTCTAGTACCTTTTCAACAGAGGGTCTTCTCTTCATAATCCTCTAACTCGGCAACATGACTTTGTAACTTTGTATTGTTGGTCTCTAGCTCTTTGATTTGTACCTTGAGCTTATCTTCCTCTTCACTCATGGTGCATGGAGTTCGGCCTAAACCCCAGCACTCTTCTTTTTTCTTCTATAGCTCCTCTTTTAGGCCTTTAGATTTCTTGTACTACTCTTTGACCTTAGCCTTAAGGCTTAAGACTTCATTGGCAACTAAGGAATATGCCAATTTCTTAGCAACCAATTTTTCCTAGTACTTTCTAGCCTCCATTTTGGCCCTTATCCTCATATTCTCAATGGCAACAGTCTGGGCTATAGATACATTATACTCATCCTTGATTTTATGCAACAATTTCATTTAGTACGATGATTATTTTAAAGATGACCTATCAGAATACATGAATACTATTGTTATTACCATCTTTATCTCTTTGTCAGCTTTGTTTAAAGTCATTAGAACGTGGTTGCTAATCTAAAAACAAATGGGAGTATTAGCAACTAAACAACTTTGGTAGTTGAGAGGATGCTATAGATACTTACATCATATAGCTTGGTTGTGATATGAGCCTTGTTAAAACTGTCGACCCTATCAACATCTTTATTTGTGATCTTTTTGTCCTTAAGAAGAATAATGCCTTTCATTAAGGCTAAAGATTTTGTCCTGTTGCCTAGGGTCGAGTTAGTATGTAAAATGGAATGCTTCCAACATGGGACAAAGTATTCGCGGACCTTCATATTGGGGACGAATTCAGCATTGTTGATGTTGAGATCTTTGTTGTGCATGGCTTCCTTCGTCCTTTTGTCTAAAGCTTTGGACTTCTTCGCAAGTGGTTAGCCGATAAGCTCCTTTTTAGGCCTTTTATTGCTACTCATTACCACCTCCTTTACTAGTGATGACCCTTCAGCGACAGTGGTGATTTCAGCCTCATTTTATGGTTGAGTTGTTTGGCCACCCTTTTTCGGCTCTATAGTTGATGGAACATTCTCAACTGGAGGTGCCTCAGTTTGTGCAACCTCAGCCAACCTAGACTTCTTCCTTTCTTTTCACTTTTTAGTTAGTTGGGAGGTCTTCTTTTGAGCCGTCGTTTGCTTTACCATGCCCTCTTTTCCTACTTTCTTCATAGTAGCTAGCCAAGTGGTAGCGTTTGTCAGCCTTTGACTTCTTGGCCTTGGCTTGGGCCAATAGTTTGGTAGGGTTTACTTGATTAGTATCCATATTTGCAATATGAAGTAAACATATTAGTATTAATGTGAGAGAAAAAGAACTCACACTCTGTACCAAGTAAGGCTCAAAGGTAACAATTCTTCCCCCAAGTCATAACAACGGCTTTCCTCTTATTGCAATACTCGGTATGGAGATTACTCATTAGTGTACCTTCCTTCTTGGAGAAGATTGGCTCTCCACTTTCAAAATGCCTTATTATTCTTTCGGTATCCTGATATCAAGCAAGTGCCCCTATCAATTTTAATATAGCGGATGTGAGTCCGAATCGATCCCTCAAAGACTTCGAGTACTAATATTAACCTTAGCTTTATTATCTAACCGGAAAATTATGAAAGTTTGAATTAATTAAAAATACTAAAATTAACAAACTAATTTATTTATAAGACTTGATTAAGCAATTGAAAAAGCGATAAAATTAAGAACGACTTCAAGAAAGTAATAACGTATTTAGGAATTATTTCCCTTAGAGTTTAACATGTGATCGCTTAAAATATATTCAATTCGATTTCTATTTTTCTTGACGGGAGCATTTGCTTGTCCTCAAGCAAATAAATCAAAACAAAACTTTCGGGACAAGAAACGCTAAACAAAATTTATCACTATTTAAGAAACCGGTGAATGAATATACTTGACCCGTAGAAAAGTAAGAAAATCATTCTCAACTAACTTGCAATAATAAAGTCAACCAATATCATATAATCATATTCGAATGCTCCAACAATACTTAATACTAGAGTTTACTAGTTAATTTATGAAAATCAAAGTTTACCCAAGTCATTTAACCAAGGATTCTTAAATTGAAAATTGGATTTAACATCTCGCCAACCGAGAAAGAGTCATAAAAATTTTGTCTATTTGACTAAAGTGTATACAATTCTCTTTTTCATCTCACCAAGCACCATAATCTAAAACAAACACATTTTACATCCACTCATCCTCTAATCATCCCCTTAATTCATGCTTTTGTTGAAAGGTCTTTTTAAATTTACCTTATTTAAGCACAATTATGATGGTAGCGGGAAAGAATCTCGCTCTTCTAATGGACCAAGACCGATCCATACCAACTTATTCCTTATATTGATAGCGGGAAAGAACCTTGCTCTTCTGACGGACTAAGGCCGATCCATATCAATTTTTTTTATTAGAATTGGCATTGGGACTCAATCTCGCTCTTCTGATGGACCAAGACGAATCCTTACCAATTTTTTCTATTCTTACACTTGTTATTACTTTTGACCTCCATTCATTATGATTTTTCAAGGGTTTCACAAAAGATGAGTTTCATTTGTTTGTTTGCTAAAAATTATAGGACTCTTAAAAATTTCTAAGAAAAAGGTATATATAAAAGTAAATTTAAAAATAACCATGACTAACTCTCAACTAGTGATGTTGCTCCAATCTCAAGTCCTAAGCTAAATAACTCGTAACTTTGCCTTTCACAAATTTGACTAATTAATTCTAGTAAAGTATAATAAGATCAATAATAATCAAGATGAAACAATTAATTTGGCTCAACACTTGTTAATCACCTATTGCAAGTTAACTTAAAAATTAACTGGGTCAAATGTGAATAATTGGTATCCTAAACAGTAATAAATTCATATATATCCTTTCCCCATACTTAATAACGTACATTGTCCTCAATGTATGACTAAGAAAGCACAATAGCAAGTTATCAAATAAGACAAAAACATCATAGGGAAAAAGGAAATACATGTATTGAAAAAGAAACTAATACTTCCCTACCTTGAAGCTTAAGATACTCTAGTGGAGAAAGAGTGGCTAGTAGCTCGGCAATAGTGCCTTCATGATTAGAACATGATGTAACAAATGTGGACCTCCTTCAAATGATCTACTTTTCACGATTTTCTATTGACAACCTGAGAAGAAACATTGGATTGGGTTGGATTTGATGAAGAAATGTGTTGATGAAAAGTAAATTGTGAGGAAAAGAAGAAGAGAAGAGAAAAGAAATATGTGTTGACGTGTGGAAGTGTGTGTGTTGAAATAAATAGGGCGTGTACTGAATCGTGTGGGTTCTGGGCAGACACAGGCTGGGACACGACTGTGTCCCACGCTTGTGTAACTCTCTGTGTTCATGCGTGAATTCTGGACGCACGCGGGCTGGGACACGACTGTGGACACTATCATGTCTCATGCCAGTATAACTCTCTGTTCGCGAGTGGGAATTCTGGGCACACACGGGCTGCTGTGACACGACCGTATCCCTTGCCCGTGTAACTTTTTGTGCCCATGTAGTGAAACCGAAATCTGGGCGGACAAGGGCTGGGACATGACTGTATCCCATACCCGTGTAACTTTCTGTGCATGGGCAAATTAAAGGCCTGGATGGACACGGGCTGAGATACGACCGTATCCCTTGCTCGTGTAACTTTCTGCTTTTTTTTTTGTTGAATCATGAATATAATTTTAAAATAAAGGAAACTTAAAGAAATAAAAGTAATTAAACTAGAAAAATAAAAAAGAAAACTAAAGCGAAGAATAAAAATGAAATTAAAAGGGAAAAAAAAAAACCTATGACTAAAATTGAAACAAATAAAAAAATAAAGGAAAGTTAGATAAAAGAAAAATAAAATGAAATAAACTTAAAGAACTAAAGTGTAAGCAAAGTTAAACTTGGATTGCCTCCCAAGAAGCGCTATAGTTAATGTTGACAGCTCGATGGGATACGTCTTGTAATTCATGATTCTTCATCCAGGTGGAGATAAAACTCCTCCTGTATCTCACTTTCGAACCCTCCATACAAGTGTAAATTTACCCTTCGGCCATCGACCTTGCCAGTTCCATTTCATTGGTGCATTACTTCCATAGTTTCTCTCCTTATCATGCCACTTATCAAATTCATGTAGCCTAAACTTCTTCATTTTATCCGCTTTTAGCTTAGATACGGTTGTCATTGGGAGTTTTGAACTTTTCACCGTAAAGACATGTGCCAAATGATTTTTTGACAGTTTTGGTTCCAAAATTGGTGGCTTCTCTTTGAAAGATTTTAACCTAAGATCCTTTGGCTTATGAAGCGGATCAATCCCCTTCTTGTCCCCACTAAATTCATGAACTTCTATTTGAGCTAGAACTTCTATTTGAGCTACCACTTCTGCACAATTGGGGTTAATTACCAAATTTTCATCTCCCTTTTGCAAGCAATAGCTTGAGGAATCCTTGGCAAGCGTTTCTTGCATACATGTAGATGTAATGATATTAGTGGCATTAACATTATGACTTATGTCCTCTGAGTTAAGAAATTTGTTCGTTGTTTCTGGAGTTTTAAAAACTATTTCATCATCCCAGACTCGTAATATCAACTTATGCTCACTAACATAAAAAACAGCCTTAGCAGTAGCTAGGAAGGGTCGACCTAAAATGATTGGCACCTCAATATCTTCATCTATATCAAGTATAACAAAATCCACGGGAAAGATGAATTTGTCTACTTACACTAAAACATTCTCTATGATGCCT
Source organism: Lumnitzera racemosa (assembly GCA_024138005.1). Taxonomy (NCBI): domain Eukaryota; kingdom Viridiplantae; phylum Streptophyta; class Magnoliopsida; order Myrtales; family Combretaceae; genus Lumnitzera; species Lumnitzera racemosa. The sequence goes on along the minus strand of JAMXBC010000007.1, from coordinate 67,894,454 downwards.
CTAGGGTATGTGATAGACCTATCGGCTAATTGAAGGCTCATGCGCGTTAATTTAGGTTCTCCTAACCCTAGCTTTTTGAACAATTTATGCGGCATCAAATTTATACTAACTCCTAAGTCTGCCAAAGCATTATCTATTAACAAATTGCTAAGCATACCCTGGATCTTTTAATTTTTGCGGTAGCTTTTTCTGGAGAAGTGCCGAACATTCCTCGTTCAATGTGACGGTTGTAAGCTCCTCCAACTTCCTCTTATTCAATAGAAGATCTTTTAAAAATTTCGCATACTTTGGCATCTGCAAGATGACATCAATAAGAGGTAAGTTAATGTGTAATTGTTTGAAAACATCAAGCAATTTACCGAATTCCTTATTCTGATCAGTGTAACTTTGCTTAAGGCACTACAGGTAAGGGATGGGAGGCTTGTACTCCTTCACTTTCGATGATTCCATACTTTCTTTTGATTTTAGTGGCTTTACATCTTCCTTACGGTTGACTTCCACTTCTTTCTCAACTACTTCCTTACCATCCTTCTTCTCCACTTGTAGTTTTCTACCATTTCTTAAGGTCACTGCATTAACATGTTCCCTAGGATAACCTTAGTATTCACTGGGAGTGTCCTTTGTTGCCTCTCAGAGATCATTTTTGCAAGTTGACCAATTTGATTCTCAAGGTTGTGATTTGAAACCTCTTGATTCCTCAGCGATGATTCAATGTTAGATAAGCGAGCCTCATTGCCTTGAATATATTTTGTGAGAAGTTCTTCTATACTGGGCTTCTTTTCTTGAGAAAGAGGAGGTGGGGATGGTCTTTGAAATCCAGGTGGGCCAAAGTTGGTCTTCTGCTGGCCTTGGTTTTGATTTCCCCATGAGAAATTGGGGTGATTCCTCCATCCAGGATTATAAGTGTTGCTGTAGGGGTTATTTTGTTGCTTGGGTGGATTTCCTAGATTATCTACCTGTTCTAATTGTTCTTGTGCTCCGTACCCCTGCATACCAAAGTCACTTACATGCGATTGCACTTGTTGAGGTCCAATAGAGAGTGCATCAATCTTCTTACTCAATAAGTCTATCTTGGTTGCCAAAGCAGTGGTAAAGTCTACCTCATAAACTCCAATGGCCTTTTGCTTGGCTCTAGTAGTTTCCCATTGATAATTGTGCTTGCTCAGGTGTCTTTGTGTTCAAAGTACCTCCTACAGATGCATCAATCATCTATCTAGTAGATAAATTGAGACCATTATAGAAGGTCTGAATCTGCATCCATAGTGGAAGGCCATGATGTGGGCACCTCCTGAGCAAGTCCTTAAACCGCTCTCAAATATCATATAGCGTCTCCGCTTCCAATTGAGCAAAACAAGAAATATCATTCCGAAGTTTAGCGGTCTTTGTAGGTGGGAAATACTTCTCCAAAAATTTCTCTACCAATTCATTCTAAGTTGTAATTGAATTTCTTGGTAGGGAGTTCAACCACTGTTTTGCTCTACCCCTTAAAGAGAAAGGGAATAGCCACAGTCGGATGGCATCATCTGTGGCTCCATTGATTTTAAATGAATCATAAATCTCTAGAAAGCTAGAGATGTGGGCATTAAGATCTTCATCTTGGAGACCATCAAACTGAACATATTGTTGCACCATTTATATGATGTTAGGTGCAATTTGGAAGTTATTAGCCGCGATGGTTGGCCTTACAATACTAGAGTCAGCTCCAATAAGTGTAGGCCTTGAATAATTGGGCATGGTCCGATTTGCTTCATTCCCGTTGTTAGCCATGTATGGTGGATCTTCTTGCTCGATGAATTGAGTATTGGGCTCTTGACCTTCTTCCTTGATTTCAACGATTGACTCGTCGTCAATGGTAGCTACAATTTGACTAGGTCGCGATCTCAAATTTTGAAGGCAGTTCTCTCAATTTTAGGATCAAGTTCTACCAAATCTTCCGAGTTACTTCGAGTCATGCACTACAAAGGCAAGAAATATAGAATCAATTGCAGCTCTTAGCTAATGAAAATAAACAATGAAAACAAAAGAAAAAAAATGGTTAAAGTAATAAAGCAACTAGTGTTCTTAATATCGAAAGTCCCTAGCAACGGTGCCAAAAACTTGATATCAGGCAAGTGTATCTATCAATTTTAATATAGCGGGTGTGAGTCCGAGTCGATCCCTCAGAGACTTCGAGTACTAATATTAACCTTAGCTTTATTATCTAACCAAAAAATTATGAAAGTTTGAATTAATTAAAAATACTAAAATTAACAAACTAACTTATTTATAAGACTTGATTAAGCAATTGAAAAAGCGATAAAATTAAGAACGACTTCAAGAAAATAATAACGTATTTAGGAATTATTTCCCCTAGAGTTTAATATGTGATCACTTAAAATATATTCAATTCGGTTTATATTTTTCTTGACCGGAGGGATTCACAACTAAAGTTAATACTTTTCTTAAGCATATTAACCCTAATCCTAAATTATTCACTGGAATCTCTTCACTTAGTAATATAATTTAGAATTGCATTAATGTATATTGAATTCCCATACAAATAATTAACTTTCCGGAAGAAACATGTATCTTATCTCTAAGTATACATGTAATTCTCTCCAATTATGTAAAGATCTAATTATACATGTAATTTCTCAATCAACATGCATAATATCATATATTGATATTCAAGAAATATCAATTAACAATTAAACGACATAATTGAATCAAGTAAAGATAGAAACTTTACTGAGAATTCTAAATCAATCCAAGAATCACATGAAACCCTAGGTTCCATAATCTTAAATATACGAATTCTAAGCTATCATAATGAATCTAAAAACGAGTTCCATAAAAAACGTAAAATAAAACATGGAAAACCCCTTTAATTGATGAACAATCTCTCTAATCTTGAAGTCGGTATTGTTCTCGCCTTCTCCTTCTCCTTCTCCTCAAGTCTCTTGTCTTCTCTAATGTCTCTTATGTCTTTTGAAATCCTAATATGTCCTTTTATAGTGTATCAAAAGGTTTTCGTTTTTTTTACCCGACACGACCTGGGACATGACTGTGTCCCTTGCCCGTGTAACTTTCTGCTCCTGGCCAATTTTTTTCTACATGGATTGTATAACTTCAAATCTTCATAACTTTTTCGTTTGAACTCCGAATTGAGTGAAATTTGATTCCTATTATTCGTTTTCAATCTTAGAATACGTTCAAACTTAGAAATTAAAATTTTACTCAATTAAGTATCAATTTATTTAAAGAAAACAAAAAATGTGAGGAAAATACTATAAAATCACCATATATAATATATTAAAATCAGAGTTATCACATCCTAGAAGAACATTTTATTGTTCCTCCTTTCTTAAATCTTCTCTACTGTAGCAGCATCATTTGACATAAACTCTTTGTCCTTTGTATGGACTAGCTTGGTCCATTGAGTCTAAAAATCTAACTCTTCATTTGATGCGATAGGCACAAATTTGTTGTGCCACTTATGGATCTTAGACTCTAACCATTCATGAACTTCCACCCATGCCTCATAGCAACAAAATACCAACTCTCAAGTTGCCTCCTAATCATGAAGAAGTACTGGAACAATTGAGGCATAATCTTGATTTTAACCTCTTCATGGATTATTTTGGAAGCCTCTAAAAGCTGATATGTATTTAGTGAAAACATATTTGGTACGGCTTGGAAATAATTGAAGAATTGCTTGATGAATGGTGAGAAAGGGAAGTGTACTCCAAAATCATGATATTTAAGGTAGAGATGGAACTCATACTCCATCAGAAAATACACTCCTTCCTCTTTTATCAGCCTCCGAAGATTCCATGCCCTTAGAAGGTCTTGCTAGTACTTCTTGTATTTTGAAACAAGGACCTTATTGGCAGTATTGATATCTTTGTTTGGAAAATCAAGGAAATAGATTATATTATTGTACAGATACCTAGCTACAGATCTTCCTTCCTTATCGTCTAGGTAAGTATCAACTGTAAGGGAATTGATTTGAGTGAGGTTGTCCCACCGCTCGACCACGCTATCAACTGAACTACCTAAGGAATAAGTTGCCTCGTTCCTTTTTTGGTAGGGGGAATCAGCCTTAATCTCCGTTGCTTTAGAATCTAAAAGGACAAGTCAACAAACTACATTATGAACCATACTTAATTGATTATGAAGAATGTCATAGAATTTGAAAGTCGAGATGTCGAAAGTAAATGAAAGCTTGTAGATGCAACTAAAGAAATCTATTTTGATTTTGAATAGTCCTTTAAATACAAATAATTTATCCTCATAATTGCAAATGTGTTTCTGATGGTAATGACGTACTGGTTAAATAATGGTACGTATTGTTGATGTATGTTTCGAGATAGAAATCTAATGGTTGTTAAGTCTCTAACGGTTATTAGGCTCATGGCATAATGATGACCGAGGTGATAGATGTCATACCTTCCACTTTTTTGGTCTCTTTAACAAGCGGGAAATTGAAAATTGTGACTTTTCGATTGGGATGCGATTCTTATTACTTCCCACCTCATTCAACATCTAAGGAACTACTCCTCACTTAGCCTCTAATATATTATATGTTACTCCCTTTGTTGAATCCTTAAATAGGGGAGATGGGGGGCAAATGTTGATAGTTAATTTTCATTCACTCGGATTGTAATGCATTGATAATCAAAGCTTCACTCACTCATTCATTTGACTGCCATTAGGCTAAGTAATCTACATTCTTAGCATATTACTGAGTAACATAGATCCATTACTAATTTGAATTCGAGGGAAGTGGCATAAATAGTTATTACTAACATGGTTATATTACATAACTGCCCATTCTCTCTACTTTTTAGGGAATGTGTCTAATCAAAAAGCTTCTACGTGTCCTAATAGTTATTTCGATAATTGCTACTTCAGATACGACAGTCATCTATAAATATGAGAAAGGAACTTTGTAAGAGATATCTGATAATTCTTCACCACTCTTAACTTTCCTTATTTACACTTACTAACTTAAGTATTGGAGTGGCCATACTGGATTGACCCCAGTATCGAGAGCTTTTCCTTTCTTTCTAAGGCAATTTTAGTTACCAAAATCCATTAGCAATAGCAATGGTATAAAACAAAGCTTAATATCATTACTTATTTATAATTTATGGACTTGATAAATAAAGTTGTAAGTCTTTCAAATAACTACTTATTACATATTAAACTAACATAGTTTACATAAATTTATTTCCTTGCATGCTGTCTGCCAGGCCCACTTCTAAATCTTTAATTTTCACCAATGATTTGGATCTTTTTAGATAGAATCATAAGGGTTCCTGTAGGAAATCAAAACTATAAGGGTGTAAGCTACAACTAGCTTAGTAAGTTTCCCATTCATACCACCTTTCAAGCAAGTTGATTAATCGAACATATGGTATGCATTCATATAAGCACATGCAACAATATACGTAGCCTTTTGGTATTCGGCATATAATCTAGGGTTTACTTTCCCCCCCTTGACCTTGGGTTGAGGATTTCTTAGTTCCACCAGCATCTAAGTGTTCAAATTAACATAGAAGTCACTTAGCATGATATCCTTAGCCTTATAAAATAGCTACAGAGTCTCAGTTCTCAGTTGAACCCATGTCAGTATAATGATAAAGAGATGATATCCCTTGATTAGTATTAGGAAAACTAAATGGGCCCATTCTCACTATCTTCATAAGGAAACTAATCTTTCGGTTATCTAGGAGAACAAAACAAATATTCATCCTATAATGTACTATCATTCCCAAGAAGAAGGATTCTTTAGTTAGCTAGAGGAACCAAAAGAAATGTTCACAAAGGTCCTGTAAATAAATCATAAGAGAAGGATCTCTTGATCGATCCTAAGAAGGTCTAAATCAAATGAGAAAAATGCCTTCCTTAACCACTAAATGACTAGAGACTAATCAGATCTCTCATCGGCCTCCAAATGTATAAAAACCCCAAACATAAGAATGGATATGGCCTCATCTAATGTGTGACCATCCTAAAAGTCACTTAGTGTGCAATAAATAAGGATGGTTTTAGCCTTCCATTCCATGTATAATAAAAGGTGGTTTATGCAATATGCAATGTAGGACCACTTTAATATTCAAGCTACAATATGCTTAATTCCACTTATTTTAGTGTTCACCCAAAGTATCACATAATCACAAGAGTCATGTCACGTCACCTTACAATTACCAACTTCTCTTATGGAGATAATTCTTAATGTTTTAATAAGCAAATCAAGCACATGCATTTTCTTGAATACCCTATGTAGAACAAGTTAAGCATATAATTAAAGATACTACTATTTTACAAGCACATACAAGTAATAATCACTATAAGTACTCACCTGGTCATTTGTTATTAGTCATAGTTATCTTTTGGTAGTTTTACTATTTCTTTTTCCACATCATGTTTGAATGGTCCTTCGTTCTTATTCCATAGTTTTTCAATCCTTATATAATGTTGAAATTGTTATGGTATTAATATGATATGTCCATATGTTGTTACAGTTCAAGTTAAGGGAATCCTATTTAGACATGATAGGTAAGTTATTTCTACGGTATGATTTTGTCTAGTTCTTTTAGTTTTTAGTCTTTTATTTTAAGGAACTCAGAATTTTTTTCTTGAACTTTTTTTGAGTAGAATAGTTGGAAAACTTCTTTTAAAATGAGTAAAGACCTTTATTCCTTTAGTAAACTTTGAAAATCAATTTGTAAACTAGTTATAAAACAAGAGTATTACTTATTTTAAAGAGTTATGAGGAGAAATTATTTTTGGAAAATACTTCTTTGTTGGAAAAAGTTTTAGACAAGGTCTAACACATGTTTTTGGGTAAAGAATCTTTTCTTTTGAAAAATATTAGAAGTTGGAAAGCTTACCTTGGTTTACTTAGAAAGAGTTTCCTAAATGTTTGAAAAGAAGAAGTTAGAAAACCATTTACATATTGAAAAACACAAAAGTTTGATAAGGATGTTTTAAACTTACATTTGGAATATTGAAAGAAATGGTGAAATAGTGTTGAAGAATGATTGGTGGGGCTTGATTGAAAAAGAAAGCAAAGCAAAGGAAAGTTTGTTTGAGGAAATTTGAAAAGAATGTTGGCAGTCTAAAAGTAAGCGGTGGTGCTATTTATATAAATAGGTTAAATTAGCTTATTTAGGAAGATTTGGATTACTTAAGCAAATTAACCATCTTTATGATTAACTATCTTAGTGGTTTCTTGTAAAGATAACAATTTGACTCATGTTGGAAAATATGGTCCACCCTTCTCGAAGTGGCATCCTACTTGTGGAATTATTGGGAAACATTTTTAACATGTGTTGATGCATTCAACTCGTTTTGTCATCTATGGCATCATTTCAATAATTTAAGTTTCTCTTCATTGTCTTTTAGATTTCTATGATGTATTCATGAATTATTTACTAAATGGTTTAGCAAAATCATGGTTTCTTAGGTTTCTTATTATAGTCTTTAAGTATCTAGTTAAATTAGTATGTATAGTGAAGATTATAGTTTGCTTATGATGCTTATCTCTTAGTTAAGGGTTTTAACTCCATTATAAGAAGCTAGGTTGTATTTGACTTGGAAGACAAAAATTTGTTGGTTTGCACCATTATTAGCATCATTTAGAAGAGTTAGAAACACATTTCACCCATTTTCTTCCTTTCCTAAACCTAATATATCATTGCTTACATCATCATATTCGCATTCAATTTCTTACCCCATTTTTCTAGCTATCTTTCTCAATAACCTACTAGCCTTCTTCAATCTTAGTATTATGTGTGAATGGAAAATAACCTAGGCGCTACTTTGATGAATGGAAGTTAGTCTTCTTTTCTTTTTTCCACATGTTAATGTAATGAGACTATTAGGTTATGGCTTACATCATCTAACTTATTCAACTTTGTTTCTTCATTCTTTTCGTTTTTTTCCACTTGTTTATGTAATGAAATTATTAGGTCATGGCTTACATCATCTAACTTATTCAACATTGCTTCTTCATTAACCTAGTCTTTTTTCTACATGTGTTGATGTACAAATGTATTAGCACCAACATAATCATGTTAGGATCTTCATAGTTTCTTTTATGTGTTGGTTATATCTATTTTGTTAACTTGTTAGTTTTCTTTAAGTCTTTTGATTTAACTAATACTCTTGTGTTGACTTTATTTGACCAACTATTCAAACATCTGACAAGTTAATTCTAAGGAATATAGATACTTTCTATCACTATTTATAGGTGTCATAGTGAATCTTGATCATATCTCTAAAATGTCTCTATCATATCTCAACATAGCATTGGATGCACCATTACAAAGGAATACTTGTTGAAAACTTAACCTAACTTACTTATTCATCAAAAGACAACATTGTTTACATGATAAGGGGTTTTTACATCGGAGTTTAGTTAGATATTTTGCTACAACTTATGTGTACAACATAGTATTTACATCAAAATATGAACCAACTTTTTCCTTTATTGTCTTTACAGTAATAGGATCTCTGACCTAATATTAGTTTCATACAACAGTCACTGATTCCGACTCATGCTCTCAGTATACATATCCCCCTTAAGTGTTGGGCCCTTCATGATAAAGTTAACTTAAGGATAAAACATTTTTCCCCTTAGTTACTAAAGTTGAGCGAGAGTGGATAACAAACAACATAATATAGATAATATGATAGACAATACTACATATCACAACTGAAACATTTTAATCATAACTGATAAGTTTAACATCACATATGCATTCGCCCAACTGGGCACTTAGTGCTAGCAATGCAACATGCTATGCTCATATATGTGGCATGTATCGATATCGATATCCTATGCCTTACAAACTTTTTCCAGTTAGTTAACATAACTGGGCATTTGGATACAACATCTAGGAACTTGGGGTAATAAGGAGTTGCCTAAGAGTAGGACCTTTACCAAATTGGATTATACACTGTAGTCTACCATTTTCAAAAAGGACAACAAGGAGCTACTTGGGAGTAGCACCCTCAACTTTACAAAATTAGATTACACACTGTAGTTCACCAAATCTAAGTGGCAATACTACCAAATTAGACCACATACTGTAGTATACCAAATGAAAGTGATAATACTGCCAAATTAGACCATACACTGTAGTTTACCAAATTTGACTATTAAAATAGTCATAATGTTTGGGCAATGCAATCTATATGTTTCCAAAAACTGAGTTCATAAAGCATACTTTTTCCATGACCATTTAGAAGCCTCATTTTGAAATTTTTGACCCATAGGTCCCAATTTTTGACCTATAGGTCCCTTTTTGTATCATTGCATGCCATGATATGCAATAGCAACTCAAGAATATCAATCAGTACAATCAATCTTCAAGTTTTATTCAACCTAGTTGCTTGATTCTAGTTTTCAAACTCTCCATAGCAAAAGTCTAATATCTCACTTAAGGTTCACTTAGGTGAATACTTAGAAGATTGAGTTAGCAATCACTCAACTTCCTTGGTTAACACAATTATTTGTAAGCACAAATCATTGCCCAACATGGCAACATAACAATTTACCTAGAATATAGTTACTGCCATTCAAAATTAACACATCAACATCTACTATATTAGCATATCAATTCACTCAAAATATACCCATATTTAATTAACATAGCATCAAATAGCATATAGTGTTATGAGTAGTGATATATTTACTCCAAAAATAGGTTAGATCTACTTACCTAGGCTTAACAATAGTGTAATATCTTATACTTTATGATGTGGTTCTTTGTGACATGCTTCTTCTTTACTTATCACACTTATGAAAATTTGACACAATCTTTAAATCAAATATAGGTTCAACTCGAACTATTATAAGTTTTCATTTCCGTATTTTTAAACTTCATTTGATCGTATTTTACTCATTTCCTATCTAATTTCAGTAAAATTTATATCTTCACGATCATTAGTTTGAGTACTATTAATATATATTAAGAAACAAGATCGATCAATATTGTCAAAAACCCAAAAATACCCTTTTATATTACAACTCGACCGTTCGCTACCTTAACTTTGTAATTGACTCGAGTAAGCTTTAGTATTGGACTAAAAACCCTAAAAATTATACTTTTTAAACTTGTCCATCAACACTTATTATACTCTAAAGGGTTTATTTGACACAGATTTAATAAACATTCTAATAGTATTAGTTACTATATTACATATTAAGCTAATATATAAGCTTATACTAGGAAAATATGTAATAAATAGTATACGAGCTTGATTAATTTCACGAAAAATCCTATCGAATCACAAAAATATGTAGTTTAATTATTGACCATGAATTATACTAAAATAGCTATTATAGATTTTTATGAAAATAGCGATTTTAACTCAAAATCAGCAAAAATTAAGCGAATAAGCAAATTTAATCACTAGATAAAATTCAAGTGTCCCAAATGTCATTATGAATATTTAGAAATCATAATACATAGGGCTCATACTTTGATTTTGTTAAAAACTAGTTAATTCACTAAAACAGCGAAATTGCTAATTTTATCCAAAATAATTACAATAAATAGTAAACATAATTATTTTAAAAAATTCTTGTTACTTCAACTAAATAAAAATATTGAGTATGCCACGTACAAATTTTCAATTTGAAAGGACATTATTTCTATTACTAAAATTTAATTCAATTTTTTTCCAGTCAAAACAGAGTTATTTCTTAAAAACCTTATATTTCCAATGATTATTTCTTAAAAATAAAATTACTACATTAATATATACATAAAATAACTCTAGAAAACTAAGTTTCATAATTAAAAAAAATATCATTTGCTATTTTTAGAAAAATTACAAAGTTTGAGTCGAAAATTTGATTTACCTGAACCAGCCACCTTTGGCCACCAAATCTTGTCAGAGGACCTCTTAGTGGTGCTTTCCTTGACTTCAAAAGGCCACTACAACTGGACAATAATAGCCTATTGAACCGATTTAAAGAGATTTCGTGCCTTATTTTTAATCTAATTTGTTTCAAAAAAATTCTTGAGTGATTTTCTATTTTTTCAGACTTCCAAAATGTTGTTTTTGAAGTGTACAAGACTTATTCATATTTTCAATTTGGAGAAGAATTTGTAAAAATTGGACAAGTGGCTTACACATGTCATTTTCTTATTTTTTTCCTTTTGACTCATCAATCCAATTTAATCCCTCGCTGCCACATCATGGGATGACTCATCCTTACATTTTTCTATTGGTTTTCCATTTTTTTATTTTAATTTACCTTATTTTAATAATAATTTCTTATTATATTGTATATTTAATATAAATAATGCATATTCTATGTTCATACATGTAGATTACATATAATTCGACTTCATTTATTATTATTGTAAGTTAATTAACTTATTTTTAATATTTCGCTATATCTAAAATCTTGAATTTCTTGTTTTCGATAATTATTGGCTTTTAGCGATAAATTGATGTTTTTCTCAAATTAATTTTTTTATATAGCTTATTTTGAGAAATTAACTTTACTTAAATTATTTCATCTAATTTTTCTAACTTTATTGTGAAGTTTCAAACAAAACAGATATTATAGTTTGGCACCCTAAATTTGTGGGCTCGGAACCTAGAGTGATTAAACTAACTGGAAATCCTGAGGTATTACAGTCACTTAACAATTTTAGTATATTTTGATTATATCTCTAAATATTTCTTGGTGAGTAACTTAGTATATACCAAAGTTTTTAGGGGTTTACAGGTACTCTTTCTTCTCCCTCTAAGTGTATGAGTGGGTAACAAATGGAGAACCCTATGAGTTGGATTCTTTAAGAGTGATCCTCTTGTGAACTCTAAATTGTAACTCTTTTCTCTACTTAGTTTCATCCAATATGAACTAAATTTAACTCCTTGGGGTAACTCACAAGGTAGAGTATAGAAATCAGATGATTGAATAAAATCTTTGTCATAAAGTCCCATGTTCACCCCCAAATTTTGCCATTGAAAGAGTGAACTTTGTATTCATATTCAAAATGAAATAGAAGTCCTACCTCCATAAGAGAGTTGTTCATGTTCCTAAACTCAAAGTGGTGAGAAACTCTACGTTGAGCCCTTCATACATTGATTCTTGAATACTTGACTATTTGTCCCAATACCTAATCTCAACTTATTCATGGATTTCAGATTCCATGTTTGCTTATTTGACAACGTCTTAATATAAGAAGCTAGACCTAGAGAAAGCCTTTTTTGACAACATCTTAAACTAAGTAAGATGTTATAGCTTTTCAAACTCTAGCATATGTTTTGGATATGGTAACAACATAGCAATTGGCTCTTCTTCTAAGCTTGGTTTTCAAGGTACCTTTCTAGGATAGCCCATAGAGCCTTGCTATGCACATTTTCTCTTGGTTTTGAGGAAGCCATCCTTGTATTGATAATTAAATACAATCCATAAAGACTTTCCCACACTTGAAATTTTGGCTATGTACAATTCTAATGTAGTATGGCTAAGCAAGAATGAGTGATAATGCAATTCCATCACCAAAACATCAAGGAATAAAAGCAAGAGTATTACTAATTGATCATGGAAAAGAATAGAAAGATAGAGATAGAGATAGAGATAAACACATACCTATAGTATGAATTCAATAAGAAGAACTTAAATCTTGAAAAAGAAGTTAAACAACATAATAGGAAGGAATATCAAAATTAAAAGAAGTGTTTTGGGTTTTGTTGATAGCTTATGGAAGTATTTAATAGAAGTGGAAGGTCAGTTTTGAAGGAAACTTGGCTAAATTAGAAAAGTTACAACCAATCAAATCTATAACTTGAAACAACAAGGTTTATAGGTAGATTCATAGGTGTGATTTTGGACCATGAACAATATTGCAAGAAATTTTGAGGTTAGAACATGATCATGGGCAAGATCGTAGGTGTAATCCTTAGGGCATGAAGATTTATGAAGTTTTATGCAATTTGCTCCGAGAGGATTACTCATAAGTTTATGAGTGTGATTCCTTGGCTGTGATATTTTGTTGAGACTTTCTCTTCTTCATCCAGTAGGGATCACTTCCAAGATTATCCGCATGATTTTAACTATGCTTCTTTATTATGCATTAAACTTCTTTGCAAGCTTCCTTGAACCTACAAGACTTAGAAAAAAGCATGTTGGGCTATTAATAGATAAACTTATAACCAAATCAAAGAAAAAATGTAAAAAGAAAGGGGCTTAGGTTACCTCCTAAGAAGCATTGTTGGTTAATGTTATTGGCTTGATGAATTGAGGTAATAGCTACCCATTTTCTTACACCATAAGGAGATTAAACTCTACTAGATCTTTACTCTTAAAGTATCTTCACAAATATAACTTTAATAAATGACCGTTCATCTTAAAAATTCCATATTTAGCTTTTGAAAATCTCTATTACTCAATAAGGAAATATTTGAGTCATCTTATATGGACTAGATGATAGCAATCAACCTTCAGGTCCCCTTACTCACTCTATAATTGGAGAGCTAGCTAATACAGTCTACCAAGTTCTCAACCATTATCCTACTCCAAAAGAAGCTAACCTATTGTGTTGAGCTAACTTAGCTATGTATTTGAGCTACCATAAGTTTAGCCTCCTCTTCACATAAGAGCAAGGTCTGTTTGAGCTAGCTGAAGACCTATAACCTATTATGTTGACTTATCATAAAGACCCTCCTTACTTCCCAAGCATAGAACAATCATGATGGTATCCTTTAGCAATTCTAGAATGAATGCTCTAACTTGGTGAAGGACCTAGACATTATCAATCTTATCCTAGTGAGTCATCTTTCATTATGTAGTAGGTCCACCAGCCTTTCCCCTAGACATACGTGTCCTACTCTTCATAGTCATGCTACTTGATACTAAGCATTCTATTTCTAAGACTAATTAAGGATTTTCCCTTTTTCCTTTTGTAGCATGAATGTAAATAGAATCTCACCCTTTTAGTAATTACATATGATAATGTAACCTTAGTTGTATAAGGTATAAATAACTTGCTATAAGCATTTATTTTAGTCAAATTCCTTGCTAATATTAATGAAATTACTTAGGTTTTCTCCCCTTTCTATGTTAAGGACCCTAATCATAGCTCATATAAGCCTTTAAGCAAGGTAGTATAGTGGGCTATCCTTAAACCCAATCTAGTGAGTCACATTTAGTGAGTTATAGGCCATGTTGAGCTTGAGAGTTATGTCACATCCACTAAGCTACTCATGAATTAGCTTAGTGTACTACTTGTATTTTCCATCGAAGCCCACCTACATTTTACCAATAGTTTCCAATGACCCTTTCATGCTATGGTAAGACTTTATTAGGGGGCTCATATTCTTGCCTTGTTTCTTACGCTATTAAACCATGTGTCTTATTATCTTGGTATCAAAGCTTAAGGGCTTGAAAAGGCTGTGAGTTGTGTTGTCGAGTAGTGAGTGTTCCTAAGTGTAGTATATTTGTATGTAGTTTGAGTTGCTTGTTTTTATTGTGTTCTATTGTGCTTTGTTTTCATTCCATGAAATAAAGTATGGAGTTGTTGAAGTAGCAATGATAGTTGGGATTGTAGTTGTTGTTTCATGTGCTTGTTTTGATGTTGTAGAAAGTGGTGGTAGTTATTGAGGAAAGTAGAAGTAATTGTCGTTTTATATTTGTTTTGCTATTGTTGTGGCGGATTTAGTAGTTGTTGAAGTAGTGGTTGTTAAAGAAGTACTTGTTGGAGTTGTATATTGAATTTTTGAGTAAGAAAATAACAGACCCAAGTGTAAATGTAATGGTTAGAGACAATGGGAGCAATACTCTAAGAAGTGGCTATCACATGGAATAAACCCATAAGTCTATAGACGAACAAGTACACTATCTCATTGAGCTTTGTAGAGAACATGTTAGTCATTATGTAAAGAGAATCTATAGTTTATGTCGAAAGAGCACGTCAAATTGATGGATGTGTTGTTGATGAAACTTTAGAGGTTGTCCAAGCTAAATATTAGCATAATTGACCAAATAATGAAGTTCTATGCAAAAGAATTTACCCAATTCATGATGTTTAAGTTAAAGGAGTTGAGCAAAGAACCAATAGGAGAATGGAGGTCGTAGAAGAAGAAGAGACTGATGATGAAGAGTTTTATGAGGTTGAAGAAAGGCTAGAACAAGTACCCTTATGTGGCAAGCTCGAAGGCTAACCTAATATAATTAAGTATCTTGTTTGGCATCTGTGAAAAAACAAAGCGATTAGCTCACCAAAGGATAGATTTAGATGATGTTGATCAACTTAATGAGGAGTTTGATAAGGATTACTATGAAGAGGAGCATGTTGTTTGAGTTCCTAAAAGAATTGTTAATGTGAGTCTAAATTCTAAGCTTCTCAAGAAGTGGTAGCATTAATGAGTACTTAGATTGGGAAGAGCGAGTTGAGAAATTTTTTGAGTGCTATCATTATGCTGAGGATAACAAGATTAGGATTACCACCTTAGAATTCATTAGATGTGCCCTTATTTGGTGGAAGAAGTTGCATATGATGAGAAGAAGAGATGGGAGACAAGGCATATGATATGGGAAGAAATGAAAAGAGTTATGTGAGGAAAAATCATTTCTAATTTATATTAGGATACTTTTGCAAAGTTGTAAGAATTGAAATAAAGGAATTGATCGGTTGATGAATATGTGTAAGAATTCAAAATGTTGTTGATCAGGTGTAAAGTGAATGAACTTTAGGCTTGAGCTATTTCAAGATTTATTGTTGGCCAAAGATATGAACTTAGAGATGTTATCAAAAGCAATTCTTTTACACCCTCGAAGAAGCCACTATGCACCCCCCCCACCCCCCCCCCCCCCCCCCCCCCCCCCCCCCCCCCCTCCCCCCCAATATGTTGAGAGACAAAAAAGAAGAAGAGACCTTACCAAGCTCTTAATTCTTAACCTATTCGATTGATTCAACCTATTTAAAGGAGTAGTAAGAAGACTAGTAGCTTAGTGTTGATGGACAAATGTCACATGCAGAAGGATTGAGGATGGAGTTAAAGGGAAAGAGAAGGAATTTGAAAAGGGCTAGACCTATAGGAGAAAGACAGGAGAGATTAAATGCTCTAATTGTAAAGGCTTTAGACATATGGTTACTCAGTATCCAAATTGATGAACTATGGTAATTAAAGGTGATGTCCTAACCTTTGAGGTACAATATTGGCAAATAAGTTAATAAAGCTATGGAAGAAGTATAAGAAGGAGTGAAGGTGGAATTTATGGGTGATAGCATTTATTTTGAAGAAAGCAACATGTTGAGTTTAGTTATCTATTGAGCAATGAGCTTAGAGCTTGACAAATAAAATGAGAAGCTAGAGAATCTATTTCATATACATGTAAGGTAAGAGATTAGCTTTGTGTACTCGATCATTGATAGTAGTAATTGTACGAATGTTGCATTCACAAGATTAGTTGAACAATTACACTTGTCAATCTCTCTACATTCTTAACCATACAAGCTACATTGGTTAAATGAGAAAGGATCATTGCATGTTGTGAAAAAAGTGTTGTTACTGATTTCTATTGAGAGTAACAAAGATGAGATACTATTTGATGTGTTATTGATGTATACATCACATATTTTACTTGGCCGACATTGGTTATTCAACAAAAGAGTTATGTATGTTGTTGGTTAACATCTGTACGAATCGTTGATTCTTGTAAGAGAGAAAAAGTAAGGCTATAGGGGTTTTAGGGTTAATTCGACATAGCTACTCCAACGTCTAAGTGTTTAAGGGACAGGTAAGCAAGTAAGTAGTAAGAGTTTATAGAGAGTTCTTATAAGGAGTGCTTGTCCTGTATTTATAGATAAGGTCCCTGTTACTGCAACGTCAAAATAGTTAAATTGTCTGAGACGTATGGCAGCTTCTATATTTAGTCATGCGCCAAATGTAAAGGGGAGTAGGTCATTGTGAAGTTATAGGTTGGCAATTGTTAAATTGTTCATGCCCTTTCTTTGGAATTTAAATGTGTAATTAAAGTAGGTTAGGCTTTCTGGCCCATTGATTAGTCAAGACCAAAGTCACCTTGGTCATTAGACTAAGTTAGCAATATGGACTTTAGAGTGGAATAGGTCGATAGATTGTCGAACAATTGTTAATGAGGATAAAAATCCGCTATCAACATTTATCCCCTAACTCCTATGGTTGAGGATTTAAGTATGGGAGTGAGCTTGATGGATCCTTGGTGCAATGGGTAAGTAGGTAAGCATTTAAGCCTATATTTTTGCTAGATCGTATAATTGTTGAGTAGGGCTATTGGGCTATCTACAAAAACTTCTTCAAAATTCAATTCTCTTACTTACTATAACATGTCGTATAAGTTCACAATCTAATGGTCACAACTCTTTACTTTCCTACCTATTCGTTTTCCATACATATGCATGCGATAGTTGTCATATCATCGATCATTGCCCCATATGCTTTATAACTGTTGACGGTGCCACATCCATTGGATCATACTAATAGATACATACCTTACATCAGTAGCCTTCGTAATCAAATGACCCTTCACTCTAGAGAACTGCATTCTTAATCCCAAGAGAACAATCATGATTATCTTCGTAAAAAACCTCAAAAATAAAAGAATACTTCTTTTAGTCATTCATCAGACAATTGGCTTCCATCGTGTTCTTCTAGATATTTGTGTGTACTTGAGTAGACTTATGTTTGCTCCTAACTTTATGTGCTTTGTGATGTTTTGGCTTGGCTAAACTTGATTTCAAGTTGATGTCTTGTTTGATGAACTATGTAGAGCTACCTATTATAATTGTTGTTGATTGAAAGGTGACTTGATATTAAACTTGGTTGTCATGTTGGTGTTGATGAATGCATATGTGACATTTGACGGGATCTATGTTATCTTGGAAACGAATCTACGGACTAACATATAGAGTCTTGTCTAATAACTATATGTTAACGAGTAAGATTAGGAATGTACTGCTAGCTAAGTAAGCGGATATTTGTATGTGCTTGAGTAGACTTATGTTTACTCTTAACTTTGTGTGATCTGTGATGTTTTGGCTTATTTGAACTTGATTTCAAGTTGATGTGTTGTTCGATGAACTATGTATAGCTACCTACTATAATTGTTGTTGATAGAATGGTGACTTAATATTAAACTTAGTTGTCATGTTGGTGCTGATGAATGCATATGTAACATTTGCTAGGTTCCATGTTATCTTGGAAGAGAATCTAAGGACTAAGTCTATCTCTTAAGGTGTTCACCTAAGTGAACCCATTATCGAAATCCTAGAGTTGACAAAACTACGAAGTAAAGGTTGGGTAACAAATGATGAATAAGTATACTTAGATTTACTGGGTTTTGCTAGGAATGAGATATAATGCATTCATGGCATGGCATGAAGAGGACATACGGGTTAAGTTTTCTAAAAATCGAGATATTGCTAAGTCATTTTCCATATGAAAAGCTAAGTTTATCAAGTGAAATACTTGATTTGTAAAAGCTAGGTATTTAAGCATATAGAGATTGAATTGTATCTGCTAAGCCAGTTATATGATGGATTTTCCAACCACTCTATGTGGTTATTACTAGGCTAAAATGTTTGCTTAGTTCTTGGATATATTATCTAGATGCCTAGTTTGAGTTGATCGAACTGGATGAGTTGCTATGTTGGGTTAGGATATTAGTACCGATGCATGTTACATGCATGAGTATAGCATTCTCTTGTCGCATTTGCATTACTTGGCTAGGAAACTATAAGATAACATAATTAGACTAACTAGTTAAATGTTATGCTTGTTTTGTTATGATTAATGTTGTGTGTTTATCCACTCTCAATTAGCTCGTAGTAGTTGATGAGATAAGTTTCTCTTATCCTTAAGTTATGGATGAATACACAGAAGAAGGTATTGGAGTGATAAGGAGACTTCAAAACTTTAGTTGAAGATGGGCTCTTGGGAGAACTCATTGACATCACTATTTGGCTTGAGTATATGAAGGGAGCTGTCTAGGAAAGTAGTGAGTGTTATTTTGTTAGAAGTTTAGTATAGTTGTAGTAGTCTAAAAACATGTATTTGTAAAAGAGTTATTGTGTTGTACAGAAGTTTATAATTGTGATATTTTAAATACGGCTGACTAATGGTAGGAATCAACCGCTCGGACCGATCATACATAGCTAAACTAGAGGACTTTAAGGACTCGCTTAAAGGATACTAACTCTAGGCCATAGCTAAGATGGGGAATCATCTCTTAAGCTAATCTTTTGCCAACTTGACTATTAGATTCTTACATGCATCAAATCAACCCTTGTTTAGCAGCAATGCTTTATCTTAAGGGATAGCTTAAGAGTAGCCAAGGTGAGCTCTCGATTCGACCACAAGAATTTGACCTTAAATCAAGCTATGATGGGAATCAACCTTTAACTATGTCTAAGCTGATGTCAACCTATCTGAAGCCGATGCCGATCCTCTAAAAGAAGTTACTAACCTGTTCTAACCCAAGGTAGAACAACTTTCACCTAGGTCGAGCAAATGATAAAAGGTCGAAGGGAAGAAAAGAAACTACTTGGCAACAAGTCTATCATTAGTCGAGAAGATGAGAGATCATGCAGCTAAGGACTTAAGATTAAAGAACCACTCAGTATGACCCTAAGAGACTAGTGTCGACTAATTCTAGCACTTAGCGATGGTGTCTAGGCCAAGTTACGAGAGACGTTAAGGACCCCTTCCCAAACCCATACTTCAAATAGCTGATCCCGTCTAGTTCGGATACTACTCCTCTTTGGACATACCAAGTGATTACATATCGAGTCTTGTAAAATGCAAAGTTTTGGATTCTTGTGTATGTTTTCCATTATTTTATTTATGGGCCCAATTCTTTAAGGTTTAAGGCTTAGTAAATTATTTATAGTTTTGCCACTAGGGTTTAGGACTTATTATAAATAGCAACTATTGTAAACATTAGATAGAGATAGATAGACATATATAGAAGAATATACAGAGAGTGAATCTATCCTCTTTTGAGTAAGGCTATACTTGAGTTAGCATTTGCCGAATTATTGAGTGTTGATTAGACTCTTTAATCATCCTCGTGTTCTTATCAATCTTGTTCTTAGATTGTGGTGAACCTTTTCATTTGAATTGGTTAGTGAGTTGTATCTAACTTTCATTTGAAACCCCAAGTAACATTTAGTGTTCGTAAGTTTTATTGAACTCTATTTCGAGCTCAAACCTTTCATTGTGTTTATGTCTTGGTATGTGATATCCATCTACATTCACATTCAAAAACCTTGTTCTTACTTCTTGTTCATTATACCTATTCTATTTGATCGACCTGCTGCATCTACCGTTCTTCCTTTTTGATCCTTATCAAGTTAACTTCTCTTCAGAAGAACTAATTGGTCTTCGACTTGATCCACATCAGTTCGGCCCCTAACTATAAGCATTACTTTGTTTTCACTTACTTTGTACCATATTTTTACCATCCAGATGCCAAGCAACATGTGTCTTCTAACATCGTATTGTAGAATGATTATTTTTTTTTTCACAATTGAATAGTCTTTGTCTCTTTCATTTTTTAGTATGACTTATGTAACCTAGTTATAGAATATCTTTTTGTCTTTTCATACATGTAAATAACCATAGTGGACGGGTATATAAACCCCTACTTTCATGTATGAGAAAAATCATATCATTAATATCAAATTAATCAAGTATTCTTTTGAGCAACCTTAGTGTTCTTGTTACCTTTCAGCTTTTATCTATTCCCTTTAACAAGGAGTAGTGGTGAGTGACCCTTCAATTTGGATAGGTTTGTTATATCTGACAGAATGTAGGCTAAATAAGATCAAGTAGTGCGTCATATCCATTCAGTAGCTACTCGAATTTTGCTAGCTTTTCTTCTATTTCTTCTCGGTCTATTTCATTGTAGTGCTTCTCTGTGTATCTAACCTCAAAGACGCATCAGCTTTGTTAGTATCAAAGCACAGTTTTGAGAGGGAGTGTATGAAGTTGTAGTGGAGTTTTGGTTTGCCTTACTATTAGTGGTTATTGTGTTTCTTTATAGCTACTGTGGTATGTTTGTGTGATAGTAAGTAGGTTTCATTGTTATTCTATTCTTACTCTGTTTTTCATTACAAAAGTAGAGCAAGTTTGTTTCTATTTTGTTTGAGTGACTATTGGGTAGTGAGATTGTTCATAAGTTGTTAATTTGTATGAGAAATATTGTGCTATTTTAGATTCGAGTGTTTAAGGTATTATTGGAGACCAGAGTAGTGGTGCTCAACCTAGTCGTTGTCATAATGATAGTAACACCCTAGGGTTGGTTGATGATAAGCTTGATAGATTGACAAACCTTGTTGAGAATCTAGTCCTAGCAATGCAAGTTAATAGGCAACAACTCCAAGGAATTCCGCCACAAATTTTACTTGAAAATATTCAAGAGAGGGGTTATGACTAAGGTGGTTGAGCCCATCACCCAGTTTGACCCCCTTGAGTTGGAGGAGTTATTAAACAAAGACTGGAGTTAGAAGAGATTGAAGAAGATGATGAGGAGTTGGATGTTGAAGAGTTTACGGAAGAAGAAGAAGATGCTAACTATTATGAGTATGAGGATGAAGATGCCGAGCTCCTTAAGGACTATATAATGTTAAGGTTTAAATCTTGTCCTTCAGTGGAGGTAGAGACGCTGATGAATACTTGGAACAGGAAGAGAAGGTTGAGAAAGTGTTTGAATGTTATGGGTATATGGATATTGTTAAAGTCCGACTTGCTATACTAGAGTTTATAAGTGCGTTACCATGTAGTGGAAAAATCAGAATGCAACTAAAGTAAGAGATGAAAGACGAGGTGTTAGAACTTGGGACTAGATGAAAACTTTCTTAAGAGGTAGATTTAAGCCTGAGACTTATTTACAAGACACGTTTGCAAGGTTGCAGGAGCCTTGCTAAGGAAGTCGATCTGTTGATGACTATGTAAGAGAGTTCTAGATGTTAATGATCCGAGTCAATGTAAAAGAGCTTGAGGACCACATAGTGTCAAGATTCAGTTTTGGGCTGAAGTATGAGATTCGCAATATCCTAGAAGTATAGAGGTTTTATACGTTAGAAGAGGCGATCAAGATCACGTAAAGGGTTAAAAAGCAAAGGAGAAATGCTCCTAGTTGACCTAGGCTAACATTCTCGTGAGCCCCAATACTACGTTAACTTGTTCAAGCCAAGTCAAAAAGGCCATATGAGTCTAGGAAAGGAGTGACAAACTTGATGACAGTCGCATCGAGTTGGTTAGTTAGGCCAATTTGAGGTTAGGTCAACTCCAAGGACATATGAGAAAGGGTAGACTTGTAGACCTTTGGATGGAAGACTAACAAAGTGAAGTGCTTTAAATGCTTGGGTTTTGTACATATGACTATTGAGTGTTCGAATGGACGTGTCATGCTGATCCGAGGAGATGTGATGGATAGTACTGATGAGAGTAAGCCCAAGAATGAAGAGGGTATTGGAAAACTCAAAGGTAAAGAGGAAGAGGAGACTTGTGTTTATGTTGACTAAGGAGAAGTGTTGACCCTAGTTCTAAGGTGAGTATTAAGCTCCCTGCCGAGCTTTGAAGAAGACTAGAAGGAAAATCTGTTCTACACCAAATGTACCATTAAGGGACAATTATGTACCATTATAGTAGACGGAGAAAGTTATACTAATGTAGTTACATAATCCTTTGTATAGAGGTTAGGTCTGTTGACCTTTAACGTATCTTCGACCTTACAGTTTGTACTAGCTTCATGATAAGGGTGTCTTGCATGTGACTAAGAAAGTGACCATGCCATTTAGTATTGGGAATGTGTACAGGGGTGAAGTAGTTTGCAATGTCATCCTCATGGGAGCTTCACATCTATTACTTAGATGACCTTAGTAGTTCTACTGATGTATTACTCATGACGGGTATAAGAACACTCATGCCCTTGTCAAGGATGGAAGGAAGATTGTGTTGCAACCCTTGACCCCATCCCAAGTAAACGAAACCTACAAACAGCTTACTTATGCTAATAAGAAAAAGACCTTAGTTATAAGTCAAAGAGAGCTCCGATCTGTTGAAAAGGTTGATGAGCCCATGTTTCTATTGGTTAGGAGACTATTAGAGATGAGGGAATCACAGGACATCCTAGGAGAGATCCGAAGGTTGCTAAATGAGTTTTCTGACCTGTTCTTGGAAGAATTGCCTAGAGGACTGCAACTAGTTTGAGGCATAGAGCACTATATTGATCTGTAGCTAGGTGCCGCCCTATTGAACCAACCTACATATAGGATGAACCTAAAGTAGGCTATTGAGCTAAAGAGATAGGTGGATGAGCTCATAGAGTGAAGATATGTGAGGGAGAGCATAAGCCCTTGTGCTATACCAGCTCTACTCATTTAAAAGAAAAATGGTTCATGTCATATGTGCATCGATAGTTAAGTAATCAACCAGATTACTGCCAAGTATAAATATCCAATACTAAGGCTCGATGATATGCTGGATGAGCTTTAAGGTGCCAAGATATTTTCAAAGATTGATTTGCGAAGTGGCTACCATCAAATTCTTATGAGACCGGGGGATGAGTGGAAGATTGCCTTCAAAACTAGGCATGGACTCTACGAATGGTTGGTTATATCGTTTGGACTTACTAATGCATCGAACACATTCATGAGGTTAATGAACCATATGATGCGCCCTTTGATCGGAAAATGTATGGTTATGTATTTTGATGACAAACTGGTATATAGTACTGACCTAAATGACCATGTTTAACATCTTCGCAAAGTATTTGACATTGTGCGAGCTAGGAAATTGTATAGGAATGTTAAGAAGTGTATATTTAGCCAAAAACAGGTGATTTTCCTAAGGTTTGTAGGGTCAAGGGAAGGAATCTAAGCAGATGAGGAAAAGATCCGAGTTATTTTATAATAGCCAACACCAAAGAATGTTATTAAGGTCTGAAGTTTATATGGCCTAACTTCTTTTTATAGGCGATTTATTAAGGATTTTATACAATAGTTGCCTCCTTGAATGAATTAATAAAGAAGAGTAAAGGATTCAGGTGGAATGATCGAGTTGAATAGAGCTTTAGAGAAATTAAGGAAAAACTCACCTCAACACTTGTCCTATCATTGCCAGATTTTAACAAGCCCTTCAAATTAGAATGTGATGCATCAAGAGTTGGAATTGGTGCTGTATTGATGTGAGAGAGATGACTTGTCACCTACCATAGTAAGAAACTTAGCGGTCTAACCTTGAACTATTCCGTATATGAGGAGTTATACTCTCTTTATCGAGCCTTTACTATTTAGCAACACTACTTACTACCATGAGAGTTTGTTATTTATATAAACTATGAGTCTCTAAAGCATCTTGGGAGCTAGAATAAGCTTTTAAAAAGGCAAGCGAAGTGGTTAGAGTTCATGGAGTGATTCTCGTATGTCATCCAGTATAAGAAGGTAAGTATAAATGAGGTTGATGATGCCCTACCACGATGGCAAACCTTATAGATGAAATTATTAAGATTCTTACTTATCACTGAGTAGTATGCTAATGACCCTTACTTTAGTCTCGTTGTTGAACCGTGTCGAGAAGGAATAGTTGTTGGAGGATATTATCTTAAAGACGGCTATGTATTCCAAACTTCTTTATATGTGAGCTATTGGTCAAGGAAGCTCATAGCAAAGGATTATTTGGTCATTTTAAGGAAACTAAGATAGCAAATCTATTTAAAGAGGACTTTTATTGGCTTGGTTTAGCTAAGGATGTCCATAAGGTAGTTGGTTATTGTGTGATGTGTAAGCGAGCTAAGGGGAAGAGAAAACCCCATTGAGAGTGCATGCTAATACCAACACTAACCTTACCTTGGGCCGAGCTCAGTATGGACTTTATCTCAAGGTTGCCCTGAACAACTAGAGGGAAATATTCTATCTTTGTTGTAGTGAATTGTTTTAGCAAGATGACATACTTCATTCCATGCCATCAGACTAATGATGCTTTATATATTGCTAATTTTTTTTTGCAAGAGGTTGTCCAACTACATGAAGTACCAAAGACTATTGTCTCAGATCGGGACATGAAATTTTTGAGCTATTTTTGAAAGACTCTTTAGAGAAGACTTGAAGCTAAACTTATATTGTAGCCACCCTTAGATTAATGGTCGGACTAAAGTGGTAAATAGGATGCTAAGCAATCTACTCAAAACTATCATGAGAGAGAACTTAATGGATTGGGATCTGTACATACTAGTTGTTGAATTTACATACAACTAGACCATCCATAGCACCATTAGAAGTACCCCATTTGAGGTTATTTATGGCCTTAATAAAAAAATTCCATTAGACATGATCAATACCCCAGTAGCTATTGAAGAGAGTCAATTCGGAGTTGATTGAGCCCAAGAATTGCATTAGCTATACTAATCTGTAACTAGCAAGATCACCAAGTTCAATCAGAGACAGTAAGAAATTGGTAGCTGAGGCTGCTGAACTGTTTCTTTCTACTTTGGAGACTTGGTATGGATACATCTCAATAGAGAATGATTCCTATACATGAGAAAGAACAAGGTATCTACTTGTATTGAAGGTCCGTTCAAGGTCCTGAGGAAAATCAACTGCAATGCTTACCAAATCAAGTTACCTGAGGACTATGAAGTTTCTTTCACCTTCAATATATCTGATTTGATCCCTCACCACCTAACAGAAGAAGACTCAGCAAGTGCTATAGAAGAAAGAGTAGATACCGCTCTAGATTTGAGGACAAATCTTTCTAACCCCTAGACAGATGATAGGAATCAACCCTTTGAACCAATCACACGTAGCCAAGCTGGAAGGCTTTAAGGACTTTCTTGGAGGATACTAGCTCTAGGCCATAGTTGAGATGGGGAATCTTCTCTTGAGTTGATTTCTTACCAACCTAACTATCACTACATATGTCTTCTAACACTATATTCTAGAATGATTCTTTCTTTTTCACAGTTGAATATTCTTTGTCTTTTTTACCTTTTTTAGTATGACTTATGTAACCTAGTTGTAGAATTCCCTTTTGTCTTTTCATATATATAAATAACCCTAGTGGATGGGTATATAAAGCCCCACTTTCTTATATGCAAACAATCATATCATTAATATCAAATTAATTAAGTGTTCTTTTGAGCAATCTTAGTATTCTCATTATCTTTTATCTCTTATCTATTCCCTTTAATAAGGAGTAGTGGCAAGTGACTCTTTAGTTCGGATCGATGTATCATATCTAGTGGATTATAGGTTGAATAGGATTGAGTGGTGCATCATATCCATTTGGTAGTTGCTCAAATTATTTGAAAGTAATTATTTATAGAACAAAGGAGCAAGTTGAATACTAGTTCAATTATTTGAAATTGTTATTATCTAAGTATATAGTACTAGTATAAATAACTACAAGCCTACATATGAGTTAGGCCCATAAGCTTAACAATCTCCTCGTTTAGCTCATATGTGGGGCTCCATTATACTGGTTATCTATTGACAAGCAATAAGTTTTTCCTTGGGTAGAGCTTTAGTAATCACATTTGAACCATTGTAATTAGTGTAGATATTTTCTAACTTCAAATGCTTTTCCTGACTAAGCTCCTTCTCAACCAAACTTACCTGGCATCTTGCTTGTGAGCTATTCTCTTGAGTATTCAACCTATATACCCATTTATTTTTTAAAGGCTATTTTCCCATAAGCAATTCAACTAAATCATAATTTTGATTCTCACGCAAGGATTTGATCTCTTCTTGTGTAGCTTTCACCTGTTTTTTCTTTTGCTCAAGTAACATAGCCTCTTCATAACATTATGGCTCTCCCTCTTCTAACAACATCACATATTCATATGAAGTATATCTAGTGGTTGGTCTTTACTTTCTTAATAGCCTCCTCAACTTCATTTACTAATTAGGTTCTTAGGGTGTTACCTTATGCTCAATGGAATCTTGCAATTGTCCCTTATCATTAGTAGAATCTTCAAGTACAAACAATAGATCTACATCAATTGGAATCTTAACTAAGGATTTAACCTTATCTAGCTTCTCTATGTCTTCAATACTTTGATCTACTAAGAAGACCACATCTCTACTTTTAATAATTTTCTTCTCTACTAAATCCCATAATCTATACCCATATTCATCATGTACATAACAAAAAAAGGAAAAAAAAAATATACTACTTTGAATTTGCATCAAGTTGTGCTCTTTCATCCTTGGAAATATGCATAGATGCCTTGCAACCAAATACCTACAAATGGTTATAAGAAACATCTTTACCTGTCCATACTCTCTTTGGGATGTCAGCATCTATTGTCAAGTGATTTTGATGTAGAGCTTTAATCTTACAAAAGCACAATAAAAGGCTAATTGATGTCGAGGTTTGTTTAGCATAGCTACTTTGATGCCTAAGTAAGTAGTTGCTCAGGTGAAAGAGTAAGAGGATAAGTAAGTTGAGTGTTATCTAGTGTGAGAGAGTTCTTATAGTGCTTTTCTTCCCTTATTTATAGGTGAATGTTGGGTATCTATATTAGCAGTTAATCATTGGTCGTATACCATGTGGCAATGTCATAAATAAGAACATGCCTAAAATATAGGAGTCGTAAGTGGTTGTGTAATGAGATCGTATTAGATCATAATTGTTTATGCCACTTTCTTAAGTTTAAATCGAATATATGAGTAAATAACATCAATCTCTTCTTGACAACTGAATAGCTGAGCAATATGATAAGACAAAATCCGACTATTAACATTTGCCTTCTAACTCTCTTGGTTGAGAATTTGACTATGTGAGTAAATAAAATTTAATATTCAGTTTGACTAGTTATTGAAGACCAAAATTAATTCTCTATACGCGAAGTGATATGCCATAGTTTGGTGAAGACCAAAATTTAATATTTAATGTGTATTCTTGTACATGTTTTCTTTATTTTATTTATAGGCTCATTCTTTAGGGTTTAAGGCCTTGTATATTATTTACAATTTTGCCACTAGGGTTTAGAATTTCCTATAAATAGCAACATTTGTAATTAATAAATGACAATTATTATCAAATAGAAAATAGATACGAAAAAAGATAATTATATTTCACAATGAAACTTTCCTCTTTTGAGCAAGGTCACACTTGAGCTCTTCGAGCTCGTTTTTGCTAGATTATTGAGTGTTAATTAGACACTTTAATCTTTCTCATGTTTTCATCAACCTTGTTCTTAAGATTGCTGTGAAACCTTCATTTAAGCGAGTTAGTGAGTCATATCTAACCTCACATTTAAATCTTGAGTAACATTTAGTGTTCATAAGTCATATCAAACCTTATTTCGAGCTCAACCTTTGATTGTGTTTGCGTCTTGATGCGTGATATCTATATACATTCACACTCAAACCTCCCTTTTCTCATTCTCTATTTGTTGTTCTCATTCTAACCCAGATTGTATCGTCTTCCTTCTAAGATTCACTACCCGCAATATGCATCATATTGGTATAAAAGCTTTAGGGGGACACGTGTGCTAGTTTTCTTCAAAGTTTGATTCATGGTTTGAACATTGCTGATAATTATCATTTCATAGTTAGTATATTGTTCATGTTTTTAGTAGTCATAGTATTATACTACAGTAAAGTCCAGTAACATTAGTTTTAGTAGTTGATTCTAGTTGTTGTGGAAGTGTTTGTTAGTAGTAGTAGTTGTAGAAGCTGAATAGTGGTTGTTTCTGGCTTATAGTAATTATGTTTTGTTGTTTGTTTACTTTTCTAGAAAATTACTATACAGACAAGAATTTCAAAAAATAGTATCAACAATATTGGTGATAGTCCTCGTAGAAGCCTGAGGAGATGTGTTGATAACTTGGAATATCAAATTTTGAATCTCATTAACTCTATCAATGAAATCACTGGTTTAGTCAAAGTCGACAAACATGATGGCCGAGAAGAAAGAAGGGAATGAACACCCGCTAGCAGAAATGGTTCCAATGAACTTGACAATGAAGAGTGACGGTTGAGAAGAGCTGCCGAGTTGAGAAGGAGAGAAAACCAACCTGTGTAAAGAACTAAGAAGAAGAAATGAAAGGAGTGTTGACTCCAAAGCAAATCAAGAAGCTTGTAGATGAGAGCCAAGGCCGAGAAGGGATGTGGTTGAGCAAAGCTCCAATAGAAGTGGTTGATTCAAGGTGAACCAACCAGCTCAGAATGCAAGGGATGAACCTTGAGCACTTAGTTAAGGACTTGATAATATAAAGCTTAAGTTGCTAACCTTCAATAGAAGTAACCGACCTGAAGCGCTCCTTGATTGGGTTCCTTGAGTCAAGAAGTTGTTTAGAGTGCTACAAGTGTAATGATCGAAAAAGTTTAAGCTGGCTTCATTATCCCTTGTTGAATATGCGAGTCTTTGGTAGGATAAGTTGGTTACTAAGCGAGATCCTGAAGGAGAAGAACCAATTAGGACTTGGAGGCTTATGAAATGCCTAATGAATCAATGTTTCATGCTGACTTACTTTAAGCAAGAGATGCTTTATGCATTCCAACAGCTAAGGTAAGGTTGAAACACTTTTTAAGAATACTTGCAGGAGTTTGAGACCCTGATGATGAGATATGAAATTGCTGAGCCACAGGACCATACCTTTGCTAGGTTCCTAAGTGGACTCTAAGATGACATTACCGACATAGTTGAACTCCAGCCAATTAATTCAATGGATGAGCAGATCAATTTAGCATTAAGGGTGGAGAGATAGAGGAGAAGAAGGCATCAAAGGCCGACTAACCGACCTTAACGAGGCTGCCTTGAGCTTGAGAGGTATGTTGAGAGAAAAGGGCTAGAGAAGAAGATAGAGAAAGGCAAGCCTAGTTGATTAGTTTATGTTGAGGAGAAGATTGCTAAGAAAGAAAAGGCACCTGGTAACAAGGCTCGAGATGTGAAATTATTTAAATGCTTAAGCTATGGACACATTGTGTCTTAATGCCTGAATAAGAGGGTCATGGTCTTGAAGGACAAAGGCCCTGAGGCTCAAATTGAGAGTTAGAATGACAAGAGTTTGGAAGACTAGTTGATAGAAGAAGATGCCTATGCTAAGGATCTAGATGAACTCTTAGCTATGGCGACATGAGTTAACTTGAAGGCAGATCCTGGATAAAGAGAAAATTTATTTCATATGCGGGGTTTGGTGAATGGGAAGACCTGTTCCTTAGTTATTGATAGGGAAAGCTGTACCAATATCATTTCTACCAAGTTAGTTGAAAATATGAAATTGTCAACCTACTCGTATCCCCAATCTTATGGATTGAAGTGATTTGATCACAAGGGTATGGTCTATGTGCATAAGAGAGCTCGGATAGCATTCAAGGTAGGATAATATGAAGATGAGATTGACTTTGATGTGGTGCCTATGAATGCCACAAATTTGCTTCTTGGCTGACCATGGGAGTATGATCGGAAAGTGATCCATGATGGTTTCCTCGATACTTATATTGTTTAGAACATGGGAAGAGCTATTTCTTGAACCCTATGAGTGTTGAGGAAATCTAGAGACGCTCAGTACCTATGGTGAAGCTAAAAGGGAAGAGAAGTTTGTTTGGCATCCTATCCCATGCTCAATGTTTAATGTTGAGGACAACTTCCTTTTGGACCTGTGGTAATGATAGGAGTCAGCTTCCGACTATCTCTAAGCCAAGGCCAAACTAATAATAGAAGGTCAAGGGGAAGGAAAGGAGACACTCGACGCCAAGTCTATCATCTGTCGAGAGGCCGCATGATCGAGGACTCAAGGCCAAAGATCCATTTAGTATGGCGCTAAGAAACTAGTATCGACTGATTCTATCACTCGGCAATTAAGGACCGACCTTTTTGGTGTCTTGGCTAAGCACTGTAAGACTTTAAAAGCTTCTATTTGGTCCTAGACATCTAATCGTTAACCCCGCCTAGTTCAGATCTTACTCCTTCTAAGGCGTATTGAGTGATTGCATGCCGACTTATATAAAATGCACAGTTTTGTATTTTTGTATATGTTTTCTTTATTTTATTTATGCGCTCACTCTTTAGGGTTTAAGAGCTTATACATTATTTACAATATTGTCACTAGGGTTTAGGACTTGTTATAAATATTAAAATTTGTAATTAATAAATGATAATTATTATCAGATAGAAAATAGATATGAACGAAGACGATTCATAGTGAAACTTTCCTCTTTCGAGCAGGGTTACACTTGAGCTCTTCAAGCATGTTTTTGCCGGATTATTGAGTATTGATTAGACACTTTAATCTTTCTCATGTTCTTATTAATCTTATTCTTAAGATTGTAGTGAACCCTTCATTTAAGTGAATTAATAAGTTGCATCTAATCTCTTATTTAAATCTTGAGTGATATTTAGTGTTCGTGAGTTATATCGAACTTTATTTTGAGCTTAACCTCTAACTACATTATAGATATCTCATTTTTTTCCATTTTCATTTTTGTTTTTGTTGAGCTAGAAATAAAAAAAAATAATAATAATAAAATAAATAAAAATGAAAATTAAAAGTAAGAAAGAAAAAAAGTAAAAAATATATAAAATGTCAAGTCGAGTCGATATCGAGTCAAATCGTATTGAGTCAAGTCATATTGAGTCAAATCGTATTGACTCGAGTTAGGTCAAGTCGTATCGAGTCAAGACAAGTCCAGTTATATAGAATAAAACCGTATCAAATCGAGTCGAGTTGAGTCAAATTATTTAGTGTCAAATTAGGTGATGGTGAGTAATTGATTTTATAATTCTTAAGTCATTAAAAGATTGGGCTTCATTAAAATAATTTTCGCCCAATCTGATTTAAAGTGGATTTTTATCTAAATTATACTAGGTCAGAATAGACTTAGGATTTATTAAATGGATTATTAGGCTAAACCAAATTGGACTGAATCGGGTTTGAAAAATAGAAAGCTCAAATTAAGTAGGGTTTTTAGAAGCTCAGTCGAATCTCTAAAGAATCTTCATCATATCTTTCGATCAAGTCTATAATTAAAACGATATGAAAGATTCGATTTTGGTATTATAAATAGAACTTCGGCTGTAGACTTGAGGACGGTTTTTCCATTTCACAACCCCCAGTCACAAAAATACTATCCCACAATATGATTACTTTACTCCAACCATACCACCTTTAATAATTCATCTGCACTACACAATATATCCATAAATATACACTGCCTAAGCAACTTATATATAAAATTATTGCCCCCTTACGCCTACAACAGCATAACATAGCAACCCCCTTATGCCTATATTAGCCCTCAACTGAAGACCCTCATAATAACATGATGCTGACTCTTTACCCTAACCATTGCCCTTAGCCGACACAATTTGCATAATCCAATCTCTACACACATCCACTTGCATTGTCCTTAATCCTATGTCCTAACAACATCAACCAACAAAACCATGCTACACACCGAAGCCCCTACCATGTTCCATCTCGTAATGTACCAATCACTCACTCGATTTGTGACATGCCCCTCTAATGATCACATAAACATTCACGCTGACCTAAGCTTCTAATACACATCTTGATCATATCGAACCCTCCCCCCCCCCCCTCCCCCAGCCTTCAATAAATTCTAATTGACATCAATCCCATACCAACAAACACAAGCACTTGACCAACACTAACCCCATACACGATTTACAACACAACTCCTTACTACCTAACACTCATACCTACGTTGATTCCCTAGACTAATTCATGCATAAAACACATGATAGCTCCTACATCCGTAATTCAATAACACTCCTCGACCACATAGTACAGCTACACTGAAGTTCAATCCTTACTATACGTATTGATCGCATAATTTACTTCGACACTAGATCCATAGTCCACTGCATGGTGTACACCACACAAAGTCTACGCGCATGCTGCATACGATCACAAGCGCACAATCACGTGCGACTTGGTTTGGTAAAAATTGTTTTATTTTATTTTATTTATTTATTTTATTAGTTAGTTCAATTGTCTTTAAAAATTTATTTATTTTTTTAGTGCAGGTTTTTTATTATTTTTCATATTGTGTGTTTTTTAGAAAATCTCAATTTTTTAATAAATTTAGCTTAATTACATTTTTTTAGTAAAATTGTGTTTTTTTTTTTTAAATAAGTGTATCTATGACATTTATATCTTCAAAAAAGATACATATCGAGATTACATATTTTACATTTAGAATTTATAAAAAGATACGTATCTAAATCATATTTTAACATATCTTATGGTTGACATTTAGAAAAGACATGTATGAAGATATGTATCTAGAACGTATCTTTGTAGATCTTGCATGTAAGATTTAAAAAAGATATTTTTTTATACAAAGTGATTTTTGTAAATAAACAAAAAATCTTAATCGGAGATTTTAAAAAAGATTTAATTAGTTAAGGTTTTCTTTAATTTATGAAATTAGATTTCTTAGGTTTTTTTTTTAAATAAATAAATTGTTAAATAACGTAACTCTGGTTTGATTCTCAAAATAAAAAGAATTTATTCACTAAATATTTTATAAAGAAGAACTATGTTGGTTTGATTCTTGCTAGCAAATATGTAGGCACCTATAGGGCAAATTTATAAAAAAATTTTCTTGAAAATATTCGTAATAAAAAAATAATAAAAAATTCATTTTGGTTATATTTTGCATAATTGTATATATTTTAGTTTTTTTAGAAAATTATAAAAATAAAGCCCGATAATTTTTTCTAACTTTTACAAGGTGACTTAGTCTTAATAGGTTAGCCTTTGAACATTTTTTTTGGTTTAATTTTCCAAAATATTATTTTCTTAGAAAATCTACAAATTAATGGCTAAATTAGGGTTTTTCCACTTGAAAATCCTAATTTCAATCTTTATTAGTTTAATTGGTTGGAAACTTCATTTTTTCTAAATTTTTTTAGAAAAATATCTCCTTAATTTATTGTTTAGTAATTTATATTAAGCGAGCTGAGCTTAATATAAGTTAAATTAAGGAAAATCGAAATAGAACTTGACAAAATTGGCGACTCCACTAGTAAAGGTTGGTGGACTAACCATGTAAAAATTAAAAATTAGTTGATGGGCTTTTTGTATTATTATTTTTTTTGTATTAAAATTGTATTAACTGTTTTTTTTTGTAATGCAGGCCCTAACAAAAAGCTCGGCCCAATAGACCCTATTGGGGAATCCCCTGGGTGGGAGGTAGGGGTTCTTTTTATTTTTTAATAATCATCTACATGTTTAGATGTGGTTAGACTTAGGGCCACCTTATGAACTTAGGACGGGCTGCTATTGTGTAATGATTTGCTTAACCTATATATATAAAAATAAATCGCAAATACATTAGCAAGTATACTGGTTTGATATCAAGTAACATAGAGAAAGTAAGGTGATCGATCCTTTGAGGACTAAGAAATTACTAATCCTATACTAGTTCTTATCAATATTCAGGCAATAAAAAATAAATAAATTAAACTAATAATTACTCTAAAACTATTGAAAGGAAAATAACTATGAAAAATCTAAAATTAAGTAATCACTTGAGAATTGTGGGAAAACAATATCCATCCTACATTATACAGATTAAATTGTTATCATATTATATAGATTAAAAGCTATATGGTCATTCAAGTGAAATTATTATATCTTAAAACCAAAGGATTTAAACCCCTAATTGATTAGTCAACTTCTGCATCTTTCAATTAACAGTAAACTCTAAATTATAATCATATATCTCCCAATACTATAATTGTTTAATGTCCTAAATCAATTATCCCTAATGTCTTAGCAAATAATCAATTGCCCAACATCGCATTAATCTCTAGATAATTTCTAATTAATTCGATTAACTCTGCTTCCACATTGATTAATCAAATCAACTAATAATTTCTGACAAACCCTACTCAACTCCCGTATAATTGGGGTTTCTAACTACTATAATCAAAATCATAGAAATTGCAATCATAAATCATCCATATACTTCTTAATCCTATAATATGAACACAATCATCATCTTAACTATCTAGGGTTTCATCAATTCTTATAAATAAATTTAGCCAGCTATGGATTTGGAAACAAAAAGACAAATATTAATTGAAATTGCAAGGAAATTCATAATTGAAAGCATAAGTAATTCACAGAATTGCATAAAAATAATTGAAATAGATGTCCCCAATTCTGTATTGGAAAGAAATAATCTTCAATTGCAACTTCAATCTTAGTCTTTACAGCAAACGCAAAATCCTCTCAGTGATCAAAGTTTTTCTCTCAAAGAATTCCTTGAAAACTATCTAAAACTAGTCTATGACTCTCGATGTTTGAGGAAAATGTGTCTAAAAATCTGTTAAATGATGAAAGATACGTTATTGATATGAAAAATTAGGGTTGGCTCATGGGCAGTTTCTTTTTCTTTTTTTTTTTTCATGAAGGCCGGTGGTGTAAGTGCAAGGTCGACTTTTAAGCCGGCGGCATAGTCATCCAAGGCTGGCAACATAGCCAAAAAAGGCTGTCGGTGCATGTTGTAAGTTGTAAGACGACTGCCTTTAATTCCAATTTGCATGTATTGATCCGAACATTGTTTATTTGCTTAAAATTCCTTTAAATCGTCTGTAATTTCACTCTTGAATTCTCTAATTCCTAAAATGCCCAAATGAACATAATTTAGTGACAATTCTTAATGATTTCTATAAAATCTATAATAATTCTATCTTAATTTGTATTTTAAAACGTGAAAAATATGCCTTTATCAACCTTCCCATACTTAAACTTTTTCTTGTCCTCAAGCAAAATAAACAGAATTAAAGAAATCTATCTTTGAAAATACAAAGTTTCTAATTGCTAGTTTAAGACATCTGATATTTCACATTTTCAGACTCACTAATTTATAATGGCCACTGCTCTAACCAATTCGAAATATGTTATTAGAGTACTACAATTGAAATTAATCAGCTATTCCAAATAAAGCAAATTTTAATCCAAGCATTTAATCTAAGATTTTTATTTCAAAAGTAGATACTCAGTCCTAAAAAGAAAAACACCCATTTAAACTTTACAGCTATTACCAAGCATATTATCCATCTAATTATTCCAACAAACAAATTAACAAAGTAGTAAAAGCATATGGTATTTGCTCCATCCTTAGATTTTCTTCCTTTTTATTACAAGCCTTAATTCATTTCTTGAATTGCATTTAAATTTCCATTTTCCATTCCCCTTCTTCTCTCTCTCTCTCTTTTTTTCTTTTTCTAATTCAACACCTGAACTTTTGCCTTTTCGCCCTTCTCGTTATAATGAGTGCGTTGAGTCGGCACATCTCAGGCTCATCACCTAAGTGACCAGGTTTTAAAGGGACTCTTACAAACTCTTCCTCATTTTAACATTCAAGTTAGGATGCTTTTAACTCAATTTTTTGAGTTACTGGAGTAAAGGCTCTCATTTTTCTCATTTTTTTTAATGCTCACTATAATTTTTTAGACTTCTTTTATAGGAATCACTAAGTTCAAAGCTTCACTTAACTCTTTCACTAAGTGTTAAAGTGCCGTTAGAACAACTAAAAAGACCATATACTAATTAACCTTACATAGAAATTAACTTCTTTACTTTTTACTTAAGGACTCTACCGACTTTTAAATTTTATATTCTAAGGCTAAAAACTAGGTAAATTAGGTTCCTAAAGAATAGAATAATTAATTTTAACTGAGTACAAAAATCTCAACAGTAGTGAGTAGGGCACTTTAGTGAGTTAATTATTCAAATCACAATCAGATGCTATCAACAATTTCTTTGTATAATCTTTAGATTCAAAACAAAAACTTTAGGAATAAATAACGTTTAAGATGATAGGAAAGTATAACTATTTGTAAACAAAAACTGGCATCAAAATTGATATACTCATTTCATATAATTCCTTCCCCCAACCTTAGAATAGACAATATCCGTACTATCTTCTATTCAATATGTAAGAGGAAATAAAAATTCATAGCAATAAAAAATGAAAAATTGGTACTCCCCTAGATTCAAACTTTTAGCAATAATGAAAATTCCAAGCATAAGATCATTGCTATCATAGAATTCAGATATGACCTACCTCATCAAATACAAAGAAACATGAAATAGTAAAGATAGCATAAAAGTGTATTGAAAAGTACATAATAGAGCTAATGATCCAAAGTTACCTAAATAGATGGGTATTAAACAAAAATAACCAAGCAGCTAAATAACAGAAAAGAAAAGAAAAAATGATAATAAAATAATAATAAAATATAAAAAAAATAAGAAAATCATGCAAATATATAACTGTCTTTGTCGGTGCTGCTACTCTTTGCATTGGAAGTCTCACAATGGAACTACTCTACAGTTGTTGGCTGAAAACATGAAATAGTAGACTTCAGCATATTAAACATAGTAGTTCGAAACTTCTTATTCTTCTTCCTTTATTTCCTGATCTCATTTTGGACTTCTCTAATTTCAACACTCAATTGTTCATAATTGCTATCTGGAGGATGAGATGAAGTAAATACTTTAGTAGGAGGAGGATAAGATGAAGTAGATACTCTAGCAGGAGGAGGATGTGATGAAGTAGTTGCTGTAGCAACAACAGGAGGATTTTCAGGAATATCCTCCTCATCAACAAGATGTGGCCTATTATTTATCTTGACGAATCCCTAACCTCAGCAAAAATAGGTTTACATAGGATACCATCATCCCCCTTCAGCTCGTTAAAAAGCCCCATACCCTTCAATAAATTAGTAATACACTCACTACAAAAGATAACCTGTGTCCTGGTATCATCAATCTTCCTATAGATAAAATTTGCTATCTCTACTCCTAGATTTATCTAATATCCAGAAATCATACTATATAGATTAAACATGTCGAAACTGGCTACCTTACTATGGCTGGTTTTCTTATAGTTGAAAGTGCGAGCAAGGATATGATAGAATAGCTTGTGCTCCACTATTGAGAAAGTTGTAGTGAGCAACTTTGAAGGTACAAAATTGCCCCCCCTGGATGAATCAATTAGAACCAAAATCTCTCAATAGACATATCACTAGGCTAAGAGTTAGGCAATTTGACTTCCTCCTCCTCACATAACCTTAGAAAATAGCCAATTTGACTTAATTTAATGACATAAATTTCTCTATAAACCTGAAATGTAAAAATGGACATGCGCCTACTTCTCTTCAGCTACAATGTGGACAAAACATCAATGGCTACATTTCTATAAGTGGGTTCTTTTACTTTTAATAACCGAAACCATGTTTTGTCAGGAACCATCTACTGGATTCTATTGTCCATTCCATAATCTTACAAAATAGTCTAATCTAGATATTCCTGATTTATGAATGTCATCTGTAGTAGCTTCTTCCTTCACTCCCTAACATACTCTAATGTGAGAGCAGATCGCTGTCCGAATGTTTAGAAGATGAAGTGACTGCCATCTTCTATTTCTTTCTCAATTTCATCTTCTTGGGCAGCATGGTGAATCTAGAAAGCACGAATCTATAAAGAAAAATGTATATGTATATAGACTAAGTGAAGAGAGTGAGTGTATGAGGTTGTAGATGTACGGGAGAGAGAAACTAGAGAGGGAATTCAGGACAAAAATGAGTGAGGAGAGAGAGATAACTAATAATCGTGCTTTTAAAAGCACTATACGCCAGTTGATAAGCTAGCAGCCTTGAGTGCAAGTCTTGAATTCAAATTTCACACTTTTCTCTTTTCTTCATTTCTCTCTCTCTCTATTTTTTTTCTTTAAGTTGGTAGCCTTCATGCTAATGGTCAACCTAAAATTTTTCAAAATTATTTCTTTTTCATTTTTTAAAAATAAAATTAACTAATAATGAATAAAAAGAATAATAAAAAAAATAGTTTGGTTAGACATGGGTTGCCTCCTATGAAGTGCTTAGTTTATTGTCGCTCGCCCGACTTTTCCTATCTTACTATGGATCTTCACTCACCACCCTAGTGGTGTCATTGTCCATGCTTTCTCCTTTAAAATAATGTTTAAGGAGATAACTATTTACCTTGAAAGTGCAATTGTCTCCTACTTTTAACTCAACTATACCATAAGAAAAAACATTAGCTATTTTAAATGGTCCAGATCATCGAGATTTTAACTTACTTAGAAACAATTTCAGTTAAGACTTGTATAATAACACTTTTTGACCAAGCATGAACTCCCTTTATTAAATGTTCCTATCATGCCATTGCTTGGCTCTCTCTTTGTAGATCCTAGGGTTTTCATAAGCTTCTTCTCTTATCTCGTCTATTGATTCAATTAGAGCAATCACTTTTCACTTGTAGCTTATAAATAAAAATTAAGGTATTTTATGGCCCAATAGGCCTCGTGCTCGAGCTCTATAAGTAAGTAACATAATTTACCATAAACAATTTTGTATGGGGACATTCCTATAGGGGTTTTAAAAGTTGTCCTATAAGCCTACAATGTATCATCAAGTTTTAGAGACTAGTCTTTCCTGGATGCATTGATAGTCTTTTCTAGCATATGCTTTATCTCTTTATTGGATACCTTAACTTGTCCACTAGTTTGTGGATGATATGGGATGGAAAGTTAATGAGTGACTCCACATTTTGTTAATAGTTTTTGAAATTGCCTATTACAAAAATGTGACCCCCCATCACTTATAATAGCTCTAGGTACCCTAAACTTGGAAAAAAATGTTTTTTTTTTTTCAAAAATTTAATTACCACTCTAGCATCATTAGTTTGTAGAGCTATTACTTCTACCCATTTTGAAACATAATCTATTGCCAAAAGTATATATTTATTTGAAAAAGATAAAGGGAAAGGGCCCATGAAGTCTATTCCCTATACATAAAAAAGCTTAATTACCAGAATACTCTTTTATGGTAATTTATGTCTCTTAAAAATATTCCCGATCCTTTGGCATTGGGCACAAGACATAACATAATTCCTGTAATCACTAAATAAACGAGGCCAATAAAATCTACTAGACAAAATTTTAGTTGCAGTTCTTTCTACACTAAAGTGGCCTCTTACTTCTTTAGAATGACAGTACTAAATTGTTCTATTTCAAGCACACAATGTCTATTACTTGGTCAACACAGCTTTTAAAAAGATATGGTTTATCTCAGAAATAAAAATTCACGTCATGTAAAAACCTCTTTTTCTTTTGAAATAAGAAACTATATGGTATGATTTTACAAACCAAGTAATTAACTATATCAACATAACAAGGTAATTCTCGGATCTCTATTGCATACAATTGTTCATTAGGGAACTTTTCATTAATGGGTAACTCTAAACACTTCAATTGTAATCGAGATAAATGATTAGCAATTACATTTTTAATTTTCTTTTTATCTCTAATTTCAAGGTCAAATTCTTGTAATAATAAGATCCATCAAATTAACCTAGGTTTAACATCAGCTTTAGCAAACAAATATTTCAGAGCATCATGGTCTTTATATACTATGATCTTAAAACCTATGAGATATGGCCTAAACTTGTCATAAGCAAATATAACTTCTAAAAGTTTTTTCTTTGTTGTGGCATAGTTTCTTTGTGCCTCATTCAATGTTCTGCTCGCATAGTATATAACATGAAATAACTTACCTCACCTCTACCCAAGTACTATTCCTACAGCATAGTCGCTAGCATCACACATCATCTTAAAAGGAAGCTCTCAATTTGGTGCAACGATTATTGGTGCCGAAGTAAGCTTCTCCTTTAATAGATTGAATACCTATAAACAACTATCATAAAGAAAAAGGTAGAATCTTTTTCAAGTAAATTACAAAGAGGTCTAAAGATTTTAGATAAGTCTCTAATAAATCTCCTATAGAAGTTAGTATGCCCTAGGAAGCTCCTGACTCCTTTGACTGAAGAAAGTTCTAGCAACTTCTCTATTATCTCTACTTTAGCTCTATTATCTTCAATCCCCCTTTTTCGATATCTAGTAACCTAAGACTATTCCCTCTTTTACTATAAAATGGCATTTTTGCCAGTTCAGAAGTAGATTAGTCTCTTTGCACCTTTTAAGTACATAGCCTAAATTAGTCAGACACAAATCAAATGACTTCCTAAAGACAGAGAAGTCATCCATAAATAATTCAATAAAATCTTCTAACATGTTAGAAAATATAGACATCATAAATCTTTGAAAAGTCGCGGGTGCATTACAGAGTCCAAAGAGCATTCTCCTAAAGGCAAAAGTACCATAAGGACATATAAAAGTGGTTTCTCCTGGTCCTCGGGTGTGATATGAATTTAATTGTGACCAAAATATCCATCTAAAAAACAATAATAATCATGCCTAGAAAGTTTTTCTAGCCTTTAATCTATGAAAGGGAGGGGGAAGTGGTCTTTACAGGTTATTCAATTTTCTATAATCTATGCAAACTCTCTACTTAGTCACAGTATGTGAAGGGATTAACTGATGAACCTCATTTTTAACCACAATCATACCACCTTTTTTTGGCATTACTTGAATGGGACTAATCCACTTACTATCTAAGATAGGGTAGATAATACCTGCATCTAGTAATGTGAGTACTTCTTTTTTCACTACCTCCTTGAGAGTTGGGTTGAGTCGTCTCTATAGCTATACTGTAGGTTTGCATTCAGCCTCAAGCAATATCTTGTGAGTGCAAATTAAGGGACTGATCCCCTTTATATCGAGAATGGTCTACCTAATGGCTTCTTGATGCTCTCTTAGAACTCCTAGAAGTTGTTTCTCCTAGTCGCCTATCAAAGAGAAGGAGATAATTATAAGCATCATTTGTTCCAAGATAAGCATATTTTAAATGACTAGGTAAAGGTTTAAGTTTAAGCACTGAAGGTTATGTTAATGATGGAAATGGATTTTGTTTACTGGTGCCTAGTTATTCATAGTATCGAGCTTTGATTTCTAATACCAGTTCCCTACCTTCTTCTTCAAGCTTGTCATCATCGCTCATCTAGATTCCTAAGAACCGACTCTATGGTATCCAATCCTGCTTTCTCTTCTATAGACTCACAGGTATTCTAAAAAGATATGTCAATAGTATAATAGGATTTGCAATCATCAAAATGTTTTATGGCTTCATAAACATTAAATGTTACCTGATCGTCTATAACTCTTAAAGTCAGCTTACCCTGTTCTACGTCTATTAATGCCTTATTTGTTACGAGAAACGGTCTGCCTAGGATCATGGGTACCTCTCTGTCTTCTTCCATCTCTAAGACTATAAAGTTGTATAGGAAGATAAATTTGTCTACCT
Organism: Lumnitzera racemosa; assembly: GCA_024138005.1. Classification (NCBI taxonomy): domain Eukaryota; kingdom Viridiplantae; phylum Streptophyta; class Magnoliopsida; order Myrtales; family Combretaceae; genus Lumnitzera; species Lumnitzera racemosa. The sequence continues at coordinate 67,852,247 of JAMXBC010000007.1, read as the reverse complement.
TCACCAAATCATTCTTAACAATACCTTTTAGGTATTTGATACTCCTATCAACAAGTTGTAAGGTGACATGAGTCTCCTTGCAATCTCTAAATCCTAACTTTTTGAAAATAGACAAGTGCATGAAATTTATACTTACACCTGAATCAATAAGAACCTTATCAAAATGAAAATTTCCTATAGGGTAAGGAATAGTAAAACTCCCTTGATCTCTTTGTTTTCTAGACAGGGTAGATAAATTTTTGTAAAGGTTCATGAAGCACTCTACTGTAAGCATTATCGGTTTGTTCCCATCAATCTTTCTCTTTGTGGTGAGCAACTTCTTCATGAATTTCGCATACGAAGGCATGTGTTGTAGTGCTTCCACAAAAGGAATGTTAATTTACAGCTTCTTAAAGACATTTAGGAATTTGGTAAATTAAGCATCTAACTGCGATTGCTTCAATCTGACTAATTTGATTCTCTAGGTTTTGAATAGTCACCTATTGATTCTATAGCAAGGTGTTGGTTTTTTGCATATAGCTCAACATAAGCTCTTCCATTCTAGATTGATTTTACTAAGGTGGAGCGTTCTAAGGAGGACCTTGCTTCTAGATTCCAAGTGGTGGTTAGAATGCATTGTTATCATTTCTCTATGAGAAATTTAGGTGATTATGCCACCTAGGATTATATGCATTTGAATATGGTCCTTGATTGCTGCGTTGAAAATTATTGAGAAAATTCACTCGTTCTCTACTGGTTAAAGTTGAGTGATTCTTAGTTAAGCACTCAAGAGTCGAATGTGGTCTTGAACATAACACACAGAAACAATAGGGTTAGCATTAAAAGGCTGTATTGAGGTGAGTTTACTTAACTGAGTAGTAAGAGCTGCAATTTGAGTCGTTAATTGAGATACATTGCTATTGTTACTGGCTGTTACCACTCCTAACTTATTTCTCTTGTTTTCCTAGTTATGTACACTAGAGGCCATTTCTTCTATCAGTGCACTTGCTTCATTACATGTCTTTCCCATCAGAGCACCTCCAGCTACAGCATCAACTAAGGACCTCAATGTCTCGTCTAGACTGAGATAGAAGATCTCAATTAAGAGATTGTCTAGCAAGCCATGATGTGGGCATTCTTTTATTGTGTCCTTGAATCTTTCCCCTGCTTCATAAAGTGATTCAATACTAAACTTGTTAAAGTTGGTGATATCGTTCCTTAATTTTGTTATCCTAGTCGACAAGAAAAATCTTCTTAAGCACTTCGATGAAAGATTAGCCCAGGTGGTGATAGACTCTTGTGGTAGTGAATGAAACTAAGCTCTATCTTTATCCCTCAGTGAAAAGGCAAAGAGCTATAATCTCATAACCTCCTTTATCACATTGTCCATCTTTACTGTGTTGTAGTATTAAAGGAATCCTGTAATATGTTCGTCAAGACTTTCATTGGGATATCTTCCAAACTAATTCATCTGAACCATCTCAATAAGGGATGGTTTTAACTTAAAGTTGTTAGCTTGAATAGTGGGCCTCCTTATAGTCGAACCCATCACCATAAGTATTGTATAATCTTGTAGTGCTCGTGGAACTCCTTATATCTGATTATTACCCTCATTACCTGCCATCTTATCTATTCTTCTTCTATTCTCTCACCTCAACTGATGCAAAGTGCGCTCCATTTATGAATCTAGTGGTAGAATTTTAGCACTTCTACTCCTGCGCATAAAACACTTGTAAAGAAAAGCAAAAGTAACACATGTCGTCAAGTGTGCCTAAATTACCAACAAAAATAAAAGGTTTAATATTTCCAATCCCTGGCAACGGCACAAAAAAGTTGATTTGTTTAAATTATATATATATATATATATATAAATAAATCGTGAATACTCCAGCAAGTATATTAGGTTGGAATCAAGTAATATAGAGAAAGTAAGATGGTTGATCCCTTAAAGACTAAGAAATTACTAATCCTATGCTAGTTCTTATCAATATTCAGGCAATCAAAATTAAATTAATTATTCTAATAATTACTCTAAAACTATTGAAAAGAAAATAACTATGAAAAATCTAAAATTAAGCAATCAATTAAGAATTGTGGGAAAATAGAACCTACCTTAGATTACGCAAATCAAATTGTTATCATATTATATAGATTAATAGCTATATGGTCATTCAAGTGAAATTATTATACCTTAAAACTTCAGGATTTAAACCATTACTTAATTAGTTAGCTTCTGCATCTTTCAATTAACAGTAGACTCTAAATTATAATTATATATCTCTCGATACTATGATTGTGTAATGTCCTAAATCAATTATCCCTAATGTCTTAGTGAATAATCAATTGCCAAACATTACATTAATCTTTAGATAATTTCTAATTAATTAAATGAACTCTGCTTCCACATTGATTAATAAAATCAACTAATAATTTCTAACAAACCCTAATCAACTCCTGTATCATTAGGGTTTCTAACAATTATAATCGAAATCATAGATATTGCAATCATGAATCATTCATATATCTCTTAATCCTATAACATGAATACAATCATCATCTTAACTATCTAGGGTTTCATCAATTCCCACAAATAAATTTAGCCAGCAATTGATTGGAAACAAAAACATAAATATTAATTGAAATTGCAAGGAAATTCATAATTGAAAAGCATAAGTAATTTACAGAATTGCATAAGAATAATTGAAATAGATGTCACCAATTCTGTATTGGAAAAAAATAATCTTCAATTGCAACTTCAATCTTGGTCTCTACAGCAAAAGCAAAATCCTCTCAATGATCAAAGTACTTCTCTTGAAGAATTTTGCAAAAACTATCTAAAACTAGTCTACGACTCTCGACATTTGAGGAAAATGTGTCTAAAAATCTCTTAAATAATGAAACATAAGCTATTAATATGAAAAATTAGGGTTAGCTCGCATGAAGTTTCTTTCTGTTTTTTTCATGAAAGCCGGTGCCATAGTCATCCAAGGCTGCTGGTGTAGCCAACAAAGGTTGTTGCTGGTGCAAGTTGTATGTTGTAAGCCAGTTGCCTTTAATTCCAATTTGCATGTATTGATTTGAACTTCGATTATTTGCTTAAAATTCTTCTAAATCATTCGTAATTCCACTCATGAATTCTCTAATTCCTGAAATGTCCAAATGAACATAATTAAGTACCAATTCTTAATAATTTCAATAAAATTTATAATAATTCTATTTTAATTTGTACTTTAAAACATGAACAATATGCCTTTATCATGTAACCTTTAGGTCCTTAGGGTCTTTACCCTCACCTCGTGGTGATGGGTAAGCTTACTCTAGCTTCAATGTAGCACACTAGGTTTCTCTCCAGAAAGCCTTAAAGCTACAGAGCTTAAGACCCGTAGATCTCACCCTCTTGAATCATTCTTTTTGAAAAAGGAGTGATTGTTTTTAAATTATAGGAAAAGTCCAATTAATCCGTAGTTGATTTGACTTTCTTTTTTAAAAAAAAAAGGGAATTAAAGAAAAAAAGAAAGCAGTAACCCTTATATATAAGTATTCGTAAGCTTCATTTTTTTAAAATCCTATTTCGAACGTACTTATATATACGAATATTTTTCAACTGCAGGTTTATAATATTTTCTATAATTTATTAATTATTGGCCCCTATTGCATTACATGTGTGTGTATCAACTACATTTTTTTTATATTTGATTTTATTTTTTTCTTGCTAATGCTCGGTTCTATGTGATTATTTTATTTCTTATATTTTATGTGTTTTATTTTTATCTTCTCTTAGTAAGTAAAAGGCTGCATAATTTCTGAAAGTTTTTTTTTTCTAAAAATGCTACAAAATTATTAGTATTATATTCAGCTTTATTGTAAATTTAGTAGTCTCGTTGTTGATAATTGCATCATTTCATATTTTTATATAATATAGATATAGAAAGTTAGGGAAGTGTCAGTCTCGAGCTCATTCATGAGGTTCTATTGGATAAGTACTCTTTTCCCAAGACTATCCTGAAAGATTAGATGAATTAGCTTCCACCCACTAAGCAAGATCACACTCACAAGAAAATCGGGCTAAGTCATATCCCTCGTACGAGTCTAGCTTTACTAGTCTCTAAATCATATAGTATTTGATTTTTTTTTAAAGGATTAGTTAGGAGTTTTTTTTTTCTTTTATTTTAGTCTGTTCTATAAGATGAATTTCATGATTATTAATAAATTTATATCTTTATTAAATGAAAACCTTTATTGATTGTGTTGTCTTTTGATCATTTTTTTATTTCTTGATAGTTTCCTTAAAAAAATAAAAAAAATAAAACAAGGAAAAATAACAAAAATCAAGTAAGAAAAAAAAAACTTCTGTATTAACTTGTAAATTTTTTAGGGTATGTAAGTATGAAAGTAAGCTATGATAAAGGTTATTATGGAACTGTTATTTTTGCTAGACTTTAAACAATTTTTTTTCTTTTTACAAATAAATTTCAAAAAGATATTTTATGATAAAAAAAAAACCAGTTTTATAATAATTATTTACTTAATCAATTTCTATTACAATATTCTACATATATCATATTGTTAAGAACTAGCAAAATCAAAAAATCCAAAAGACAAGAAAAGATTTAATCATTAAATTCCCTTTGTAAATTATTTCTCATCTCAAAGTCATTAATCTTAAAAGTGTCTAAGTTCTCATTCGTTCTTTTTATCTATTTAATTGTCATTGCCCTAATAGAGCTTTCTTCATTAGTTGTCACCCTTATGTCATCTGTTTAATAAGTCTCTCATTGTAAGATAATTCCTGCTTCTCTATATCATCCCTATAATTTAATCATCTGATGTCCTTGGTCGTCAATCCCATTGTTTCTTAAGTTTAAATTCATTGATGTTATTATTAGGCTTCTATAACATAAAATTAACATTGATACTTTTTTTTCAATAAATGTTTTAAAAAAATAGAGAAATGTTTTTAAAATTAAAAACTTGAATTTTTTTTTGAAAAAAGAATATAGTGTTACTGATAAGAAGGGATTCTTGCAGGCTTTGAAAGATTGTTTTTAAAGTTGTCTAGCCCAACTTAAAGCCTATAATCACTCATTCTTAAAAAAAAAAAAAAAAAAAATCAAGATGTCTGAAGCTCTTGAATAGAGAATATCTACAACATAAGGGTTTTGAGCAAGCATGTGAAGCAAGTCGATACCATGGTCCACACCTAAGCTTAGGGGCTTATTGACACATCATTTGAGGTAGAGGAATATAAAGAGTTATAGGTTAATGAGCCCACTATCAACATGATACAAAGTTTAGAAAGGTTACTAGAGACAGATTTGAATGGTCAAGTTTAAGGGGCATGTTATTGCCAAGGCTTGGAAGAAAGGGTTGTAGCATTAAAAGAAAAGTTGGTGATGTTAGAATAAATACTTATGGGTACAGAAATGGTAATAGGTTATCTGCTCAAGTAGCTCAAAAACTTAGATCTTGGTACGAATTGTAAGTTACAACCTAAGCATGAAGATGATTCAATGAAAAAGAAGTCAGGAACGAATGTGCCAATAGGGAAAGCCCATAATCAAGATAAGCCCGTCCACAACAAGAGGAGGTGACTTATACAGTTTAAGATTCCAATAGCCCAAGTATTCAAGCAATTGAGAGATATAAGATTACTAGCATGTGAAAACCCAATAAAGAAATACAAGCCAAGAGATTATGAGCCCAACAAATGGTGTGAATATCATATCGGCTAGGTGGGGTATATCATATAAGATTGCTGGCAATTGAAGCATAAGGTATAAGATTTGATTGATGCTATGGTTATCTCACTAAATTTTCTAGAGATTGATGGGTTTACAAGCAGTGGTATCCCTAACCTAAGGGCATCAAATAGATAACCTCCAACATCAAGTATTGAGGGTTTACTACTATCATTTGATAAGGTAGCTCACCATTTGAAGTAGTTGGGTATATCTCTAAGAGATTAGTTCAACTAAATGAGCCAAGTTCAAAGAAGTGATAGAAATAAGGGCAAGAATTGGAAAAGAGTTTATTGTTGGTGAATTTTGGGGGTTAGGAAATAATCCTACAAAAGAGAGTAAAAGTACTTAGTATCAAGGCCAATTTGGTATAACCACTCTGATGCCTAAGTTAGAATGGTGAATTAGTATAGTAAGTATGAGAATGAGAAGTGTTCGAGAGATCTTACCAAGTTTCTTTCTAGTATTTATAGACGGTTGTTGCATTTAAGGCAATTGCTAAGATAACTGTTAAGACATGTGGAGCGCTCTTGACTTGACATCTCTCCTGATATATAAGAATAACAAGCGGTTGTAAAATATAATCGTACTTATGATAACTGTTTGCATTATAGATTTGAATTCAAACCAAGAGCATTTCTTTTACTCGGCATAATTGCCGAGTGTCTAATGAGTAAGAATGCTGAGAGATTTGATTACTTGGCTTCTCAACCGATGAAACGATGAGTGTAAGTTGAGCAAAAACTGACTATTAACATTTGCCCCCCAAGTCCTGTGTTTGAATAGACGACAAAGGGAGTTATGTATATATATATTGTAGCAGAGGTCGAGTTAGGGGATCTTTGAATTTATGGAGGATAACATGGGAAGTAGGACGAATCATATTCAAGTCAAAACATTACCATTTCAAATCTCTCACCCATTTAGGAAACCAAAAAGTTGTAGGTACGACATCTATTACCTAGGTTATCATTTTGTTGTAGGCCTAATAACTATCATAAAGTTTTCAGCCGTTAGACTTTTGACATGAGACATGCGTTAACAATTCGCGGGAATATCATATCAGTACATCATTACTTTCAAAAGAAAATTTGCAATTACGAGAACGGATTGTCTATATATGAGGCACTGTTCACAATAAGGTTTTACTCATTTGGTTGCACCTAAAATTTTCATTCGTTTTCAATCTTCAGAATCTCACTCTTTTGACTTTTGTTATTTCATTTCATACAACTGTCTAGGTATGTTTTGCAAAGTTTCTCGTTGACTTGTTTTGTCTAGTTCTAAGGCAATGGAAATTGAGGCCACTCTTCCCTTCCCCCCAAAATAGGAGTGAGGCAGCGTATTCTTTGGGTGATTCAGCCGATATTATGGAGGCAAGGTAGGATAAACTTTGTCGGATTAACGACTTTCCTATGGATAAGGAAGGGAGTTGTCAGTAAGGTATCTGTATAATGCAATAGCCTACTTTCATGATTCTCCTAATGGAACCGTTGGTTTCATCGACAGAGTTCCCATCACAAAGTACAATCAGTATTAACGAGATCTTCCTAGAACATGGAACTTGAGGAGGTTGAGAGATGGGCAGAGAGTAGGCTTTATACGGGAATGTGAGTTCCATATATACCTAAAGTATCTAGATTTTGGGCTGTGCTTCCTTTTCTCAACTTTTGTTCGGGGCTTCTTCAACTACTTCAGAGTTGCGCCGGGTATGTTTTCGCCCAACACATATCGGCTTATGGTGGCTTTTGAGATAGTATGTGAAGAAGTTGAGGTCAAGGCTACACCTCAGTTGTTTAGATTTTTCTTCACCATCCATAGGCAGCCTAATGGGTGGTACTTTGCTACTACAAGGCATGAGTGTAAGTTCATAGATGGGTTAGAATCCAAGATTCACAATTGGCATGATAAGTTCGTGTTAATAATGTTTGATAAGGACTTAGACTTCTAGACCTAATGGATTGAGTCGATATATACAAAGGATGTAGATTTAATGCTGAATGATGGAGTAGCAGCAAAGAAGATTTAGGAGAGAAGGAGAAACAAAATGTTCTTTATGGGACACCGAGAGAATTATACAACGTTATGAAAATGGTGGACCAATATTTTCTAAAAAAGAAGGCATGCTGATGTGTTGCCACCGTACTAAGTATAGCTATGAGGAAAGCCGTTCTTGAGACTTTGGGAGAAATTAGTGATCTTTAAGCCTTACTCAGTACGAAAAATGTAAGTTTATATTTTTTCCCTCTTTATATTAATTGATTTACTCGTCTTGTAGATATGGGTGCTAGAGAGGTGGATCCTACAAAGTTACTTGCTCAGGCTAAGGCTAAGAAGTCTAAGGTTGATAAGAGGGGGACCACCTCTACAACTACCACATGGCTTGCTGTCATAAAGAGACCACCAAAGGAGGCTGCAGCAAAGCATGCAGCTGTGCAGATCTCTCGTCCTACCGAAAAAGTCAAGGTGAATGAGAATATACAGCCGAACGAGGTTCATTTTAAGGAGCCTCTGATTGTGATTATTCAAACTACCATCGAGCTGAGGTATAGTGAGTATCGAGAGACATATCTCGCTGAATAGGTTGAAAATGCAATTGCCATGGAAGGCTCATCATAAGTGATTGTAGTGGCTCCAAGTGGGGAAAAAAACCAGGGAAGGAACTTGTTGGCCCAGTCGCCTATTAACAAATCCAAGGGGTTAGTTGAACGAGTGAAGTAGGCAATGCATGCTAAAGCTTTTGGCATCTATAGTGCTGAATTCGTGCTAAACAAAGAGGTTAGCAAGTACTTTATCTCTTGTTGGAGTCATTAGATTTTGGACACTGACTCGACCTTGAGAGATAGGATGAAATCTTTGGCTTTAATTGAAGGAATTACTCTTCCGAAAGACAAAGATATTGCTAAGAAGGATGCCAATAGGGTCGATGGTTGCAATAAGGCCCATGTTATGGCCAAATTGTATAATGTGAGGTATTCATAAACATTTTCTTTCTCTAACTCCTTTGGATAATTAACATAATTTCTTTTCCTAGATAAGTAGCTACATCCTTACAACTTTGGACGAGGTCGACAGAGAAGTAAAGAAGGTAATATCTTTTACTATATCTGTGTAATATCTGATCGTTCTTAATTATAACAACTGAATTTGCCACAAAAAGTTGAGGATGCATACAATGCATTAAAGGCCCAAATTGTTATGGTCGAGAATGCGAGGATTAAGGTTGAGATGGAGGCGAGAGAGCTTAAGGAGGAACTTGCTGCTGAGAAATTGGCGCAAGATCTCGTTGCCAATGAAATCTCTAGCTTGAAGGCCAAAATGGAACAATAGTACAAAGAGTCTGAAAGCCTAAAGAAGGAACTACAGAAGAAAAGGGAAGAGTTTTAGGGCTTGGGCTGGACTATTTGCATGATGAGCGATGATGAAGATAAGCTTAAGATGTAGATAGAGGAGTTGGAGACTAACAACTTGAAGTTGAAAAGCTGTGTGGCCAAAATGTAGAAGGTTATGAAGAAGGGACCTTTAATTGAAGAGGCTCTCGATATAGTTACTCCGAGATAGCAATACGAGAGGCTTCTACGCAAGAATTTCTCAGATACTAATAGGATCCTCCCAGTTCGTACCGAGCTTTCCCTAATTTGCTTACGCACTTAGCACTTCCATCTTACAATAAACCAAATCTCCAGGTTGGAAAACCTTGTGCTTCTCTTTGTGATTGTAGTATCTTGTTGCTTTATGTTAGTAAGCTACAACCTTGGCTTTTGCGATGTCTCGGATTTCCTCAATAGTTTCTAGATTCACTGTCAATCTGACTTGATTAAGCATAATGTCAAATTATGTGTATGAAGATTAGGTAAGTCCAGCTCAATCGGTAACATGGCTTCAATGCCAAAAGCCAACTTAAATGATGTCTCTCTTGTTGAGGTTTTGTAAGTGGTTCTATATCCCTATAGGACGTTGAGTAGTTCGTCGGCCCATTTCTCCTTGACTTGATCTACTTTTTGCTTCAGGCTGTATAGTATGATCTTATTTACGGCGTTAACTTATCCATTTATCTGAGGGTATGCAATAGACATATAGTTCAGCTGAATATCAAGCTTTTGGCAAAATGTTTGGCACTTATTGTTGTCAAACTGCAGGTCGTTATCTATAATTATTGTGTAGGGAACTCCAAATCTAGATATGATGGAGTTGAAGACGAAAGCTTCCACTTTCTACTCAGTGATCTTTGCCACAACCTCGACCTTTACTCACTTAGTAAAGTAGTTTACAGCAACAATGATGAATTGTCACTAGGCGGTAGACTTGGGAAAGGGTTTGAGAATATCTAGCCCTCATTGGGTGAAAGGCCAAGGACTAGTTAGGTTACATAATTCAGTTGCAGGTGCTTTACTCAGCAACTCATGCTTCTAGCGTTGAGGACACTATTAGATAATGTCCTTTGCATCTTTTTTCATAATCAGCCAATAATAGCTGAGTCGCAGTGCTCTAATATACAGTGTTTGTACCTTCCCATGATTGTTGTATATGCCACCATGAAGTTCAAATAATACCTTCTAGGCATATATTGGGGAAATGCATCGAAGCTAGGGTTGGGATATGCCACGCTTGCATAGCTGACCATTAATTAGTGTATAGTTCATAGCTAAGTAAGTCAATCTTCGTGCCTCCTTTTTGTTGTTGGGGACAAAACCTTCTTTTAGATAATTCACTAAGGGATCCATCCATGATTCTTCTTTTGGGTAAGGAGCTAACTTACATCTTTGCAAGATATTGGACAAGCTTTTTTGTAGGAAAAATTCGACGAAAAGTTTCTCATTCAGCTCGGGAATGCCATACTAGCCAACTTCGACAGCTTGTCGGCAGCAATATTCTTACTTCTCTGAATTTTGTGAATTGAGAAAGATAGGAATTCTTCTGCAAGTGTTTGTACCACTAATAGGTACTTGGTCATCTCTTCTTCTCTTGCCGAATAACTTCTGGTGACCTGATTTACCACTAGTTAGGAATTAGAGAACACTTCGAGTTTCTCGGTACCTATTTCTTTAACTAATTTCAATCTAGCAATTAGAGCTTTGTACTCTGCTTTATTGTTACTGGCTAAGAATCTAAATTTCAGAGCATAATGAACTTTGACATTATGGAGGCCTTGAAGCACCAAGTCTGTACCACTCCCTTTTCATGTCAAAGAACCATTAACATAAAGAAACCAGATAGGTTTCTCAGCAATCTCCATACAGTCTTTGTCCCCTATGAATTCAGCCAGAAAATCTGCCAATACTTAGGCCTTTAGTGCCTTTCTAAGTTTATATTGTACACCATGGGCAGTAAGCTCTAAGGCATATTTCATCATCCTCTTAGAAGAATCAGGTCTTTGTAATGCTTGCTGCAAAGGTTGATTGGTGAGGATAATAATCTGGTGAGCTTTAAAGTACGACTTCAATTTTCTTGTCAAGAGAACTACTACTAATACAAATTTTTCCATCTTTGTGTACTGAAGCTTTAGCCTTTGTAGAACATGACTCCGTAATAAACGAGTCGATGATCATTGCCATCAGTTCGGACCAATATAGAGGAAAGTGCTCGATAGCTAACTAACAGATATAGGTATAAATTTTCTCCAGGAATGGGTATCGAGAGTATCGGGGGCGACGCAAGAAATTCTTTGAGCTCATTAAAAGCTCTTTTGCAATCATCACTCCAATTAAATTCCATTGGATTCTTCAAAATTTTTAAGAATTCTACGCATGTATCGGTACTTTTTGACATGAATCTATTGAGGACGACAATTCACCTAATGAGTTTCCGTACCTCTTTGACCGTACAAGGTGACTTCATATTCTTTATTGCTTCAATCTTTCTCGAATTGGCCTTAATGTAGTGTCATGTAACCATACACCTAAGAAATTTTCCTAACGTTGTGCCAAAAACACATTTCTATAGGTTAAGTTTCATGCTATATCTCCTCAATGTAGCAAACATCTCATCCAGATCAAACGAGATGATGATCTTCCTTCATGCTCTTCACAATCATGTCATTTACATATACTTCAACATTCTTATGGATTTGAGATTTGAACATCTTTGTTACTAATCTCTGGTATGTGGCACCAGTGTTCTTCAACTTGAAGGGCATCATTGTATAACAGTACATTCTAAAATTGATAATGAAAGATGTGTGGACTTCATCTGCCTTATCCATCCTGATTTGATTGTAACTAAAGAAAGCGTCCATAAAAGAAAGCAACGCATGCCCTGCTCTTTCATTTACCATCTAATCAATTTTTGGTAATAGGAAACAATCCTTGGGATAGGCCTTGTTGAGATCCGTAAAGTCTATGCACATTCGCCATTTGCCGTTAGACTTCTTGATTAGTACATAATTTGCTAGCCATGTCGGATAAGGCTTTTCCCAAATGAATCCTACTGTCAACAATTTCTGGACTTTCTCTTCTATTGTTGCTTGTCTCTCTAATGTAAAATGTCTCTTTTTTTGTTGGACCACCTTTACATTTAGGTCATTCTAGAGCTTGTGCGCCATAACATTTGTCAGAATACCAAGCATGTCCAATGGCAACCATGTAAATATGTCAGCATTGGCTTGTAGGCAGTTAATCAGACCTTATCAGACATGGGTTTTCCTATCCTTTTCATCTTCTTGGATCATTTCCCAAAGGAATTTTCTCTATATCATTCTTAGCATTCTCTATGCCAATTGACTTGCTTTTCGGGTAAGTCTCGACTTGAAATACTTCCTTTCCCCTCAAAGCCCTTATATATAAAGAGCATACCAATTTTTAATCCCCTCTATACACATCGACTCCTATGGGAGTGGAAAACTTGGCTTTTAGATGTATCGTTGAAGGGATGATGCCAAATAAATGTTGGCATAGCCGTCCTATTATCATGTTATAAGGGGACTAACATTTGATGACAAGAAAATCCACTTTATCCTCAATAATATGCTCATCATTGCCGATTTGTATCGGCAAAGAGATAACTCTGGTAACTTGGATGGGTTGATTATTGAAGGCATAGAGGTCATACATATAAGGCCATAGTTGCACTTTGATCTTAGGCCTCATTTGATTGAAAGCATGCTAAAAAATGATATTAGCTGAACTTCCCATGTCAACGAGAATCTTCTTGACTTCCAAGTTAGTGACTCTTGCATTGATGACAAGTGCATTGTCGTACAGCCTTTGTATGCCCTCAGAATCCTCTTCCTCGAAAGATATTGTATTATCAATTCTAACTTTCTTTCCATGAATATTGCAAACATAATTCCTAGCATTAACCGAGTTTGAAGAACTTGACTGGCTTATACTAGGTCTACCGACAATTGTATTAATTACATCGTTGGGTGCTCTGTTAGGATTAACATCCCTTACATCTCTTATAGCCATTACTGGCCAAGTGTCATCCTTGTGTTTCTCTCTTCTCTTCTAAGACAGTCTTTTGATTCTCTCGGCATCATGCACCAAAAATTTGTGTAGGTGCCTACGTTGTATTACATCTTCAATTGCATTTTCAAGTTGAATGTACTCATCCATATTATAACCCTTGTCACAATGGAAGTCATAGTATTTATTCGAATTTCTTCTTGAGGGGTTTCCTTACATTCTTTCCAGCCATTGGAGGATACCTCTCTCCCCTCAGACCTCCATTAAAATATCTGAGATTAGACGATTGACGGGAATGTGAGATGAGAATGTCAGGATCCTTAGTCTCTTCCTCTCGGCATTTGAGCCATTGTCATTGTTAGTGCCAAGCCTATCTTTGGCATTTTTCCATTTTTAATTCTTTCCATCTCCTTTGCTTTGATCAACTTCTTACCGTACCTTTATGTTGTCTTCTTATCAGATGTATGAGGCGGCTTTACCTTAAACTTAGCGAAAGTTTTCAACTTTTTCTTTACGAGGGACTTGAAAATGTCTCCGTGAGGTTTGACTCCATCAATTACGGCATTGAGGGCTACACTCGTATTTAATTCTGGGATTTGAACCATCTCAGCCATGAATCTGGCCAAATAATCCTGATTGATTCATCGAACTTTTGTTTAGTGGTGTTCAGGATTGAAGAATCCTTAACAAGAAGCTTGTTAGTAAGGAAGTGTTAAAGGAACACATTTGCTGGTTCATTAAAACAAGATATGGTATTTAGTTTGAGGTGTTTAAACCATGTGCTAGCTGCATTCCTCAAGGTTGAGGGAAAAGCTTGATAAGCCACCATATCGCTTAAACCATGCAAATTACCTAGTGTTCAGTAGTACTCCAAGTGGTCTTCGGGGTCCTTCATCCCATCATATGTTTTGCATTGAGGTAGCTTGATGTACCAAGGTATTATTTCCTCCAAAATCTTTGGGACAAAAGGAATTTTCTTGATTTGGAGCAGTTTATACACTGAAACGGGTGTACTAACATGTAAGGGTCCCATATGATACACATGTTGTGGTTGCTTGCCATTATTAATCTTTTTGAAAGTAGGAGTTGTGTATCGCACTGGAAACTTGGCTTGCTTTTTTGGCAATTTAGGTAAATAAATGGAATCACCGGTACTGTTGGCATCATCATCACTATGCTCTTGTTCTTGATTCAAGTGAAAACTTTTATGGAGAAGGTTATGGATTTGTTTGTGTTTTTTGTTTATCTTAGAATTTTCTTTAGCTAAATCAAGACAGAGCTGCTCAAGTCAAGCCAATCATTGTTCATTAGCAAGCCGACTCCCTCCTTCATGTTGTTGGGAGGAAGTACTATAACCTACACTTCGTGTCATCCTAGTTCTAGCCATGTAGTTGTGTTTAGAAAAAAAACAAACGGTACCAAACGTTGTTGGTGAATTTTGGGGGTTAGGAAATAGTCTTGCAAAAGAGAGTAAAAATACTTGATATCGGAGCTAGTCCGGTGCGGCCACTCCAATGCTAAAGTTAAAATGGTGATTTAATATAGTAAGTATGAGAATGAGAAGTGTTCGAGAGACCTTACCGAGTTTCTTTTCGATATTTATAGACGATTGTTGTATCTAAGGCAATTGCCGAGGTAACTGTTAAGACATGTAGAGTGCTTTTGACTTAACATCTCTCATGATATGTAGGGATAGCAAGTGGTTGTAAAATATAATCGTACTTATGATAACTATTCATGCTATAGATTTAAATTAAAACCTAGAGCGTTTCTTTTACTTAGCACAATTGTCGAGTGTCTAATGAGTAGAAATGCTGAGAGATTCGATTACTTGGCACAATTGCCAATTGTAAGTTGAGCAAAAACTGACTATCAATAAAGTTTTAGTTTCTACATAACCTTTTATTTTGGAGCTTGTAATGGATACAAGTTATTGAATAAAGCAGTTTTCATGTGCATTTTTTTTTGTATGTTATGAAGCAAGCTCAACAAGGGCATGTCATTGACCATTCATTAATGAAATACTTCATGCTTGACTTAGGGCAAGTGAAAATAGATAAATTTGAACTCGAAACTTAAAATTTTCTACTTAGGGAGATGTAATACATTACTTGAAAGGTTTAGGATGAAAAGAGGCAACTGATGTCTTAAACACTAACCTTAAACACACATGAGAGAAGAGTGCCATCAAGGTGAGTATTGGGCACATTCCTTAAAGGAGGTCTGTCTTAAACTTGGTACAAATGTCAAAATGATATTAACCTTGCCAAGAACTACCCCATACTGGGGCTGTCAGGAGGTTAAGGTTATCAATTTGGAGAAAAAGGAGTAAACTAATATGTGCTTACTTTAGTTATGCTAATTCATGAGTAAATATTATCATAGATAATTCAATTTCTTTAGGATAAAGAAGAGTTTAAGATCATATACACCTTACTCAAGCCTATACACTTGTTTAAACACTTTAAGCCTCATGAACTTTTCCTAAACATACCAAAGCCATATATATTGCTCCTTAGCCTATACTCTTTGAACCATAGTTTTAGGGCTTTGAATCCCATCAAGTAAAAACTCAATAAGGGAAGCTGATTACCTTGACCGAAAAAAAAAAAACCTCAACATTAGAAAGTGACTACCTTGAAAAAAGAAAAAAAAAAACAAAAAAAAAGGAGAAAGAAAAGAAAAAGAAGAAAAAAGAGAAAAAGAAAAAGAAAAAGGAAAAAGAGAAAAATGTGAAAAAAAGAAAAAAATTGAAAATAAGTAAGGTGATCACCTTCAAAGAAGCAAATTACCAATTAGCCTAAAGTCTAAACTTATGGAGGATATACAAAGGCTAAACACTTTCAATTCTTAAGCCGAAAAGTAAAATCCTCATTATAAGATCCTACTTACTATACCACCTTTGATGAAGTTCTTTTGGCTAAAGAAATGGAATTATCTTAAGCAAAATTTTCTTATGTAACTGAAGCAAGCTCATGTTTAGTTTCTCTTAGGTTCTTAGCTTGTAAACCCAGAATAGATTATATATGATTTCTTTAAAATTGACTAAAGCACATTGATATCCATTTGCATAAACCATCAATCAAAAGTCTTACATTATAAACTCAAAAAAGACTTGATTGATTGGCCAAAGTGTACCACTTACAAGATAGGTTATAATTTTTGGAATTGATGCTGAGAGTAAAAACAGACCTATGAGAGTACAAAGAAGTCAAGTTTGACTAAACATTTCAAGTCATGATATTTATCCCCTTAATGGAAAATTGAAGAGTTGAATGCTTTCTTAAAAACATGAATGGTCATTTATCTTAAGTTTGAAATTGGTGCTTCTAAAAAAGTTCAGAGAACAAGACTAAAAGAATGAGTGATCAACGGGTAAGGGACAAGCTAACCCCTTATTTGTGATTTTTAGAGTTTTGGAGACTTTTTTTACTTCTTAGCAATATAATTTTTCATCGAACACTATTTTCTTTTTTAATTTCTTGAAAGAAGGAGAAAAAAGAAAAAGTTTTCAAAAGAGAAACGAAACTTTTTTGTCAATAGGGATATCTTAAAAGAAAAAAGTCAATATTTTCAAAGAATCATTAGAATCTCTCAAACTCAAGTCTCAAATCATTTAGTCTAAACTCATCAAAGTCCTTGAAATTCATAGATTGCTTACCCTTTAGTGCACTGTCCATTTCACATAGTAATCCTAGATTGGTTGCTCATAGGAGCACCATCTATTCCTTTTTAGGATCTCTTACTCATAGGAGTACTATCTTATCTAATCTTTATCATGCTTCGAAGTAGTAGAGTCGTAACAGCCCTACCGTGTAAACTATCCTAAGATAGAAGTTAACCTTACAACCGCTATCTTAGACCTGATCTACACATTGCGTTTACGACTAACCCGCTTTGAAGTAAACAGTTTGTAATTTAAATAATTCATTTACCTAAGAAAGTGAGAAAAGTTATATATAATCACTATAATTCAGTTATTACAGTATTTAGAAATAAAAAGTAATAACATATGTGTTGATTCTTCAATGTTTTTCCTCATTCCCCAAGATCCAGCAGTTGCTAGCTTCAGAGTAGTTGTTGCCGCTTCTTAGCCAGCACCTGCACGACGTCTATAGGGATGTGAGCAACCACAGCTCAATAAGTTAGGACGGATGACTTAAAACTATACCATACGCACAACACGGTTTTTAATCACTTATTATGTGCAATGCATGTGCAAGCAAATGCCATCACATGATGTTATCCGGTCCATCGTGAGATTAAAGAAATTGCACCTGCTCTAATCTGGGTTGAGGAGTTTCCGTTAATGCAACAGCTCACGACTAAACCCAGGCTTGTGTAATGGAGACCTTGCTCCTCCCGCCACTACCTTCGAACCACTGTCTTCACCCTCGCCGTGACCTCCTCTCCTGTCACTTAGTTCGACTGAAGATGAAGAAGGGACCATTTTGCAATTGTGCGCTATCCCTTTTGAAGGGGTCCGTATTTGGCCGGAGAGTCCTAAGTTCTCCTAACGGGTTTCCATGCATGTCCGATTATGATTACTGGTCATATATTTGATTAAGTCTAGTTTAGGGTGATCAATCATTTCATGAAAATCATATAATACATGCTAGAGCAACAAATAGAATCATAGCATCACCCATAATCAAGCACATGCACACATCTAACTATCTAACAAGCACAACCAAGCATAATCTCAAGCCTCCCAAAATACAGCATTGTATTAATCCCAACTTACCTCAAATCCTCGCTTACTTACTCAAGGTCCGACTTGCTCAGGCCATTGCCGATCATCCCTATAACACAAATGTTGTTTCAGTTTTCATATAATGATTATAGGTTCATTTTCTCCTATAACACTTATTATTATGTTTTATTTAGGGTTTAATATACGTAATTATCTAGGTCTTAAGTGTTTTATAATTATTTTAGGTTTGTGGTTAGGTTCGGGTTCGGTTTCCGCATCAATTTCTAAATTAGGTTTTAGTTCGATTTCTAAGTCCTAAACATGCTCGAATCCTAATGTGAAATTAATCACATTATGCTCGAGTATTCAAATATCCTATTGGGTCTTAATTTAGTATTCTAAGCTATTTGGTACACGTTAGTCCTAATTAGGGTATCGGATTTATCCCCGATGTGAGAAAATCTTACTTTTTTATATCATTACCTAAAATTCAATCTTAATTCAGCTGTAATATTATTCTGATTTTTATTCTAATATTATCTAAATAACCCTAATTTTTTAGATCTATTAATTTACAATTTCACATATTACTAATTTCTTATATTAATTACCTAATTTCCTAAATTAACCATACTTAATACTTCAAATGTTAGGATTAGGGTTCTACATCAGAGATTAACATCCCTAAATATCTAATTACTATTTAAATCAGTAATTAATATCTTAATCACCTAATTAACTCCAAATTACCCAATTTTTCCACCATTTTAGGGCTAAAAATTAACTTAAAAATTTCAAAAATTAATTTTTAAAAAATGGCTTCATAGCACTGTCCTATATCACATGAGCATCCTACAAAAAAAAATTGAGCTCCAAAACTACACTCTTAAGCCTATTTATTTTCCATTCTAATCATGCACGGTTTTGCACGGTTTTGCACGATTTCTTAAGGACCCCATATTTTCAAATGTGATTAAATTAAATCACTATTTTTTCCTAAATCTACATATAATAAAACCTCAAAATAACAAGTTTCACAATTTTCTAAAACTATTTACTATTTTTACAAAATTACACAAGAATCATGCTAAAAATCGGACTCACCAATCTAGGTGGCTCCGGCCACCGCCGGCTGCCATGGCCTTATCGGCTGGCTTGGGCGCTGCCACCACCGTGTGGTTGTGGTGGCCATCCACTCCCAGCTATCCGTCGGGTCTGGGTTCTCCTTTGTGGCCCTAATTGTATAGTTTTCCTTTTCTTTAGTTTTTCTCTCAATTTTCGCCTCTCCCTAATTTTCTCTGATTTCTAATTGTCCAAATGAGCTTTCAAATTTTTCTTGCTATTTATAGAGCTTTAGTGTAATTATTGTACATTAATTAGACATGACTTTGCCCAATTTCCTTAACTTTTGGCTTTTATGTTGTCTAATTTTAATTGGTTAATTTTTATTTTGTGGATTCTGACCTGCCACGACCTGATTTGGATCTTTATTGATTTTTCCTGATTTTTCTTAATTTTTTCTTGATTAATTATGAATTTTCTTTAATTATTTAGTATAGTTTTAGCACATTTCGCGTATTTTAAGTAATTACACGTATTTATACCTTCATGTAAATTCATATATAGTACAAATAAATATTCCTAAATATTATTTAGGCTATTTTATAATTTTAGTATACATATAATTTATTTCTAGCGATTCGTTAAGTATCGGAATGCATTTTACGCATTTTCGATAAATAATGAGTTATATACTTAAAATTTGAAAATTTTGTAATCTCCAATTTTATTACTTATTTTCTTAAATTCAAGCTTACAGGATCGGTTTACTAATATTTCTAGCTTTACTTTATAATTTAGGCTCGATCGGGTCATTTAACCGATCGAAACCTCGGATTACTTAATTGTGGGGCTTACAATCTTTTCTAGGATTACTAGCTCAAAGAAGCGCTATCCTATCTTTTATTTGATCACTTGCTCAAAGGAGCGTCATCTAGTCATTTAAAAGATTGCCTGCTCATGAGAGTGCTGTCTCATTTTGTTTTTAATAGAATGTCATCTTACCTAATCTTTGAAAGATTTATCCTTTCAAGCAAAAGAAATCCCAAAGAGATCTATCTGCTTTAAATTATTCACCAAATCAAAACGAAACCTCGAAGAGATCTATCTTCTTCGAATTATTCACTAAGCCAAAAGAAATCTTGAAGGGATCTATCCTCTTTGGATTATTAACCAAATCAAAAGAAATCTCGAAAAGATTTATCTTCTTCGAGTCATCTATCAAATCAAAATAAAAAATCTTGAAGAGATCTATCATCTTTGGATCATCTATCAAACCAAAACAAGAAATTTCGAAGAGATCTATCTTCTTTAGATTATTCATCAAATCAAAATAAATCTAGAAGAGATCTATTTACTTCAGATTATCCACCAAATAAAAAAAAATCTCAAAGAGATTTATCCTCTTTGGATTATTTACTAAATCAAAAGAAATCTTAAAAAGATTTGTCCTCTTTAAATCATTCACCAAACCAAAACAAATCTGGAAGAGATCTATCCTCTTCAAATTATCCTTCATCAAGATAAAACACAACTTAGTTGATCAGTTTAGAGTTAGTATTTGGTAAAAAT
The DNA here is from genome assembly GCA_024138005.1 of Lumnitzera racemosa. Classification (NCBI taxonomy): domain Eukaryota; kingdom Viridiplantae; phylum Streptophyta; class Magnoliopsida; order Myrtales; family Combretaceae; genus Lumnitzera; species Lumnitzera racemosa. The sequence continues at coordinate 67,831,803 of JAMXBC010000007.1, read as the reverse complement.
AGTTATTTCTTTTGTCTTTGTAGCGAAGTTCTCATCGAACTTCATTACAAAGAGGGGTAGTTATAGATACCTTATTTTTGCTATTTTCATTTTCGTTTTTGTTGAGCCAAAAATAAATAATAATAAATAAAAAAATTAATTAAAATTAAAAGAAAAAAGGAAAAAAATATATAAAATTCAAGTAAATTCAATATCGAGTCAAATCATATCAAGTAGTATCGAGTCGAGTCAAGTCAAGTTGTATCGAGTCAAGTCAAGTTGAGTCTATTAGTATCGAGTCATGTCGAGTCATATTGAGTCAAGATAAGTCTAGTCATATCGAGTAAAATCGTATCAAGTAGTATCAAGTCGAGTCGAGTCGGGTCGGATCATTTAGTGTCGAATCGGGTGATGGTCAGTAATTGATTTAATAAATCTTAAGTCATTAAAAGATCAAGCTTCATTAAAATAATTTTGGCCCAATCTGATTTAAAGTAGAATTTTATCTAAATTATATTCGGCTCGAATAAACTTAAGATTTATTAAATGGATTATTAAGCTAAACCAAATTTGATTGAATTGGGCCTAGAAAATAGAAAGCCCAAATTAAGTAAGTTTTCCAAAAGCTAGGTTAAATCCATGAAGAATCTTCATTCTATCTTTTGATCAAATCTATAATTGAAATGATACGAAAGATTCAATTTTGGTGTTATAAATAGAACTTCAGTAGTGGACTTGAGGATAGTTTTTCCATTTCACAACCCCTAGTCACAAAAACACTATCCCATAACACAATTACTTCACTTTGATCATACCACCTTCAACAATTTGTCTAAACTTCACAACACCTCCATAAACACATACTGTCTAAGCAACTCATACATAGAATCGCAGCCCCCTTACGCCCACATTAGCCCCCGACTAAAGACCCACATAGCAGCCTGATGCTAACTCTTCACCCTGACCGCTGCCCCTGGCTGACATAATCTACACAATCTAATCTCTACGTACGACCACTTGCACTATCCTCAATTCCATGCCCTAACGATATAAACCAACAAATCCATGCCATATACCGAAGCCCTTCCTAACAAATCTACACCATACATCGAAGCCCCTACTATGTTCCATCGCCTAAGGCACTAATCACTCACTCGGTTTGTCACATGCCCCTCTACTGATCACACAAACATTCACACTGACCTAAGCTTCTAACATACATCCTAATCATGCCGACCCCATCCCCTCCCCCCTTTCCCCTTTTACAAATCTTAACCAACACTAATCTTACACCGATAAACACAACATCTAACCTAGCACTTGACCAACGCCAACCCTACACATGATTCACTACGCGACTCCTTACTACCTAACACTTACACCCATGTTGATTCCCTAGACTAATTCACGTACAGAATACAAGATAGCTCCTACACCTATAATTCAATAACCCCTCCTAACCCCATAGTGCAACTACACAAAAGCTTAGTCCTTACTACATGCGTTGATCGCATAAGTCACTTTGATATTGGATCTACATTCTACTACAAGGTACACACCATGTAAAGTCCACTTATACGCTACGTACGATCACAAGTGCACAATCATGTATGACTTGGTTTGGTAAAAGTTGTTTTATTTTATTTTATTTATTTATTTTATTAGTTAGTTCAATTGTTTTTACCAATTTATTTTTTTTTGTGTAGGTTTTTTATTATTTTCATATTGCATGTTTTTTAGGCAATCTCAATTTCCTAATAAATTTAGCTCAATTACATTTTTTAGTAAAACTCTTTCTTTTTTTAAATAAGCATATACATGAGGTCCATATTGTCAAAGAAGATACGTATTTTGCATTTAGGATTTAGAAAAGATATGTATCTAGATTGTATCTTAAAATGTCTTATAGTTGAGATTTAGAAAAGATACGTATGAAGATACATATCTAATTCATATCTTAATGTATTTTACTATTGATATTTAGAAAAGATATGCATGAAAATACGTATGTAGATCGTATATTAGTAGATTTTGCATGTAGGATTTAGAAAATAAATAAAAAATCTTAATAAGAGATTTTCATAAAGATTTAGTTAGTTAAGGTTTTCTTTAATTCCTAAAATTAGATTTCTTAGGTTTTTTTTTTAAATTAATAAACGGTTAAATAAAGTAAATTTAACTTGTTTTTCAAAACAAAAAGAATTCACCTACTAAATATTTTATGAAAAAGAACTATGTTGGTTTGACCTCGATTAATGGGTACGTAGGCACTTTGAGCAGCCATATAAATTTTTTTTTCTTTTCTTAAAGAAATTCGTAATGAAAAAATCATTTTAGTTATGTTTTGTATATCTATATATATTTTAGTATTTCTAGAAAATTATAAAAATAAAGCTCATCAAATTTTTATATCGTTTACATGGTGACTTAATCTTAATAGGTTAGCCTTCGAACTTGGTTTTTTCTAATTTAATTTTCTAAAAATTTTTTTCTTAGAAAATCTATGGATTAGTAGTCAAATTAGTGTTTTCTCACTCGAAAAACCTAATTTCATTTCCTTAATTTAATGTCGAGTAATTTATAATAAGCGAGCTAGGCTTGATGTAAGTTAAATTGAGGAAAACCGAAATAAGGCTCGACATGTGTTTGTATCTTGGTGCATGATATCTATACATATTCACTCTCAAAACCCTCTATTCCCATTCTCTGTTTCTTATTCTCACTTTAAGCCAGATTACATCTTCTACCTTTCGAGATTTGTTGCCTACGATACGCATCAGGACGTGCTATACAATAGCTTGGTTCCTATTCACCTCCATAGCATCCTTCAAAAGTGGCTCATAAACTTTGGGTCTCGATCTGAAATAATGGTTTTGGGCACTCTATGAAGTTTGATTACTTCCTACAAGAAGAGAAAAAAGATAGTCAAAGCATCGTTAATTTTGCAACATGGCATGAAATGTGCCATCTTACTAAATCAATCCATAACTACCATAATGGAGTCATTCCCTCAAGATGTCCTCGGTAATCTTAACATGAAGTCTATACTTGAACTATAGTTTGGTTAAGATGGGCAAGGGTAGATAAGGTCTTTACTCAAGTTGGCTCTTCACCTTTTAGTAGGTTGTACACTTTTCTAATACGGATTGTACATCTCTCATCATTCTCGGACAAAAAAATCTTAAGGATAATATCTCATGAGTTTAGCGCTGGCCAAAGTGTCACATCAATCCTCTTCTATGTGCTTCGTGCATGAGTAATTATCTCATAGAACAGGTCGAGACACATCGCCTTCTCTTCTTGAACAAGTATTCATCTTCTTTGTAATAGTCATCTAGTGTTTATACTTCCTCATACTAAGCATAGATGGGACCAAAGTATAGATGATCAACATACAAATTCTTTATTGTTGAAAAACCAAGTAGCCTTGTTCATAGTTCGATCAGGAGAGTATGTCGTCTCGATAGGGCATAAGCTACTATGTTGTTCTCCTTCTTCTTATATTTAATGACATTAGAAAATCCTTCTATGAACTTGACCCGTTTGGCTTGTCTTCAGGATAACTTAGGTTAGCTCTTCAAATATCTCAAGGATTCATGATCAATGTAGATAACAAATTCCCTAGGTAATAGATAGTGTTGCCATACCGTTAGGGCTCAAATTAAGGAGTAGAACTCCTTATCATAGATAGAATAGTTGAGTATAGCTCTTTGAAGTTTCTTACTGAAGTAAGTAATAAATCAGCCCTCTTACAAGCACCTATGCTTAGTTTAGATACATCATACTCTACTTCAAACACTTTGCCAAAGCTCGGCAAAGCTAAGACAAGGGTTATAGTTAGCCTATCCTTCACTTCCACAAAACTCCTCTACGCCTTACCTCCTTATCGGAATTCAATATTTTTCTTTGAGAGATTAGTGAGTAAGGCTACAATCATATTGAAATTCTTCATAAATCTATAATAGAATGATGTCAAGCTATGGAAACTTCTCACGTCGACTAAAGTGGTTGATACAAGCCATTCAACGATTGCTTTCATCTTCTCTTCATCAACTCGTATGCCACTACTACTTACAATGAATCCTAAGAATGTCACCTCGGATTGACAAAAGTCGTACTTCTTTAGATTGGCATAGAGCTATTCAACTTAGAGTTTTGCAAAGACACTTTGGAGATTAATGTGCATAGTGGGTAGTAGATCTTGGAAGGAAGATGATGCAATCTGGGTTTGAGTGAGAACGGGAAATATAGAGTAAGAATAAGTGGAAGGGGGTTCGAGTATGAATGTATATGGATATTACATACTAAGACACAAACACAATCAAAGGTTAAGCTCAAAATAAGCTTCGATATGATTCATAAACACTAAATATCACTCGAGATTGAAATGAGAGGTGAGATGTAACTTACTAATTTGCTCAAGTGAAGGGTTCACCACAATCTTTAAGAACAAGATTGATAAGAACTCGGGAAAGATTAAAGAGTCTAATCAACACTTAATAACTCGACAAAACAAGATTTAAGAGTTCAAATGTGACCTAGTTTAGATTGTCTTTGTTCGTATATTTCTTGTTTGATACGTTATTACAAATGTTGCTATTTATATCGAGTCTTAAACCTTAGTGGCAAGACTATAAATAATGTACAAGGCCTTAAACCTTAAGGAATTGGGTCCATAAATAAAATAAAGAAAACATATATAAAAATACAAAATTGTGTGTTTAATAGAAATCTTCATGTAGTCACTCGGCTTGTCCTAGTAGAGTAGGATCTGAACTAGGCGGGGCTAGTAGTTGGATGTCCAAGTCTGAGGAGGAGTCTCTAAAGTCTCACATCACATAGGTGAGACACCAAAAAGGTTAGCTCATAATTACTAAGTACTAGAATTACTCGACATTAGTGTCTCGGTACCATGTAGAGTGGTTCTTTAGTCTAGAGTGGTTGGCCGTGTGGTCTCTTGTCTTTTCGACAGACAATAGACGTGGTGCTGAGTGTCTCCTTTTCTTCCCATCGATCCTCTATCATTAGTTTGTCTTCGACAAAACTTGATTAGCCTCAATTTGGATATAGTCGGAGGCTAATTCCCATTACTACCACAGGTCTATGAAGAAGTCAACCTTAACATTAAACATTGGGCACGGGCTGGAATGCTAAACAAACTTCTCTTCCCTTTTCGTTTCACCATGGGTATCGAGTGTCTCTAGATTCCTTTAATACTCATAAGGGTCAAGCAATAGCTCTTCCCATCCTTCCGAACAGTATAATTGTTGAGGAAGCCATCATGGACCACTTTCAAATCATACTCTCATAGTCGGCTAATAAGTAAATTTGTAGCATTCATAAGGACCACATTGAATTCAATCTCATCCGCATACTGCCTTGCCTTGAATGCTATCTAAGCTCTTTTATGTATATGGACCATACCCTTGTCGTTAAACCACTTCAATCCATAAGGTTGGGAAATTTCATCTTCTCGACTGACTTGGCAAAGACAACGTTGGTGCAACTTCCCCCATCAACAACTAGGGAACAGGTCTTCCCATTCACCAAACATCAAATATGAAATAAATTTTCCCTTTGTCTAAGGTTTTCCTTTAGGTCGGCTCGTGTCGCCATAACTAAAAGTTCATCTAAATTTTTGGCATAGACATCTTTTTCTATCAACTCATCTTCCAAACTCTTATCACTCTAATTCTCTACTTGAGCATTTGATCCTTCACCTTTCAAGAACATGACCCTCTTATTCAGGCATTGGGATGCAATATGTCCGTAGCCTAAGCATTTGAAGCACTTCACTTATGGGCCTTGCTACTAGGTGCCTTTTCTTTCTCGACATGAATTTGTTGGCTAGGCTCTCCTTTCTCCAAGTTCTACTTTAGCCCTTTCTCTTGACATACCTCTTAGGCTCAAAGCTACCTTATTGAGGTCGGCTAGTCAGCTTTTGATACCTTCTTTTCCTCTATCTCTCTACCCTTAATGCTAAATTGATCAATTTTTCTAAAGAGTTGAATAGCTACAATTCAATTATGTCTGTAATGTCATCTTAGAGTTTACTTAAGAACTTAGTAATGGTACGGTCCTATGGCTCGGTAATTTCACATCTTATCATCAAGGTCTCAAACTCCTACAAGTACTCTTCAATAATGTTTCGACCTTACCTTAGGTATTGGAAGGCATAGAGCATCTCTTGCTTAAAGTAAGTCGGTACGAAGCACTGATTCATCAATTGCTTCATAAGCCTCTAGGTTTTGATCGGCTCTTCTCCTTCAAGATCTCACTTGGCAACCCACTTATCCCACTAAAGGCTTGCATATTCAACAAGGGATAATGAAGCCAGCTTAAAGTTTGCTTGATCATCCCACTTGTAGCACTCGAACAACTTCTTGACTTGGGGAACCCAGTTGAGGAATTCTTCAGGTCAGCAATTTAAGCTTAATATTATCAAGTCCTTCACTAGGTGCTTAGGGTTCATCCCTTACATTTCGAGTTAGTCGGTTCACTTTAGATTGGCCACTTCTATTAGAGCTCTACTCAGCCTTATCCTGTCTCGGCCTCAACTCTCTTTTCTAGGCATCTTGATTTGCTTTGGAGTTAACATTCCTTTCATTTCTTCTTCTTGGCACAAGTTAGTTTTCTCTTCTTCTCGGCTTGGCAGCTCTTGTTAGCTGTCACTTATCGTTGTCAAGTTCATTAGAGGCACTTTCTACTGGTAGGTATTCGTTCCCTTCTTTCTTCTTGGCCAGCACGTCTACGGCTTATGGCTAATCCAATGAGTTCTTGGATAAAGTCAGTAAGATTCTAAACTTGATATTCCAAGTTATCAACACATCTCCTCAAGCTTTCATGAGGACTATCTCTACTATTATTGACACTATCATCAGACATTCTCGTTCGTATAACAATTTCTGGAGAAAATTGAACAAACAACAAATACAATTACGGTAACCCAGAAATAACCACTATTCGGCTTTATGTAGCTACCACTACTGACAAACACTCGAATCAACTATTGAAATGAATGTTACTGAACTTAATTACAGTACAATGCTATAACTACTAGAACATAAACAACACATTATGCTACTTAATGATAACCAACAGATGTCCAAACCATGAATCAACTTTAAAGAACACTAATACACATATCTCTCCAAAGATTTGATACCAAATGATGTGTATAGCGGGTAGTAGATCTCGAAAGGAAGAGAACTGGAAATAAAGAGTGAGAATAGGGGGAGGGGGTTGAGTGTTAATGCATATGGATATCATGCGCCAAGATACAAACATAGTTAGAGGTTAAGCTCGAAATAGGGTTCGATAGGACTCATGAACACTCAATGTCACTCAAGATTCAAATGAGAGATTGATGCGACTTGCTAACTTGCTCAATTGAAGGGTTCATCACAATCTTAAGAATAAGATTTATAAGAACATGAGAAAGATTAAAGTGTCTAATCAACACTCAATAACCTAGTAAAACAAGCTCTAAGAGCTCAAGTGTGATCTTGATCAAAAGAGGAATGTTTCACTACAAAATATGATTGTCTTTGTTCATATATTTTTTGTTTGATATGTTATTACAAATGTTTCTATTAATAGAAAGTCTTAAACCTTAGTGGCAAAACTGTAAATAATGTACAAGGCCTTAAACCTTAACGAATTGGGCCCATAAATAAAATAAAGAAAATATGTACAAGAATACAAAACTATGCGTTTAATAGAAGTCGGTAAGTAGTTACTCAAGTTGTCTTGGAAGGAGTAGGATCCGAACTGGGTGGGGTTGGCAATTGGATGTCTAGGTTCAGAGAGGAGTCTTTGAAGTCTCATATTGCTTGGGCAAGACACTAAAACGGTTGGCCCATAATTTTTGAGTACTAGAATTAGTCAACACTAGTCTTTCAGTGCTATGCTAAGTGGATCTTTGGTCTAAAGTGGTTAGCCATATGGTCTCTTTTCTTCTCTGTGGATGACAAACTTGGTGCCAAGTGTCTCCTTTTCTTTCCCTTGGTCTTCTATTATTAGTTTATCCTCGACAAAACTTGATTAGCCTCGGCTTGGATATAGTCGGAGGCTAATTCCTATTAGAGATATTGATGGTGAGTGTTTGGGTCGGTACCGTACATCAAGATGTCATCAAAATAAACTAAGACAAACATCCCTAATAAGTCTCAAAGCACATGATTCATTAAGTGTATAAATGTACTCAGCACGGTGGATAGTCCAAATGGCATTACAAGCCATTCATATATTCCATAGTGCATTTTGAATGCGATTTTCTACTCGTCACCTTTGCGCATTCGAATCTGATGGTATCTAGATTTGAGGTAAATCTTAGAGAACACTCTTGCTCTGCTTAATTCATTTAACTTGTCATCAAGCCTAGGTATGGAATACTTGTAATTGAGGGAGACTTAATTGATTGCTCAGCTACCTATACACATACTCCAAGAACTATCTTTCTTTTGTACTAAAAAGGCCAGCACTATGCAGGGATTAAGGGACTTATGCATATACCCCTTCCTCATTAGCTCATCTTGCAGTTTGACAGCCTGTTCGGAATTTAGCCTATAGGTAGGCTTGTTCGACAGTATAGCTCCTGGCTGTAAGTTAATTGCGTGTTTGACACCTTGGATGGGAGGCAGAACTTTCGGTAGCTCTTCTAGGAACAAATTGGTGAACTCTTCCAGTAATGTCTTCACCTTGGCAAATTGCTCCCTCTCCTCAAACCTCATCTCTATTAATCTTCAAACTAGCAAATAGATCGGTCATTTGATCTCCATTTCTCTTTTCAGTTTGGCTTAGGTCATTATCAAATCCTCTTTCTTTAGGGTTTGGTTAAGTTAGGACTACATGACCTTCACCTGCTCAGTAGTCATAGGACTCAATTTCATTCTCTTGTCTTCATGCTCTACGGAACATGTATTCTTCCTTCCATCATATACCACTGCTCGATTGAACATCCATAGTCATCCAAGTAGAATGTGGGAAGCACTTATGGGCAACACATCATAGATCACTTCGTCTCAATATTTACCAATGTAGATTGGCACAAACATGTGTCTGTTCTCCTATAGGACTCCCTTATCACTATGCTAATAAAGCTTATAAGGTTTTAGGTAGGCCTTAGTCGGCAATTTCAAATGCTGAATCATAAAGGCAGAGGTTGCATTAATGTAGCTCCCATTGTCAATGATCAATGTACATAGAGACTCATTCACCTTACATTCAATATGGAAGAGGTTTTCCCTCTATTCATCTTCGAGCATAAGACTGATACTCATCGTTTATCTTAACATTAGAGTGGTCGGCATAATGTTGCCTTCCCTATTGTAGATAGCTTCCTCCTTGGATAGTTCAATTTGTCCATCCTCTTTTAGCTCCTCTACTTCTTCATCAATTATTTCTTGGTCGGTTAACGAGTGGTTAAAACCTTCCTATTTAGCACTTTTCTATCCTTTAGGTGGTACGGATTGTATCATCAAGTGTTCTAATATCCAAGGTTTCCAGGACATCCTTAATCTCATGCTTCAGTCCATCGATGAATTAAGATATATTTCAACCCTCTAGCTCCACGACTTCACATCAGATCATTAACATTTGAAATTCCTTAGCATAAGTATCTACACTTGACCCTCTTTACCTCAACTCATGCAATCTTTTGATGGCATCCTACAAATTATAGCTCAGCATAATCCTTCTCTACATAACCGTCTTCATTTCATCCTAACTCCTAATCTTTCATTGTCCTTCCCTTCTTTAGGTGGCTTGCAAGTTCTTCCACCATAGGGTAGCATAACTACTGAACTCCAACATAGTAAGTCTAACCTTTGCATTATCTGGTACGTTGTAGCATTTAAATTGCTTTTCAATCCCACCTACCCAATCTTGGTAGTCCTCAGCATCACCACTCCTAGAAAAACTTATAATATACATTCTTAACCCTTTAACTCTAAAGGCTCGTACATTTCTTTCTTCAAGCTTGTAGTACTCTTCTACTTTGTCGTTTCCTTCCTCTTCCTTCTCAATTTCTTCAAGGGCTAGCCTTCATTTAGCATCCTTACCCATTCCTTCAGCTCGAGGTGGTCGAGTTAAGGAATTAACTCGGCCAAACTAACCATTTCCTTACTCTTGTTGCACATGTCCTCTAGTAGGGTTATTTTTAGGTTGTTTTCTATCTTCTTAGATAACAGTCACCAAACTGGCTACCAAGTCAATAAGCCTATTATAGCGGTTACCCATTGACTAAGGTGTAAATCTTCCTTCTTGCCCTTAGCAATGTTAAGCACCACTTTCTTGGTTTCCCAGAGTTCCCTGAATTCTTAAATTTGACATTGTTGCTTAACTCATAAAATTGATGGTTTTAAAAAACCACTCAAAGTTCTTTCTATGAATGGCAACAGCAAAACAATAACTACCACTCCCACTACTATGACAACCATACAGTGAATAGACAAATAATCACACTTTTTTTGTGTATGAGAAATAGAGGAAAACACAGCATAGAGTACCTCTCAACTTTCAAACTTCAATGTTAACAATAAAGCTTTTAACACATTAGAACAATAACAAACTACTCAAAGAACATAGTAATATAATCTAGCTTCGAATGTATCTAAGCTCTGATACCAAGATGATATAGATTCTGGATGAACATATAGACCCAATATCATGCGCAACCAAAGGGTGGGTCTAGGCCACAAGATGACTCAAAAAGTAAATGATAATTGAAGGATGAGTAGGGGTTTTAGTGCACCAACGATGGATACAATGCACTCATGCCTCATAAGAGCTCAAGTCACACTTGATGTAACGTATACGTATGGCCGGGGTTCACTCGCTACTAGTCTATGATCAATAGGCTAGATAAGAGTAGCTTAAGAGTAAGCAAAAAAACACTTAACTCAAGAGGGTGTAAAAGTTCAATGTATTTTCTATATATTGATGTCGTGGCTATTACAATATGTAAGTATTTATACTACCCAATTAGGGCATATCCTAAGTTATAGAAAATTACAGAAAAGGATCCCTATTAGTTAAGGAAAAAGGAGAATAATTTACAATGAAAGAAATATAATTATGCCCAAAGAATATCCTTTATCAGAAAGGATAGTATGGACATCAAAACAGACAGCACGAGTGCAATTTGCTCATTTTGGGGGCCCCATGACACTATTATCTGAGTAGGGATGAAATCTGATTAGGTAAGGTCAGCGTTGGTAGGTCAGAAGCTCGAAATATTGGGATAGGATCAAAGGGGGACTTAAGGGCAACTCATTCTTAAGTAGGACTTAAGGCCAAAATCTGATCAGGTAAGGTAGGCATTGGTAGGTCGGAAGCTCAGATAGTTGGGATAGGATTGAAGGGGGACTTAAGGGCAACTCATTCTTGAGTCAGCCTTAAATGGTTGTCTCTTGACAATTATTAGCTTAGCCTTAGCACTGTGGGGTTGGCTATATCCTGATTTGGTACTTAGACTAGTGTGTTATGGAGGGGTCAGCTTCATATGTTAGCTGATCACTTTAGCAGTCTCTTGGATAGTGTGGAGAGAGAAGTAACTTAATAAGTCAAACTAGCGAATACATTGCTCCTCGGTACTTAACTCACCTCGAACAGCTTGGCAAACCATTTGAGTGAGCCCTCGGGTTTGAGAGTGTATGATTAGTCTTTGATCTTTATCACATGTAGCTTGAGGAGGTTCCTTCTACAATAAACACTTATCAAGAGGAAAAGTTGGGAGAAGATAGTTGAGTTATTATTGGTGATAATAGTGCTGAGGTCATTCCTTAAGAAATGGTGGACAACCAACCATACCAAATAAGTATTGAGCTGAGTCCAATGAAAACAAGTGGGAAAGAGCTTACTAACCAACCATTTTATAAGAAGAGCAAGGTTTGGACAAGAAGACAAAAGAAGCTTTAAGAAATAAAGCTTTCGGCATTATTTTTACTTAGTTTGTCCTTAACCGTGAAGTGGGTGAATACTTTGTGCCATGCTAGAGTTACAATATCTTGCACATGGATTTTGCTTTGGGTAATAGGATGAAGTCCTTAGCCTTGATGGAGGCAGTCATTCTCGTTAGGGATAAAGAGATTGTGAGGAGTTGATGGTTGCAATAAAGGCCATATTACCATTAAGTTGTATGATGTAAGTAATAATCATGAACTTTTTCATTTACTCCATATGTCTTGTTATTAAGCTAAATTTGTTTGTATGTAGATTATCGACCATGTTTTGATAGCTTTAGATCAAGCTGAGAAGGAAATGAAGAAGGTATTATCTAAATTTTGTTACTTTGTTGAGAAATAATCATCTTATTTGGCATTTTTAATTTATTGCAGAAAGTTAAGGATGCTTATAACTCCTTAAAAGCTCAAATTGTCATGGTTGAGAGCATGAGGATTAAGGCTCAGATGGAGGCTAGGAAGCTATAGGAAGAGCTCTTTACCGATAAGCTAGCACATTCCTTAGTAGTTGATTAAGCCTCGGGCCTTAAGATAAAGAACGAAGAGCTCTATAAGGAGATTGAAGACCTAAAAGAGGAGCTTTACAAAAAGCGAGAAGAATGTTAGAGTTTAGGAAGGATGCTAGCCATGACGAGTGATGAGAAGGATAAGTTAAGAGTCCAAATCAAGAACTTAGAAATAAGTGGCTCTAAACTCATGTTATTGAATTAGAAGAGGTGGAAAAAAAGAAGCCCTTCGTAGAGGAAGCATTAGAAATTTTAACTCCCAATCAACAATACGAGAGATTACTCCAAAAGAAGTTCTTGTAAGGGGTCCAATTGGTGAGGAAAGAGATTTTTAAATTTTACCCTGACAATGAATTGTTGTACATTGACTTTGTCAATGTTGAGGATGGTAATGCTAGAAGTAGCAATGAAGAAGTTGGTGAATAAGTAGAGACAAAGGTTTAAGGGTAAGGTGACATTATATAAGCCAGCATTGAAGTTCTTGTCGATAATGAGGAACAATCATTGAATGAGATCCCTTATGTTCGTAAAGAGACCTCTAACTCCTCCAAGACCCCTAGTGTCAATAGAGAAGTAGGCTTCAGGAAGGTCTTAGGCTTTGCCAATTAAGACAATACTTCCACCTAATCCAAGAGCAAAAATGTCTTAGACTCTTAAGGAGTTGATTGATTAGTCTTACTTTATTTCCACAATTGTTTTGTGGATTGTGGTTAGGATGCCGAACTTTTGGTTATAGTTATTGTTTTGCATTTTAATGCATTTGATTTCCAGCACGTTTTATTTCAAATGCGTTTTATACTTGTCTTTTCATAAATTTAGTGTTTGTTAGCCACATAAGATGTGAACTTAAGTGTATTTTCTTAGTTGTGAGATTTCTTACTGAAGGCAACTTAGAGTTCATTAACTCTAATTGCTTAGCATGCACTTTTTTTTTAAGGAACATTTGATGTCATTTTGTCAATAAATTCTAAGCTCATTAATCGTTATAGGTTTGAACTTATTACGTACTACTTCACTTGTTGTATAGCTAGAACTTCATTAATTTGTTAATCATGCGTTGATTAGGACTAAAAGTGACGGAGAGTAGATATACTCATAAACTTGAAATAAACATTTCATACTTAGAGCAAGATGTAGGCTATTGCCTTACAATGTTCAGAATGGGAAAATAAGAACAAACTACAATTGAAATGAAACTATTCAAAGTAAAGATTCAAGTTTTCAGCATTCCACACCCGAGGTGAGATTATTCTATCCTGCCTTTCTAGTCGATAGGGCCCGCTGCTTATGACTTCCCAAATCCTAACATGATCCTCTTAATTTGCATTGAGCTTACCTTAATTCTCTTGTATGGTAGTTGCATCTAATTTTCTGTAAACCAAATTTCCATGCCAAAATGCATTGTATTTTACCTTCTAACCTAGTACCTAGCCACTTTATGCTGATATGCAACAATCTAGCCCTTGCAATATCCTTTATCTCCTCAATTGTATCTAAATTGGCCATAAGGCTGACCTGAGTTGCTATAATATCAAAATTCTATGATTGAAGAATAGGTAGATCCAACTCAATTGGCAAAACTGCTTTCGATCCATATACAAAACTAAAGGGTGTTTCACTAGTAGAAGTCCTATAGGCGGTCCAATACGCCCATAAAAGATGGTCTTATTAATAGCTTCCACTGTCAATTTGTTTGGGGATGAGCAATTGAGATGTAACTTTGATGAATGCTATATTTTACATAAAATCCTTGGAACTTATTATTGTAAGCTACAGTCAATTGTCAATAACTATCATGAATGGAACCCTCAACCTTGATATGATGAAATTGAAAATGAAAGCCTCAACCTTCTATTCGGTGATTTTAGCCATTGCTTTGACCTCCACTCACTTAGTACAATGATCTATAATAGCTATGTTGAATTACTGTTGGGTTATAAACTTTGGAAATGGTTTGAGTATGTCCAATCCTCACTAGGCAAAAGGCAAAGGGTTAGTAAGGCTATGCAGGTCAGTAGAAGGCACATAGCTCAATGCCATATGTTTTGGGCATTACGGACATTACCAAATAGTAGATTTTGCATCTTTTTTCATTGTTAGCCAATAATATCTAAGTCTCAGCATGCGAATTTATAGGGTCTAACCCTTTACATGGTTACTACAGATACTACCATGTAAGCCAAGCAATATTCATTAAGCATCTTTATATGGAAGGCATCGAAGATGAGGTTAGCAGAGGATGTACTCGTATAATTGGTCATCAATCAGTGTATAGCATGCAGCTTGATACATCAACCTACAAGCTTTTTTTTTTTTAATCGTTAGGTAGAACACCATCCTTCAAATATTCAATAATTGGGTCCATCCAAGACCTCTCCTTTAGGTAAAAAGCCAACTCATAGCTTTACCTAATGGTTTATAGGATCTTATTAGGGGCATACTCAATGAAAATCTTGTCATTTAGATTAGAAAGTGCTATACTAGCCAACTATGAGAGTTTGTCAATAGCAATGTTTCTAGTCCTTGGTATTTTTTCAATTGAAAAATATTGAAATTCTTCCTTAAGTGTTTATACTATCAGTAAGTACTTGCTTATCACATTTTCTTTCATTGCATAGCTCCCTTTGACTCGATTCACAACTAGTTGTGAATAAAAAAAAACTTCAACTTTCTCGCCACCAACTTCCTTAGCTAGTTTAAGTCCAAATATTAGGGCTTTGTACAAGGCTTTATACTCAACTTCGTTATTGCTAGTTGGAAACAGAAATTTCAATGCGTAATTAACATTCACATTATGGGGCCCTTGTAAAATGAGGCCCAATGCATCCTTCTTTAGTGGAAGAGCCATCAACATATAAGTTCCATATTAGCTTCTCATCCATCTCAATGCTACCTTCTTCTTTGGTGAACTAAGTGACAAATTTTGCTAATACTTAAGCTTTTAATGCTATTTTGGGTTTGTATTGTATACCATAGGCACATAGCTCAAGGGCATACTTCATCATTCTCCCTAAGGAGTCTAGTTACAATAAAGCTTGTCATAGTGGCTAATCAGTAAAGATGATAATTTGATGTGCCTCGAAATATGATTTTAACTTCCTTACTAAGAGGACTACTGTCAATACAAACTTTTCAATCTTTGTATATTAACATTCTGGCCCCTATAAAATGTGGCTCATGTAATAAATTAGCAGATGCTCCTTGCCTTTTAATTGGACTAATACAGATGAAAGGGCTTGGCTATATTTTGAAAAATACAAAAACAGATTTTGTTTGAGAATAGGTATTGAGAGTATTGGGGTTAACACGAGAAATTCCTCCAACATGCTGCATGCTTTCTTACATTCTTCAGTCGATTGAAATTCCTTTGGGTTTTTCAATACTTTAAAAAATTCCATGCATCTATCTGTGCTTCTCAAGACAAATCTATTTAAGGTGTCTATTTGCTCAGTTAACTCTTGAACTTCCTTAAAAGTGCTAAGAGACTTCATGTTCTGAATAGCATTAATCTTCCATAGGTTGCTTCAATTCCATGCCAAGTGACCGTATATCTTAAAAATTTTCTTGAGGTAGAACTAAAACACATTTCTATAGGTTTAGTTTCATATTGTATCTCCTTAAGGTACCGAATGTCTCCTTAAGAACAATAAGATGCTAACTTCTATTGTGTTATTCACAATCATGTCGCCAACATAAATTTCGATGTTTCAATGGATCTAAGTCTTGAACATCTTATTTGCACACCTTTGACAGGTTGCATTAGAATTTTTGAGTCTAAAGGGCTTCATTGCACAAGAATATGTCCTAAAGTTTGTGATAAAGGAAGTGTAGATTTCATCCTCCTTTTCCATTTTGATTTGATTATAGCTAGAAGACTTATCTTTGAAAGATAGTAAGGCATGTTTAGCAGTTAAGTCAACCATCAAATCTATTCTCAACAAGGGGAAATAATCTTTAGGACAGGCCTTATTCAAATTTGCAAAGTCTGTGCGCATGTACCATTTTCCATTTAACTTCTTGACTAGTATACAATTAGCTAGCTAAGTCAGATAAGGCTTTTCACTTATGAACATTACCTTTAATAGCTTCTGGATTTCTTCTTCAATGGATTCTTGATACTCAGGGGCAAAATGCCTTTTCCTTTGTTGAATTATTTTTGCATTGGGATTAATATGAAGCTTGTATGTCATTACTTCTTAGGGATGCCTAGCATAATTGAGGGAAACTAAGTGAATACATAGGCATTATCTTGTAGAAAGTTGATTAAACATTAACAAGTAATTGCCTGTAATGGTTTCCCTATCTTTGTCATCTTCTTAGGATCATTTATGAATGGGATTTCCTCTCTCTTCCTCAACATTTTCGATGTCGATTGACTCCTATTTCGAACCAGTTTCAACTAGAAAAACTTCTTTGCATCGTAGTGCTCTTAGGTATAAGGATCTAGTTAATCATTAGTCCCTTTTGCATACTTTGACTTCGTTAGGAGTGGGAAATTTCACCTTAAGATGCACAGTTAAAGTGGGCCATGCTGAATAAATGCAAACATGGTTGGTCCATGATCATATTAAATGGGGACCAACATTTAATAATAAGGAAATTGACCTTGTCTTTTATAACTTGTTTGTCGTCTCCAATCTAAATTGGGGCATAAATAACTCTAGTAACCTGAACAAGTTGATTATTGAAAGCATATAAATCATAATTTTAAGATCTCAACTGTACTTTCATCTTTTGCTTCATCTGATCAAAGGCGTGTTGAAAAATAATATTTGCTAAACTCTTAGTGTCAACTACAATCTTTTTTACCTCGAAGTTGGCAATCCTTGCACTAATTATGAATATGTCATTATAGGGGCTTAGAATGCCTTCTAACGCCTTTGAAATCCTCCTCTGTGAAAGAAATTGAATTGTCGACTTTAACCTTCTTGCCTTGCACATTATAAACATAGTATATGGTAATGGTCGAGCTTGAAGAGCTTGACTGGCTGAAGGCGAAAGGTTCGCCAACAATAGTATTTATTATACCATTTAGTGCTCTACTACTACTTCCATCTCTTATTTCTCTTCTAGCTTGAGAAGGCTATGCTACATTTTCTTGCATGTCATGTTGTCTTTGAGTTGGTCGTTCAATATTTTCGACATCATGGGTGAGAAACTTGCTTAGATATGCTTGTTAGATTACATCCATGATTGTGTTTTTGAGTTGACTACACTCATCAGTATTGTGGCCTTTATCGTGATGAAAATCTCAATATTTATTAGAGTTTCTACATGATGGATTTCCTCTCATTCATTTTGGCCATTGCAATACTCCACTTTGATTACGTACTTCCATTAAAATGTCTACAATTAGACGATTGAACGGTCTGTGAATAGAATAAGTTGGGATGCGTAGCCTCTTTCTTTAGTCATTATTTCCCTCAAAACACTGATCATTGTATGCTTCGAGTCGATCTTTCACGTTCTTCTTGTTGCCCTTTTGTTCTCCTCTACTCTTGTCAGCCTCATGTCGAACTTTAATGTTGTCTTCTTGGTGAATATAAGATGTAGCCTTAGCCTTAAACTTGGCAAAATTTTTCGGCTTATTTTTAGCCAAAGACTTGAAAAAGTCTGCATAAGGTTTAGCTCCATCATTTACTTCATTGAAAGCAATACTCATGCTTAATTTCAGAATTTGGACCATTTCGGCCATGAAATGGGCTAAATAGTCCTTAATAGACTTGTCTAATCTTTGTCTTGTGGTGTTAAGGATAGAGGAATCCTTAACTAGAAGCTTACTTGCAAGGAATTATTGCAAGTGCACTTTTGCTAAATCCTTAAAGCATGAGAACATGCATGGCTTCAAATGTTTGAACTTTGTACTCATTACATTCCTCAAGATTGAAGGCAATGCTTAACATGCTACGACATTGCTTAAGCCGTAAAGCTTAGCTAAGGTACAATAATACTCAAGATGATCTTTAAGATCCCTCATTCTATCATAAATCCAAAATTACGATAACTTGACATGCCATAGTATTACGTCTTCTAGAATTTCGGGGACAAAGGACTTCTTTTCATATAGAATTGCTTGCTCGTCAAAGTAAGGGTGCTAAAATGCAATGGTCTTGCATGGTGTAACTATTGTAGTTATTTTCCGTTATCATCTTTCTTAAGAGTAGGGATTGAAGCTCCAAGTATAACTTTGACTTTCTTCTTAGGCAATTTAAGGGAATAAACAAAATCATCAAGATTTGCAGCATTGTTGTCATCATACCCTCGTTTATGATTTGGCTTAACATTTTTACAAAGAAAACTAAGGATGTCATTGTGTTTCTTATTATGTTCTTGATTTTCTTTAGCTAAATTGATGTCAAGTTGCTCCAATTTAGCCAAACATTATTCATCAGTATGCCTACTCTACCCTTCCAATATATTGTTGGGGTAAAGAGCTAGCACTTGTACTTTTTGTCATCCTTGTCTTTACCATGTAGGTAGGTTCTAAAAAAATAGATAGTGCTAAATGTTATTGGGTGATTTTGGTGTAATGCATCGATCTTGTAAAAGCATGAATAAAAGGCTAAGTGGTGCTAGTACTAGTTTAGGGTAGCCACTCAGATGCCTAAGTAAGTAAGGGTTTAGGTGAAAGAGTAAGAGATTAAGTAAGTCGAGTGTTAGAGAGTACTTAGAATGCTTTTTTTCCCTTATTTATAGGAAAATGTCAAGCACTTATAATAGCAGTTAATCATTGGTCGTAGACCATGTGGCGATCCCATCATTAAGCATATGGCTAAAATATAGGAGTAATAGGTATTTATGTATTGAGATTATACTAAATCATAATTGTTCACACCACTTTCCTAATTTTAAATCAAATAAATGAATAAGCTGGGCTTCAAGGCCCATCGATGGACTAAGCCCTTGTTTGCCTTAGCTAAAAATCACATCAGTCGTCCTTTCGACAGCCAAATGGCTATGTAACATGATAGGGCGAAATCTGACTATCAACACCATCATACAAAACATAAGAAGAGGATAGGTTGATTAAGTCAACTACTATTCTCATTGCTTCTTCTTGAAATGATTTAGGAAACATGGCATGAGACAACACACTTAGTTCTCTCTATAATAATGTGGTTTGTTCTTTCCATGATGCCATTTTATTATAGTCTTTAGCATTGTTTTCTTAGGTTTAATTACATGGGTTCTATAATAGTCCTCAAAGGGTCCTTTATATTCACCACCATTATCTACTTAGACACATTTCAACCATCTACCTATTTGTCTCTCTACTTTAGTATGGAGTTGCACAAACATATCCAAAACTTGATCTTTAGGTTTCAAAGCAAAGGTCCACAACTTTCTATAATGATTATTAATAAAAGTCATAAAATAAAGTGCATCACTAAGTGTTATATCTTTCATGTAACACACATTAGTATGAATTAAATCAAGTACAGGAGATTTCCTAGGAGGTGGATATCTATGAAATGCAACCCTATGTTGCTTACCAACAAGACAATCATTATACATTTTCACATGAATACCTTTCATATTAAGGAGAAGTTGCTTCTTGGCAAGTAGTTGCAGTCTTTTCTTACTCATGTAAGGAAGCATTTTATTCCAATGTTCAATAGATGATTCATCAATCATATTCATCCCTCCTTTACTTAACTTTCCCATCATTATGTAAAGGGTGTTACTCTTCTTTCCTTTAGCCACAATTAGAGAATTACTAGTAAGCTTTCATTTACCTTCACCAAAATAGCTATTATATCCTTCATCATCAAGTTTTCCTCTAGATATGAGGTTTAGATGAATATCTGGGTCATGTACCTAACATCTCTAAGAATAAGCCTACAACCAGTGTTAGTCTTCAAAATAATATTTCTAATATCAATAATTTTAGATATCCCTTCGTTTCCCATCCTAACATTACTAAAATCACTAGTAGTGTAAGTTAAGAAGAATTCATCATGTGATGTCACGTGAAAGAAGGCACTAGAGTCAATAACCCAATCACTATCATGGCATGTAAGATTAACACAATCATCATCCTAAGCAACAACTTCTTTACCATTTGCTATTGCAATTATAGCATCTTCAACTTTTCTATCGCCTTTAGCTTTACCTTGTTCTCCTTTCCATATTTTGCATTCTTGCTTTATATGTCCTAACTTTTCACAACAATAACATTCAATAATTCTTTTTCTCGAGTTAGGCCTTCCTTTAGATTTATCAAATCTATTAGATTCATCATATGAAGCTCTTATCTTAATTCTCTTACATCTTTCCCATTTATTAGTAACAATTGTCTAAGTTTCAAAATTAATACCTTACTCTTTTCTTCTAGCTTCTTCATTCATCAAACTATCTTTCACTATTACAAGGGTAAGCTTTCCTTCTGGAGCAGAATTACTACCAGACAATATAAGTTTCTCCTAGCTGTTTGGTAGGGAACTCAATATTAGTAATGCTTGAATCTCATCATCAAGCACTAGCTTGATGATAATCAATTGGTTTAGAAGACCTTAAAAATCATTAAAGTGTTTTGTCATATTTGATCCATCCTTATACTCAAAATTCAGTACTCTCCTAATTAAGGAGGTTTTATTTTAGGAAATTTGCCTTTCATACATGGATTTCAATTTCCTCCATAAAGCATCTACTTTAGTTTCTTAAGCAACTTGATGAAAAACACTATGACCTACCTATTGCAAAATATAACTGACAGTTTTCCTATACATAATCACCCAATTTTAATCAGATTTATCTTTAGACTTCATACTATTACCACCTAAAGGTTGTGAGACCTTAATTGATTAAGTACCTTAGTCACTAAACTAACTAATATGAGTTATGACGTTTAACGCCTTTGGACAATTTTGTCTAAATTGAGCTAAATTTTAATATAAGGTCATAAAAATTAAACAGAGAAAGCTAGTAGGATTAATCTCTCAAAATAGTGTATATATAATATTTAATTTCAATAAAATGTATTTTTACCAGTTGTTAACTATAGGAAGCTTGACATTTGAGCCCCAAAACATAATAAGTCATTAGAGATAAATTATTTAAGTTATAAAAATAATATTTATGGGTCAAATGACATACAATGTCATTATATAATTAAGTAGTATAAACGTTATACACCCAATATGTAAATATGTTATAATATATATCAAATAGTTACTAAAATTTGTATTTGATTACTTAATAATTATAAGAAAAATCATAAAAATCTCTAAAAAGTAAAAAATAGTCGGAATTATTTTGAGATAGGCATGGAAACATTAGCTAAACATGTTATCTAATTGATACCTACTAAATGGGATTTAAGGTTATTTAAGGGAGATGAGAGAGGAAAAAAAAGAGATTATTTTGGCTCTACTAAGCTAAGAATTGTCACCAACACTCTCTAGATGATCAATAAGCTTCTTAGTAACTTAGGAAAATTATAAGATCTTCTTGAGCTAAGTAGAATAAATTCTAGAGAAAGTTAGAAGTAGTACTGCGCAAACAAAATGATTTGGCAAAATCGAAGTGTGGAGGCAACTTAGGAGTGAACTATCACCTCCACTCAATTTTGGGGGTGGGGGGGTGCAATGCTTGGAATTGGTGACAAGGTGGTAGTTGGCATTGGTGGTTGGAAGCCAATTTTCTAGTGAGTCCAATTTTGTACCTAGTTTTAGTTAATTCATAAAAATTTCAAATAAACAACGAAAATTATGGAAAAAATTATTTGTATATATAATTTTAGGGAAAAATATTAAATAGAAAAAAATTTAGTTAGATATAGTACTTCCTTGATAAATTGAGCAAAATCGATCCATTTTCGAAATCGATTTAAATAACCATATTGATATAATTTCTAAGCCAAGCATTTTTTAGAGAATACTTATATTTCATGTGAATACTCTATGAAGAGTTTTTGGAAAAAAAAAAGAATTTCATAAATTTTAGGGTTTTTGAACCTTTAAATTAGATTTAAAAATGCCATTTTCTTGAGGATTTGGTGTATAGAGCTTAATGAAACTCTTGGTATCAAGTTTTGATATTTATTTAGATCACATGCTGCTATGAAGGGTAATTTGGAGTTAGTGAATATGGGTTTAAGGCATTAATAGTCAAGTATGTGAATTTGAAGAATTTAATATTATGGTGTTGCTGGGTATGACAAACCTGAAATATGAACATGATTTAATATGTCTATAATCTAGAATATGATATTAGATGAGTTATTTTAAGTAAACTTATAAAATTACGATGTTTAGAGACTTAATCAGAGAGTAAGTTGATATGAAATACTTAATTGATATAGTATTTGTAGGTTAATGAGAGAATTTCTAGTTAATGAGGATCTTTTTAGGTACTAGTTTAGAAGGTTCTAGGCTAAAAAACTACATTAATTTCAATGTTAGGAACCTAATTCAGAACCAGATTCAGAAACTAAAATATTATAGTATATTTGGATGAATTGATCTTAGATGATTAAACTAGATGTAATATTGAGAAATTTAACTATAGATGTAAGTTAACTGATATCTAACCATGAAATTTTAGGTAGGACGAATTGGAGAGTAACTTAAAAGCCCCCGTTTCAGAAGCTAACTCATATTCTAACTTAGTGACTCAATCAAAACCAGCTTAAGACAGACTGATAACCAATAAGTGAGTATCTAACTTGAATATTTGTATATATATATATATACACACACACATACACTCATGACCTATAATTGTCCTTAGAAGTACTTACTCTTGGGAGGTGAAGTCATAGAGGAGGAAGTTCTTATGAATGAGTAAACTGAGATTGCATTGTAAGCTAGGTAAGTAGATTTGTATGTATAGGGTATAGCTTTACATCTCATTAGTAGAGAATGAATGTCCTCGCACATGATTGTGGTATTTGTCTGAACGATGCTTGAAATCGTTGTGTAAAGTACTTGACTTGCAATTGATTAGTAGATAGTGAATGTTCTTTTCCGTGATTGGGGTGATTATCTAGATGTTGCTTGGATTCACTTTATAAGTACTTTGTGAGTATGATGTTAGCAATGTTTTATGTGATGTATTCTAGAATTGGTTATGAGTAAAGCTTATGAAAATTTATGTCATAATGAGTATTCAAATCATAAGCTAATTCAAAAAAAAAAAAAACTCATAACATAAAGCAAAGATAGAATGAACATGATAAGCCTTGTTGATATACTTGATATTGATTGAGAATTGGTTTATGCATTCATGGCATGGAATAAAAAGGACCTACAGGTTAGTTTTCTTATAACTTATGGTTTTGCTAGGATAAGTTTACAAAGCTAGGTTTTGTGCATATAGTTCTACATTGACTAATACTTCAACCGTACTCTATGGTTTTGCTTGGTTGTTGGATATATTCTCTAAATGGCCATATTTATAGTCGACCAAACCGGATGAGTTGATACACTGGTTAGGATATCAATATCAATGTATGTAAAGTGCATAATCATAGCATACCATTTGCATTGTCTTATTTGCTGCTTAGATATTAACTAAATATGAAACTTGAATGCTTTTGTTACATGCTTTTGTATATTGTTGCTTGCTGTCCACTCTCACTTATCTCAACAGTAGCCGAGGGGATAAGTTTTCTCTTATCCTCAAGTTCGGATGCAACTTTTTGAGGCGTCACCATCAACTAAGGTAGACTTTTGGAGAGTACTAGATAGAGTTAGCTATTTTAGAAATGAAAGTATTACTAAACAAGTATAATGAAGACCTAGAAGTTTAACTAAAGTTTAGTATTTAAGTTTTTGAAGTTTGAAAATGATGTAAATATTTGTAACCAAAAGCTTATAGCTAAACTCCTTTAAGCACCAAGTATATAATGAAGTGATGTTTTATTATAATCAAGCTTATTCACAATAGGTTTATTAGTGTGACTGGACATCCTGTGCTATGCTTGGATATGACATGTTTTAGGTGGTATCAAAGCATAAGTTAGGGACCTTATGTTTCTTGGCATGTATGAGATGTGTGGAGTAGCTAAGTGATGGAGTGTTACAATTTAATAGCATCATAAGAGTACTTATTATTTATGTTGTTTGGTGGTAGCCTAAAAATGATGCGAAGAGGATATAGAAGGTTTCCAATAAACCGAGAATACTAAGAGTAAAGGGTAGAACCTTAGCCATATGGAATTTATGCAACAGTTTGTAGTTGGTTCGGTTGGAGTTGGATGAGGTGATAAGTTAGCCTAGGTACAATGGATAGTGAAGCTGTGTGATGGTAAGGATATTGATCCTTTAGTCATTGAAGAGTGGATTGATTCTCTAGAAAAGGCTTTTGAAGTACATGAAATGGTAGAAAATGTAAAAGGTTGGGATTATAGCTATTTTATTGGTTGGTCATGCGAATTATTGATGGAAGCATAAGAAGCAATTTTAGCTCAACCTATCAAGTGGCATTCTTTTAAGAATGCATTTTTGGGGCAATATTTCCTTGGGTACATAAGGGAATAGATGTATGAAGGGTATTACATACTAAAGCAAGATGATAAGTCCGTTGAGGAGTACAAAAAGGAGTTTAATGGGTTATTGGAATTTGCACCAAAGGCTATCTAGGACAGTGAATTGGCTAGGGTTGATAGGTTTAAAGCTAAACTTGATTTGTAATTTTAAGTGGAGTTAAAAGGAGCAAAGATAGTAAGGTATAGTGACTTGTTGAATTAAGCCCAACTAACTATGTAGGCTCGTACTTCACGAGAAGAGGCTCATGTAATAGAGAGTAAGAAAAGAAGGTTTGTGGGAAGCTCTATTAGTAGTAATAAGATGATAGAAGGAAAGTAGGTTAGGCAGTTTAAAAGTAAGGATTAGAGAAGTGGTGGTACTATGATACTGTATTGGAAGTGTAATGTAAGGTATCGAGCTGTAGATTGTCCTAAGTTGTATAGAAAGTGTTTAGGTGTGGAGAAACTAGGCATATAGCAAGGAATTATCGCAATCCTAATTCTAAGGATCTGTTTTGTACCAATTGTCACAAGAAAGATCATAATGTGAACTAGTGTATTGAACTAAAGGTAGGACAGGAGCAAGCCTAGGGTAATAGACTGGAATTAGCCAACAAGAATAATAGTAGGCCAAGTAGAGGGGTAAGAAGGCCTAAGGTACAAGGAAGAGTTTGTGCACTCTAGTAAGAAGAAGCAAAGGATGCTCATATAATACTAGGTAAGTAATTCTTAGATTTCTATAACTTCAGCATATTTAATAGTTAGTTAGCTTAAATATATACTGATGTTATTCATGAATATTAAGTGACCATTATAAAAAATTGTTCTAGAATTCGTATGCATAGGAGATGATTATGTATATACTTTATTTGATATTGGAGGGATTCATTCATATGCCTCAAAGGAATATGTTGATAGGAATCAATTACCAAAAGAAACCCTAGTATATGAGACAATAGCCACAACACCTTCCGGAAGAGAACGAGTTGTATATTATAAGCTAAGAGAAAGGAATGTTTGTATAGATACTCATGAGATGTTAGTAGAATTAGTAGTCTTGGATATGAGGGATTTGATGTAATAGTAAAGATGCATTAGATAACCAACTACAAAGCAAATGTTGACTGTGAAAATAAGGCGGTGGTGTTTCGAAGGTCAGATGGAAAAGATTATTATTTTAAGGGAAGTTCTAGTGATGCAATTCCTCGAGTAATCTCAATATGTATGAAAGTAGATATTTAAAGGGAATATAGGTTACTTAGCCTCGATAGTAGATACATAAGCTAAGGAAATCATCATAGAAGATATACTTATCGTACGAGACTTTCCTAAAGTTTTCCTTAAGGATTTACCTAGATTGCCACCCGATATGGAAATCTAATTCACCATTGACCTTGTTCCAAGGACTATACCTATCACGACCCAATAGTATCATTATTGTGGTAGGTCTTCATGTACTGTGCAAAGGTCTACTATCAACCCCCTCACTGTTCGCAGGCCTTTCATACGACATACAAGGCTCTTTCCACTATATGTTACCACCAGGCTCATAAATAAGTAATATAGAGCAATTTAACTAAAATTACTTCTATGGTATAAATTAACTAATTATGGGGACTCATAAGACCCACACCAAAAGAATATTACAAACAAATGCAATTCATAAGGGAACTGCATTAGAAATTTTAATCTATGTTATAAACAAAAATATAAAAGTAACCAATTATTTACAAATCTATTACAAAATTTCCTTTTCACTCCCTATCGCTCCAACCCATCCCTACACAAGACTTACTATGGGCATGCCTTGGCCCATATTAGTGAAGAGATTTTCTTACATCAAAAGAAATCCATCAGGGTGTAAGCTTAAGCTTAGTGAGATAAATACCCTTGTCAGTACCACATGGTAGAAATTTATTAGATGCACAATCATATGAATGCATAAACAATCAGTATGCTAAACAATGCATGCAGCGACCTAAGAACTGCATACGACTCAGAATTTTACCCCCTGTAGTCGGGGTTTGGAGATAATTAACCCACACAAACCAAAATCTAGGTTCTAGACTTTAGGTTTTATTTTATTTGCACTATTGTACTTAAGCTAAAACAAAACTATGAATATATATTTATATTTGTATTTACTTTCTTTACCTAATAATAAATCATATTTTTTTAAATCCCAAGTCTAGCGGTAGGGTGACCTTCGCAATCTACAAACATACGCCCTAAGCAGAAGCCATAAGACCCAACCCCTTGTCGACAGTTGGCATCTCTTGGTGCCTAATAAGCTCATCAGTTTAGGATAGAGACTCAATAAAAATGATGGCATAGCTAGTGCCCAAGCCTGTAGGAAGCTTGTCCTCTTGTGAGTCCCTTTCCATCTTTTGCATGAAGCGGCAGTTGGTATTATCCGAAATTAATATGGAGAAAGTGTGATTTATCTTATTTCTTAATCATATAGATAGTTAATCCAATTTTCAAGGTGATCAAACAAGCTCATTCCATATAATCGTACTTATAAATTTATCACAACAATTCCCATTATTATATTATTAACAAGTCATAGCATTCAGTTCACAAATCCATACACATGCATTTCCCCTATCCTACGAGCATCCAAATTTATATATAAGTTTAGGTACATTTATTTCTACAAGCAAAATTAAGTAAAGAGTCATCGGGAATTTACTCACTCTGTCATGCGGTTAGTTAAAGTAGTTTGGAGATAAGTCATCTCCGTACGCAGTGTCCCTTGATCATCGAAATCATAATACTATAATGGATTAAAATAAACTTAGGAAACTAAGCTAAAATCCCTTAAGTTATACACCTAACTAGTTTTTGTATCTTTTCTAGGTTTTACTTAAAAGTTTAATCATGTATAAAGTTGTGAGACTATTTTTTCGAAATGAGGTACACAAATCTATTCATAGGTTAGAACAGTAGCGGTCTTCATGATTTGGAGTGCTTTTAGGCTTTGTTTGGATAATGGGCTTTTTGGTAACTTGGGAAATCCTTTGGGCTTAGTGTTAAGATTTCGTTTTATGCTCAAAATATTCCTTAAGGTTAGATTTGCAACTTTGATTTACACTCCTAAGGCTATCAACCACTTCTTGGGCTCTTAAGTGAGCTTAAGTTGTTAAATGGACTTGTTTTTTATCCAACTCAAATTTAACCACTTTGTTGGCCTTAGGGAGTGTCTTGTAGGGTTCTTAAGAGTCTTAAAACAACTCTTATTGATGTGTCAAGTTACTGGTAAAAAATTTAAGGGTGGTTCAACTTAGTGTGTAAGGCCCATTTTGGAATTTTAAGCTTGGTTTTGAGTTTTAAGTTTAATATACTTATCATACTTGCCTTGATTGGTCTTTTTACTTTGTTTACTTACTTTGATCATATTTTTAAGTTTCTTGTAAGGATATTCCAAATTTGGTTGGTTTGAATATGAGAGCTTCCGACTTGGTTTTCCAACTTGTTTCATCATTTTCTGAAGTTTAGGTATTAGATCATGAACTTAGGTTACTTGTATTCAAATCTTATCTTGACTTCTTTTCCATGAGAGGGTTATTTGACTCATACTTCCATAAAAATAGTACATCTCATACTTATTACAATTTCCACATCATAGCTCATGTCTTACAAAGTTGGTTTCCTCATAAAACTTTATGTTATGAATTTTTCCTTAATCTATGTCTAGATTTGAGCATATTTAACTTAATAGAAATGAAATCAACATCCAAATGACTCTTGAATCCTCACATCCAGCACGATCCTCTTTCATTCAAGTTCTTGTTTCAAGATTTTCTCATCTTAAAATCTTCTATTCTAAGTATTAAACAAGTATCTCTACAAAATACTAACTTTACATGCTCATTTTACAACTTCATGTAAGGGCTTCATGAGTTTGTTTCTTAGGGTGGTCTTTGATGTTGTAACCACTTGTGATCATATTCGTATCTTCAAGAAATCATAATCTCCTAGCATGAATACTAACCTCTTAACACAAAGATACACTTACTCATCCATAAAGCAAAAGTATGGTAGTTGTGCATAAAGGTTCCACTTATGCTCTTTATCTTACTTCCTTCTTTTGCACCTTTTTGAAACCCAAGTTGTTGGATCCTTTGAAATGGGGTTTATGGAATGTTATAAGGTGACTAAAGAAGCTTAAATGTAGGAGAAGGACACAATAAAAGAAAAAAAAATTGAATGTTCCGTGAGTGTGAGTGTGAGTGTGCTTGAAAGTAACGGCAAAGTGAAGGATTTATGGGGTAAGGTTGTTTCCAGTTTTATATTGGTTTTAAGTGAGAGAAAAAAGGAAGTAAAAATGAAATTGAAAGTAAGAGAAATGCAAGAAAATGTGGCCAGTTGGGAATAGGGTGATGGTGTTTTAAGAAGCTTGAAATTGTTGTCTTGTAGGTTATACAAAAGTCAACAATTGTAACTATTGATGATGTAAGCATTAAGGAGTGAATAGTGGTGTGTAAGATAAAGTGATTGATGGATGGAAGACAAGAATGGCCCCCCTTTCTTGCTTGTTCAAACCAGCCATGGGGTGTCCTCTGAGGCATAGAATTGTCTTGTCTCATTTATTAATGTTAAGCATGTGAATTCTTGTGATAATTTGTCCATTTGTAGTATAAGTAAAAGGGTGATAAGGAAACTGTTAGATTTTGATAAGTTATCAATTGATAAATGATTCCAACATTCAATTGATAAGTCATCTAAGGTGATTGGTTAGTCTACTTATTTATATGTAAGGCTTAGGCATGAAAATAAGGGCATTGTCTTATAGGAAATCGTTTTAGGATTTACTTTTTGCATTGTTTTTGTAATTTATGATTCGATTCTCATAAAATTGTGAAATTTTCTAGAGTTAAATAAAATTATTGATTAGTCACTTAAGGTTAAAAGTCCTTCATTGTTTTTAGGTTTAGGGTCTTAAATAACTTTAGAGCTCGTAGTTTTTCAAGTTTGGGTTTTATTGATAATAGGCTTTCGAATTGGAGAAATAAGTTCGTTTCTAATTATAAAATTGAGTTCTTAGTTTTTTTTTTATCCTTAGGAACATTTAGAAAGTACTCTTAGTCAAATCATAGGCCCGTTAAAAGTAAGGTTTACAATACCTATTTCTAAAGCCCCTTATCATATGGCAATGATAAAGTTAATTGAACTAAAGAAGCAAATTCAGGAGCTATTGGTTAGAGGTTTAATTAGAACTAATACGTCGCTATGGGGTATACCAATACTCTTTATCAAGAAGAAGGATGGAAGTTTGAGGCTTTGTATGGATTATCGTGACTTGAACAAGGTTACGATTAAGAATAAGTACTCACTTCGAAGAATTGATAACTTATTTGATCCATTAAAAGGAGCTACTATGTTTTCAAAGATAGATTTGTAATTGAGATATCATTAGCTAAAGATTAAGGAAGTGGATATACCTAAGATAACCTATAGAATGAGACATGGACACTATGAGTTCTCAGCAATACCATTTGGTTTGATGAATGCCCTAGTTGCTTTCACAGACATGATGAATTGTACGTTAAGGAAGTATCGAAATGAGTTTGTGGTGGTGTTCATAGATGACATTTTGATTTACTTAAGAGATAGAGAGGAACATGTGAAGCATTTGAGAAAAATACTTCAGACTTTAAAGGAAAACTAAGTATATGCTAAATTGAAGAAGTGTGAGTTTTGGTTTGAGCAAGTTGGATTTCTTAGACATATTGTATCAAGTGCTAGAATAGTTGTGGCTCTTGCAAAAGTAAAGGTAGCAATGGATTAGGAAAGGCTAATGACTATAACTAAGGTACGATTTTTTAGTAATGGTAGGCTATTATTAGAGGTTTGTGCAAGATTTCTCTAAGATCGTTATGCCATTAACATAAATGACACGTAAAGGAATTGGATTTGAATGGAATAATAAGTGTGAGAGAACTTTTTAGGAACTTAAGAAGTGATTGGTTACTATACCTATTCTAGCATTACCTGATGGATTAGGAGAATACTCAATTTATTATGATGCTTTAAGGAATGGTTTAGGATGCGTATTGATGCGGAACAATAAGGTGATTGCTGAAGCATCAAGATAACTTAGACTACATGAGAGGAATTATCCAATACATGACTTGGAATTGGTAACATTAGTATTTGCCCTAAAGATTTGGAGACACTACTTATAAGGTGAGAAGTACAAGGAGTATATGGATCACAAAAATCTTAAGTACATCTTTACATGGAAAGAATTGAATCTATAACAAAGGAGATGGTTAGAATTGCTTAAGAATTATGATCTTCAATTCACTATCACCTGAGAAAGGTTAACGTGATTGTGGATGCCTTAAGTAGGAAAAAGTTCACTAATTCTGCAATGCTAATTATTGATAAGAGGGAGTTGATTGAAGAAATGGAAAGAATGGGGGTGAAAATCTTAGTCCAAGGGAGTAGATCGATGTTAGCGAGCTTACAAGTATAACCTATACTCCTGGAATGTATAAAGGAAGATTAGAAATAGGATGTAGAATTACAAAAGATTGAAGATAATTTGGAAAATCACCCTAGCTTTTGGATTGACGATAAGGGAATATTAAAATTCAAGGAAAGGGTATGTACTCTAATGGTCTCGGAAGTTAAGGAAGTGATTTTAGAAGAAGCTCATGATGTGAAGTATTCTTTGCATCTTAGAAATAATAAAATGTATTAGGATTTGAAGTAGAAGTTCTAGTGGATAGGAATGAAGGGATAGGTAGCACGGTATATCTCAAAGTTTGCGACTTATGAGGTGCAAGTAAAGTACTAGAAGCCAAACAAGTTACTATAACCTTTGCCAATACCTAAGTGGAAATGGGAGCATATAATAATGGATTTTATAAGTGGTTTACCCGAAAAGAGGAAGCAACATGATGTACTATGGGTTATAGTAGATAGACTCACCAAGTTTGTACATTTTCTAGCTACCAAGCAAACTACGACCGTACCTCAATTGGCTAAAGTGTATATTAGAGAAACAATTCACTTGTATAAGGTACCGATATCGGGCATTTTTTATCATGATTCTTGATTCATGTAACCATTTTAGCAATCTGTGGGTTGAACTAGGAACTAAGGTAAGCTTTAGTATAACATATTATCCATAGTGTAACAGATAATCGGAATGGACCATACAAACACTAGAAGATATGCTTAGGATATGTGTACCATTAAGATCTAAATTGGTGGAATTGTCTTACAACAATAGTTATCATTGTACCATTAAGATGATATCATATGAAGCAATGTATGTACACAAATTTAGATCTCCGATGCATTAGGATAAAGTATGTAATAAACAAACGATTAGACTAGCCATGCTATGGAATCTTAAGGAGAAAGTATAGGTGATATGGGAACAAATGAGAATAGTACAAAGTTGATAGAAAAGTTATGTAGCTATTAAAAGAAATTCATTGGAATTTCAAGTAAGCAATTGAATGTTTCTGAAAATATCTCCAATAAAGGATGTTAAGTGTTTTGGTATTAAAGAAAAGTTAAATTCAATATGTGGGACCTTATCAAATTAAGAGAAGAATTTGGAAGGTAACTTATGAGTTGTAATTACTAGAAGAAATGGTAGGCATTCATAATGTTTTTCATGTTTCGACTCTAAGAAAGTTTGTAAGGGATCCCACAATGATATTGGATGTACTACCAATGGAGTTGAAGGAGAATTTAATACATGGAATGTCTAGTAAAGATTTTAGATATCAAGATATAGAGATTGAGGAATTGGGATATTGAATATGTTAAAGTGTTATAGAGTCAGTACATTCAAAATGATGCAACGTAGGAGTCTACAATCCACATGAGGGCTTAATACCCTGAATTGTTTATTCAAGGTTAACATATTGATTCTAATAAGTTATGTGTGATAAGTTAAGATTTTAAGTGCACCAACTGACTTATTATATAAGTAAGTTTTGAGGATAAAACTTTTTGTAATGAGGATAAAATGTGAGATCATAGTCGATTTTAGTCATTAAACTAACCAATTTGGCTTAGGATGTTTAGAGCCTTTGGATAATTTTATTCAAATTAAGCCAAATTTTAATATAAAGTCATAAAAGAAGAAAGCTAGTATGATCAATTTCTCAAAATAGTGTATATATAATATTTAATTTCAATATTGTGTATTTTTACCGTGTATGTTTGTTAATTTTTGAGAGCTTAACATTTCAGTCCCAACTTGTAATGAATCGTTAGAGATAAATTATTTAAGTTATAAAAATAATATTTATGGGTCAAATGACATACAGCATTATTATATAGTCATATCGTATATACATTATATACTTGACATGTAAATATGTTATAAAATATGAAATAAATACTAAAATTTGTATTTAATTGCTTAATAATTATAAGAAAAATCATAAAAATTTCTAAAAAGTAACAAAACAATAGGGTGGAAACAATTTGGATAGTTGTTAGCTAAGCATGTTATCTAATTAACACTTTCTAGATAGGACTTAGAGGTATTTAAGGGGAGATGGGAGAAGAAGAAAAAAAGAGATTATTTTGGCTCTACTAACCTAGGAATTGTCACCAACACTCTCCAAATGATCAATGACCTTCTTACTAACTTAGAAGAATTACTAGATCTTCCTGAACAAAGTAGGATAAATTCTAGAGAAAATTAGAACTAATATTGTACAAATCGAATGATTTAGCAAAATCTAAGTATGGAGGCAACTTGGAAGTGAACCACCATCACCAATTAACTACAGAAGTAGTAAATGGAAGTGCCAACAAGGTGCTGGCTAGCGTTGGTGGTTAGAAGCTAATTTTCCAATGAGTCCAATTTTGGACCCAATTTTAGTTAATTTGTAAAAAATATCAAATAAACTTTGAAAATTATGGAAAAATTTACTTATGCATATTTTTATATATAATTTTAGGAAAAAATATCATATTGAAAAATTTTTAGGTAGACATAATATTTCCTTAAGAAACCGAGCAAAATTGATCAATTTTCAAAATCAATTTGAATAACCCTATTGACGTAGTTTCTAAGCCAAAATTTTTCTAGAGAATACTTATATTTCATGTGAATATTGTATGAAGATTTTTAGAAAAAAATGATTTCTATATTTTTTAGGGATTTTTAAACCTTTAAATTAGATAAAAAAATGTCATTTTCTTGAGGATTTGGTGTATGGAACTTAATAAAATCCTTGAGATCAGGTTGTGTGGTTTGAGTAGGAGATGAGATTTAGGCAAGTTGGCGAATATGGGTTTAAGGTATTAATATGTAAGTATGTGAATTTGAAAAAATTTAGTACTATGGTTTTGCTTGGTATGATAAACTTGAAATATGAACTTGATTTAACATGTCCAAAATTTCGAATATGAAGTTAGATGAGTTATGATAGGAATTAGCCTTATGGCCAAATTATATGTAATCAAGCTAGAAGACTTTAAGAACTTAATCAAAGAATACTAGCTCAAAGTCTTATCCGAGATATAAATTCATATTCTGACCTTTATGTTTCCCTTTTCTACCAACCTGACTACCAAGCCCTCTTGTGTGCTAGACCCGCTGGACAACTATGCTATGATAGAATATCTAAGCAGCTAGTCCCAAGACTATCCAAGTCAAGCTCCCGCATCGACAACAGATGTTTGACCCCTACCTTAACTGACTACTTTATAGCGAAAATAACTAAGCTCCAACCTAATCTCGATCAAATTAGTCCTTGACTACAAATTTTTTTTTTCTCATCTATTTGTACCATATTTCTAACATCCAGCCATCGATTGACACATATCTTCCAGCACAATATTCTAGAAAGATTCTTACTTTTTTCTTATCTAAATATTCTTTGTCTCTTTTACTCTTCTTAGTATATATTATGTAACTTAATTGCAAGAATACCTTTTTATCTTTTCATACATGTAAAATAACTCTAGTGGATAAATATATAAACCTTCACTTAATTATATATGGTCATTAATGCTAGACATCATAATATTATTCAAGTTTCCTTTGAGTAACCATAGTGTTCTCATTATACTTTAACTCTCATCTATTCCCTTTAGCAAATAGTAGTTTAGCAAGCAGTAGTGGTAAGTGACCCTTCAATTTAGACTAGTGAGTCATATCAGGTGGATTGTAGCTCTAATAGGTTCAATTAGTGTATCATATCCAGTTGATATCTATTTGGGCTTTGCTAGCCTTTTTCATTGTTTTCCTTTTTGCTTACGATGTTGTGGTGTTTCTCCGTGTACCCGAAGATACATCAGCTTCATTAATATTAAAGCATTGTTCCAAGAGTGAGTGTGTGAAGTTACAGTAAAGTTTTGGTTTGGTTTGCTAATTAGTGGTTGTTATGTTCCTTCCGTAACTGCTACAGTATGTTTTGCAATGGAAGTTGGAGTTATGAGCTTTATAGAAGAGAGGTTTTTGTATTAATGATTATTGAGTGTTGAAGCTATTAGAGTGTGTTAACTAAAGTTTTAGGTAGTATAGTAGCTGTATTTTCTATGTAATGTGTTGTTAACCTATTTAAGAAGTATTATACTACGTCAAATTCGAGTACTCAAAGTGTTATCGGTGACTAGAGTAGTAATGCTTAACTTAGTCATAGTCATAATGATAGTAACACCCCAGGGTCAGTTGATAACAAACTAGATAAGCTCACTAATCTTATTGAAAGTTTGGTCACTGTAATGTAGGTAAATAAGAAACAACCTCAAGGCACACCACCACATAACCTACTTGAAAATATTCAAGAGGGAGGTTATAGCTAAGATGGCTGAGCAAATCGCTTAGTTTGACCATAACGACCTAAAGGAGTTACAAACCGAGTTGTTAGATGAAGATTGGAGTTAAAGGAGATTAAAGAAGATGATTAGGAGATAGATGCTGAGGAGTATGGTGAGGAAGAAGGAGAGGTTGATTATTACCAAGCACTGGAACAAGGACACCAAGCCCCTCAAAGACTAGGTAATGTCAAGGTCTAAATCCTGCCTTTTTTTAGAAGTGAAGATGCAAATGAATACTTAGAGGAAGAAGAAAAGGTTGAAAAGGTGTTTGATTGTTAAGGATATACAGAAGCTGTAAAGGTCTGACTTGCTGCACTTGAGTTCTCTGGGTATGCCCCAATGTGGTAGAAAAATTTGAATGCAACCTAAGTAAAGGATGGGAGATGAAGAGTAAGGACTAGGGATGAGATGAAAAGGTTGTTAAGAGGTAGATTTGTACCTAAGATCTACTTACAAGATATATTTGCAAAGTTAAAGGAACTTTGCCAAGGAGGCTAAACAGTTGATGATTATGTGAGAGAGTTCCAAATGCTAATGATTTAAGTCAACGTAGAAGAACCTAAGGCTTGTATAGTGAGATTCGCAAAATTATGGAAGTGTAGAGGATTTATACCTTTTAAGAGGCAATTAAAATAGCATAAAGGGTCGAAAAGCAAAGGAGAAGTGCTCCAAGCTAACCTAAGCTAACATTCTCCCAAACCTTTGTTTCGTGTAGACCTGTTCAAGCCAAGTCGAAGAGGCCATACTGAGCTAAGGAAAGGAATGACTAACTTGATGATAGCCGAGGCCTGAGCAAGATAGCTAAGCCAAATCAAGGCTAAGCTAACCTTAAGAATGCATGAGAGAGGATAGATCTCTAAACGAAATAACAGTGAGGTGAAGTACTTTAAATGCTGAGGCTTCGAATACATGGTTGTTGAGTGTCCAAACTGACATGTCATGGTGCTTTGAGGAGGTGTAGTAGATAGCACCGACGAGAGCGAACTCAAGTAAGATAAGGATGTCAGAAAAGCTAAAGCTGAAGAGGAAGAGGAGACTTGTATCTATACTAACTAAGAAAAAGCGATAACCCTACTCCTAAGACAAGTACTAAGTTCCTCACCAAACTTTGAGGAAAACTAAAGGGAAAATTTATTCTACACAAAGTGTACCATCAAGGGAAAATTATGCATAATCATTGTGGACGGAGGAAGTTGCATTGGCTTCATGATATGGGTGTTTTGCACATGACGAAACAAGTAACCATTCCGTTCAGTATTGGGAGTAAAGAAAGTGATGAAGTAATGTAGATGTTATCCTCATGGGAGCTTCACATCTATTACTTCAATGACCTTGATTGTTTGACAAATGTGATACTTATGATGAATATAAGAACACTTATGCCTTTGTTAAGGATGGAAAGAAGATTGTGTTGCAACCTATGACCCCCTCTCAAGTAAACAAGACCTATAACCAGCTCATCTGAGCTAGTAAGACGAAGGCCTTAGTAATGAGCCAAAGAGAGCTTCAAGCTATTGAGTTGGCTAAAGAGCCTATGTTACTATTGATTATAATATTGCTATAGATGAGAGACCTAAAAGATGTTCCAGAAGAAATCCGAAGGCTAATTGATGAGTTTTTTAACCCATTCCCTAAGGAACTGCCTTGAAGACTACCTCCAATCTAAGGCATAAAGTATTGTATTTATCTACAGCTACGCACTACCTTGCCAAACCTACTTACATACAAAATGAACCTTGAGTAAGCTGCTAAGCTAGGAAGATAAGTAGATAAACTCATAGAGTGAGGTTATGTAAGGGAGAGCATTAGCCCTTGTGCAGTAATAACTCTGTACGTTCTAAAGAAGGATGGTTCATGGTACATGCACATTTATAATAGAGCAATCAACCGAATTACTGTCAAGTGTAAATATCCGATACCAAGGTTTAGTGACATGTTGGATGAGCTCCACAGTGCTAAAATATTTTCGACGATTGATTTGTGAAGTGGCTACCACTAAATTCACGTAAGACTAAGTAATGAGTGGAAGACTGCCTTCAAGACTATGCATGGCCTCTACAAATTGTTGGTAATGCTATTCGAACTTACTAATGCATTGAACACATTCATGAGGTTAATGAACCTTAGGATATGACCTCTGATTGGAAGATATGTGGTCATGTATTTCAATGACATATTGGTATACAATGTTGATCTAAGTAACCATGTTCAACATCTCTAAGCATTTTTTGACATTTTGCGAAACGAGAAGTTATATGGAAATTTGAAGAAATGTATGTTCTAGCAAGATGAAGTGATTTTTCTTAGGTTTGTAGTATTAGGGGAAGGAATCCGAGTAGATGGGGAGAAGATTTAAGTTATCTTAAAATGGCCGATGTTGAAAAATGTCACTAAAGTTCAAAGTTTTCATAGCCTAGCTTCTTTGTTCAAGCGGTTCATTAAAAACTTTAATACCATAGTTACCCTTTTGATTGAGCTGACAAAGAAGAGTGATGGGTTTAGATGGAATGATCGAGTTAAATAGAGCTTCAAGAATATCAAAGAGAAGCTCACTACTGCCCTTGTCTTATCCCTACCAAACTTTGAGAAGCCTTTTGAATTACAATGTAATGCATCAGGAGTTAAAACTATTGCCATCCTAATGCAGGAGCAATGGCCTGTTGCTTGCCATAATGATAAGATTAGTTGTGCTACCTTAAATTATTTTGTACACGAGAAAGAGTTATATTCTCTTTTTCGAGCCTTTATTAATTGGAAACACTATTTGTTGCCACGAGAGTTTATTATTTATGTAGACCATAAGTCTTTAAAGCATCTTGGGAGTCAAAACAAACTTTCTAAGAGATAAGTTAAGTGGTTAGAGTTTATAAAAGGGTTTTTGTACATAATCCAACATAAGAAGGGAAGCGTATGGTCGCTGATGCTTTGTCATGATGGTAAACCTTGTTGACCACTTTGTAGAAAAAATTATTGGGATTCTCACTCATTACTGAGTAGTACACTCATGATCCGCATTTTGGTCCTATCATAGAGCAATATAGAGATGGAGTTGTTATTAAGGCATATTATGTCAAGGATGGCTCTCTTTAAGGAAAGAAAGTTGTACATTCCTAGCTATTCTATGCGTAAGCGATTGGTTAAAGAAGCTCATAGCGAAGGATTATCTGGTCACTTTGGAGATACCAACACAACCAATTTGTTAAAGAGAAACTTTTATTGGCTAGGTTTGGCGAAGGATGTCTATAATGTAGTTGGTAATTGTACAGTATGTAAGCGAGCTAAGGGGAAGAGGGGGCCCCATGGAGAATACATGCCCTTACTGATGCCAACCTTACCTTAAACCGACTTCATCATGGACTTTATCTTAAGGTTTCCCTAAACTTCCAAAGGAAAAGAATCTATATTTGTTGTAGTGGACCGCTTTAGAAAAATGGCACATTTCATTCTATGCCACTAAACTAACGATGCTTTATATATTATTGATTTATTTTTTATCCAACTACATGGAGTGCCAAAGGCTATCATTTTAGATTAGGACACAAAATTCTTGACTTATTTCTAGAAGACTTAGAACTAAACTTTGTTTTGCTTTAGTAGCTAGCCTCAAACTAATGGATGGATTGAAGTAGTGAACAGGATACTAGAAAACTTACTCAAAGCTATCATGGGGAGGAACCTAAGGGACTGGGATATGTGTCTATCAGTTGTGGAATTCACGTATAATCAAACAATCTACAACACCACTTAGAAGACCCCATTCGAGGTTGTCTATAGCCTAAATCTTACTATCCCCATAAAGATGATCATAACCCCCATAGCTGCTAAAGAGAGCCAATCTAGAGTTGACCAAGCTCAAGAATTACAAGAGCTATAACAATCTATAACTAGGAAGATCACTAAGTCCAATAAGAGGTAGCAGGACATTAGTAGCCAAGGCTATCAAGCTGTTTCTTTTTAGCAAGGAAACTTTATATGGACATACCTCAATTAAGAATGATTCCCTCATTTGAGACAAAAAAAAGCTATCTCTCCAAGCTGATGGTTCATTTAAGAACCTAAAGAAGGTCAATTGCAATGCTTACCAGATCGAGTTACCTGATGACTATGGTGATTGCTCCATTTTCAATGTATCCAACTTGATTCCTCACCAACTAGTAAAGGGCCCCATGAGTATCCCAAAGAAGAGTTAGAGTTCATTTTAGATTTGAGGACAAATCTTTCTAACCCCCAAGCAAATGATGGGAATCAACTTCATGGACCAATCATACACAGTCGAAGTATAAGACTCCAAGGACTCACTTGAAGAATATTAGCTCGAAGCCCTATCTAAGACATAAATTCTTATTCTGACCTTTGTATTTCCCTTTTCTACTGACCTGATTGCCAAGCCTTCTTATATGCCTAACTTGCTCCATAGCTATGCTATGATAGAATATTTGAGTAAACAATCCTAAGATTATCTGAGTTAAGCTCTCAAACCAAAAATAGAAGTTTGACCCTAACCCCAACTAACTACTCTATAATGACATTGACCCAATCTCGATCTCGATCAGGTTGGCCCTTGACTACAAATTCTTTTTTCTTGTTTACTTGTACCATATTTCTAATGTCTAGCCACTAATCGAAATGTGTCTTCTATCATGATATTTTAAGAAAGATTCTTACTTTTCTTGTTCTATATATTCATTATCTCTTTTACCCTATTTAGTACATATTATGTAACTTAATTGTAAGAATACCCTTTTGTCTTTTCATACATATAAAGTAACCTTAATGGATGGGCATATAAATCTCCACTTAATTGTATGCAGTCATCAATCCTAAAATCGGAATATTATTTAAGTTTCCTTTAAGTAGCCATAGTGTTCCCATTACTCTTTAACTTTTATCTATTCCCTTTAGCAAGGAATAATGGCAAGTGATCCTTTAATTCGAACTGGTGAGTCATATCTAGTTGATTGTAGGTCAAGTAGGATCAATTGGTGTATCATCTCTTGTTGGTTGTGGCTTAGGATTAGCTAGCCTTTTTCTTTGTTTTCCTTTTTGCTCACTTTGTTGTGGTGTTTCTCTGTATGTGCAATCCTAGAGATGCATTAAGTTATTTTGAGTAAACTTATAAAATGACCTTGTTTAAATTATTCTTTAGAAGGTTGGTTTGTTAAAAAATGAGTTAAATCTCAGTCTAAAGACTTAATTAGAGAGTAAACTTATATGAAATACTTGACTGATATAGCATCTGTAGGTTAATGAGAGAATTTTTAATTAATAAGGACATTTTCAGATACTTATCCAAAAGGTTTCAGGGAAAAAAACTACATTAATTTTAGTGCTAAGAACCTAATTTAGAACCAAATTCAGAAACAATGATACCTAAGTGTTTTTGGGTAAATTGAATCTCAATGAGTGAATTAGATGTAATATTGAGAAATTTAATTATAGATGTAAGCTAACTGATATCTAACTAAGAAATTTGAAGTAAGACGAATTGGAGTGTAACTTAGAAGCTATTTCATAAGCTAACTCAAAATCAAACTCACTAACTCAATTAAAACTAGCGTATGACGAGCTGATAGCCAACAAGTGATTATTTAACTAGAATATATATATATATATACACTCATGACTTGTAATTGGCCTTAGAAGCACATACTCTTGGTAGGTGAAGTTGTAGAGAAGGAAGTTCCAACTAATGAGTAAATTTGGATTGCATTGTGGCTAGGTTAGTAGATTTGTGTGTATAAGATATAGATTTACATCTCATTAGTGGAGAATGAATGTCCTTGCATACGATTGTGGTGTTTGTTTGAATGATGCTTGAATTGTTGTGTAAAGTGCTCAACTTGTATTTGATTAGTAGAGAGTGAATGTTCTTATCCATGATTGGGGTAATTGTTTGGATGTTACTTAGATTCGCTTTGTAAGTACATAGTGATGCAGTACTTTATGAGTATGATGTTGGCAATGTTTTATGTGATGTATTCTAGAATTGGTTGTGAGTAAAACTTATGAAAATTTATGCTGTGATAAGTATTCAAATCATAAGCTAATTTAGAAGCAATTTCGTGACATAAAGCAGAGATAGAACGAACATGATAAGCTGTATTAATATACTTGATGCTGATTGAGAATTGGTTGATGCATTTATGGCATGGCATGAAAAGAACCTTTGGGTCAATTTTCTTAGAACTTATAGTTTTACTTGGATAAGTTTAGAAAGTTGGGTTTTGTGCATATAGTTCCGCATTGACCAATACTTCAACCATGCTCCATGGTTTTGCTAGGCAGAGATAATTTTCTTGGTTCCTTGATATATTCTCTGGATGCTTATATTTATAGTCAACTAAACCGAATAAGTTACTAAGCTGGCAAGAATATCAATATTGATGCATGTCATGTATATTAGCATAGCATACCATTTATATTATCTTATTTGCTGCTCGGATATTAACTGAATATGAAACTTAAGAGCTTGTGTTACATGCTTTGGTGCATTGTTAGCTACTTTCCACTCTTACTTAACTTAACAATAGTTGAGGGGATAAGTTTTCTCTTATCCTCAAATTAAGATGTAACTTTTAGGGCATCACCATCAACTAAGGTGGATTTTTAGAGAGTGATAGATAGATTTAGCTATTTTGTAAGTGAAAGTATCATTAAAGAAGTACAATGAAGACCTAGAAATTTAACTAAAGTTTAGTAATCAATTTTTTTAAGGTTGTAAATGATGTAAATATTTATAACTAAAAGCTTATAGCTAAACTCCATTAAGTGCTAAGTATATAATGAAGTGATATTTTATTAGAATTGAGCTTATTTACAATAGGTTTATCTGTGTAATAGGATATTCTGTGCTATGCTGGGATGTGACAAAAGTGCATATAAATCATTGTAATATGGAAGGTCATTGATCATTAACTTCCAAATTGAATAATTTAATGAATTTAATTTTATCGTAGAACTCCATGCTTCTGCCATACTTGTAACATACAAGACCAAAAATTTTTTTTTCTTCAGTCTCAACTCTGATACCACCTATTAAGAAAATAATAAGAAACCTAAACTAAAAATAAAATATAAATAAATGACAACACTAGGATTTAAAGTGGAAAACGCTAATATGGGGTAAAAAAACATAGGATCATATAACTATAAAGCATCCACTATCAATAATAATAGATTTATGGAGTATCTCTATACTAGTTATACTAGTGGATAAACAATCCTTAATAGAAACATTCAACAAAATCTGAATAAGAAGACAATGAGTGAAATTGTGTAAACAAAAATTTAACTTAGAAAACTAAGAAAGATTTACTAGAAATGGAAATAACAATCTTTTAGAGCTCTACACCACGAATCAAATGGCTAAAGTTTCATCACATTCAGGATTTAATAAATCTTTCGATTATAGATCCAAAGTTGCTTCACCAAATAACTTTTGACTACTTTGTTACAAATTTGAATTAAAACCCAACAATCCTAGCCAAATCTTTCCCTGATGACATTTGATCATTAGAAATAAATATAATACTCTTTTTCGTCCATTTCCTTATCAATTGCTTTTCATCTCTTCTTTATGATTTCTCTAATGTGCTGTAACTCATTCAATTCACATAGCACTACTTTGTCTTCTACTTTTCTTTTTATTATTATTATTATTATTATTATTATTATTATTATTATTATTATTATTATTTGTTAATAACTATGAGTGCACATATGAGTTGGACCCATAAGCCCTATAAGTTAGTCCCTAGCTTCTTGTCTAAGTTAGATGAATCCTAACAACTTATTGTTAGTCGAAAGTGGAGTTGAGAGTTGATTCTTGAAAATGAGAAAAGAATTAGGCTAAAGGGGGTATCGGGCCTAGTTTGGCATAACTATTCTAATGCCAAAGTCAAAGTATGAAAGAGTAAGACAATAAGTTCTTAAGAGTGTACAGAGTTCTTACAATATTTTCATCTCTTTATTCATAGGTAGTTATCCAACAACTGTAGTGACGAGTAGTTTATCTACTTTAGGCCACGTGGTGACTTCTCAATTTAGTTACATGTCAAAAAGCAAGGGAAGTAGGTAGTTATGTAGTTAAGTTAGGTAGATGCTAAACTGTTCATGCCTTCATTTAAATTCAAAGTAATTGAATGGGATGGGCTAGGCTTTCTTAGCCCATCAATTTGGCTAGGCCTAGGGTTTCTCTAGTTGTTAGATCACGTTACATTGTAAACGATGACAAAGTAGGACAGCTTGGCTAACAATGTGCCGACCTATAATCAAGGAGGGCAAAATTCCATTATCATTATTTGCCTCCTGACTCCTATAGTAGAGAATTTGAGTATAGGAGTGGATAAGGACATGTTCTCCAATTTCATTACGATAAGTAAGTAGTCAACCTATGCCTATGCTTTAGGATCATTGCATGGTTTCTGAGTAAGGCCACCAAGCTCTCAATCGATACGTACATCCTGTATTCAATATTCACTATGAAGCATCGTATAGATTCCTAACTTAAAGATCATAACTTTTCACTTTTCCTGCCTACTATTGTTCTATGTATGTACATGGCACAACTATAAACTCAATCAGTATGAAACTATGCATTTTTGTAATTACCGACAATATAACACCTATTATAATTCTAACATTGTACACGTGTCTTCCATTAACACCTAGTAATTAAATCATGCCTAAAT
This sequence comes from Lumnitzera racemosa, assembly GCA_024138005.1. NCBI lineage: Eukaryota > Viridiplantae > Streptophyta > Magnoliopsida > Myrtales > Combretaceae > Lumnitzera > Lumnitzera racemosa. Next base: position 67,787,390 of record JAMXBC010000007.1, on the reverse strand, counting down.
CCCAATTAACTTTCCTTTCATTCTTCGAGAAGAGGATCGAATTAGGGAAATATTTATAAATTCCCTGAGAGACTTCAATGTACCTTTTTTTTTGTCGTTTATACCAATGCTCTATAGTCTCCTCTCTTAAGACTATTGCACATAAAACTTCAAAGTTCTTCTTCAACTTTTCACTTTTCTCTTCAGTTCTCAACATTTCACTAGGTATGGCTAAGAGTAGAATCCATTCTACTACTCCTATTGACTCTGAGGCTACTCCTCTCCCCTATGAGGTGATTAAGTCGGCTTCTTGTTCAAGCAGTTCAGTAGAGAGTGCGATTGTAAGGTAGGACAGACTTGCCTACATAGATGTACTTCTAGTAGATGTTTATCTTAAAGATGAGGAGGATTACTCTCCTGCTAAGTGTATGGAACCCAGCAAGACTAAAGAGATAAAGTTATTGTCAACTGACATTGCTACCTCTAAAAAGATTGAAGATTAGTAGCATAATAAAATATTTTACTAAGATGCCGAGAGAATTATTGGGTGCTATGAGAAGGGGGAGCAAATATTTTTTGATGAGGAAGGTAAGGTTCGATCTACCCAACATGTTGAGCTGAGTTGCAAGAAGGAAGCTAATCTTTACAACTTATGGGGGAAGATCCTTTGCCTTTGAGCTTTGCTTTGCACGAATTCGTAAGCTATATATACTTTCAGTTTTAAGCTATAATACTCTTCTTTTCTACAAACATGAGTATAGGTGATGTGGACCTAAGAAAGCTATTGGCTTAAGCTAAGCCCAAAAAAGAAAAACTTAATTGGCATATTGCTAAGGCTACCAAAAGTCAAGGCGAAGCATAGGGATAGGTCGTAAAAGGACAAGCTGTTTAGAAGAAGAAAAAGGAGATAGCTTTACTCGAAGGTTAACAAGTTATTCAATAGGAAAATGTTTCTAAAGAAAGACATGCCACCTCCTTCAAAAAATTTGAGAGAAGGGAGACCCATGGGTCAATCTAGCCAAATTGCCACTCTTAATGATGTCATGGAGATTGTCCTAGTAGAAGTTGCAAGCAGTTGAGCATCGATAGAGCCAGAGTCTATGTGAAGCCCTAAAAAGTGGAAAGGAAAAGAACATGTTGGAGAACCTCCATCTAAGAAAATGAAAGACTTGTTGAGTTCACTCTTCAAACTAAGGAGAGTTAATATTACATGCCTTACTAGAGTCACAACATTTTGAACACCAATTTTGCCTTAAGAGATGGGATAAAATCTTTAGCCCTACTAGAGGGGAATATTCTTCCAAAAGATAGGGATATTGTTAGAAGGGATGTTGAAAGGTTGGTGGTAGTAATAAAGGACACATTACTACTAAGTTGTATGATGTAAGTTTTTGAATTACAGTCATTCACTTTAATTCATATCATTAGTTTAGTTGCCAATCTTTTGCACTTGTCCTATATATTAGCATTCATGTTTTGATGGCCATAGATGAGGCTAAGGAAGAAATAAGAAAGGTAAGTTTGGTCTTCTTTGTATATACATATGATTGAGAGCCGATTAACTCACCACTTTATCATTTCAATGCAAAAGGTAGAGAAGGCTTACAACTCATCAAAGGTAAAAACATTGTGGCTAAAATTTGAGGATCAAGGTCAAAATGGAAGTTGAAAATCTATAGGGAGAACTTGCTACTGAGTAGTTGGCACATGGATTGGTAATTGATAAGGTGGAGCCTAAAGATTAAGAATGAAAAGCTCTTTAAAGAGACTAAAGAGTTAAAGGAATAGCTACAAGAATGAAGGGAAAAGTATTGGAGCTTGGGGCAAACAATTACCTTATTGACCAAGGAAGAAGATAAGTTAGGGGTCCAAATAAAGGATTTGGAGATTAAGAACTCCAAACTTAAAGCTCGTGTGATTGAGTTGGATTAGGCTTCTAAAGCTAAGCCTTTGTAGAGGAGGGATTACTAATTGTCACTCCAAGTCAGCAACATGAGATGCTACTTCTTATGAAATTATTATAAAAGGGTGCAATTAGCTAAGGAAGAGGTTTTAAAAGGTCATCTTGACTATGAACTCTCTTGCCTTAACTTTTTTGACTTAGAAAATGATGCTAATAGTGATGAAGATGGAGAGGTTGGTGATGAGGAAGGAGTGGAATGTCAAAGGCAGAATGATAACCAACCAGCCAATGTAGAAACCCCTATACTTGTTGAAGAACTTACCACAAAGAGACCCTTTACGTCTAAAAAGAGGCTCCAAATAAGCTAGAAGGGATAACTAAAACCAACAAAGATACTAACTTTTCCAAAGTCAAAGCATCTTGTCAAAGAAAATGTCCCTAATCCACAACCTGATAATTGATTTCTTTTCAATGAATATCTTAACTTTTTTTGAGTTTATCTTAATGTTTGTTCAAGTTGGGATATAGACCTTTTGGTGGTTGTACTTAAGACTTGTTTAATTTCCACTGATATTTTACTATTTGATTTCATAGTACATTCTTCTTCATGCACTCTAAGAAACTAGCAGTGAGGAATTTTCTTAGATAAGACATTTCTTTTTTTAAGTTTTCATCCCTTTATCTATATATGTAGATAAGTAAAGTTCGTTAATTGTAAAATATTTGAACTTATGTTGAATGTTGCAGTTCATTAATCAAACTAAGTTAATACTTGTTAAGGGTAATTTGAGTTCATTAGTCATATGAGGTCAGAACTCTTTTTAAAACAATTGTGCTTATTAGCTACTTAAGATCAATATTTAAGCTCGTTAACCATCATAGGATAGAACTTTTTATGCAACAACTCATTTGCCGCGTTGGGATAAATTATACCATCCATTAATCATGGTTAGATCAGGTATTGATAAGATTACAAATAGAGATTTATACAATAGATTAGGAAATAAACACTTCAATTAAATCAAGATTAGGCTATTGCCTTATATAGTTTTAAGACAAACACATAACATTCTTAAATAACAAAGAACAACTACTCGAAATGTAACTTGAGATTCTTTGTATTCCATGCTTGAGGGATAACTTATCCATCTAACCTCTCTAGTCTATAGGCCTTATTTCCTATGACTTCCTGGACCCTTACTAGATCTTCTTAATTCAAGGCAAGTTTCCCTTGATTGTTTCACACGCTAGTTGCTCCCATCTTCTTACAAACCAAGTTCCTAAGTTGAAATACCTTATGCTTTACCTTCTAATTATAATATCTCATTGCCTTATGTTATTAGGTGGTAACCCTTGCCTTCACAATGTGTTGTATCTCTTTTATGGTGTCCAAATTAGCCATTAGGTCAATCTAATTTGCCATAAGTTCAAACTTTTGTATTTGCAAACTAGGCAGCTTTAATTCAATCGACATGATAGCCTCTAATCCAAAATCTAATCTAAAAGGAGTCACTCCAATTGAAGTCTTTTTGGTGGTCTTGTATCCCTAAAAAATGCTAGGGAGCTCATCAACCCATTTCCCTTTTGCTTGATTGACTCTCTACTTAAAGTTATACATAATGGTCTTGTTAATAGCTTCCACTAGTTCATTTGTTTGGGTACAAGCCACCAAAGTGTAATTCAATCAAATTACATGTTTCCCACAAAAAGCTTAGAACTTATCATTATCGAACTTTGTATCATTGTTGGTATCATGAAGGGGACTTCAAATCTTGAGAGAATAAAGTTAGACATAAATGACTTGACCTTTTTCTTAGTTATTTTTGCTACTGCCTTAGCTTCTACCTATATGGTGAAATAATCTAATGCAACTATTATAAATTTCCATTGTGTAGTTGTTTTAGGAAAAGGTCTAAGTATATCTAATCTCCATTAAGCAAAAAGCTAAGGGCTACTCAAACTGTATAGCCTACTAAAGGGTATGTAACTGAGAACTTCATGTATTTGGCATTGTAGGCATTGTCGTACTACATTCTTAGCATCTACTTTTATAGTCATCTAATAGTAGTTGAGCCTTAAAGCCTAAACATCTAATGTCTAAGCCTTTACATGGTTACTGCAAATTCATCCATACAAACCAAAAAGAACTTGTTGCACATCATTTGGCATAAGGCAATGAAGATAGGTTTGAGTAAAGTTGCATTTATATAAGTTCCCATCGACTATGGTATAGTTAGCAGCCTGGTATACAAGTCTCTAAGCTTCTTTCTTGTCTATAGGCAAGACCTCATCTCTTAGATACTTAAAGATCACATCCAACTATGATCTTTCTTTTGGGTAAAATTAAACCTCATAGAATTGTTTCATTTCTTTCATACTCTTGCTTAGCAAATATTCAATTAAAAGCTTGTCATTCAAATCAAGGTGTGAATACTAGCTAACTTTTATAACTTATCGATGGTGATATTCCAAGCTCGAGGGATCTTCATAATTGCAAAGGATTGGAATTCTTCCAAGAGAACTAGTACAATATTTAAGTACTTTCTCATTACCTCCTCTTTTGCTACATAATCTCCCTTTACCTAGTTCGCAATCAATTGTCAGTCTAAAAACTTAATTTTCTTGGCTTTAACTTCCTTTGCCAACTTTAGTCCTGTAATTAAGCTTCATACTAGGCTTCATTATTACTTACTAGGAATCCAAACTTCAATTCATATTGTATCTTCATGTTATGTGGTCCTTGGAAGGTAAGTTTTGTTCCACTTCCTTCTTTGGTAAAGGAGCCATCTATGTATAGGATCTAAATAAGTTTCTCAACCATCTAAACACTATCCTCTTCTTTAGTAAATTTGGCTACAAAATCCACCAAATCTTGTTCGTTTAATGCCATTTTAGGTCTATATTGCATACTATAAGAGCTTAGCTCAAGTGCATACTTCATCATTTTTCTCAAGAAATTGAGTTGTTTTAAGGCTTGCTGTAGTGGTTGGTTAGTAAAAATTATGATCTAATGAGATTCAAAGTATAGCTTTAGCTTTCTTGCTAAAATCACAACGTTTAAGACGATTTTTTTTTTTCGTATACCTTTGCTTTAGGCCTTACAAGATATGGCTTACATAATAAATTGACTTGTGCTCTTTTCTCTATATATGAACAAGGATAAAGAAAAGAGCATGACTACTAATAGACAGATATAAAGGTAAATCTTCCTTGAGAATAGGTTTTGAAAGGATCAGTAGAGATGACAAAAAATCTTTAGTTCTTTGAATGCATCCTCACATTTGTTAGTCCATCTAAACTCTTTAGGGTTTTTAAGATCTTAAAAAACTTTATGCATCTATCCGTGCTCTTTGAAACAAATCTATTCAAGAAACAGCCCAACTTGTTAAATCTTGAGCATCCTTGATTGTACTTAGGGACTTTATATTCCTTATCTCATCGATCTTTCTCAAGTTTGCTTCAATGCCCTATTAGATTACCATATACCTTAAGAATTTGCCAAAGTTAGCCTCAAAAACACATTTCTGTAGATCCAGCTTCATGTTGTACTTCCTTAATATGTCAAATGTCTAATGTAGGTAGGCAAGGTGCTAATCCTCTTCTTTACTTTTGACTATCATATCATAGACATACACTTTGACATTGAAGTGGATTTGGGGCTTGAACATTTTTGTTATGAGTCTCTAGCAAGTTGCATCGGCATTATTTAGCCCAAAGGGCATGACCATATAGTGATATGTTCCGAAGTTCGTGATAAATGATGTGTGTACCTCATCTTACTTCTCCATTCTAATTTGATTATAGCTAGAAAATGCATCTATAAAAGATAGTAAGGCATGTTTGGTATTTGAATCAACCATTTGATCCATCCTCAATAAAGGAAAACAATCCTTAGGGTAAGCCTTATTCAAGTAAGTGGAATCTACATATGTATGCCACTTGCCATTCGACTTCTTGACTAGTAAATAATTCGCTAGTCAGGTTAGATAAGGCTCTTCCCTTAAAAAACGCACCTTCAGTAGCTTTTGAACTTCTTCTTCAATTGTTGCCAATCGTTTAGGAGCAAAATGCCTATTTTTCTATTGAATAACCTTTGTGTTAAGATTTGTATACAATTTGTGTATCATAGCTTCTCTTGGGATGGTCGACATATCTAAAGGAGTTTATGCAAAAACAACAGCATTATCTTAAAGGAACTTAATCAAGTCTTGTCGGATTCTCATTAGAAATGGCTTCCCTATCTTATTTGTTTTATCTAGGTTATCCTCAAGTTGAATTTCCTTAACCTCTTCAACATTCTTTACATTGTTAGACTTCCTCTTTAGATTTACCTCGATATGGAAAACTTTTTCGTGCTTGAGTATCCTTAAATACAATGATTTAGCCAACTGCTAATCTCTCTTACATACTCCAACTCTAGTAAGAGTAGGGGATTTTGCCTTTAGATGTGTTGTTGATGGGACCATGCCAAGCAACTAACACTTGACAATAAGGAAATCTACTTTGTCCTCTACTACATTGTCATCATCCCTAATCTAGATCGAGAGAGAGATTACTCTAGTTACTTGTATAGGTCGATTGTTGAAAGCATAGAAATCATAATTGTAGGATCTTAACTGTGCCTTTATCTTTGACTTCATTTGGTTGAAGGCATGTTGAAATATGATGTCCACTGAACTTTTAATGTCAACTAAGATTTTCTTGACCTCATAGTTGGCAATCCTTGCAATGATTACTAGTATGTCATCGTAGGGCCTTTGTGTACCTTCAAAATCTCTTTTTGTGAAAGAGATTGAATTATCAATATTTACGTTCTTACCCTACACATTATAATTATAATGCATGGCATTTATCAATCTCAAGGAGCAAGATCAACCTAAACTAGATGGCCTACCAACAATGGTGCTTATAATGCTATTTAGGGCCTTATTATTATTACTTCCTTCTTTGTCCCCCCTTCCGGCTTAAGAAAGTAGATCATCATGATCTTATTCATCTCTACTTCTTTAGGTTGGACATTTAATATTCTCGACATCATGAGCTAAAACCTTTGCTCAAATAACCCTATTGAATTGCATCCTCGATTACCTTTTTTAGCCTTATGCATTCATTAGTGTTTGGACTCTATTACAGTAGAAATCATAGTATTTATTTGAATTTCTTTGTAATGGGTTTCTCCTCATACACTCAGGCTATTGTAATATTCTTTGGTTCCACACTTCCATTAATATCTTAGATATTGGATTGTTAAGGAGAGTGTAAATGAAATAGCTCAAAATTCAAGGCCTCTTCCTTTCACCACTACCACCTTCTGAAAATTAGTCATCAAATCTACTAAGTTTATCCTTTATCCTTTTCTTGTTCTTATCATTTTTTTTTATCACCCTTAATTTAATTGGCCTTACGCTGATCTTTTATATTGTTCCCTTGGCAAATGTAAAAGGTAGCTTTAGCCTTGAATTATACAAATGTCTTTAGCTTACTTTTAGCAAAAGATTTGAAGAAATTCCCATATGGCTTCACTCCATCAATCACTGCATTTAACTATCTTGGTCATAAATCGAGCCAAGTAATCTTTGATGAATTTATCAGATCTTTGCTTAATAGTGTTAAGGATAGACGAGTTTGTAACAAGGTGTTTGCTTGAAAGAAAGTGTTGTAAGAACACCTTTGCTAAATCTTCAAGACATGTAATAATATTCAATTTTAATTGTTTGTACTACATACTCTTAGCATTCCTCAAAGTAGAGGGGAATGCTTGATAAGCCACAACATCACTCATGTCATGTAACTTAGCAAGAGTGCTATAATATTCAAGATGGTCCTCTAGGTCTTTCATTCCATCATACGTCTTGAACTATGGCAATTTAAAATGTCGAGGTATTACTTCCTCTAAAATTACTAGAACAAAAGGACCCTTCTTAATCATGAATTGATGACTAGTCGTAGTAGGGCCATTGATGTGTGATGGTTTGGCACGGTGTTCCTGCTATGGTTATTTTCTTTTATCCATTCTCTTAAGTGTAGGGCTTGTAGTCCCATAGGTTTGATTGGGACTCAAAATGTGCAATTTTTCTAACTTTAAAACTAGCATTTATGTATACATTCTTGCAAAGTTTCGTTAATTTTTCATGAAATTGGAGTTTAGACTAACTCATGCAAATTTTTCAAAAATGCATGAAAGAGTGTCATTTTTAAATGAATGTAATGCATTTTACATCCTATATATAGGAGCATAGGGGCTACCATAGTCTTAGTAGCCCTCATTGTTCGATCAAGGAGGTTAAAAAGAAGGGTATTAGTAAATTTAGCCTATCGATTGATTGATAGCCTTGCTATTGATTGATCGATATGCCTTGAAGAATCAGGGATGAGGCAACCTATTTGTCAATCTATTGTTGGAGAGGCTAGTGTCCCTAACATAATGTGTAGTAATGGATTTAACCATACCAACTGATAGGTAGGTTCAATACTGATTGATTAGTGGTAGAAATTAAGGAAAAGATTTTTTGACTAAAACCTTAATCCTCTTAAATGCTACATTTCATTATATATGGAGACAACCTTAAGCCAACACATGTCTATCAATCAATCAGTAGCCAATTCTATAAATACTAGCATTTGTAACTAGAAATGCAAGTCATAATTAGGTTTTAGACATTTCTTAGTATAGATTTGCAAGCTCTTTGTCTAATTTATTATTCCATTACCTTATTTACAACATTTAGCGATTGTTTCACAATTTTGAGGTACATTTATGTTAGTTTAATGAGTATTAACTAAAGATTTCTCATATAATTTCTTGTTCATTTGTTCGCACCATCTTAACTTATTCATTCATGGAGTTTTTAATTATTTTCCCACCTTTTAGTACTGCCATTGTTGATATTATGTGTGGCTAAGAAAATTTTAGTTGGTTTGTGAATATATGGATGTCGTAGATGGCGTAACCTTGTAGTTATGAAATGGGCATGTGTGTTTAGATGAGATTTTGATTATTAGTATTGTAGTAGGCTCTTTGAAGTACTTTTTAATGAAATTTTCAATTTTTAATGTGTTTCATTATAATTATGAGACTGAGAGAAGATTAGTTCTGGGAAGTTCCCTTTAGAGTTTATTAGGTTACTTACCTATGAGACCAAGAGATGATTAGTTTTGTAATTCCCAATTTGAGTCATTAAGTTGGTGGAATATTGGTAATGGGATCTTACGCTTATGAGATCGAGAGGATATTAGGTATTTCCCATTGAATTCACATATGTGGTCTTAGTGAGTTAGGACAGGTTATGAGATCAAGAAGAGATTGGCCCCTAATTCCTCGAACTGGATTACTTAACTCGTGTCAAGAATTTAGTAATTTAGTTGATCATGTAAGGAAATGAGACCGAGAGGAGATTTTCCACTACATAATTGAGTGAGGTGCCGTACCTAAGATCGAACTTAAGTAAGTTTGATCAAAACCTAATTAAAAATCATTCTTAATATCTTAACAGAATGCCTTCACCATTACTTTGAAGACATCTCACAAGCCCATACCTTTACAATTCTTATTTGTTATTAAATTTCATTCTCGTAGCCATTTACTTACATTTATTTTCAACTCACTACTTCTTAATCGGTTAGCCCAAATTAGAGCAACGGGTTAGAATTTGGTACTTAATCAAACTCTTTTCCCTAAGAAAATGACCTAGTGGATATTCACCAGTTTTAGTACTACAGACTCTTCGACACATTGGTCAATTAAGAGATTGACACTATTTTGAAAATATCCATTTATAAAGTGTCTTCAAATCAATAAATTTTTATTTGGTGTTCGTACCATCTCATTAGTTTTTGGTGTTATTGCCAAGGAAAAGGCAACAGTGTTAATATCATATTAAAGGAGGACTCTAAGACTGGGCTTTAGTGTAGCTTCAATGTAGTGTAGTTGGTAACTTAGTTTAAAGTTTGTCGAATTTAGGTAGTTTAGTTGTTAAAGTTGCAATCTTTATTTGCCTTCTTGTTTAATTAAGCTGATATATTATTGTGTAGTCAATTTAAACTGAATTAAGGATAAAGTTTGAAACTTTATTGTTGAATTTGTGTTGAGCTAGGAAGTGTGTTCTTTGCATTTTTGCATTAAAATTTTGTAAGTTATAGTTTAGTGGTCTGGTTGGATTTGGAATAAGTATAATTAAGATTTATTGTTTTATATGCAAAGAGGAGTGAGAAATTAATAGAGGAATTTGACCCTATGATTGACCAAACATTTCACCATAGGCTTATAGATAGAAGGAGAGAGGAATTAAGAGAAATGGAAAACAACCAAGAACCCTTAAATTTAGAAGTTAGAAATGGAAACAATGGACATGGGGAAAATGGTAATGGAAATGGAAATAATTGAGCCTTATGGGAATATTGTGTACTAAATATGAACGAAGTTGCACCACCGATTACTTGGTTCACCATTCAAGAAAATAATTTTAAGCTTAAACCTAATTTGATTTAGATGGTGCAATGTAGTTAATTTAGTAGTCTACCATCTGAGGACCCCCACAAACATCTTGAAAATTTTTTGCAGTTATTTGCTTGAGATTATTTCCATTCTCATTATAAGATAAGGCTAGAAGTTGGTTAAATTCCCAACCATCCAATTCTATCACTATATGGGATCATTTAGTCAAAAAAAATTTTGTCCTATTTTTTTCCCAGTAGGTAAAACAATAAGAATGATAAATGAGATTTTTATGTTTAGACAATCTGATGGTGAGTCATTATGTGAGAGTTGGGAAAAGTTTAAGGTGTATTTAAGGAAGTGTCCCTATCATGGTTTACCTATGTAGAGTATAATGAATACCTTTTACAATGGTCTTTGGAATCAAATGAGAATGATGGTAGATGTTGCATCTAGGTAGAGTGATGAACATAAGTGCTAAAGACACATATGACATCTTTATGTAAATGGCATCACATTCTCATGGTTGGTATTATAAGAGAACTTAAACTAAAAGGGTAGCAATTGCAGATTAATTAGAGGAGATAAGTCAACTTAAGGAACAAATTGCATCACTTACTGCTTAACTTACTCAAAGAGAGAGAGTCAACCAAAGTGTTAAAGACGCATATGACATCTTTACATAAATGGCATCACATTCTCATGGTTGGTATTCTAAGAGAACTTAACCTTGAAGGGTAGCAATTGTAGCTCAATTAGAGGAGATAAGTCAACTTAAGGAACAAATTGCATCACTCACTGCTCAACTTGCTCAAAGAGAGAGAGCCAACCAGGTTAGTAACCCTAATAGTCATAGGTAGACTTATGAGTATTTCTGTATATGTAGTGGAGTAAGGCATTTCAGTACAAACTGTCAAGTTGGAAACCCCTTTGCCCATTGAGAAATAATTAGAAGGTATAAGTGAATGCATTGGGATATTTCAATCAAGGATAAAGAAACTATAACCCTTACTTAAACATTTATAACCTAGGTTAGAGAGATCATCTAAGCTTGTCATGGGGAGGTAACCTAAGAAGAGGATTCAATAGAGGTTTTTAAGATCTTAAATATCAAGCTAGCTAAGGCTAGTCACTACCTCCACCTCCACTTGCATAAGTTCTAAACAAAGAATCAATAAAGCAATCATTAAGGAATCTAATTTGAAGACACGATGTGAACATGAACACATAAGAGGCTATTATTAAAGCGATGCACAATTGGTTGGTTCAATACTATCTAAACAAACCCATATGATAACTACCAAGCAATACTGAGCAAAACCTAAAGGATCAAGCTGGGACATACAATAGCAATGGTAAAGAAGCTAACGTAGGAGAAGGGTCTCAGTCCTTACCAATTTGCATACAAATTAGATGATCCTTGATGATTCACTGTGCTAAGTACCACACTAAATAAGTTTTTCTTAAGAGTGCTTCTTGATATTGGAGCTTAAGATAATTACATGTCGGGGGAAATTATGTGGGAATTAAGATTGGAGAATTTCATGAAGGCCAACCTATATTATAATCGAACCATTGATAAAGGTTGGACCATACCTTTAAAAGGACTACACTTCATACCTGTTAGTGTTGGACCAAGTGACTTCCTAATTGACTTCACAATGATGGATATGAAAGATGAGGAGCAACCCTTAATTTTTAGAAGATCATTCTTGATTACTTTGGGAGCTATATTAAATATGAAAGGGAGGGTGATTATCCTCAAAAGTAGAGAAAGGAAATTGATGCTCTAAGCTAAGGAATGACTTCAGCAATTAAAGGAAGGAGATGGAGGTTGGATCAAGAGAAAGAGTTTGAATAAGGTAGTCATATGAGAAAGAGAAAGAATTACGAGAAAGGAGAATCGAGTATGAGTTGAGGAGTTGAAGGATTTCAACCCCAGAAGAAGTATGAGGACCCACCTTGAACTTGAACCAAACAGCCAGCTGAAGGCTTAAAAACAAGCACTTGGCAGGAGGTAGCCCAACCAACCATCTTTACTTTATCTTTTCATTTAATTTTATGTCTATGTATTTTCAATTTCAAGTTCTTTTAGTTATGCCTCTTTTAATGTTACACAGGAACCTATGAATAAATAAAGGAAATGTTGAATCTATTGATTTAGAGATACCATCAACGAATTTTAAAGGGGTTTGAGAAATTTGGAACACACTAAGAAAACAAGGGAGTTATGTTCTAACTTTCTCTTTTACTTCCCACTGCTTATGCACTGAATTATGAGATATATGCATTTGAATTAAAGTTCTAGATTGGAAAGTTATACCTAAACATTGAAGTTATATGATTCTGAATGAGCTATAATGATTTAATTGAATTCTTGATATATTATCCATTTTAAGCACTAATAAGATAATTTCTTTCTGAGAAGTTGGATCCATTTTCTTTTATGCGCTATGCCTTAATCGTTGAGTGTGCTATTATTTATAAAGTTTGCATGAAAGAAAGTAGAAAGAAGTGATTAGGGTTTTATTTTTGGAAGAAGTCTCTTATGCCGTGAACATTTCTCAAAACTTTCTAATCAATTCATGGCATCTTTACTTTGTTTAGTTATGCACAATTTATAGGTAGTTTAGATATTTGTAGTTATAGAAATGTTTAGATTTTTCTTTTTTTCGGAAGTTGACTTATATATATACACTATTCTTTTGAGGATTCAAATGGTTTGTTAGTATTATATAAACCGAAGTTGGTATTGGATTTTACCCGAACACTCTCTGATCAATGTACAATGGATGCCCAAGAAGAAAACAAAAGTTGAAAAGAAAAATGATAGGAATCAAGAAAAGCCATTACATTTTAAATTTATGACCCCATCACAAAAAGAAAATGTACTTGAGAAAAAGAAAATAGAAAGAAATAGAAAAAGTGAAAAATCAAAAATCCAAAAAGAGAATAATGGGCAAAGTGTGAGAGTTATTCCAAAGTAAGGAAGGCAAAGTAAGGTACAATTCAGTGGTTGCTCTTTGTTCGCATAGCATTAGTATACTTAAGAGACCAATAAGGAAGAAGTATATATGCAGACCGACCAATTAGACACTAAGAACTTTCACTTAGTCTAAAATGTTAGACTTGACTTCAAATTTCATAAGTCTTACTTAAATGGGAAGTTAACTTTCCTAAGCATTGATCCTTGAATTAATTATATGGTCTTTGATTTATGAGCATTTGATTAGGTACAAGTCGAACAATTTAAAAATCACTTCTAAAGGTTTTTGCAGTATATCAAGAGCATACAAACTTTGAGCTTTTCATTTGTAACATACTTATAATTACACTCAAGCATAAAGGAAATGTATACTTATCCTATTGTTTTCTGAATCACTTGATCTTTAAACTTACTTGAGGACAAACATGGTTCAAAAGTTAAGGGTGGTGATTGCGACTCAAAATATGAGATTTTTCCAACTTTAAAACCTATATTTGTTTATCAATTCTTGCAAAGTTTAGTTAATTTTTCACAAAACTAGAGTTTATGCACAAAATGGACAAACTTATGCAAAATTGTTAAAAATGCATGAAAGAGTACATGGAGGCTACTATGGTCTTGGTAGCCCCCATCATTTTATTAAGTATCATATCCCGACATAGTATAGGATGCATCGTTACATAAGAATACCTATTGAAAACTTAACTCAACTTGCTCATTCATCAAAAGACAACATTTTTTTCATGATAAAAGGCTTGCTACATCGAAGTTCAACTAAATATTCTGTTACAACTTATGTGTACAACATAATATTTACATCAAAACATAAACTGGCCCTTTCTTTTTCATCTTCATATAATAAGATTCCTAACTTAGTACAAGTTCCATATAATAGTTGTTAACTCCGACTTACGCTCTTAGCATATATATATCCCCCCTTAGTGTTGGGCCCTTCACAATGCAGTTAACTTGAGGATAAAACATTTTATCCTCTCAACTAATGAAGCTGAGTGAGAGTAGATAACAAACAGCATAATATATATGATATGATAGACAATATTGCATATCACAATTGAAACATTTCAATTATAACTCATAGGTTCAACTTTACATATGCATTTTCCCAACCAAGCATTTACTGCTAGCAATGCAGCATGCTATGCTCATGTATATAGCATGCATCGGTACTGATATCTTATGCCTTCTAATTTTCTTCCTGTTAATCAATATAGCCAGGCATTTGGATGCAATGTCTAAAAACCTAAAACAATAAGGATCCACCTAGGAGTAGGACCCTAAATTTTACAAAATTAGATTACATACTATAGTTCACCAAATCAAAGTAGCAACACTGGTAAATTGGACTACATACTATAGTCTACCAAATTTAACTGTCAAAATGGTCACAATGTTTGGGAAATGCAATCTATATACTTTCAAAAATTGAGTTCATAAAACCATGCTTTTTCCATGATCATTTGAAAGCCTCATTTTGAAAGTTCTGACCCATAAGTCCCTTTTTATGCAATGCCATGCCATAATATGCATTAGCAACTCAAGAATATCAATTAACACAATAAATCTTCTAGTTTTATTCAACCTAGTGATCTGATTCTAGTTTTCGAACTCTCCTTAGTAGAATTTTAGTGTCTCACTTAGGTTTCACTTAGGTGAACACCTTGAAAATTGAGTTAGATCACTCAACTTTCTTGGTTAGCATAATCAATCATAAGCACAAATCATTACCTAGCATAGCCACATAACAGTTTAACTAAGATACAATTATTGTCATTCAAAATCACCACATCAGCACCCACTATAGTAGCATATCAATTCACCTAAGATATATCCATATTCAATCAACATAACATCAAACAACACGTAGCGTTATGAGTAGCAATATATCTACTTTAAGCATGGGTTAGATCTACTTACTTAGGCTTAATAATAGCACAAAATCCTAAACTTTATGACGTGATCCTTCCATACATATCACACCTATGAAAATATAACACAATCTTCAAATTAACTATGAGTCGAACCTAAATTGTTATAAGCTTTTATTTCTACATTTTTAAACTTTATTTGATCATATCTTAGTCATTTCTATTCCAATTTTGATAAACATTATATTGTCGCGATTGCTATTTTGAGTAATATTAGGATATCTTAAGAATAAAAACTTATCAATTTTTGTCAAAATTCCAAAAAATGCTCTTTTGTGTTATTGATTCGACTATACGTTACCCTAACTTTATAATTGACCCGAATAAGCTTTGATATTGAACTAAAAATTCAAAAAATCTAAAAAATCACACTTTCCAAACTTATCCAATAACCGATAATTAATATACCCCAAAGTGTTCATTTTACATGAATTTGACAAGTATTTAACTAGTACTAATTACTATATTTATATTAAGCCAATATAGAAGTTTATACTAGGAAAATATTTAATAAATAGTATATGAGCTCAATTAATTTCAAAAAAAATCCTATGGACTCACAAAAATATGTAATTTAATTATTAATCATGAATTATACTAAACTAGCTATTATATATTTTTACGAAAATAGTGTTTTAGCTCGAAATTACGGAAAATTAAGGAAAATAAATAAATTTACTAGTGAAATAAAAATTAAATATTACAAATATAATTGAAAGCCTCTGAAATTGAGTTTAGAACAACTGAGCCTAGATTTAGGGTTTTTAGGGAATGTTAACCGATTGAGTCCAAACTTTACTATTAAGATAAAAAAGTTAGACAAAATAATACAGTGAAATTAGATTTTAAAACTAATGACCTAAAATCCCAATTTTACTCTTAGAAGCAGGATTATTTAATATAGTACTAAAATGTTCAAAATCCCTAAAATCAAGATCGGATTGCGATAAAAACTTAAAGATAAGCTAATTAAGCTCTAAAATGAGATAATATAGTATAATTTACTATATAAATATATGCATATTTTTATAAGTATACCTAGTATAAATAATAATTATACTTGTAAATTAACCTTAAATTATACAATATATATATACATATTGTGTTGAATTCATGGAATTAACTAAGAATCATATCCTAAAAATAAAAGATGTTAAGAAACTTAATTATAAGAGTGCATTCATAAATTATGTGCAATATATACATGAGATATATGCCCGTATATTAATAAATAACTAAATATTAATAAACTATACCTAAAATGCTAAAAATAATTACAAATTTCATCTAAAAGACTCAATTGTGGCTGAGAAATTCTGGAATTTACCATAGCTGCTATGGTGGAGTTGAATATGCTTATTCAAAAGCATTTTCCTAACAAGTTGACACCTTCATTTATGGGGAAAAAGCAAGGGAAAAAAATTAAAAGAAAATCGAAGAGGCAACACCCAACTCCTAATTAGTATATATTGGCTTCCTTATATCACTTCCCAACTTTACGAACCAAATACACTTAAAGGAAATTAAGAAAAAAATCGTGGAAAAATAACAAAAAAAAAAAAAGAAAAACAAAGCATACATCGAGCTAAGTAAGTTCCTAGGGCTCCTAATGTTTTGCTGTTGAACCACTTCACCACTAAGAAACACCCCCAACATCAAGGTCAAAATTCTAGCTTATTTTTCAAATATTTTTTAAAAATTTCAAATCTACCTAGAAAATTATAAAAAAATTTGTAGTTAGGTTATTTTGAACATGCTTTCGTGTGATACTTTTAATATTGAAAAATTTGTAATATTTAGTATACTTGCTTAACAAAATTATTATTCATCCAAAATTTGAATTGTATAATAAATGGACTAAATGATGTTATTTCTAGCTTAAAATTTTTGTGTAGGATGTGTATGATATATAGATAATTAATATGTAGCCCAAATTTTTATTTGAATATTCTTAATATTTATTGCTTTTTTGGCTTAAAAATAGCTCAAAAATAGGCTAAAATTATGAAATTAAATGATGAAATAGACATATACTATTCTCTAGTGAATAATAACAATGTTGGATTATATTAAAATTAATTTGGTATAAAAATGATCATAATTGAGTAATTTAGGATAATTTAAGGGTAAAATCGTAAATATGAATACATAGGCAATAGGTTTGAAAGTTGAAACCAAGTACTAGTTGAGTTCACCATATTTTGAGGAGTCTATAGAAATTTTCAAGGAATTATTTGGTGACCTAAATTATTCATTATAAATTTATGTAGTAAAATGACTTAAATTATAAGTCGGAACGTATTTTTAGTTATAATAAGTTAAAATAAATTAAATAGTTAGATAAAAACTACATATGAGCTTACTGATCAGATTGGATAAAAAGGGTATTTTTAATATATTTACTGATGTTTTCTGATCATAATACATTATAGGTATGTTAGGGTTAAATAATACTCATATTATAGCATTATATGGACAAATCAAGTAAAATACAGTTTAATAACCTATATTACATATAATATGATAATATTTATATAGATACGTATAACTATATTAAAAAATCGAACTACTCGTTAAAAGTCATTTTTAGAAACAAGACCCGTAATACGTGTCATTAGATTTGTACAAACCCAACGATACTAATTTTATTAAAATCAGACAATCTTAGGTAATATAATCTATAACTTTATAATATTCTAGAATGTGTGTGTTTCGGTAACCCTACTAAAATTAAAACGTAATTTAATAAATTAAAAGTACATTTCGATACAATCGAAATGATATATAATACTTAATAGTACAAATTATGTATATTATCAATAATTAACAATTTAACTTGATATATAATAATAAAACAATATATTATTGAAATAATATATTTATATATATAATCGTTTTAGATCAAACCTAAATATTTTTGTAATTATTACGAAAACTAAATTTGGATATTTTGTGTATACAGGATCTCCTAGTAAACAAACTATTGACGACTTGAGTCTACCGTAAGGAGCATCTGAATAAGTAAGTTGGAATTGTAGCTTAACTGCTTGTTGGAATACTATATTAAAGTATTTAGAGACTCAGGAGTACTTTTAGTTATGTTTGTAATTAGTTTCTTTGTGTACATGCTGTGTGTGTGACTGATACTCAGTTGTGACAAGATTTAAACTCCTTAGTGTACTGTTATGCATGTTTGCAGTCGCTCTGAATTGTATGAACTTACTTGGTCACTCCTAATTAATACTAACGTTTATTCGACTAAAATGAAACTGAACATGCATAACACGCATTAGAGGAAACAGTTAGGGTGTTAGGCTAAATACCTACTTCCTTCGATGAGGATAGTTAAAATGGTTATTTCCTCATCTTTAGTCAAACTAAGTGACAGGTAAAGAGGTCACGGTAAGGGTTGGAGCTGTAGTTCAAAGGCAGTCACAGGAGGAGGGTGTTCTCCATTGCATAAGCTTGGGTTTGGTCTGATTTGAGTTGCTATGAAACACCTCAATTCGGGTTAGAGTAGATATAATTTCTCTAACCTCACAATAGATAGGATAATATTGTGTGATGTTTTATTTGATTAATTGCATTGGATTTCATCATAATTAATAACCTTACTTGTGATTGTATGATACTCTTCTAATATTGTCCCACTTATTAAGTTAGTTGTACTCACATCCTCATAGACTTTTTTATAAGTATAAAGTGAGGATCAAGATGTTCCGATACTATTGCCTTTAAGTTAGTATGCTGTTATTTGGAAAAGTGAGGAACAAAGATTCAATTGAACTTAAGCTTTTATTCTTTTTAGTTTTGAGAAAATTAACTAGGAATTTCCTCAAATGCTCATTAGTTTCCAAACTTATTGTAAATAGTCCGCAAAACCTGTGACTTTTTGATAAACTTTGATTATACACTTTAACTTTGGAAGTAAAACATTTGTATAAATACTATTGTGTTATGAGATAACAGGTTGTATAGAATAGGTATTTTGTAAAGCTCTACCACAAGTTTGGTTATTAACAAGTACCAAAACGAATGTTTCAACCTAGTTGAGTTGTACACACCTTGTGTAAACTGAATATATGATAATAGCTATGAATTCAACTTCTATTTTAGATTAGTTTACATAGCAGGACTATCATGACACCTTCTGTTCGGGACATGACAATAATCATGAACATCCAAAAGTCTAGGGCTCATTCATTAATTTCATAAAAAACTAATTATTTCAATAATTTACTAAAACTGATAATTTTATTCAAAATAATTATAAAATATAATAAACATACTTAGCTTCAAAAATTATTGTTATCATAATTAAATATATATATTAGGTAGATTACATACAGAAATTGAGCTTGAAACAACATAATCTAATATTTATAAAAATTACATTAATTTTTGCCCAAACAGGGCATTTTCTTAAGGATCCCATATTTAAACTAACTATTTAATTAAAATAAAATTAATATATTAATATATACCTAAAATAACCCCAAAAAACCAAATTTAATAATTAATGGATAACATTTGATATTTTTAGTAAATTAAATAAATTACGAGTAAAATTTTGGTTCACCTGAATTAGTCGCCTCCGACTATTGCTTAGCCACCGCACCTTATCAGAAAGTCTTCTTCAACTAACCTCTATTGGTTCTCCAAGTCGCTCCAACTTAACTGATGGTTTAGTACACGAACCACCCTAAACCCATTCTGACCCTATATTTTGTTCTATTTTTATTTTATTTTTTTCCAATATTTTCCAATTTTATAAAATTATGTTCTTGTAATTTTAGGTTTGTAAAATATTATAAATGAGGTTTGAGATCCTATTTATAAGCTTTTGGATTTTTTTGCATGATAAAGTAAAATTACACATGTTATTTTTCTCTTTTCCCTAGGTGCCATGTGCCATTTCTTCATTAACTAAGTGTTGACTCATCATTTACGATTAATCCTAGCTTAACACACATTTGGTGACTCATCCATGCAAATTTTTTTTTAATTTTCCATTTTTTATATTAATTTTCCTCATTTTAATAGTAATTTCTTATTATATATTTGAATTTAATACAAATAATGCATATTCTATGTATATTACACATAATTCAACTTTATTTATTATTTTTATAAGTTAAATAACTTATCTCTAATATCTCGTTATATTTAAAAGTACGAATTTTACGTTCTCGATAATTATTGACTTTATCAATAAATTGACCTTTTTTTAAATTAATATTTTTATATAACTTATTTTCAGAAATTGAATTTACTTATATTACTTCATTTAAGTTTTCTAATCTTATTGTGAAATTTAAAATAAAACTGATAACTTGGTCTAACACCCTAAATTTAAGGGTTTAGATCTAGAGGTTATTGAACTAGCTTGAAATCTTAGGGTATTACATTAAGGAGACCAAAATGAAGGGCACTGGTAAATTTGCCCTACCGAATGATCAGTAGCCTCAATACCAACTAATCGGGATGCCTTAAAGCAACAGGGATGAGGCGACCCATTGACCAATTGATCATTAGAGAGGCTGGTGTCTCAAATAGAATGTATAATGATGGTCAGCACTAATCGATTGCTTTAGCATCAATCAATCGTTTCAGCACCGATCCATCAATAAAAGAAATTAGGGTTAGGGTTTTTCAACTAAAATCCTAATCATCCTAAATGCCACATTTCATTAAACACAAAGACGACCTAGAGTTGATACGTGTTTACCGATCGATTGGTAGCCCATTTCAATAAATGCTCTCATTTACATTTGAGAATGCGGGCCATAATTAGGTTTTAGACATTTCTTAATATAGATTTTCAAGCTTCTTGTCTAATTTACTATTCCATTACCTTGTTTATGAAATTTGGTGATTGTTTTTATAATATTGATGTACATTTATGTTAGTATAATGAGTGTTGACTAAATTTTTTTACATATAATCTCTTGTTCATTTGTTCACACCATCTTTACTTATTCATTCATGGAGATTTCAATTTTTTTTTTTTTTTTGCATCTTTCATTGTTGCTACTATTGATATTATGCCCAGCTAAGTAAATTTTAGTCAGTTTGTGAATATGTAGCTATTGTAGATGGCATAACCTTGTAGTTATGATATAGGTATGTGTGTTTAAAGGAGATTTTGATGATTAGTATTGCATTAAGCTCTTTGAGGTGCTTTTTAATGAAATTTTCAGTTTTCAATGGGTTTCTTTATGATTATGAGACCAAAAGGAGATTAGTTATAAGAAGTGCCCTCAAGAGTTTATGAGGTTGCATGATTATGAGACCATGAGAAGATTAGATGTATAATTCCCAATTTGAGTCATTGAGTCAATAGAATTTTAGCAATGGGTTCTTGCATTTATGAGACCTAAAGGAGATTACGTATTCCCTATTGAATTCATATGTGCAATTTTAGTGAGTTAGAAGTGGCTATGAGACCGAAAGGTGATTGACTCCTAATTCTTAGAACTAGATTACTTTACTCATGATAGGAATTAAACAATTTAGCTAATGATGTAGGAAATGAAATTGAGAAGAGATTTTCCACTATATAGTTGAGTAAGGTACCCTGCCTAAAATTGAACTTAAGTAAGTTCCATTAAAACCCAATTAAAAATCATCCTTAATATCTTAATGGCATACCTTCATTGTTACTTTGAAAACATGTCAGAAGCTTATGCCTTTAGAATTTGTGTTTACTGTTGTATTTATTTCCAACTAACTACTTATTAATTGGTTAGCCTAGATTAGAGTAGCAAGTTAGAATCCAGTACTTAACCAAACCCTTTTCCCTAAGGAAATGACCTGGAGAGTACTAACTAGTTTTATTACTATAGATGATCCAGTACACTAGTAAGTTAAGAGATTGATATTGTTTTGAAAATTCTATTTATAAGTTGTCTTCAAATTAATTATTTTTTGTTTAGTGTTCATGTTGTATCATTAAGGTCACTCCAGCCTTTTTTCTTGGTAATTCAACTGAATGGATCGAATTACTAGAGTCTTCGACCCTATTGTCTCTGTGCTCTTGATTTCGATTAGGTAAACTATTTTTTTAGATGAGATTCAAGATTTTATCATTCTTCTTTGATAATTCTTGGTTTCCCTTGGCCTGATCAGTATAAAGTTGCTCTAATCTAACCAAACAGTCTTCATTAGGGTGATTACTCCCTCCTTGAAAATGCTAGGGAGAATTACCAACACCTAAACTTTTAGTTAAGCGTATCTTAGCCATAAGTAGATAGGGGGTTCCCAGGTTAGCTTGGCATAGCAACTTTAATGTCTAAGTTAGAGTATGAAAGAACAAGGAAATAAGTAAGTTCTTAAGAGTGTGTAGACAGTTCTTATAATATTGGCGTCTCCTTATTTATACGCATTTGACCAATAACCATAGTAACAAGTAGTTTACCTACTTTAGGCTACGTAGTGACTTCTTAATTTAGTCACATGCCAAAACATAAGGGGAGTAGATAGTTACATAGTTAAGCTGGGTGGATGCTAAATTATTCATGCCCTTATTTAAATTCAAAGTAATTGAATGGGATAAGTCAAGCTTTCTTAGCCCATCAGGTTAGCCAGGCCCAAGATTTCCCTAGTCATCATATCTAGCCGTATTGCTAACCTTGACAAAGTGAGATAACCCGAAAGGCAATGTGCCAAGCTATAATCAAGGAGGGTGAAATTCCATTATCATCACTTCACATAATCATTTAGTAACATAATCACAACAATTAAGTCCATTATCAAAACATGCTTCAGCCAACAATAGTTGTTCAAACATATATCCCAACATATTTCATTTGATAATACATATGCCTGAGAGATTAAGAATTGTCATCTAGATCATCAATTAACACATCGCACTCGCATACAACATCAACTGTATCCATAATAGGCAAATTAGTTAGAAAGTCATATGAGTAGATACAATCTATTCCAAATACATAAATACCCACTTACTTGGAATTGTCGATAATTCAAAGCCTATGCTTCAATGCAAGGCTCTTCTTTACCTAGGAAATATATATATATATATATATACATATACATATATATATATATAATAGTATCAAGACCAACTTATGTCAAGTACAAACAATTCAGTAAGTTACTACACTAATGTTTAAGATTGAAAGTCTTTCTTATGTCCTTTGATTTAACCTCTAACATACCTTCTGAAATATCCTCTAAGACAAGTCAATTGCAAAGTTCCTAGACAAATATCTTCTAATATACATTCTGGGTCCATATTAATTGAAAGTCTAGTTTAAATACCCTCAGATTTAGTCATTAAGCAAATCTTTATGTAACAATAGGGATGGGTGCGACTTGTTTCAATACGTCTTGCCCTTATTGAACCAAACCTAATCTATTGGTTCAGTTTTTGAAATCAAACCTAACCATAAGGTTCAATTTATAAATTTTTTTAACCTATTTAAAACTAACTTAGTTTAATCCATGGTTTTAATCGTTTATGTTAATTTTTCTATAAATATTTTTATATCCAATAATATATTTCTCTTTTTAGTAAGTTTTCATATGTTTCTAGTTAATTTCTCATACATATATCATGTGTAACGATACTTAGCAAAAAGTTATTATAAGATCTTAACAAGCTAAATTTGATTTGATGAGGATAAAAGACCTTGTTCCAACGAACAACAACAAGGAGGGAAAAGTAGAACTACTTATTAAAGGTGATACAAAAAAATAAAAGAGATACACAAAAAACAAGAAAACAGATAAAAGATACGTAAAGAGTATCAAAATTAGACCCTTGATTTAAAAACATATAAGAGAAGGAAAGTTTTTATGTGAAATTTCATACCGAACTCACTCAATTTAATCATAATAATTAACCTAAAGAAAAGATAAAGAAGAACAATAAATGAAAAATTTGATGAAATTTATAAAGGTTGATGGAAAAAAAATTTGGAAAAAAAGCGCATAAAGCAATTGTATGAATTTTTTTGTTTAACCTAATGATTTGGTTCGGTTTGCTTTCCTCAACCAAATCATGAACTATTAATATATAACTAAATTGAATAATGAACCAGATTATTTACAAAAAAAAAAAAAATTGATTTTTCAACAATTGACAATTTTTTTGCTCAACCCTATGTAACACTACTTGACGAACCCTCTGAATTATCCTTTGCATTGCATCTTATGTTAGCCTATTCAGGCAAAATCTTACTAAGCTTTGCATGAATACAATAGTCTATGAAATTCCATCTTTGTCAACTATGTCATTATATGGCCCATATATTTATTGAAGAGAATACTAATAGGGTATTGCAAACACGATATATATATATATATATACTAACAGATGTCATACTTGTGATATGTGTACAAAATTTAATATATATACATAGCTGTAAATTTAAACTAATTTATACAATGGATGATTTAAAAAAAAAAAATGAAAGATAATAACAAAATTTTTGAAAAGTAAATAAGAGAAATTGCAACACATAGCTATTGACAAAGAAATATACATTATAATACAAACATCTTTGACATCTCCACAATTTAATCTTACTCATATACAATATCAAGAAAATAAAATTATAGATCCTTCAAACTTTAACACCGTCTCTTAATGGCCTTTAATAACAAATAATAAAATAAAAATTTTATTTCTTTTAACATTAAACTAACACGTCAAGTTTTATCTTTTGAAATTTAAATTCTAAGTTATCTATCGGTTCTAAAATTTGTTTTGTAGAAAAATGTTATTTTTAAATGTTTCTAACATTATATTTTCTAAGATTTACTATTTTTTTTTGTCTTTTTAAATATTAATAATAGAATTCTCATGGATAGGATTTAAAAAAGGAAATAAAAAAGTGCCATCTGTCTTTAATAAATAACATGGTACAAATAAAGTCTTGGTCTTTTTAATGTCAACTCTTTTACTGTAAATTGTGATGTTGATGGTGTCGTGGTCGTGGGAATGTGAGATGGTGGGCCGAATAAGGAGAAAAGTAAAGAAATTGGAAATTTCAGTTGACCACCAGGAAATTACAAGAAAATTGTTATAAATAAAGAGGACAGTCACCTGAGCAGCACGATGCTTATCAAAACGCCAAGAAGAAAGAATAAGAGGAAGACTCATGTTGGACTTTCTGGGAATTAAATGATCAATTTGATGGTAATTCTTTTTCTTCCTTTCCGTGCCAATTTCCTTCATCGGTGAGTTGCGAACCCCCATTCTTAGGTGCGGTCGAAGGCTTTAACGCGAAGACATGGCTTTGCCCTTCTAAGGATGTCCAAGAGATTCAACGCGAGGACCTTTTTTCAAGCCAGAGGAGCTCGCTATATGCAGTGAACTGTAGATTGATTTTTTTCCCCTTCTTTTTTAGCCTTTTTCTCCGTGTAAAATGAATCTCTTGATTTTGTTTCCCAAAATTTCCATTATTACTTGCAGGACGTTGTTGTCCATGCGTCTTATACCCAATTCTCACGAGGATGATTCATGTCCAAACATGGTATGGTGTATAGTGCTGCCGCATTAAAAATCTAGAAATTTTATAATTCAGTTTATTTACACCTTTTCTATTGCTAGATACTGTCTGCCACTTCCTAACAATTTAATTAATTTGACCAAGTTTGTAAGCCATTTAACATATATTTTAATATACCTGAAGTATATACATATATATACCTCCGAGTTTATATTAATTTACAGGTATATATTTAACACAGTAAATATTTCACAAATATACCTCACATCTAAATATTATGCTATGTCAAACTATCAGTTTATTATCCCAAATAATTTATTGTTAAGGTCCCAAGGCATATTGGAACTCGTTATTTGAGTCGCCAGTAGCAGGTTAATATGCATATTTCCTGACCACACCTTCTAATTCTACATTTTAATCATGATAAAATATCACTTCAAATCAACATAATTGCGCGAAGACTAGGATCTCACATTACTATTTAAAACATTATTGTTTTAATTGATGGTTTTCACAATCCTATGATTTTATTATGATTTATTGGAATTAAATCAGGAGTCTAATTTTCCTGGTGTTTAGAATTGTAAATAAGTCTAAATTATCAAAAAATTAAAAATTTTCACCTCGGTTGGGAACTTCTCAAATCTTGTTTGCTCTAATAAAGTAGCATTTTATTTATTCGTAGATAATTTGATATATTATGAAGGTGTTTATTGTAAACCTTTCGTACATTCAATTTTAACCCGTAAAACCTTTTAAGAAAAAAAAATTGGGAGTTGTTGATTAGTTTTATTATATGTATGTAAATCTAAAATTGTAGGAGTCATATGAGATCTTTTAATTGCTATGGAGAAAAATAGTATTTAAGTGATTTAAATATAGTTATAAGGAGTTATTTCAATAATTGAGCTTTAAACCAGTTTAATGTCACGTATCAATATCCTGAGCTATTGATAAAGTCTAAGAGATCGGCCTGATTAGGGATGTTTTTAGAGAAATCTGGCTTGATAGACTTAGAATGGGAATCACTAGTAGATTTTCCACTCTCAATCATACTCAATTATCTCATGTGTAGAAAGTAGACTCGAAAATTGCTATTTTTAGATCATTTAGATTTTATTTGGCTATATTAGACCTTAAAGAGGCTTAGTTAATCTTTAGGCTTAATTATAGTAATAATGAGCTTTCTTTAACTATCATAAGCTTAAGTTTGTACCTAAGCTTATGAAGGCTAAAGAAGAGGATAAGCTTCAACAAATGAATCTCAATTTCAACCATCCATCTTTGAGTCATTTGATGGATAATATCAATCTCTAAATTTTATAAATTGAAGGCTCCTCCTCCCCTTAGATTCAATTGAAATATTGGTAAGCTTAAGACAAATACTAGAGTTTTATTGAAATTACTCTAAAGAAGATCAAACATGCAATATGATCAAGAACATTGAGTTCAATCCACTATCACACGTGTGCATTTAATATACCAATTTTTCTCATTCTTCCTCTCGTGCCATTTCTTAACGATATCATTTCATATGTCATCAACTCAAGACTTGTAGTAAGTTGATTAGTACACTTGCTGCACGTAATCAGCTAGCTACAGTAACCCTACCACACATTATTTGGCGACTCCACTAGGGACCCAAATAAGGGGTTTGATGAACAAAGTGCATGCTATCCATAACTAATGGCATACGGATGGAGTGATTAGGTTGCCAAAGTTTGAAAGGGAACCTACAGTATAAGAAAAGAATGATGTGAAGTTTTGTCACTTTCAGAGATCAGTCGACCACTTAACAAGAGAATGCTAGACTTTGAGAAGGATCTTCAATGAGAAGGTCTAGAATGGTAAGCTCGAATTACATAACAACAACAATTAGCAAAGGAACCCACTTCCGGTACACAACAATTAGACTACAAATGCAACCTCCTATGATCCAATGGCCTACCAAGAAGTCGACCAACTTTGGGATAAGTCACAAATGAGTGTATCGCAAGAAAAATACTCTTGCTAAGGAAGAGAAGGATGATGAAATGATCCCAAGCAGTCCTATTACAATAGCCTTACTCAAGACATCTAAAGTTAGGAGCTTCTTCGACTTCCTTAGATTTGATGAGCAATCTAGGGTCGCAATGGCAATTGCTTTGCTTAGATTTCCAAACAAAAAATGTGAGCAATGCAATGTAGTGTAGCCAACTCTTAAGATAGGAAAAGCAGGTAAGGATGCAATTATTTTTTACCAATGATGATACCTATGTGAGTAACCCAAATCACAATCATCCATTATACGCTGAAAGTGAGCTCAATGGCCATCATATTAGGCAAACTTTCATTGACAACTGTTCATCACTATACATCATAACATTAGCAACTTTTGAAGTTGCAAAGCTTGACATGAGGAGTATTGGTGAAGCAACCAATTGATATTTATGGCTTCAATGATGTCCCTACAAAGATGCTAGGGATCATTAACGTGGATTTTAAGGTAGGAACTATTCAAGGAGTAACTAAGTTTCATGTCCTTGATGCTTCAGTTTCCTATCATTTATTGATAGGAAGAAAATGGCTCTTTGAACACAGTTTAGTTCCCTTGACACTACATTAGTGCATTAAGGGAAATTGGAAGGGGAAATTTATTTATATTCTTATTGTTAGGAGCCCCTTTGAATATAGGGAATCCTACCTCCCTAAGGCAAAACATTTTAACGAATATATTGGTGAAGGCAAAACAATAATAAGAGGGCCAATTGGCAACTTGTTGCCAAAATGGGAAGATGTACAAGAGCAAGTGTTACGCCTTGAAGTCGTATAGTCGCAACAGTCCTACCATGTAAACCATCCTATGATAGTAATTGGCCTCATGGTGCTTATCATAGATACAATCTACATAAGGCATCAACGACTTCTCGCTTTGAAGTAAACAGTCTAATTAAGAATTTATCTAAAGTTATAGTAATTATAAATAACAATAGATCAACATATATAATTATATATACATTCCACAGAATTTCCTAAGATATTCCACATCAATGCAACAGTCAACTAATTTACATATCAACTATCAGTCTTTCAATCTTAAGCTGCTAAAGAGACTGTAGATATACATTAACTACTAGGCGAATTAATCCTCACACCCTAGGCTTCAAAAGAACTAACCTCTAAATAGTTGTAGGGGGGCATATTAATTGGAGTATTTAAAAATTAGGACTTGCAAAAGGATCTATACGAGTATGAGAAACTACAGCTCAGTAAGTTGAATTGGAGACTCGTGAATATATACAAACATAAAAAAAAATTATCAAGCAATTATTTTTATGCAAGGCAATAAGCAAGTGTCATCACATAATGTAGTCCGATCCGTTGCGAAATTAAAAAAATTTCACCAGCTCTAATTTGGGTTAAGGAGTTTCCACGTTATGCAATAGCTCACAACCAAACTCAGGTTTGTGCAATGGAGACACTTCTCCTCCTAAGATTATCCTTCGAACCGATGCCCTCATCCTCACCGTGACCTCCTCTCTATTACTTAGTTCGACTAAGGATGAGGAAAAGACTAATTTGCTATCTAGCGTTATCTTTTTTGAAGGTGTCGGTGTTTGGTTAGAGAACCCTAATGATCCCTTAAAGGGTTGCAATACATGACAATTTAGGGCATTAGAGTCAATTAAGATTAAATTACATTTAGGATGTTTAGATAATTTTACACCCATCCAATCATAATACACAATCAATCACAACACAAATTCAGATATACAAACACATGCATAAACTACTTACAATCATAATCATATATAATCCTCAGTCTTTGAGTACCTTAAGATAGTAATCCAATACGATAAAGTAATAACCCAACTTACTTAGAGTTCTTAGTCGTCCAATTACTTAATTATAGGTCAGTTCGTCTCCATGTATCCTATAATACAAATAAGTCTTTTTAGTACTTATACTATGATGATACATAAAAATTAACATCCTTAAATATCTAATTACCTTCTAAATCAGTAATTAATCACTTAATCACCTAATTAACCCAAAATTACTCATTTTTTCCATCATTTTAGGGCTAAAAATTACTTAAAGATTTCAAAAATAATTTTATCAAAATAGCTTCATAGCACTGTTCTATTTCACTTAAGCATTGTACAGAAAAAATTTGAACTCCAAACTACACTCTTAAGCCTATTTATTTCTAATTCTAATTATGCTTGGTTTTGTCTAATTTCTTAAAAACCCTATATGTATAACCGTGATTAAACTTAATCACTATTTTTACTTAAATCTACATACGATGAAACCTAGGAATAATAAACTTCATAATTTTCTAGAGAAAATAAATAATTTTAAGAAATTTTACAAAATCGGAGAAGATGTGATACTTACCTAGTTCGATGGCTTTTTAGCCTTCAACACCGGTTCAAGTGTGTCGACTGGTCCAGGCAGTGCGTTTGGAGTGGGGTAGTGATGGTGGTTAGATTTCAGATGGTGGTGATGTGTAGGTTCGGTTTACAAGCCCCTATTTTACAGATTTCCAAAAGAATTTTCTAAACCTTAATTTTCTCTCTTATTTTTTACTCTTCCCAATTTTTCTGTGCTTCTAACTATCTAAATGAGTTTTATAATTTTCTTGTTGTCTATAGAGCCTTGTAGGAATTATTATGCATTAATTACACATGATAATACTCAAATGTCTTCTAATTTTCCTTTCGTACTACTTGTTTTTAATTAGTTAATTTTTTTTTCTTTAATTCTTAACCTACTACGTCCAAATCTAGGTCATTCCCTATTCCTCTGATTTTTCCTTAATTATTTTATAATTTAATTTAATTATTTAATAAGTTTCTAGGTAATTTCATTTATTTTTATCTATACGTAAATACATGTAGGGTACAAGTAAACATTCCTAGTTATTATTTTGGTCATTCAATGATTTTTAATATATATATATAATCTATCTTTAGTAATTTATTACTTATTAGATTGCAATTTTCGCCTTTTCGATAATTAATAAGTAATATACTTAAAATTTGAAAATTTTATAGTCTCTTATTTTATTACTTTTTTTTTTTAATTCAAGTTTATGGGGTCATTGTTTACTAACATTTCTAACTATAGTTTATAATTTAGATTTGATTGGATCCTTCAAACGATTGCTTTAAACTTTATGTACTAAGTTTGATCTTATGGTCACTTGACTTATTTTTGGGGCTTACATTTCCACCCTCCCTCAAAAAAGTTTTGTCCTAAAAACTTTTGTATATCTAAATAGCATTTAAATGACCAAACACATTAATCACATACTCTTACCAACTTAGAAGTTAGAAAAGCCATGGATACTACTTCACCATCGTTGCTTTTGGCTCTCAAGTTATCTTCAAGTTTGGACCTTCATTCCATTGAATCTTCACATACTCCATGTCTTTATTTCTTAACTTTTGAACCCGATTATCTAGTATTTTTATGGGCTGCCTCACAAATTGAAAATTCCTTGTTAACTCTACTGGCTCTATTTTCACTATTGTATTTAGGTTCTTAACAAATTTTCTTAACATGGAAGCATGGAATACATTATGATAGCCCGATAAACTTGGAGGTAGAGCTACTCTATAAGATACATTACCAACATTTTCCAATACTTCAAATGGACCAATATATTGTAAGCTCAATTTTCCCTTTGAGCCAAACCATCTAAGTCCTTTGAATGGGCTTATCTTAACATAAACATGATCAACAACTTCAAACTCCAATGGCCTTCTTTTTAAGTATGCCCATCTCTTATAACGGTCTTGAGCTTTTTTCATTCGTTGTCGAACAATCATAATTTTCTCACTTGTTTGATTGATTATGTCTAATCCAATCATGGCATACTTTTCGTGATCCTAATACAGTGGCGATTTACATTTTCTCCCATATAATGCTTCATAAAGTGCCATTTGTATGGTTGCATGATAACTATTATTGTAGGCAAATTCTATTAGCGGCAAATATTTATCCTAATCACCTCCAAAATCTAACATGTAAGCTTGCAACATATCTTCTAGATTTTGAATTGTTCATTTAGACTACCTATCTGTTTACGAGTGATAAGCTGTATCAAATTGCAACTTTGTACTCAAAGCTCTAAGTAAACTCTCCTAAAATTTAGATACAAATCGACTATCCCAATCAGAAACAATACTCTTAGGTATACCATATATTCTTACTATTTCTCGGACATAGCATATAGCCATCCTTTCCATTGAATCACCCGTCCGATAAGGTAAAAAATGTGCACTTTGTGTTAATCTATCCACGACTACCTAAATGGAATCGTATCCAACTTGAGTCCTTAGTAGTGCTACTACAAAATCCATAGTAATATGATCCCATTTCCATCTTAGTACTTCTAAAGGTTGTAATGGTCTACTCTATCTCTAGTGTTCTACTTTAACTTGTTAGCACGTAATGCATTTTGATACATACTGTGCCACATCTCTCTTCATTACATTCCACCAATACATGAGTTTCAAATCTTGGTACATTTTATTTCCTCCCAGGTGCATAGTATAACCTATAATGCGTGCTTCATCCAAAATTTGCTTCCTTAAGTCAGGATTTTTTAGTACATATATTCTTCCTCTAAACTTTATTATACCTCTTCTATCCACTTTAAAGTTAGAGTCTTGTCCGTCACTTAATTTCTCTTTTTTCTCCATCAAACCCTTATCTTCCTTTTGCTTCTACTTTATTC
The DNA here is from genome assembly GCA_024138005.1 of Lumnitzera racemosa. Classification (NCBI taxonomy): domain Eukaryota; kingdom Viridiplantae; phylum Streptophyta; class Magnoliopsida; order Myrtales; family Combretaceae; genus Lumnitzera; species Lumnitzera racemosa. Next base: position 67,754,937 of record JAMXBC010000007.1, on the reverse strand, counting down.
TCTCTAATAAAGTAGGTTACAGTTCTAAATTCATTAGTTAAATATTAGGTTCGAACCAGTCAAACCCAATTCGCATCCTTTCAAACTCATGCACTAATTCACATTGGGATACTAATAATTAGACAACCTATTCATAATTCTTTCGACTCAATGCATCCGCCACCAAATTGGCCTTTCTAGGGTGGTAATTTATATTTAGATCATAATCTTTAATCAATTCTAACAATCTCCTTTGCCTTAAATTCAACTCCTTTTGAGTAAAGAAATACTTCAAACTCTTATGATTAGTGTACATCTTGCACCGCTATCCATAGAGATAATGTCTCCAAATCTTTAAAGTAAATACGACAGCTACTAATTCTAAATCACGGGTTGGATTATTCCTTTCCTGTGGTCTCAATTGTATTGATGCATATGCAACCACTTTTCTATCCTACATCAATATACAACCCAATCCATTCCGTGAAGCATCGCTATACACATTATAAGGCTTATCCGGATCAGATAATGTTAATACTGATGTTGTAACCAGTCATTTCTTCAACTCCTGAATACTTAATTCACAATCTTCACTCCATTCAAATTTTACATCCTTTTGGGTAAATCGAGTCAAAGACTTGACAATTTTGGAAAAATCTTTATAAATCATTAATAGTATCTAACCATACCTTGAAAACTCCTTTTCTCAGTCACAATAGTTGATTGTTTCCAATCCATTACTGCTTTCACTTTATCAGGGTCTACAGAGATTCCTTCACCAGATATAATATGACCTAGAAAAGAAATTATATCCAGCCAAAAATCACATTTACTTAACTTAGCATACAATTTATTCTCTCTCAACTTCTGTAATGCCAATCACAAATGCTCTGCATGCTCCTTCTTGGTTTTTGAATAAATCAAAATATCATCGATAAACACTACGACAAACTTATCCCAATATGGTTGATATATGCAATTCATCAAGGCGATGAATGCAGTCGAGGCATTCGTTAAACCAAATGGCATCACCATAAATTCATAATGACCATATCAAGTTCTAAATGCAGTCTTATGCACATCTTCTAGCTTAACTCGTAGTTGATGATATCCTGATTTCAAATCAATTCTACGAAACATAGTTGCACCTTATAATTGGTTAAACAAATCATCAATACAAGGTAACCGATACCTATTCTTAATGGTAACCTTATTTAATTCCCGATAATCTATACACAATCTCATAGTACCATCCTTCTTCTTTGTAAACAATACTGGTGCTCCCTATGGTGAAACACTCAGTCGAATAAACCTCTTATCCAATAGCTCCTGAAGCTACCTCTTTACTTCTTGAAGTTTCATAGTTGACATCCGATATGGAGCTTTAGAAATAGGCTCAATTCCAGGAACTAACTCTATAATGAAATCCAACTCTTAAGATGGGGCTAAACCAGATAAATCCTTTGGAAATACATCTATAAATTCACTCACTACCCCTATGTCTACTACCTTGGGTGCCTCTTTCTTTACATCCATAACAAACACCCAGTAAAATGTCTAATCATTCTCCTTTACTTTTGTCTCATATAGTTCATCACATATCTCCATCAAAGATAAATTCAACTTACTTCCACTAGCCTTTCCTTAAAATATCATTTCTCCCTCATTAAGATTGATAATTTTATTTCTACACTCCACAATGGCTTTATTCTTGGACAACCAATCTATTCCCACTATTACATCATAACCCTATAAAGGTAATATTACAAGACTTATAGGATACTCCTTCTCCTGAATTTTAATTCTACCATCAGCTACTACTTCTGGTGTCATTACTTTCTCCCCAGTTGGAGTTCTAACTTTGTAAGTTGTATTGACAATAACTACACTAATCTCTTGTTCATTTACAAATTTCAGACTTACAAAGGAATAAGATGCACCAGTATCAAACAATAAAAAAGCAGGTTGTCCATTTATCAGCACATATCTTGGAATGTACTAATACTTTGATTACTAACTACACTAGCATTCATAAATCTTAGAATGCAAACACTTCAATTTAATTCACACTTAAAAATATCATTAAAATAGATAGTCTAAGTATGTACTTGTCACAAGTCCTTCATCATTTTCCTCTTCAACTCCCATTATCTCCTTGACATCATCATGGTAGTACCCCTCCATCAAATCTGGGAAATCTTCATTCTTCTCAACTCCCATATCCTCTAGGGCATAGACATGAGCAGGTACAGTAGTATTATCAAAAACTTCCATCCGCTTAGCTCCTTATCCAAACTGTGGACAATATTTGGAGAAATGCCCCTTCCAACCACATTTGTTACACTTCACCAATTTCATCCTAGTGCATGCCTTTAGCATATGGCTTAGATCTCTACATATAAAACATTTTCTCTCAAGATAAATACAATTTCTTGGAAAATGATTTGCACCACATTTCCAACATTTGACATTACCATCCTTGTCATAAAAACTCAAACCGGACACTAACTGTATTAGGCTACTAACCAAAGTTGCTGGTTTTCTTCTCTTCTATCCAGTTTTGCTACTAACGAAACTAGGATATGATCTCTTAAATGATGGACTTGGTCAATATCCTTTGTTGATCTTTTAACTCCACATTGCTTGCATCCTTACACGATTGTCTTCCAATTGCCTTCCCTTATCTACCACTTCATCATAAGTGGTGAAACCATAATCCAACAGCTTACAGCACATTGTGGGGTCAAATCTGATAAGAAACAAATCCTTCTTTAACTCAACATTATCTTGGTATGACCTAGGTACATATTGTAACAATATATTTTACTCAGTTTCATATTAGGTTACATTTATACATCCTTTCTTCAATTCGAACAAATCTTGCAACATTCTATTTTGGACACTATGAGGAAAATATATTCTCGAGTTGCCTTACTTTCGAGTCCTACCATACTCTCTTAGCTAACTTTAACATAAACGTGCCATAAGAGAACTTTTGAAATTCAAGGACTCTAAAAGCCTCAAAACTTCATTCAATTTGGGCTAACCAATCATCAGCTACATCTGGCTTACCTATCTCCCCTTCAAAATAACAGTTTTCCTTTATAAACTCAGGAAGTTTATTTACCTCTTAAGGTCACTTCATTCATTGTTCAGCTTCTTAGGGTCTCTTGTTTCCCGTATGACCACCAGTCATAAGATATTGAATCAACATTCCTTGCTGTCTCATTATTGTAAAGTATTTGACCACTAGGCATATTCTCTTGTAGAGGCAGTGGGGGTATATCTTGTCTATCTTGTTCTCTCGGGGATGATGTTGTTCGTGGGGGAGGGTTTTGATTTCCTTTAATTCCTCCATGACTACTCCCATTTCTAGCTTTAGCCATAATTGCTTAATAATTATAACTCGTAACTCTACATTCATATCTATTTATAAGTTATCCATGCCTTTGTTTTAGAGACTTTTTGTAAAATTAATGAACGCTTGCAATATATACACATATAAAATAGTAATAACAATATCATTGTAATCAAAATACTTAGTAGGTTTGACTTCTACTATTAACTTCATTCCACCTTTACATCATTTATCATTACAACTTTAGAAAAAAAAAGATACAACTCGATAGCTTTTGAATACATACATAAAATTTATAACTCAATTATATCATTACTTACATAATCTACTACAGACTTGATCTTTACAACTATACAAGACAAAAGATTACATCAGTTGGCTACATCAAACCTAATTATAGCATACATCTAGCTTGATCCAGAAGCTACAAAGTACATCAAAAGTCAAAATACATCAAAAGAACTTGAAATACATCAGTTTCCATCGAAATTGCTACTGGATCATATCTAAAGATCTATCTAACCAGAACAAATCAGTCACTTAACTGAGCTAATCCTCCTCTAAATTTGTGGTAGCTACCCCATCAAAGGGATCATGACCCATATGGCTTCCTACTAAGTGATCCTCATGCTCACTATATGATGTAGAGTCTATAAATACTATCTCTAGAGTCTCAAGAATCACAATCACCTCCTATACATCATCATCATCTGACTCGACTATATTACTAGCCCTTACTCTAGCTATCTTAGTGTCTACTATCGCCTGCATAACTAAAGCATGTATGTCTACACCAGGTTCATCCTCATTCTTAATCTCTTGCTCCTCTTTGGAATCTTCTTCTAAATCTTCTTCTTTGAGGTCTTCCTCTGGGTCTTCCTCAACATGAATTCTATTCTCTTAGGATTCAACTAGAGGTGGGTTTTCTGGTGATGGTTCTTATATCCCAGCAAGTTTTGGAAACTGAGGACACCAATTAATAATCCCTGGTGCGTACTATTTAGGAATGTATGGGATGTCAGCAGGGATATGTGTAATACTAGCTGCGTATGGTCTCCCATCCTCTAACCTAGCAGGAAAATATCATAAGGGCATCATCAAAGTTACAATTCCCTCTATCTCTAACCATCACTACTCAAAAGCAGCTATAGTAGTATATTTATCATACTGAGTTCTTAGACTCATCTCCATCTATGCCCACTCATTCTTCCAGCTATAGCATATCTTATCATGAAACTTATCAATAATCTCATCAATTATCTTAAAGATATTCCAATCAGCTAGTTCCATCAATAACCGCTGTAATTTAACCATATAGTCAATAGGGGACTCTTCTCCATTCCACCCGAACCATATCTTGCTATGTATTAGTTCCTCCCTTCAACCTTATAATTATAGTTAAAACCAATTAACATTTACTATGTTAAACATCAATCTTACCTATGTTTTCATATGCCTAATATAATCTTTTATCGCCCACTTAATGTTACCCAGTCTCAATATTTCTATAATATCTATTGTTTTTAAAGTATGATGCTTCAAAGTGAGTCTACTAAAACTATAGCTTGATACCAACCGAGAGCTATTACGCCTAGAAGTCGCAAAGTCGCAAAGTCACAATAGTCCCGCCATGTAAATCATCCTATGATAGTAATTGGCCTCACAGTGCCTATTATAGACATGATCTACACAAGGTATCGACGACTCCTCATATTGAAGTAAACAATCCAATTAAGAATTTAGCTAAAGTTACAATAATTATCAAGAACATTAGGTCCACATATATAATTACATGTACATTCCACAGAATTTCCCAGGAAATTCTACATCAATGAAATAGTTAGCTAATTTGTTTATCAACTATCAATCTTTCAGTCTTCAGCTACAAAAGAGACTTTAGATATACATTAACCATTAGGCGAATTGATCCTTACACCTCAGGCTTCAAAAGAACTAACCTCTAGATAGTTGTAGGGCAGCATATTACTCAGAGTATTCAGAAATCAAGATCTGCAAAAGGATTTATATGGGTATTAGCAACTATACCTCAATAAGTTGAATTGGAGACTCATGAATATATACAAACACAAACAAAAATTATGAAGTAATTATTTTAATGCAATGCAATAAGCAAGTGTCATCACATAACGTAGTCTAGTCCGTTGCGAAATCAGAGAAATTTCACCTACTTTAATCCAAGTTGAGGGGTTTTCATGTTATGCAATAGCTCACAACTAAACCCTGGTTTATGCAATAGAGATACTACTCCTCCTAAGAGTATCCTTTCAACCAATGCCCTCATCCTTACTGCGACCTATTCTCCTATCACTTAGTTCAGCTAAGGATAAGGAAAAGACCAATTTGTTATCCAACGTTATCTTTTTTGAAGGTGTTGGTGTTTGGTTGGAGAACCCTAATGATCCCCTAAAGGGTTACAATATATGACAATTTAGGGAATTAGAGTCGATTAAGATTAAATTCCATTTAGGGTGTTCAAATAATTTTACACCAATCCAATCATAATACACAATCAATCATAATACAAATTTCAACACAAATTTAGATACACAAACATATGCATAAACTACTTACAATCACAATCATACATAATCCTAAGTCTCTGAGTACCTTAAGATAGTACTCTAATATAATAAAGTAATAACCCAACTTACTTGGAGTTTTCGGTCGTCCAATCACTTAATTGTAGGTCGGTTCGTCTCCATGTATTGTATAATACAAATAAGTCTTTTTAGTACTTACACTTTGGTGATACATATTCTAAGTTATAATTTAACTCACTTCTCCATGTATACTTATTATTTACTAATGATTCACCGTACCTTAATTCGGGGTTCGATTTCTAAATTAGATACGAATTTTGATTCTAGATTGTCTTTGACTATGAGGAATTCAAAATACGCTCAAATTCTAAATATGGTCAAATCCTAATATAAAATTAATCACATTAAGCTCGAGTATTCTAATATCACATTAGGTCTTAATTTAGTGTTCCAACCTATTCGGTTCGCTCGAATCCTAATTAAGGTATCGGATTTACTCCCGATGTGAGGAAATTTTACATTTTTTATCCCATTATCTAAAATTAAATTTTATTTCAAATTTATTATGTACTGATTTTTATTATTATATCATCCAAATAAAACTAATTTTTTCATATTTATTAAATTTCCAATTCTACATATTCCCAATTTCCTACAATTACCACATAATTCCTATATTAATTACACTTAACACTAAAAAAAATAGGATTAGGTTTTCACATTAGAAATTAACATCCTTAAATATCTAATTACCTTCTAAATTAGTGATTAATCACTTAATCACCTAATTAACCCAAAATTACTCTTCTTCTTTTTTTATCATTTTAGGGCTAAAAATTACTTAAAGATTTCAAAAATTAATTTTATAAAAATAGCTTTATAGCACTGTTTTATATCACTTAAGCATTGTAAAGAAAAAATTTGAGCTCCAAACTATATTCTTAAGCCTATTTATTTCTAATTCTAATTATGCTTGGTTTTGTCTAATTTCTTAAGAACCCTATATTTACAACCGTGATTAAACTTAATCACTATTTTTCTTTAAATCTACATACAATGAAACCTAGGAATAATAAATTTCATAATTTTCTAGAGAAAATATATAATTTTAGGAAATTTTAAAAAATCGGAGAAGATGTGATACTCACCTAGTTCGATGGCTTTTTGGCCTTTAATACCGGTTCAAGTGTGTCGGCCGGTCTAGGCAGTGCGTTTGGAGTGGGGTAGTAATGGTGGTTAGATTTCAGATGGTAGTGATGTGTAGGTTCATTTTACAAGCCCCTATTGTACAGATTTCCAAAAGAATTTTCTAAACCATAATTTTCCCTCTTATTTTTTACTCTTCCCAATTTTTCTGTGCTTCTAACTATCCAAATGAGTTTTTTAATTTTCTTATTGTTTATAGAGCCTTATAGGAATTATTATGCATTAATTAGACAAGATAATGCTCAAATGTCTTCTAATTTTCCTTTCGTATTACTTGTTTTTTATTAGTTAATTTTTTTTTCTTTAATTCCTAACCTGCCACATCCAAATCTAGGTAATTCCCTATTCCTCTAATTTTTCCTTAATTATTTTATAATTTAATTTAATTATTTAATAAGTTTCTAGGTAATTTAGGTAATTTCATTTATTTTTATCTATACGTAAATACATGTAGGGTACAAGTAAACATTCCTAGTTATTATTTTGGTCATTCAATGATTTTTAATATATATATATATAATCTATCTTTAGTAATTTATTACTTATTAGATTGCAATTTTTGCCCTTTCGATAATTAATAAGTAATATACTTAAAATTTGAAAATTTTATAGTCTCTTATTTTATTACTTATTTTTTTAAATTCAAGTTTACGAGGTCATTTTTTACTAATATTTCTAACTATAGTTTATAATTTAGGTTTGATTGGATCCTTTAATCAATCACCGTAAACTTTGTGCACTAAATTTGATCCTACAGTTACTTAGGTTATCTTTTGAACTTACAGCAAGATGATAAGAAGAGGAAGGCACCTCTTACACATGGAAGCTAGAAGAAGAAATGGGAGAGTAACAAATCTATGAAGATTGGAAGTCACACCTAATTAGATAGGTTTACTTTATATTGCTTGTGATAGTCTATAGGGTTTAAGGAAGCATTTGCATCCTCTCATGACCCCATGAATCTACAAGAAGCCTAACCCATCCCCGTACAACTATAAGACTAGGTGAAACCATAAGTAACAGAAATTGAGGAGCTGAAACCTAGAAGCTCCAAGAGAAACCCTAAAGCCATTTTTGTCAACAAAGGCTAATTGAAAGAAATCAAAGATCTGTTAATGGATCTCATCAATGAGTTTAAAGATGCATTTGCATGGACATACAACGAAATGCCAAGTCTTGTCCGTGGTTTAGTAATACTTATATTAAACATCACATTAGGAGTTAAGTCCATGAAGTAGCACCGACGCATATTCTGCCTAAAAGTCAAAGTGTAAATCAACTGAAATTGAGAAACCTCTATAAGCTAGCTTTATTAAGCCAACTGAGCACGTGACTTAGCTAGCTAACATTGCGTTGGTGGAGAAGAAGAATGACTAAATACGCATTTGCATGAACTTTCATGACTTGAACAAGGCTTGCCCTAAAGATGAATTGTTACTCCTGAACATTGATATGCTAGTTGATGTGATGGTCGAACATGAGCTCTTTTCTTTCTTGGATGGTTTTAATGGATATAATTAGACTAAGATGGCTATAAGAGACATTGAATGTACAGCCTTTCAAATTCCCTTTAGTAACATCTACAATACTGTGATGCCATTCGGATTAAAGAATGTATGAGTGTCCTAACAAAGGGTAATGCATGTAATCTTTCATAATATAATGCATGACCATATGGACAATTATGTAGATGACAATGTCATAAAATCAAGATGAGCATTTGATGATCTATAACGTTTGAGGATATTTTTCAAATAATGTTATGTATATAAGATGAGAATGAACCCTCTAAAGTGTGTATTTGGGGTTTCATCTAAGAACGTCTAGGTTTATGGTGCATCAAAAAGGAATCGACATCGATCTAACCAAAGTACAAGCAATTTAATCCATGCTATCCCCTATAATTTAGAGTGAGTTGAAGGGATTCATAGATAAGTTTTCATATATATAGTGATTCATCCTTATGCTTGCTAAAATTTCTTTCCCATTACATCAAGCAATGAAGAGGGGAACATCATTTGAAGGTATCTAATGCAAGAGGAGACATTCTAAAGAATTAAGACAATATTAAGCTCCCTATAGACCATGATGTTGCCAATGAAAAGATTGCCAATGATTCTATATTTAACATCGACAGATAGGTCCATTAAGGCCTTGCTAGTATAGGGAGTAAAGGGTATTAAATGCCCAATATACTATCTAAGTCAAACTCGTTAAGGTAGTGAAGTCAAGTGCTCGCCACATAAGAAACACCGCCTTACGTTAGTCTTCATCGCTTAGAAGTTATGGTACTACTTCCTAGTGCATAGGATTATGTTGATGACAAGATGTGACCTTATGAAGTATTTGTTGTCTCAGCTAATGTTATCAAGACAAATAACTAAGTGGGTATCACTTCTTAGAGAATTTGACATCATTTTTTTACCTCCAAAAGCAATCAAATTGCAAGTACTAGCTAAGTTTCTAGCCTAGTTCCTTAGCACCAATAATAAGAAAATTTTGGAATGCATCCCTTTAGATTTCCATGAGGATTCCTTATGATAGATAATAGGAATCAAACTACTAGACCCTTAACTCAGGCCCAAGCTCAAGGGTTGGATAGCATGGCCAGTTGAATTCTTTCCTTATAACCTACCACTAAAGAGTTTGAGCTGCTATAATCTACTAACCTGATATCTTGGTTGAGCTTAACCCTCTCACACTCATCATTCATCTCTAACTACAGACTCAAACCACACTGGAGCTCATCTAATCATCAATTCAGCTGACCTAAATCCAAGCCATATTGAATATATCTGAGGCAAATTCAACTTAGAAAAAATTATTTGCTTAGCTTGGCACAGTTAAACAACCACTCTTGTTTGGCACCTCAGCTTAGCAATCACTAACTTAAACGTAAAATTCATCTTTTCTGCCAGAAAGTCACCCATTTACAAAGAGCTACATGTTTGAGTAAGCATATGATAGAATCTTCCACATAAGATACTCATTTTGTTGTATTTTCAATTGTACTCTTATTATTCCTTGTATATTACTTTTTGTAAATACTAACATTTTTGGTCTTTTCCATTTTAGGTATGATGCCCTAATGATTCGGATAGAAATACCCTATTGTAATGTAGCTACAACATCTTTGATCATCTTATCTTAGAATATTGATTACTCTTTGTGAACATTTCTTTTGTTAGTTTCTTTCTTCACTTATGTGTCATATTAAGTTGTGTTGTGAGTCCTCAGAAGTTCTATTGGTGCATCACATCCTTTGGAGTTGTTTATGGTTTAGTTAGTTTTTTTTTTCTCATTTTTATGCCATACCCATTTCATTCTTTAAGCTTTCTGTAAGCGTGGGCCCATCCTTGCAACTAACCTTGTTAGTCCTTAATTCCCAACTTGCATCATCTTAGTATTAGAGCAAAGGTTTTGTTTAGATAAGTTGTGTTTGAACTTTCTCAACTACTAGTATTGTTGTGCTAGCATAGTATGAAGAGCTTAGTTATAAGTGTTCCAATAATTAGAAGGCATAGAAGTTTGTTGTGACTATATACTGTATTTTTTCCTATTTCGAACATATGAAAATGGAGCATGTTTTCGATTAATTTGTTATTCGTTAGAGTGTTGTTGTGTTCGTAAATTGGTTGGACGTTTATGTGAAAAAGTTTGCATGTTGTTTAGCTTGAAGGAATAATGTCTATTGTATCTTAAATTTGAAGTTTGTTTATTGAGTTTTTTTTAGAAGATGATGGATCTTAGTGTTAATGCTAGTATTAGAGACAACAATAGTGGTGTTTTCGCTCATAGATGACAACCCCAAGGTACCCCTAGGGGTACAAATAAATGACTTAATGAGGTGACTAACCTCTTAGTTGATTTGACTAAAGTTGTTCATCCAATAGCTTATCAACTTACCAAAGCCGTATAGGGCATTCCACAAGATGCTCGACTTGCTAGAAGATATATCTTAGCTCGACAAGTTTGAGATAGAGGAGTAGAAGGATCAATGTGAAGGATGATTGACGTAAGTGAGACAAATGATGAAGAAGAAGAAGAGTGCAATGATAAAGGAAGGCGAGCTCGACCACCTTGAGCTACTGACAATGTAAAGCATCAAATCTCGAACTTCAGTGATCTTAGAAGTGCTGACGATTGCCTAGACTTAGAAGAGAAAGTATAGCTAGTTTTTTATTATTACCAATATAAGGATCGTGAGAAGGTGAGGATTGTTGCTGTCAAGTTCTCCAGTAATGCTACTATGTAATGGAAAAACTTCTAAACAATAAGGTAACCAAAAGGTTATATAGAAGTAATACTTAGCCGGAAATGAAGAGGATCCCTAGAAACATATTTGTATCGAATACTTATTTACGGGACACCTTTACTCGGCTTCAAAGGCTGAGGAAAGGAGGTCAAATTGTTAATGAATACGTTCAAGAAATCTATGCATTTATGATATGCTGTAAAGTAGATGAGCCATCAGCCCAAACAATATCCAGATTAGTTACTAGATTAAAAAGTGACATTTGAGATATTGTAGAACTTTAGTAGTTCAATACATTGGATAAGGATATACAAATAGCCCAATAAGTGGAAAGACAAAGGAGGAGCAGAATGTCTACTTAACCCCTGATGAGCTTACTTAGTCAATTAAGCTGACCTATTTAGGGAAGTTACAGAGCTCAACTAAGTACTAAGTCAACCAAAAGGTGGATGTTAAGGTCAAATAGAAAGGTCAACTTGATGACGTACTAATGAGAGCATATGAGAAGGGATAAGGATATGGAAAGAAGAAAAGCCAAATCAAGTGCTTTAAATGCCAAGGGTTTAAGTACATGGTTGCTTAGTGTTTGAACCGAAGGACCATGATCATTAAAGGAGATGTCCTGAAGATTGAAGTGGATAACACAGATGAGGAACCTAAGGAGGAGAAAAAAGTGGAGGATGAGGTTGATATTAATGTTAACTAGATTGAAGAAGAAGTGTTTGCAAAGGATCTAGATAAGTTGACTCTAGTTGCCCAACGTTCAAAGAGTTTGGAACCCTCTACTAAAGAGGATCAAAAAGAGAACTTATTCCACATCATTTATAAAGTGAATGATTAGGTATGTACACTCATAGTAGATAGTCAGAGTTGCACCAATGTAACATTTGCTAACCTGATTGAGAAACTAAAATTGCTAACCATCCCATATCTAAAGCCATACAAGTTGCATTAGATTAATGAGAAGGGAATACTACATGTCACACAGCAAGTATTACTACCGATCTCAATTAGGAACTATTATGATGAAATTCTTTATAATGTATTGCCCCATGTATGCATCATATGTGCTACTAGTTCGACCTTAGCTTTTCAATAGAAGGCTTATTTATGATGGTTACAAGAATATGGATGTGCTTAAGAAGGATGAGAGGAAAATCACATTGAACCTTATGATGCCGAGTCAAGTTAGCAAACTATAAGCTAAACTTACTCGAGGATTAAAGAAGGCTTTAGTGTTAAGTAGAGCTAAACTTTGAGAAGCTATTAAAGTCGATGTATTTACTTTTGTATTGATCAAGCAATTACTAGGGCTAAAGGAGCAGGGTAAGCTACCTTTGGAAGTCAGATGACTACTAGATGAATATGATGACTTGTTTCCAAAGTAGTTACTCGAAGTGTTAACCTCATTCAGAGGCCTTCAGCATTACATTGTCTTGATACTCGGCACTACTTAGCTAAATAAACCAGCTTATTGGATGAACCCCGAATAAAGTATCAATCTTCAAAGACAAGTCAATGAACTATTAGTAAAGGGATATATGAGGGTGATTCTTAATAATGGAGTTCCATACTTTGATAGTCCCTTAGCATTTTCACACTTGGGCATTCAATCTTATTAAGCCTATACATCTGCCATCTAAGGGATGTATATGGATGTTAGTAGGCATTGAGTGTTTTACGAAGTAGGTAGAAGTCATCCCATTAAAGAAGGTAACCAAACTAGTAATAGTTGCTTTCATAAAGGATAATATAATTTATAGATTTGGAATATCGAAATGCATATTGATAGATAATGTGAGGCCATTCATCAATGTGTACGTTCGATCGTTACGGGAATCATATAGCATCAACTACATTATGTCTACATAGTATTACCCGAAAGGAAACAACTAGGTGGAAGCTATGAAAAAAACATTGATTAAAGTCCTCAGTCAAATGGTATATGATAATAAGAAGGTGTTGAATGATAAGCTCCCCTTGGCTCCATGGGCCTATTGTACATCCAAGAGAATGCCTATGAGGGCAACACCTTTCTCATCAATATACAGAGCAAAGGCTATAGTGCCAGTTGGAGTCCTTGGACCATCAGCATGGTTGGCTCTAAAAGCTAAATTAGAGCCTAAAACACTTTGTATGTTAGACTTAAAAGCACTAGATAAGAGGCTAAACACAGCTTAGCTAATTACCTTCAAAGGCTTAGCATCACCTATGATCACTTAGTAGGAAAGTTCTTCTTTAAGCAAGGCGATGTTATCCTCTGTATGGCATAATACACAAGGAAGGGTATACTAGCTCCGAAATTTACACTAAAGTAAGAAGACCCTTTCATGGTAGAAGAAACCTATGATAATGCATATTGCAAGTTGTGAAATCTTAGAACTAATGCAATCACTGCTCCTATTAATTTTAAGCACATCAAGAAATTCCATTTATAATCTTCTTTATAGACTTATTGAAAACCTTGCAATTTCCCATGTGCTATTTATATTTCCTTATTTTTTATACTCTTTTTTTTATTGATCACGAGATTAAAGTGATCCTAGTTGTTTGGATCAAAGGGATCTTGCAACATGCTTAGCAATTGTAATGCCTTAATGCAAACTCAAGGGTTGAAGCAACCTCATTTGTAAAGGGTAAAGTGACCTTCTTATAGTAGCTATAGTTGTTTAGAAGAGAACACATCCTTAAGCACATAGTGGGTGCAATGCCCTTCTATAATACCTAATCATAAGGTTGAAGAAATCTTAACTATATGGATTAAAGTAATCCAATAATAAGCTTGGCATCCATAACGCCTTAATGCAAATGCTAGGGTTAGAGTAACCTCATTTGATAGCTACAATTGCTTAAGTAGAGAGGGTTCACCTCCTAAGCGTGCAGTCGGTGCATTACCCTTTCTATACCATATAAATCATGAGATTGAAGTGATCTCAGCTATGATAGGTTGAATCGATCCCATAGCAAGCTTGATAAGTGTAACACCATTCACTAATCTTTGATTAATATTGCATTATATACAAATCATACTTTGAGAGCACTGAGTGCCAAAGGTCCTATAAGCTTACAAAGCAACTTCTATAGATATGTTGCTTAACAACAAAGATGTTGGCTATCATTCAAGTATAAACAATAAACAAATAGATATAATCATCAAGAGAGTGATTAAGCTAAGGAAATTAAATAAATAAATCATCAAATGCTGCTACTCATCGGTTACCTTATGAATTCCCCAAAAAAAAAAAAAGAGAATAAGGAAAAAAGGAAAAGAGTAATGGTGTAAAAATATTCAATGACTAAGATCCTACTCTACAATTGATTCAACAAACATCTTGCCAATTATCCTATCTATGTCAACATCAAAGGCTTTAGCTTCCTTTTCAAGTGTTGCTACCTCATCTTTTAAAGCTTCATTTTTTCATTCAATCTTCACCTAATCCTTCAAAATGGGGCAATAGTCTACTAACCTATAAGCCTTCTCTAATAAAGGTACTAGGCTCGATACAAGGAAAAACAATTGTCATATACCCTCATGCACATCCATAATCGACATTAAGTCTACCTTAGATAAGTCCTTCCATAGGCGACTCATATGCATCATTGACTTGCCTAACATCTCTAGAATAATATGATACAAATGCGATCGAGCAAAACTCCCCATCTAAGGCATATAAGCGCTCTAGGGGTAGAATAAGATGTAGTGGTACTTTAAACTTATGAAAATGTGATTCTCATCCAGCTTTACATGGAGCAATAGAGTTGCTTCCCTATCCTAAGGAAACAAGTCAGCAATTGGGGAAGAACATTAATCAGTGGAAGCAACAAAAGGAGGAACATAAGCAGAAACCATCATCTAATGTAGAAAACCCTCATCGTGAGTAGCCATATGCAATAAAGCATCAACATGAGTCTAAACACCTGTATTCGATTTTGGAACTTGAGCCTTAGCAACTACAACATTGTTAATCTCATTGATTATGTTTATTTCCTTACTAGCCTCCTCTATCCCACAGCAATCTACTACATTATCTGAATTTGCATCATCATCATTTGTATGATTATAGGCTCTAGAAGTGTCATCATAATCAATTAACTCTTGATCATCATGTTCTTCATCACAATTGATCAAATCTTTAGACAAAGACATCCTTTCTTCAGGCCGTAAATGGTCCTAGACAATGTCCTAATAAAAATAATAATAATGCATAAGATCAAAAGGAAAAGTCATAAAGAAACAAATTCTTAGAGGAATAATCCTTACTTGCATAGGTACATCCTTTTCACATCACTTTAGGTAATTAGCAATAGAAAAGGGTGCTTTGAGGCTTTCACCCTTATCTTAACTTGTTCAGAGGAATATAGCTCCTCACCAACATGGTTAGTGTTCTTTTTACTTTGTGACCCTTTACACCTATTCGGCCTCGCGGAAGATAAAACTTGTTTCCATAAACATTCAACTTTGCAATTGAATTGACATTGGAAGCAAAGGCATAGGCTTTAAATCCCTTCAATCAAGCTACCTAATATGATAACCAACTAAGGGAGACAACCTAGCAATGAGTATTAGAGGGAAAATAGAACTAATTGACCTCAAGGTAAAGAGTCTTGATGTTTATGGTAGATATTTACTGGTAACAAGACCTAAAATCTATAGTTGGAACTATCCTATGATAAATTGATGTGCTTAGGAGCTAAGTTAATCACTAAGGCTTATCATAGGAAGTCATAACCAAGTGAGTCCTTTAAAATATTGAAGAAAGATGAAAGTGAATAGATTGGCAAACATAGTAACTTTCGTGAAACTACTTATAGAATATGACGCATAAACAAACACAGCACAACTTAGTACTTCACCAAATATGACACATAAGCCAATACTAAGGTCTACTTATCACTAATATTAAGCTGTACAACAAGATTAGATAAGAGTATGAGAAAGGGATGCACTTAGAGAAGAGTATCTTGCAAGAACAAGAATGTTCATTAACTTATAAGGTGTAAGATGTAATATAGTAAGTCCCTAAGGTAATAAGGAAATGTATGAAATTACAACAGAGGGTAATATAAGATAATAACCTAGTACATTGCTAAAAAGGGGTAAATGAGATAATTACTTTAAAGAGAATATAGTATAATGTTAGGAAAAGTGGTAGACAGGTGGCAGTTTATTAGTGGGTTCGTGCTTCGGAATTTTGGAGTGGGGTGGTTAAGCTGAGTTCATGTTAGGGCTATTGTTGCTAAGTTATGGTAAGAGCTACCAAGGTGATTGGGTAAAGTTATAGCTTAGCAAGATGGAAAAGGAAAGCTCGACATATAAGGACTTGTAACTTGACACTCAATAGGTTAGCCTTTGTGCTTGGCAAGTTGGCTTTAGCACTCAACAGGTCAGCAATTAAGCTGGATTTTGAACAGAGCAAAATGTGTTCAAGTTGTATATGGGAACTCGACCTTGGTAGGTTATCAAGAGAAGATCCTCCTAATGAAGGAATGTAAGCCTTAGTCGGGTGTAAGTGATAAGTCTGGAGGTTAGCAATCCATCAACTCCTTGAGGTTGTTGAAGATTTGCCTTCAAATCTTGATCTTCTTCTCCTTCTAGTTCATATGGCATCAACTCGATGACGTTGAAAGTTAGAGACACCCCGTATCTATTAAGTCACTCTATCTCATAGGCATTATCATTGATGTGTTTAAGGATCTTGAAAGGGCCATCTGACTTAGGAGATAGCTTGTTTGTTGTCCTCCTTAAGAACCACCCTTTCCCGAGGTGAAGCCAAATAAGGTCTCATAGGTTGTAAATAATTCTTCTCTTACCTTGGATTCCTTATTCTCTTTATTAGACCAGAGTCTTAACTAATTGCTTGGCAACCTTTTGATGTAGTTTTTGAAACTCCTCAGTGCACTGTAAACCTAACTAACTTTCTACTCAAGATTTTAAGTTGGTAATCATGTCAAATGGTAACTACGAATTAATTCCATAGATAATCTTGAAAGGCAACCTTCCTATCAAGCTATAAGTAAACCATTTGTATATAAACTTAATGATGGGTAGGTATAGATCCCAATCATGTAGATTTTTCTCAACAGTAGCTCTAAGGAGGTTGCCTACTATTCTATTCATAGCGTCTATCTAGCCGTCTATCTACGAATGGTAAGAAGTATTGAGCATTAGCTTAGTGCCAAGCTTCTTCCATAGTTTTTGCCAAAAGAAGCTTGTAAACTTCGAATCTTGGTCTGATACAATACTCCTTAGGACTCCATACAGACTTATGATCTCTTATAAAAAGGGATTAGCAACAAATAAAGCATCATTAATTTTGTAGCAAGAAATCAAGTAGCTCATTTTGCTAAACCGATCGACCACCACCATAATATAATTATGTTTTTGAAGGGTTCTAAGTAGGCTAAGTATGAAATCCATGCTTAGATTGATCCATAGCCACTTAAGTATGGGAAAAGGTGTATATTTTCCTTATGGCTTCTTTCATCCCTTGGCTTGCTTATGCACCTCACAATGTTCAAGAATTTTATGCATATCCTTGATCATCCTAGGCCAATAGAAATGTTATTTCTATAACCCAACAGTCCTTTTCTGACTAAATAGTTGGCTAAGCCCCCAGCATAGGCTTCCCAAATAAGTAACTCCTTAAGAGAACTACTCAACACATCCACTTGCTTTCCTTTCATTAGAAATCCTTAGGTTATATAGAACTCATCCACTACTCCTCCATTGTTGCACTTAGCCACTAAAGGTCTGAAGCACAAATCATGTTCATATTGATTAGGTAGGGTCCAAAACCTAAGTATTTTAGCTTATAATGTTGTAATAAGAACATGTCGACAAGAAAGGGTATCGGCTACAGTATTAACACTTCCCTTCTTGTACTTAATGACATAACAAAAGGTTTCTAAGTACTCAGCCCACTTGGCATGGCATCAAGAAAGTTTTTACTTTCCTCTAAGATGCTTGAGATATTCATAGTCTATGTAGACAATAAACTCTCTCAGCAATAGGTAATTTGCCAATTCTAAAGAGCTCAAACAAGGGCATAGAACTCCTTGTCATATGCCAAGTAATTCAATGCTGCACCTCTAAGCTTCTCATTGAAATATGCAATGAGTTGGCACTCTTGCATGAGAGCAACTATAATATTCACTTCGGATGTGTCACATTCTAGCTCAAAAACCTTGCTAAAGTTACATAATACTAGCATTAGGGGAGAAGTTTACATGGATTTGATCTCCTCTAAACTCTTTTAAGCTTTCTCAAACCATTTAAATTTAGAGTTCTTCCTAAGTTGCTCAATCAATAGAGCAGCTATGGAACTAAAGTTCTAAATAAATCTTCAATAAAATGAAATTAGACCATGAAAACTTCTTCAATAAAATGAAATTAGACCATGAAAACTTCTTACTTTGGCAAAACCAGTTAGCATCAACCATTCGAGAATAGCTCAGACTTTCTCATCATCAAGCTTAATTCCTTTACAATGGACAACATATTCAAGAAATACTACCTCGCTTTGATAGAACGCACATTTGTTCAAATTGCCAAATAATTGCTCGGTACGGAGCATATTGAATATAGATCTAAAGTACATGACATGTGAAATGAGTTCAATACTATATACCAAAATATCAACAAAGTAAACAACATATTTACCAATTAAGGAACTCAAAACATGATTCATGAGACACATATCAAATGACATCACCAAAATAGATCACCCTTCATTTTGAAAGCAGTCTTCTACTCATCACCCAATCTCATTCAAATCTAATAGTAGTCGCAACTTTTGAGAATATTCGTACACCATACAACTCATCAAGCATATCATCCAATCATGGGATCAGATATAGATACTCGATAGTAATCTTATTAATAGCTTAGTTATCAATGTACATTTTCATGGTGTACCATAAGATCAAAGAGCTATGGTTGGCCTAACAATATATGTGAAGCACATATGGATAAGACATCATACAACACCTCATCGTTGTATCTATCATTAATAGTGATCGACACTCTAAATTACTCAGCAGTAAGCAGACCTCCCTTCTCATTAAGCTAGTGAATCTTGTAGAGCTTAAGGTGAGGATAAGTTAGCAACTTTAGAGCCTTCACCATGCTTTATGCTATCATATTAGTACAACTTCCTCAATCAATGATCACAGTGCATAGGTTACCATTTACTCAATTGTTCATGTGAAAGGGGTTTTCTCTCTATTCATTCTCATCAACAATAATGGTATTGAGTGATTGTCACTTAACCATGTAGCATTCTCTTAGTTTAGGTTCGAGCTGGGCATCAAAATCTTTCTAAAACTCATCTAACAGGTAATTAACATCTACCTCTTCTTCCTCTCCTTAATTAGCACTTTCCACTTTAAACTAAGGCTTCTCTTCTTTAATGGTCATGACATGTCGATTTAGGTACTAACTAGCTATGGGTCTAAAACTAAGGCACTTAAAACACTTTATTTCTTTAGTCTTCTTACTAGAGCTCTAACCTTGATCCTTTCTAACCTCAAGCTCCTCAACCTTAGTCTTTCCTCATCCATGATTAGCTTGGCTTGGCATTTAGCCTTAGTAGTTGACCTTGGTGATATCCAAGACGACTTAGCATACTAGTTCTACTCCATAAGCTAGGTCAGTTGCTCTATGCTTGGTTAAGTTGATTTTGCCTCTACTTAACCCTTTTATGCTACTCAGATGGTCTCATCCTAATTTTCAAGCCTTTGCACTTCTACCACATTACCAACTCAAATGATAATCTAGAAATGAACCTAGTTACCGTCCACATCTCGGGCTCATCAACTTCGCATGTGATCATTAGCAACTGGAATTCTCAAACACATTAGTCTTCAGAATGGTTACCTTTCTTAAGTTCTTGAAGATGTCAAAAAGTGTCTTGCTTATAGTTTTCAGGAACAAATCTAATCATCAGAACTCTCTTTATCTCATCTTAAGTTTAGATTTCCTATCAAGCTTGCTGATGTATATTTTGTAATTTCTTCCATACATTGCTGTATACTTAGAAAATTCTAAAGCAACTACTTTAATATGTATTGAGTCTTCATAATCATAGAAATCGAATATTTTCTTAATCTTTTCCTCCCAATCCAGGTAGTTATCAGTACTACCAAACCTATTAAAGCTTAGAATCTACACCTTGAGGTGTTTTGACTCCTTTAAGAGCATGGAGCTCATACTTTTCAAGTACATCATACTATTCTTTCACCTCCCCATACTCTTTAACTTAATCCAACTTAAGTCTTCTCCTTATAAGCCTTTTAACATGTCGGGGTAGAGCTGATTTACATTAACATCTTCTATTGCTTTATGCTCAACTACTTATCCTCTTGGCTTATCTCTCACATCTTATCCTCGTTCATCAACTCTCTCTTGAGGTTTAGTCTATACTACCCTTTATACTGATACAGCTAAGTTGGATACAACACCAATAAGGTCTTATAGTTGCTCATTAGTAGTTCGTAGGGTCTGCTAAGTAGTACGGTCACGACCATGAGCATCATTTTCAGTGTCATTAATTTCTCCTTGAACACTAAGATTCGATATTCTCAATACAAAACTTTAAGAAGTCTACTACTTTAATAGAGATTACACATAACTTTGCTAATATGATATCATACAATGACTTTAGAACTTGCTCTATTTTTCCACTAGTGAAACAGAGTATAATATAACACATAACTGTAACAAGAAGCAACTACTATAATACATAGCTATTGGGTTGTAACCTTAAGCTCTGATATTAGGATTATATGATGTACCTAATAGTTAAGTTAATCACTATACAGTATCATAGGAAGTTGTAACCAGGCGGGTCTTTCAAAATATCGAAGAAGGATGAAAGTGAATAGGTTAGCAAATACAGTAGCTTCCGTAAAACTACTTATAGGATATGAGGCATTGACGAATACAACATGACTTAGTACTTTGCCTAATATGACAAAAAAGTTACTAATCTTAAGCTACTCAACAAGAGTAGATAACAGTATGTAAAAGGGATATACTTAAAGAAGTATATCTCATAAGATCAAGAATGATCATTAACTTGTAAGGTGTAAGATGTAGGATTATTTTGGTTACAAAAGATAATAAACTATTTATAGTAAGCCCCTGGAGCAATAAGGAAACTTATACAATTATAATAAATGGTAATACAAGATAATAACTTAGTATATTGCTAAAAAGGGGTAAATCAGACAATTATTGTAAAGAGATTATAGAATAATGTTAAGAAAATTAACGGATATGTGGTAGCCTATTAGTAGGTTCGTGCTTTGGAATCTTAGGGCATTATAGCTAGGTTGAGTTAATGTTAGGGCTGTTATTGCTGAGTTATGTTGAGAGTTACCAAGGTAATTAGGTGAAGCTACATCTTAATAAGATGGAAAAGGAGAGCTCGATGCATGGGGAACTTTGACTCAACAATCAACAGGTCGGCCTTGGTGCCTCAACACTCAACAAGTTAGCAATGAAGTAAGAGTTTGAGTAGAGTAAAATATGTTTCAATTGAGGCTTTCGAGCATTCACCTTAGCTCTTCCATGTATGGAAACTTGTTTTTGGTAGGTTGACAAGAGAGGATCTTCCTGACAAGGGATTATAGGCCTCGGAGGGGAGTATGAGTGATAGGTCTAGACGTTGGCAATCCATCAAGGATGCCTTGATCAAACCTAACTACCGTACTACCATGGTTAGAGAATACATTACAACACCAAGCGTAAGGATGTTATAGCTTAAGCTCTTGACAATAACTACACACCATAAGAGAAAACCATTCTCTGATTACCGAAAAGATTTATGATTCTTTAGGAAACATAGCTTGTGAGCTAAGTGGGTAATAGCTACTACATGACTGATAGCCATAAATCTTCTCTACATATGGACAAAACATAAACTCATTGGTAGAATCAATGAGACTGAATAAAGGACTTTCATACTACCCTTCAACCTAAACCTATGATCATGGCTGACTTGAGTTAGGCTTGGTATTCACATTGGGAGTCATAAAATAGCTTCTAAATATCTCTTAAAAGAAAAGCAGTAGAAAGATAACATCTACATAGTATAGGATAGTGTAGTGGCCTATAAAGCAAAGAGACACATGGTGATATAAATCCAAGTAGCGGTATAATGAACCGAGATAAAGGGTTACTAGGGCAAAGCACTCCTCTTGAGAGATATAGATCACCAATAGAAATAGACGAGGGATAACCCCATCCTCAAGATCTCCTAGAAAGATGTATATAGATAGCCATAAAGCAATAAATGCTACAAGCTCATTCCTGCAAAAGAAACATATGTAGTTAAGTTAAGGTACACTTGTAAATAAAGATAAACATACTCATGAATAAATGAGTGGCTTAATAAGGGCCATGGAAAGTAGAACCACTCAGTACTCAATCCATGAAGTAAATGTAGATCTCTTTAAAGAAGTCTTACTCAACTTTATAATCAATAATAAAGTTGAATGTGCATTTTGTTATGCGAGAGTGGTCAAAGTAGTTACAACATCATTTATTCCAAAGTCACGAAGCTTCAATAAGAAAAAGACAGCCTCTACGATTGGTGTGAATTCTCTCCATGAAGCTATGTATGTATGAATCTGTGTATTCCACAAAGCCATTATAGCTCGCTAAATGTTCACATCATCTATTTTTGTGAAATTGAAGCATGAAGGAATGGCAATGACTACAAAAATCTTAGCCTCATTCAATAAGGGAGCATCATGCTCTTATCTCGTGATGTACTACATCCATGCAAATCATCTATTAAGTGTTTTCTTTGAGAAGGAGAGCTAGGTATGAGGAAGACGAAATTCTCTCCTCTTATTCTAAAAATGAAGTATAAACTCGCCCTTAACTAATAGTTTGGGCTGCAACTACGCTACTAAAGAAATGAACTTTAGGAAGCCGTCAATAAGTGTGGTAGTATGCTTCTCTGGAGAAGTAACTCGAATCTAGAAAGAGTCTCCTTTGATCACATCATCAACTTGTTGTTGTAAGGAGATGAAACCTTTGGTATTTGACTTCTTTTGTGGGCTAATAACTCTCTTTCATAAGTGACTCAAATGGGCTTAGGTTGGCTACTCTTAGACTTGGCTACGGTTATTGAAACAAGAATTAAGGAAAACATTTAAACTTAACCATGAGCCTACTAGAAGTTTGGAATCCCTGGTAACATCTAAGATTAACCAAAGGCTAGAATAAATGAGTAGATCTTGGGAATTCAAATTGACACTTAAAGCCTAGCCGGGCCTACTAGGGGTTAGTAATTCATGGGAACACCAGAGGTTAACCGAAGGCCTGAATAAATGAGTAGATCTTGAGAATCCAAATTGACACTTACAGCTCGTTCACTTCATAGAATAGAATGAGAATTCTATAAGGAATGGAATAAGGGTATAATACATATTACTTTGTTTAATTAGATTATAAGAAATTTAAGAATAGATATATAATATAACTTTAATGACTAAATTATTCTCAATCCATTTGCTTTATTAACTAATCTTAAAGTAATAGGTTGACGGTGGTGGTGGCGGCAATGATAGCGATGGTGATGGTGGTGGTAGCAATGGCAGCAAAAGTGGTGGTAGCAATAGTGGTGGTGATGGTAGTGGTAGCTGCGGTGGTTGATGGTAGCGGTAGCTGCGGTGGTTGATGGTAGCGGTAGTGCTGGTTAGCGGTTGTAAACACCTCATTTTTACCATTTTTATTTTATTTTAGTTGAGGTAGATTAATAAATGAATAAAAATTAAAAGAAAATATAATTAAAATAGAAAAGAGAGTTGAGTCGAATTGAGTAGAGTCAATCATAGTATCGAGTTAAGTCAAGTTGAATCATATCGAGTCAAGTTGTATCGTATCGAGTTGAGTTCAATCGAATTGAGTCAAGTCGTAGTGAGTCTAGTTGAGTCAAGTCAAATCTTATCGAGTTCAGTTGGATTATTTAGGATCAAATCAGATAATAGTGTGTGTTTAATTTTAATAATTTTTAAGTCATTAGAAAATTAGGCTTTATTAAAGTGATTTTGACTTAGTTCGATTTAAAGTAGATTTTTATCTAATTTACATTGAGTTAGAATAGATTTAGGATTTATTAGATAAGTTATTAGACGATAATATATTATATCGGATCGGGCTTTGAAAAATAGAAAGCCCGAATTAAGTATAGTTTGTAGAAATTAGGTTAAATTTTTGAAGGATCGTAATCATATATTTTATTTGAAAGATACAATTGAGGGTTTATAAATAGTATATCAACGGGTGGGCTTGAGGACGTTTTTTTTTTAATTACACAATTCCCCAAAACGCTAATCCATGGACAGTTCTTAAACTACAATCCATGCAATTCACGAGCACCTAATCCATCAATCCAATAATTCCTTGCCCCTCAATTCACAACGAAGCCGAAGTCTACAATAAAACAAGCAGCCATGTCCCTTAATCCGATTCCAACTGCTGCAGAAATCCACTCGGTCGCCCCTTCGCCTGATCATAACACCAGTACAACAATAGAAATCCAACACACATCTGATGCTTGAACAGCCCTTGCTCCCTTCCACATACGTATGATTCCTCACAATCTCCAATAATCCAAACGCACGAATCTCAATCTACAAGCTGATGCACGCCAAGCAGCCATCAGCCCCTGGATCGTTCCTGATGCAATCCAATCCACGACAAACCAGCGTGCCACAACATGAAATCCCAGCACTCAACGCTGTTCCAATTCCACACGACAAATCACCAATAAGCAAAAGAGCACTCCACCAACCAAATAACCGGCAGCCTGATGCGCCAACTCTTCACAACGCCTGACTCCACCGACTGGATCACAAGTCTGCTATTGCCGTGCCCATGCGATCCACGACACAACACACTCACGTCGAATTGCACAGCCCCCACGCACGTCCCCGACGAACAACAGCTAGCACGTCCTCAATCCCAATGCCAACAAGGTGTTGATGAAATACAACCAAATAATCTGTTACAGATTATACGTAACCATGGCAACGTACCTCAAATTAATAACAAAAGACTCTCTGTTACAAGAAGTGTTGACCACTCAAGGTGTTGTTGAAATACAACCAAACAATCTAGAGTAGAAATTTCTCCTACATGATGTGCATCTGAAGCTTCTATTAGGGCGGTGGAAGGTCAAATCATCATGATACATGAAAAAAAAAAGGAAAAACAAGAAAGAAGATTTCATCAAGTGATTTCTCATATATTTATGGAAATAATGACTCATTCTAAGCCTGGCAAGGGATCAAATTTGGAAAAGAAAAATAGTTAAAAAAATACAAAGCAATATTGGTATATGGAAATCAATTCAATGGAACAAGTAATACACATGGTGAGATAGCTCGTATAAAAGAAGCTCATACAATATAGAATCATAAGGGCAATACTGCTTTGACATGCCAAAAGCAACACACGTAATTAAACAATACCATAAGCTAGTGGTGGTAGTGTAGGTACTTTACAACAAGCATGCACCAAGTAGTGATTTAGTTATTTAAAGTAAGCAATTGATGAGAAAAAATATTAAGAAAAGCTGAATTATGAATCTTATGTAATGGATGATAAATTAGTATCATGTGAGCTATAAATTATTACAACACACAACGCACGAGTTTATGGAATATGAATTCTAAGGAAATAAAGCAGATACTAATTTATCAAGCTTGACTCATTGGAAGAAGCATCTATCCTATCAATATTGCAAAAGATCATGCAACAAAGTCAATATAATACTTCTACACTATAGTTGAAGGAATATCTAGAAACTTAAAACCTCCTTCAACTGCTTCTAAGGTACTTTTGGTCAAGAGGTAAAGTGTAGAGGGTAATTTCTATAACTGAGCTTTGAACCTAATTTAATGCCATAAACCAATATTCTAGGCTAGTGATAAAATTTAAATGATTAGCTTGATTAGGGTTGTTTTTAGGGAGACCTCGCTTGGTAGGGTTAGAATGGAGATTATGAAATTGGATTTTTCGGTCTTGGCCTTAATAGATTATCTTTACACAAAAAATAAACTCGAAAATGGCTTTTTTTTAGCTCATTTAGGCTTTATTGGGCCTTAGAGAGGCATAGTTGATCTTTCAGCTTAATTACAATAATAATGGGCTTTCCTTAATTGTCATAAGCTTGAGTCTGTACCCAAGTCCATGAAAGTTAAAGGAGAGGATAAGTTTCAATAAATGAAACTCAATTTCAATCTCCAAATTTTATAAATAGAAAGCTCTTCCTCTCCTTAGATTCATTTGGAATATTAGCAAGGTTAAGACAAGCCCTAGAGCTTCGTTAAAATTACTCATAAGAATATCAAACGAGTAATTCTTTCAAGAACATTAAGTTTGATCCACTATCTCACACATACATTCAAGATACTAAGTTTGCCCATTCTTCCTCCCATACTTCTTTCTAAAGACATCATTCCATGTGCCATCAACTCAACACAACACTTTATATTTAAGATTTTGGGTTTAGGCCTACTTATTTCCAATAGAAATATAATAATATTTTTATTTTCTTGTCTAAAAAATATAAGATTATTTTTTTATTAGTAAATTTTATATTTTTTAATAAATTTATAGGCAAGTATCCTATACATCTTAGAGTGTAGGTTTTAGGAAATATAAGGTATTAAGATATGGACATATACTTTATTGTATAGAAGTAGGCTCTACAAAGTTGTTATTTTGAACCTATCCTATAATTCTCAATATGCATTTGAAACTTACTCAATTGAGTTGAATACAAATAAGTACTTATACAACAGTGTTATCTATGCATCCCTAAATTGAATTTGACTTAGTCTATGTCCATTCTTGGTGGAGTAGGTGGAGGTTCTCACTAATAACTAGTGGAACTAAGGTCATTGCTGTAGGAGATTCCTAAGGCAAGTTTCTAAAGTTATTACGTATCCTCTGTCTCTTTAGTGAACCCCTCCCTAACCGAAGAAAAGTGAGGCCCTTTTCTGCATCCTACTAATGAAAAACATTTTGACTAATTCACTGATTCTTAAGATGAGTTTCTTTAGGATGTCGTGTTTATACTTAGAGAAACGTTTTGTAAGGACATATTCACTTTATTACAAAGTATTTTAATGATTTTGTTTCACTTCCTAGTAATAACATATTTTCAAAAATTATCATTTCAAGCGTCAGAACTTCGATATTATACCTTAGAAAATTTTAACATAGGACTAGTTCTTACTTGAGAAATTCCCATCGTTCGTTTTTGGGATTTAATTGTTATCCTCGCAGTTTTTGCTAAGGAGTCTTAAATTTACAATTTTTATGTAGGTAGCCAAGAATGACATTACCGAAAAATATTTTTTCTTCGATTATCTTTCGAGTTAGTCTAAATACATGACCTAGATAGGGTGTTCATAGTTTGATCTAGTCCGGTTTAGGAGTCGAATCAAATCAAATCAAATTATATTTAAAACAATTTAGTTTAAACACATCAATTTAAGGTTTTGAATTGAATAATCTTAAATGTGGTATAGTTTGATTTAGTTCAATTTAAACCACTTTTTAAAAGTACCATTTTCTTTTTAATAATATTAACGATTATCTAAATTTTCAATCAATATTAATGACCAAATTAAGGTGTATTATGCAAAATTGAAAGTCATATAATATTATTTCGTAATAATATTACATCTTAAATGATATGAAGACATATGAGTCAATTGGATATAAGAGACAATAGTAAAAGAAAATAAGTGGATTGTAAAGGTTAATAATTAAATAAGTAATTGTAAAAAGATAAAGATAAATAAGATTAAACAATGTTGATAGGATTTACAACTAAAAAAATATTGGACATTTTTATTCATAAGAAATGGTTCGGTTAGAGTTTAGGTGCTTTCATTATGCTTAGTCCTCCCAATCAAATAGTGAATTGTTTAGGCCCTTTTCAAACTAACTTATAAACCAAACCAAAACACGAAACAACCGCATTTTTGGTTTAGTGTAGTTCAATTTGATTTAATTAACAACCCTATATTTGGTTGTGAAGAATTTAATATTATGATTATGGTGCATCAAAAATTGCCATGGTTGTCTACCTAACACAGATAATTAGAAGAATTAACATGCATGATATTTACCACAACTGAGAATTAGAAAACCGTGATCAAGTTGGATTTTATTATTCGGCAAAAACAAATAACTCATAATAAAGTGGAGAATTTCAACCAAATCTCATATTATAGTCCTTATTTCCCATGTGACAATAGCAAGCATTGGACGCATCTAATGAACTGATAATGTTGTTGATGGGGAAAGAGTGGCAAGAGTGTTCCATTGATAACAATCATACTTCTTTAAATCTTCGTTATACCTACATGGACCGTTTGTATGAACATGCCATACACAATCTTTGAGGCATTTTTTTTGATCCCTTGATGCAATATAAATATCGAACCAATGGAATTCGCTTTGCCATTGGAAACTACAGAAAAACCGCGTTGTTTCTATCAGATTCACACGGAATGAAAAGCTCCAATCTTGATGTGGAGAGATCGGATGTTGGCCAAGGTCATCGTCTCGAGACTTACAATGAACTGTGATAACTTGCCCATCATTTAAAAGGTTGTTTATATGAACATGAGTGATAGGCTGTCCAATACGAGCTTCACACTCAGTATTTATCAAAACAAGAACTACTAATGAAAGAAGAAAATGCTTAGAATTGGAGTTCGGACGCATTTTGACTGTGGTTATGGAGATAAAAAGGGGAGATGGAAAAGGTGGAACAAGGGTGAAATGATAAAGGTTTCAACAAACCATATATGAAAGGAAAGATGCAAAACGAGAAAGTTGCAACAAAGGAAAGTGCTATGAATATAGAATATCATTCTCTCTCTTTCTCTTTTTTTTCTAATTGCCAACTGCAAATATAGAATATCTAAAGGTGACAGCAATTCGTAGGTAATGCCAATGGATGACTATCAACCGATATATTACAAAGTTGTGTAGTTAATCTGACTATTCAACAATTTGAACGAAACGGGGGAGAAAAAAGAAGAAACATTATTCTGTTTAAACTAAAACTCATAACTTAAAATATCTATAACTATTAAAAGAAAAAGGGAAACGTGTACGTAGTTAATGGAAAATTATTGGCAGTAAAAGTTTCGAAACCATAAATAATAAAAATGTTGTCTCCAATTTTGTTTTGTAATGTTGGTTCCTACACATGTACAGTACAACATATGGCGAAAGAAATAAGAAAAAGAAAAACTTATGTGCAACCGAAAATTCAAATTACTTATTAATCCGAATTATCTTTCTGGAAATGATATTTACACAATAATCCATCATATTGACACACCAAATAATAGAAAGTTTATATACTGAATAATTGATGGCTTTAGGACTGACATTTTGTGTTTTAATGGTTAATGCAAAAAATTTGAACGAAAAATGACGAGTATCCATTACCGAAGAGCAACCGGTGAAAACATGAGAAATTAGAGGAAAACAATTTGCTCGAACGCCAAGCCAAGGATGCGTGCAAAGTTCCACAGAAGGGACATTTTGAAGAGCCAAATTCCATATTCGATCAACATAGGGATGTCTTAGGATTGAAATTCCTCTCGTGTCTGCGGCATCATTCGAATCGGCCTAGGTTCAAATGCGTCAACCGCGTACAAACGATCGTGGGCTCCTCTTTTGCCAAACATCCAATTTTGTGACACTTCATCCAATTGCAATGACATGAGTATACTCATGAAGTTATTAAAAACGAATTTGGAAGCGTATTTTTTCTATTACCTCTTCAATTATTATATTCTTTGGTATTACTTCTTCCAATAGTACTCCTTTTATATACCTGAGAAAAAGAAACCATTAATTGAGTTGCCAAAGGATTACTGCCACTCATAGATAATATGGCAGAGGGAGTACTACTATAACTATTATGCTTGATTCATGTTTGTAGCTACAGTGACACATTGTTAATATATCTTATAAATTGATTGATTGGAGGTATTTGGGGAACATTACATTTGATGAATTTTGTTTGCCTTGTTTGCCAAGATAGTTTAATATATATGAACCAAATTGAGTGTAGCATCGGTACAAATTGCCAGGGTTGATGATTGTCTATGAATATCGATTGATCACTTAGATAACTGGACTTAATTTATATCTAGATGGACAATTAAAGCGGATCAGATACTACTCAAATTACATGAAATTGAAGGCCATCACTGTCATGTGGCAATATGGATGGCTAATGAGACAAAAAAAAATAAAGTAGGTTCCAAAATTATACAATACGCATTCCACCTTGATTTGTGGGAATTACTTAGTATGGAGAAATATTGCCTTCTATTTGAGGCTTTTTCCTTAAGATTACCATTAAGGGCTAAGCGAGACTGTGCATGCCCCGAATCCTCATATCCAAATCCTCATCAATTAGGTTTATGAATCAACAGAATAAAAATAATATAATTGAAATTGTTATGTGCTCGGTGATTCAGTTGGTCGAGGTAACTAGAACTTGTAACTAACAAGTAATCGATGTATTTCTCATCCTTGTCAATGGTAGGCATCATAACTGTGCTATATATAGTTTACTGATGGTTGTATATTTTGTTACATAGCACATGCTTAACGATACAGCTCTATGTTTTCCACTTAACGTGTTTGCTATTACTTGTATAGTATGATATATATATATATATATACATATACATATTAAAGAGTACCTCATTAACCTAGATACAACTTACACCCTCATAATGTTTCCTTATTGTAGGGGCCCTTATGGTTTCTTCCGGGTAGAGTGATGCCTAAGATCAATAGCAGTGATTACTAAGAAGATTATGGGAAGTTTGGAGAATGAAAGAACTTTTATATTCATATAGACTCTCTTTAGTTATATTTTGTTGATCAATAGCAAACATAGAGATAGCTAGTTATTTCTATTATATTATTAGTCTTATAGTATTTATAGACTTTTTTGTGAGACCCACATCACATACGATTATGTTATATGTGCTATGTGATAATTATTTATTACATTAAGTTATATATGATATTGCTTGAGATTGGCACTTCTTAGTGTACTTTGATTAGGAGTGTGCCTTGTACATTGTATCAAAGGTCTTTAATTAACAAAGGGTCGGGTTTAATCTTTGATATTCAATGTGCAGTAGATTACCACAATAAGGATACCCCTTGGGACATCACATCATATATCTTGTTTGCTCAAATAAAATAACATTCTAATCATTACAAGGTAATTTACATTATTATTAAGGTACTTAACATAAATCTTTTAGAAATTCAATTTTTAACCTTTAAAACCCTTTTAAGAAAAAATTAGGAGTTGTTAATTAGTTTAAGTCCACGTCAGCATGTAAATCTGGAAATGTAGGTGCCATGTAAGTTCTTTTAATTGCTCCAAAGTAGTATTTTAGGGATTTAGATGTAAGTTACATAGGTGTAGAGGATTTGCTTACTTGAATACAGATAACTTCATGAATGAAAAAAAAAAAAAAATGAAGAGTTAAAAAAATAAAGACGCAAAATCGATCAAAAGCAGAAAAGAGTAGATCATATAATGTAGACGTTAAAAGAACTACAATATAAATTCAATTTAGGCAATATGAACTAAGGCATGACCGAATACAAAGATATATAGAATATGAAGCTCCACCATATATATCAGTTTTCGAATTTTTGGACTAGGTGCGTATCCTGTAGAGTTTTGCAACCATCTAACAAAATGTACTTTGTGGCAGTTGTGAGATACATTGTATCTTATGAAATCTGTAGATTTTTGCTATTTTCGCATAAATTTCAACTTCATATATTTTTTTAATAATCAATTTTTGTTACATATTTTTCCATACTAAAATATTGCTTTTTAAACATTATATGGAACCTAAATAATAAATGGTACCTCTTATTAGCAAAACAATTAAATGACAAATGTATGAGGTTATATATACAAAAGAAAAAAAGATACATATTCTTTAGATTAAATAAAAAATATTATCTCTTGAAACTTAAAGTTGCTATTTTTATATTTCGATTATTAAGAGAATTATATTAAAATAGACAAATAAAGATTAAGGTTGAAGTTAGTAAACATAGTTGTGGCACTTTGCTTTATGCAAGAAGAAGCAGAAAAACAGCAATTTACCAAAAGAGAGATTGCAACCTATATAATTAGGATTTTAGGCTTCGGCTGGTTCTTTCTTATATAAATATAATATTATTTTCATTCTTTTAGTTTTTCTTATGAAAAAAAAAATATTAGGTTATTTTTCATTCATTAATAAATATTTTATTATTTAATAAAATTTATGAGGCATATATAATTACTTGGAACACGTTTCCTATACATTTTAGGGGTACAAGTTTCAAAGGGATACTAGGTATGAAAACATCATATGTTAGCATCCTATCGTATAAAAGCATATTCCAGGAAATTCTTACCAGGAGTTGAGTCAAATGAGTTTCTCACTACGAACTAAGGCCATTGTTGCAAGAGACTATTAAGGCAAGTTTCTTATGTCATCACGTGTATGCATGAAAATAAATTATCTGACATGTTAGGTAAAATTATAAATTGAATGATTGAGATTGCCTTTATTTTTAAAATATGATATCATATCATTGTGATATTAATTTCTTACTTATAGTATTAATCATTGATTATCCTTTACTACTTTTTAAGATGATAATTTTAGAAAAACTTTAATAAAATAGCTTAAAAAGATGTAAACCTTCTATGTAACTGTCTCACATTAACGAACCATTGCCTTAATCGGTGAAAGGTGATGCTCTTTTGAGCATTCTATTAATTGAAAGCAGAATGCTTGAGATAAATTTCTTTACGGTTTCGTGTCTGTACTTTGAGAAACACCATGTGAGGATCTTTTTATTTGGTAATTTTGTATTGCTTTTTTCTAATTATAAAAAAATTTTAAAAAAAATCATAGTGAATGTTAGAACTAGTTGAATTTTATTTTTCTTTCTTCTCCTTATTATTATTATTAATAATATTATTTTGTCGCAGAACTTTGATAGTAAACCTTAGAAAATTTTAATATTAGACTAGTTTTTATTTAAGAAATTTCCATCATTGGTTTTTGGGATTTACAATTGAGTCGTATCCTCTCAGCTCACGTTAAGGAGTCCTAAATTTACAATTTTTACGTAGGTTGCTAAATGATTGCTGTTACGGACAATTATTTTATTTTGATTACGTTTCAGGTTAGTCTACATATAGCGAGTGGAGGTCTTAAATCTTTTAGTTTTATAGGATTTAGATGGGAATGAATTAATGTTATGATTATGACGGGTCAAAATTTGATCATGGTTGTTTAACCAAAACAATTAATTGAAAGAATTAACATTATAATATATACCATAATTGAGAATTGGAGAACCGCGATTAAGTTGGATCGCTGTCTAGTATTTAATAAGAAATAATAATACATAATAAGAATTACAACCAAATCTCAGATTATGGTTCTTATTTCCCATGTGACAATAGCAAGCATTGAACATTTAATGAACTAATAATGTTGTTGATGGAAAAGGAGTGGTGGGAGTGTTCCATTGATAACAATCATACTTCTCTAAATCGTGGTTATACCTGCATGGGCCATTTGTGTGAACATGCCATACACAGTCCTTGGGGCATTTTCTTTGATCTCTCGATGCAATATAAATATCGAACCAACGGAATTCGCTTTGCCATTGGAAGCTGCAGAAATATTGTGTTGTCTCTATCAAATTTACACGGAATGAAAAGTTCCATTCTTGATATGGGGCAATCGGATGTTGGCCAAGATCATCGTCTCGAGACTTACAATGAACTATGAGAACTTGTCCATTGTTTAAAAGGTTGTTTATATGAACATGAGTGATAGGCTGTCCAATATGATCTTCACACTTAGTATTTATCAAAACAAGAACTAATAATGAAAGAAGAAGATGCTTAGAATTGGAGTTGGGACGCATCTTGACTGTGTTGATATTATTTAGCTTCAAAGATGATGTAAAAAGGGAGATGGGAAAGGTGGAACTGTAGAAAAATAAGGACGAAAAGATAGATGTTTAACAAACCAATATATGAAAGGAAAAGATGCAACAAAGGAAAATGCTATGAATAGGGAAGATCCAAAGATGACATCAGTTAACAGTTAATGTACATAAATGACTACCAAACGCTTATAAGGATGCGTAGTTTATTTATTTATTTATTTTGTGGGGGTAAATAACTTATATTCATTGGATAAACTATGTAAATACGAAACGTAGGGGTGACTAAACCTCATCATGATGCGCCACTTTATCCGCTATACTTTGTCTGCTTGTTAATTACAGTCCCTGTCTTCTTACAACAACCATAACCCAAAATATGTCAATTGACGTAACTTTCTGATTAATGAAACTTTTGAACGAAATAGGGCAAAAAAAAAAAAAATATTAGTAATAGTAAAACAAAAAAACTTATGTGCAATTGAAAATTCAAATTACTTATTACTCAGAAGTACAAAGGGTCATAGCATGAGAAAATAGAGCTAGGGAACAATTTATTAGGACTGAATCCAAGAAAAATATATTCAATCGTGAATATAAACACCGAAGCATTCATACAAAGTTGGGAAATTTTGCGTCTAAGGACGTCCACGTCCTCGTCCTAGGAATGAAGTTCCTTGGGTGTCTGCCGCATCCCACGTGTCGGCATACGTTCAAATGTGGCCTGGTATTCTTTTTTAATAACTTGATGAGTATGCCTCATGTCAATGCACCTGGATGAAGGGTCACAAAATGCATCTCTGCAAAGGAGGTGCCCTCATGAATGGTTGAGATGATATGCTCTTTGGTGCGAATTCCTTTAGTAGCTCCATTTTTTTATATACTCTCTCCAAAGCCACCAATATTGATAATTCCTCTTCATTATTAAACGTTGTCGCCATTGCTTAAATGAAAGCCAAAAAAGAAGGTTATAAAACAAAAAGACAAAAAAATGCGGTTTCATTTTTATAAATGCAGAAAAGAGAGTTATAAAGCAAAAAGGACTCGAAACGGTTTCGTCTGATTTTCACAAAAGTCAAACAAAAAAAAAAGTTATAAAATAAAAACGAAAAGAAATGTTTCTTTTTCTTAGTAACTCTTCATGAGCCGTACTCCTTCTTGTTAATTTTTTTAGTGGCATGTATACTTCTTTAGTTCAATCGTCTATTTTAACGAGACCGATACAATCATCTGTCTCACTACTAATATAATATTTATTAAATTTAAAACATTGAAAGTATAATTGGTTCAATCATCAATTCAATAGTTTAGATCTTATAGATATTATACCAACAATGAAATAAAAGACAAGATTGAATCCATACAAAAATGAATAAGACCATAGAAAAATCTTTAATGTTGATAGGCTATTTTTGGCTTGATTCCTAAAGCTCAATCCGAGTGCAACCCAAGGCCCATGAGCTATTCAAGGACCTAAGCAGTCTTTTGAGCAAACTACCAATTCATCAAATGAGCCTACCTAACATTAGGTTGCTCACTTAGTATCTTAAGCACTCCCACAACTATAAGTACTCCACCTTATTTTTTGAGCTACTGTTCAACATGCTCGTTATTTACTTTGCTGTCTTGAGCCTTATAGGCTCTCTTCGACTCCCAAGTGCATACTTGCTTAGCTAAGGCTACCCCTTTCCCACAAGTACACTATAGAAGACTAGCATAATGATTAGAGCCTACCAAATGTTCCTCCTCTACAACTCTTCCCTCTCCCTCTCCCTCTTTCCTCATTAAATATCTATTAACATCTATAGTACGACCAACACATCCAACGACCGTAGAAGTGTTAGTATCTTAAGTTTCAAACGTAGTTGCTAGTGTATTTGTAGCTGGCTAACCTGCAAAGTTGCTTTTCCCGCGCTCTCCCTCCCCCCCCTATAATGAATGTCCCTTGCATATAGAAAGTACAGACAAACCCCAAATTGACACATACCCCTAACAGGTAAGCTCCTTTTACTTTATGGCACAAGGAGCTAAAGGTATGGAACTTCCTCTTTGATTCACAGATTTCCATACACACAATTAACTAAGCACTCTTACCAACATCTAAAGGGTGCTCAGATCTCTTAGTACATATACTCTATAAAAGGGTACTTCTCGGACGTTCTCAAGAATCAATTAAATAAAGAATTTAAGTTTATATTTAAAAACGAATTTAGTGTTCTAATTCAAAAGTTTATTATCAATAAAACTTAAATACGAGAATAACAGACCTTAAGTTTTCTAAAACCCTAAAACCTAAAACAATTAAAGCCTTATAAACCCAAGTGATTAGTTGAGAATTTAATTTAATTAATTTTATTCAACTATAGAAAATTTCATAATTTTATAAGAATTAAATCATAACTTATAAAACAATTTAAGAAACAAACTTTAAAAAAATTTCCTAAATGATAATCTCCTTATCTTCATGCATAAGACTTATACATATGAATAAATAAACTAACCAATCACTTTAAATAACTTATCAATTGAAAGTTTGAATTATTTATCAATTGATAACCTATAAAAAACTAGTGATAAGACACCTTCCTTATTACACCACAACTTATACTACATATGGATATGATATTACAATATTTTACGTGTTCAACTTTAATTAGAGAAGATAAAACAACTCCATGCCAAAAGGAAGCCTAAATGGCTAGTTCTACAAGGCTAAAAATGGAGGCTATGCTTTGTCTTTCATCAATTAATTAATTTGTCTTATACACTATTATTTACCCCTTAATGCTTGCATCATCTAGTCTTATCAAATGTTGGTATTTGTGTAAGCTATAAGACAACAAAATAAGCTTTTAAAATACACTTCTCCACCCCTATACAACGGGCCACTTTCTCTCTCATATCCCTCGCTTTCACTTTCATTTTTACTTCCATTTCTCTTACTTTAAAATCAACACAAAAAAGGAAACACAAAATCCCAACAATTTACTACCACTTGTTGCTTCATTTCTCACGGCACAAAGCTCTAACTTGTGTCCTCCATTTGTCAACTTCCAAACCCACTTTTAGGATCCATAGAACACTCTCAAAACCCTACTTTAAAAAAACAAAACTCAAGATTCCAAAAAGGTTGCAAGAAGGAGAAGGAAAAAAAAAGGAGCTTAAGTGGATACTTAATGCACAACCACCTTGTTTTGCTTTGTAGATAAGTAAGTTGTTTCTTTGTGTTAGTAACCTAGTATGCCATGTTAGGAGACCTTGTTTTCTTAACAATATTAGTATGATCATAAGTTGATCAAATAGCTAAGGTCACCTTAAAAAGCAAGCTTATGAAACCTTTACTTGAAAGTTGAGATATGAGCAGGTAAAGTTAGTATTATGTAGAAATACTTGTTTAACACTTAGAATTGAAGATTTTAAATTAGGAAAATCATGAAATGAGCACTTGAATGGGAGGATATCGTGCTGCACGTGAAGTGTTTGTAAGTTTTTTATATGTTATTTTTACTTTTATTAAGTTAAACAAGCACAAACTTAGACTTAGGTAAAGGAAAATCCATTACATGAAGTTTTTGTGAGGAAATCAATTTTGTAAGTTATGAACTATAGTATGGAAGTTATGATAAGTATGAGATCTGTTATTTTTATATAGAGTATAAGCTAAATAATCATCTCATGGAAGAGAAGTTAAGTCAAGATTTGAATATAAATAGTCTAAGTTTATTATCTAACCCCTAAACTTAAGGAAGCGATGAAACAAGTTGAAAAACCAAGTGAGAACCCCTTGGATTCACCACATATAAATGTAGAACCATGTTGAAAGACACTTAAAAATATGATAAGAGTAATTAAACAAAGTGAAAAGACTAACCAAGGTAAGTACGATAAGTGTATAAAGCCTAAAACTTCCAAAATGGACCTCAAACTCCAAGTTAGACCACCCCCCTCCCCCCCCACCCCCCCCCCCCCAAATCAATTTTCTAAGTAGCAACTTACCCCAATAATAGAAGTTGTTTTAAGACTCTTAAGAATCCCACAAAATACTCCCTAAGCCCAAGAGAGTAACTATTCTTGATTTGGATTAAAAAAAGGCCCATTTGACAACTTAAGCCCACATAAAAGCCCTAGAAGTTGTTGTTATCCTTAAAAGTGTAAATCAAAATTGGAAATCTAATCGTAAGAAGTATTTTAAGCATAGAATGAGATCCTAAGCCCAAGACCAAAGAATTTCCTAAGATATCAAAAAAGCCTAACAATCAAACAATGCCCAAAAGTACTTTGAATCATGAGGATCCCTACTGTTCTGACCTATAGGTAGATTTGCATGCCTCATTTCAAAAATACAACTTCACCACGTTAAATTACACTAAAAAAATGGTGAAAATTGAATATAAGATCATAAAAATCGGATTTAAAATGGGAAAGTTATACTCTAATAAACTTTTAAGTAAAACTAGGAAAAATACGAAACCAGGTTAAAAGTATAACTAAAAGGGTTTTAGGTTAGTTTTCCAAATTCTATTTCAAATCCTTATAGTATTATAATTGTGATGTCCAGGGGACTTGGCTTTTAGAGATGACCTATGCTCAGATTATTTTGATTGTTCTACATAGCTGAATGAGTGAATTCCTGATGAACCCTTACTTGATTTTGCTTATAGAGTAAATGCACTTAAATTCATATAAGGAACTTGGATGCTTATAGGATATGGGAAATATATGTGTATGATATTATGATTGAATGCTATGGCTTGTTAATAAGATAATAATGGGAATTGGTTGTGATGACATATATGTTTAGTTATTTGGAATGAAATTATTTTATCACCATGAAAACTGAATTAAACACTTATATGATTAAGAAATTCAATGAATCATACATTTGTCATGATTGCATCATACTATACCAATTGCAACCTCACGTAAAAGATGGGAAGGGACTCACAGAAGGAGGGCCTCTTGCAAGATTGGGCATTAGCTACACCATCATTTTATTTGAGTCTCTATCATAAGCTGACGAGCTTACTAAGCCTCAAGGGATGCCAACCATTGGCAAGGGACCGTACTTATGACTTCTGTTTAGGGCGTGTGATTGTAGATTGTAGAGACCACCATACTGCTAGACCTAGTTATTTTGGTTTTAAAATATGAAATGTACAAAGAAAGAGTATTTTGTATTAAAGTGGTATATGTTATATACGTGATTTTGTTTTGACTTGAGCACATTAGTGCGATTGGTATAAAAACTAGGTCCTAGGACATAGTTTTGGCTTGTGTTGGTTAATTATCTTCAGCCCTAACTACAAATGGCATAATTCTAAGTTACATGCAATTCTTAGGTCATTGCATGTAGTGTTTAGCATACTAATTGTTTATGCATTCATATGTTTGTACATTAAATGTATTTCGTCATGTGGTGTTAACGAAGGGATTTATCTCACTAAGTCTAAGCTTACACCCCAGTAGATTTTTGTTGATGTAGGACCATCTCTTCATACATCTAAGCCGAGAAATGCCTAAGGTAAGTCTCGTATGGAGACAAGATGGTGCATTCAGAGAGCGAAGAGGGAATTTTGTAATAGCATTCTATAGATATTTATTTATCTTTTTCAGTTCATATTCTAGATAGAATTTTTCCAAATGCAAATTAATATAAGAACTGCATTTGTTATGTAATATTCTTTTAGTGTAGAATCCAACAAATCCATACGTTTACTTTATTATTTTATATCAAAGAAGTAAATTTTAGTTAAGTTGCTTAATATTACATATTTATAGGCTTAGTGATAATGTATAGTGGAAGGAGCCTTATGTTTTGTATGAAAGGCCTACGATTAATAAGGGGGTTGATTATAGATCTTTATGCAATACATGGTGATTTACTATGACAAAGATACTGTTGGGTTATGATACACTTACTTGCTTTACATCTTCTCACCTCTTTCTTATTAACTTAAGCATTAGATGGCCTTCG
Source organism: Lumnitzera racemosa (assembly GCA_024138005.1). Lineage (NCBI taxonomy): Eukaryota > Viridiplantae > Streptophyta > Magnoliopsida > Myrtales > Combretaceae > Lumnitzera > Lumnitzera racemosa. Next base: position 67,714,548 of record JAMXBC010000007.1, on the reverse strand, counting down.
TAGACTAACCTATTAGGGGCTTCCTACAAGTGATTGTAAGCAAGGAGCACATTCAACATCAGAGCCTATCGAAGTCCTATTGACTTAGTTGATTATACTAACTAATGTTTTGGAACCTACCTTTATTAGCCAATCTACCCAACACGGTGAAAAGTAAATATTCACCCCCTCGCATCATACTAAGTTGATGGTGATAGATCACCATCGCTACTACCACTATGGCATTCATCAATTATTCCAGCTCCAAGCATCCAAGCCTATGAAATGCAGCAACTCTGAATGCTTTTTCACCAAGTATTGGAAGAAAACTAGAGGACTAAATAATGTAATGCTGCCCTTCATAACAAAGTGACAGCCCTAAAAAAGGTACAAGAAAAGCTCTACTAAGAAGAGGTAACAATTAGCTCTTCCATAAAGTCACATAAGCAAAGTGGAATACACTCTATGAACCCAATATGTCTAGTAACCAGGTTCAACACAATTGCCATCCCCTTGAGGACTTGCGCAATTAGCTAAACAATAATTATGGTGAGACATAAATGTAAGGTGATTGCTCTAGTACGAGTAAAGTACCTATGGAGTTACCCTTAAGACATTACCAAAAACCGTACAAGGACATGAACGTCTAAGAATTAGGCTAACACATACGTACGCATCTAGCATTCATGACTAGAAGAATGTAGAAGCCTCACCTTATATCTTTGATAAGGATCAAAGAAACAACTGCAAGTCGAGAACCTAAAATGGGTATTTGGGATTCCAAAAGAAAAATAGGTACAAAGAACAGGAAGTTTTTTTTATGGTGAATGTAAATAGATATAACTCACTAAGATATAATCATAATTAGAGGTTTGAGCTCAAAATAGAGTTCGATACAACTCACGAATACTAAATGTCACTCGAGATTCAAATGAGAGTTAGATATAATTTACTAACCAGTTCAAATGAAGGGGTTCACTACAATCCTAAGAATAAGATTGATAAGAATAATGAGAGATTAAAGAGAGTAATCAATACTCAATAATCAGACAAATGCAAGCTCTACTAGCTCAAGTACAGCTTTGCTCGAAAGAGAAAAGTTTCACTCTTTATATATATATGTCTGTACCTGTTTATATCTGTATGTCTATCTATATTAGTATATGTTACTATTTATAATAAGTCTTAAACTCTAATATATAAGGTTTTAAACCCTAAAGAATCAGGCCTATAAATTAAATGAAGGAAAACACATACAAAAATCTAAAATTGTACGTTTTAGAGAACTCAGTATGCATTCACTCGATATGTCTAGGGTAGAGCAAGATTCAAACTGAGCAGGGTTGATAGTTCAATGTCCGAGTTCAAGGGGGAGCTTCTAATGTCTCGCAATGCCTAACTGAGACAACAGAGAAGTCGACTCATAATTTTCAAGTTCTAAAGTCAGTCGTCATTAGTTTATTGGGATAACGCCGAGTGGTTCTTTGGTCTCACGTCTTCGGTTTTATGATCTCTCATCTTCTCGATAGATGACAAACTTGTTGCCGAGTGGCTTCTTTTCTTCCCCTCAATCTTCTGTCATTTGTTTGCTCTCAGTGAAAGTTGTTTAGCTTCAGGTTAGAATAGGTCGGCAACTTGTTGTCGAGTGGCTTCTTTTCTTCCCCTTGATCTTCTGTCATTTGTTTGCTCTCGGTGAAAGTTGTTTAGCTTCATGTTAGAATAGGTCGGCAACTTATTGTCGAGTGGCTTCTTTTCTTCCCCTCGATCTTCTGTCATTTGTTTGCTCTCGGCGAAAGCTATTTAGCTTCAGGTTAGAATAAGTTGGCATCTTCTTTTAGAGGGTTGGTATTGGCTTTCGACAGGTCGACCTCGACTTGGACGTAGTCGGAGGCTGATTCCAATCAGTCTCTTAGCTAACCATAGCGAAGAGCTTATTTACACCAGTTATACTAGAAGAGACACTCCCCCAAAGTGCTAAGCTACTACACCTAAACTCATACGAGAGAATGGGGGATCCTGACAATGACCTTGTACACTTCAACACAATGATGAGTCTCCACAACTTCACAAATGCCAACATGTGCAAAGCCTTACCTATCACATTACGAAGGTTGCTCTAATATGGTTCAATACCTTACTTGACAACTCTATTAGTTGTTTTAACGAGCTAGCAATGAAATTTCAACAACGTTTCCTCAATTTGAAGTTACCATGTAAGGAGTCCTCAATGATATACATCATTAAGCAACATCCCAATGAAATGCTATGAGCTAACTTGGAATGGTTTAACAAAGGAACGATCTAAGGCTTTAAGCTAGATATCGAGGTTGAACTTCAAGCTCTTATCTTAAAAAAGCTAGATGCCTCACGTAAAATGGTGAAATACTTTCTCGAGCTTAGTGTCTACTATGTGCAATTCTGTTCAAGGAAGGCAATTAAAGCATAAGTCCTCACGAACTTTGTGGTAGAAAATACAAGAGAAGAGGAAGCACTATTAGATATCGACATGCTAATGTAGACTCTCTACGTCGATGAATTATCGACTCCCCTAAAGGGGATAAAGTGTTGTTAGCACAGGGCTATAAGTACCATTTGGAACTAAGGTACTCTATTCATTAAAATTCAAGATCTTAACGAGGAATAATAAGGCTGAATATAAAGTGTTCATTGCTGCTTTGAAGATAATGAAGGATATTATAGGAGAGAAGCTAGAGATCCATTCAAACTCCATGTTAGTAGTTCAACAATTTAAGGGAGGGTACAAAATGAAGGGAGAGACAATAGCAAAATATCTCCATGCAATCTAAGGACTCCTTTTAGGCTTCTCTTTCTAGAAGATCAATAAGGTCCTTTAAGCAAAAAATTTTAAGGCCAACAAATGGTCTAAGCTTTCCTTACCTATCATTTTAGTACCATAAAGCTACAATAAGAGACTCTTCATTTAGTACCTCGCTAAATGTACCATAGAAGAGAAAGAGTAAATGATATTAGAAATTAGGCTTACATAGCCTGAACCTTGCCGCATGGACCTTATAGTCAAGCACCTTAAGATTAGAGAATTAGTTTGACAATGGGATTAAGGCTAAGAGGTTAGCTTACGCCTCAGTGAACTATACCCTCATCAATGACATCTTGTATCATTGTAGGCACAATAGACCACTCCTCAAATGCCTCAAGCATTAAGAGGGCATCCATGCTTGAGAAGAACTTCATATTAGGGTTTGTAGCAACCACAAATGCAATGGTTCAGAAATGCCATAAATGCTAGAAGCATGCATCAATTAGCCATTCACCTAGCACAAGCATATGGCCATTTGCTTAATGGAGGGTAGATATCCTTAGACCCTTTCCCAAGGCATCCAAAGGTTGTCAATTCGTCTTCGTAGGTATAGATTATTTCACAAAGTACATCAAGGCTTAGGTGGTTACGAGTATTGCCACTAAGGTAATAAAGGGATTTGTCCTCATAAACATCATTTATAGATTTAAAGTCCCACATTCCCTAATTACAAATAACAACAAGCAGTTCGACAATACCAAATTCTAAGAGTTCTATGGTAAGCACTACATAGTGCTCTACTACACCTTAGTAGCCAACCCTCAAATCAATGCCTAGTCAAGGCAATCAACGAGATCAACCTTTATAGCAAAAAAAAAAAAAAAAGAGGGTAGAATGCACAAAGGGGGAAGTTAGTAGATGAACTTCCTAACATCCTTTCAGGATACTAGACAACTCATAGAACCTTTATAGGAGAAACTCCTTTTCAACATACCTTTCAAGTCAAAGTTGTCTTGCCTATTGAGCTCAAGCTTGCTATAACTAGGGTTTAGAACTTTGATGTCAGCACCAACAACATGGCCCTTTAAGCAAGCCTTGATATGATAGATAAGGTGTGAGATGTTACAAGAGTTAGGGTGGTAGCATACCAACAACAAGTGGCACAATATTATAATAAGGTCAAATACAAAGCCTTCTAACCCAGAGACCTAGTATGATGAAAGTTGGAGGTTGCATTTTCTAGAGTAGGGTAGGGTAAGCTCACCCCCAATTAGGGAGACCTTATGCAAGTGAGAGAGGATGCAGGCAATGGAACCTATAGACTCAAGGTATTGGATAGACAACTCATCCCTAAGATGAGGAATTCAAGTAATTTATGGTTGTATCATAGCTAAGTGTTATGATCAGCTTTTTGTACTTATGAAAACCTTACTAATTAATGAAGAGATGATTTCCTCACACTTGTTTAGTGCTTTCTTTTCTTTGTTGGTTTACACTACATACCGTAACTCTTAGGTCAATCTCCATCCCCAAGACCAACCCCAAGTTGATACTAACATTGACACGCATGGGGAGAAAGGCCTTGGAAATTATTGCTATGAGCCCCTTCCGTGACACTTAGGCACTTGTAGGGCTCTAAAACATGAGAACCTTCAATCACTCTAGCAATTGGGACAACATATTGTCCCAACCTTGGATGAACCCAGTAGCACACACACTAAAATTGCAAGTGACAAAATACCAAGTAAACAAGCTTGTCCAGTATACTTACGTAAGTGATTATTAGGGAGATCATATCATTTATCATGCATGATCGTATGCTTACAATAATGTATCCAAATGGTTAATGTAGTATAAATAAAGAAAAAGGCCAGAAGTGATAAGTGGATGAGAAGACAGGAAAACAAGCATGATGATTAACCAAAAAAGAAACAAAAAAAAAAAAGTTTCCACTAATTCAATGTCCTTATAAGGATTCAAGAGCCAACATTTGATAACATGAATTTAACATACATTTTCTATGATTAATTTGTTCTAAATTAGATATTATTTTAGCCAAATTTTATATTATTTTAAGCTTAATTTGCCTGGTTATTTATTTAGGGACTTCGGGAACATTTTATGAAGTTTCGAGCTTAATTGAAGCAAAAGCATTAATTAAGGAGTGAAGTAAAAAAATGTTCGAACGAGAAAAGAAGTCCAGTGAAGATTATGATCCAGGACCATGATTGTGGTCCCTATCGTGATCCCTTCATCTTTCAATTCCATTAAAATTTTGAGATTTCAAACAAAGTGCAATTGCATGCCCAAGCTTCATGATTATGTACCTCAATGGTATACTTGCAATGATTTTTAAATCTTCAATTTTGTTAGCTTTTTTTTTTTTATAATTATAGGTTAACTTCTTATAAGTAGACTTTAGACCTAAGGTTATAGAGAAAGCTCCTTCAACAAAATTAATGGGGATAGGATTACAAGGGAGCTTCTCTATTGTTTTCTTTCTACATTGTTTTGATGCCTTTATTTTGAATTTCTTAGTTAATCATTGTTGAGCCTTATGTTTTAAGGTGATTTCTAGTAATGAAATTTAGTATATTATTTTGTATAGCATGATCTAATTAGGTTGTTTATATCATTTGCTTTAATTTAGTATACTAGTGCTTAAGTTATTGTAAGAGTTTATTATAGAATTTGCTAAAGCATGTAGCATGACTGATAGACGTAATAAGGTAAAATTGATTGGCTAAAATGTTTTCTAGTTGGTTTTTTAGTATTAGTGATACCTAATAGTGGGATTTAAGAGTGTCATGCAATCCTATAATGCTCTATTCAGAAGCGATTCGAGTAAAAAGGGTTTTAAGGTTGTTAGAAATTAGCTAGAGATGTGAGTTCGGTTAGATCATAATAGAAATATCCATGGTCTTATGTAGTAATTGAGATTGAATAAATCACTTAGGACTAGGTAATAAATAACAATAAAGATTTACTAAGGAATATTTGAACTTTTTATTAATTTAATTGCTATATTTCTTTTATTCTAAGTTTTTCATCTTGTTTAGTTTTCTTATTTTTATCTTTAATCATTTATTTTATGCTATTGTTGCAATCTTCAATTTCTTCTCTTAATTTATTCTATTAAATCTTTTATTGTAACAGTTAAGTAATTGAGTAATCCTAAGGTATAAAAGTTGAAAATAATTAGATACACTCTAATGTATGGTTCATCATGGGATTGATACTTAGACCCATAATCCATTTTATCTATATTATAACTTAACTAAGTGCACTTGCTTATTAGTACAATATACACCTCATCAAGTATTTACTTGCATTATTTGGGAGCTAATGCAGTAATCTAATTAGGAAATTTAGAAAAAACAACCCTCGATTGTTCAAATATTTTAACATATTTGTAATATTTCTTTCCTTAATTATTCTGATATTATTCTCTCTTATATTATAATAATTTTTGAATCTTTCTTGTTTATGACTAGGAGTAGCAATAGTAATCTAGTGGAATTTGATCCAAAGATTGAAAGAGCAATACAATATCTTCGTAGAAGAAATCGTAGCACTATAGATAAAGTCTTGCCACTTAAATTAAAAGAAGAATAAGAACATTCAAATAGTAAGCAAGAACTTGAAATTAGAAACATGGCATTGAATAACAAGAACAAAAATGATGATACCAATTAGACACTCATAGGGTTTGCCAAACCAAATGTGACTTGAGCTGAGTCTAGCATCGCAAGGCTAGCAATTCAAATAAATTTTCAATTTCAACCCAATGTCATTTAAATGGTCTAATAATTTGTCTAGTTTGATTAATTAGCTAATAAGGACCCTAATAATCAAATCTCAAATACCTTGGATATCTATAACAAGATCAAGATCAATGGCATCTTAGAAGATGCAGTAAGATGTAAGTTATTTCCTGGTATCTTAGAAGATGCAGTAAGATGTAATTTATTTCCATTCTCCCTGTAAGATAAGCCTAAACAATGGCTTAATTCTTTACTTAGAGGATCAATTACAACTTAGGAATCCTTAGTAGAAAAATTGTAAACCCTATTTTTAGTGGGCCTAAGACTTGGTTAAGAGTACTTTCTGAATGTTCCTAAATATCAACTAGACCAAAAACTTATGTTTATATTTAGAAACGAATTAAATTTTTCCTATAAAAAAAAATTATCGATAAAACCCAAGCTTGAAAAACTGTAAGCTCTAAAGTCACTTAAAACCCTAAACCCTAAAATAATTAAGGAATTTTAACACTAAGTAATTAATCGATAATTTAATTTGAATAATTTCATTCAACTTTAGAAAATTTCACAATTTTATAAAAATCAAATCATAAATTACAAAACAATGCGAGATGAAAACCCTAAAACAATTTCCTATAAGGCCAAGCTCTTATCTTCATGTATAAGCTTTACACATAAATAAGTAGACCAACCAATCACCTTAGATAACTTGTCAATTGAGAGTTGGAATCATTTATCAATTGATAACTTATCAAAATCTAGTGATAAGACAATTTCCTTATCACCCCTTCACTTATACTACATATGGATAATTTTTCACAAGATTTCATAAGCTTAACTTTAATAAATGAGACAAGACCACTCCATGGCCCAAAAAGCACTTTAAATGGCAGATTTGGACAAGGGAGAAAGGGGGGGCATGCTCTTGTCTTTAAACCATCAATCACTTTTTCTTACACATCACTATTTACCCTTTAATGCTTACATCATTAATAGTTGCAATTGTTGACTTTTGTGTAAGCTACAAGACAATCAATTAAAGCTTCATGCACACACTTTTTTCCTCATTCAAAATCTGCCACTCTCTCCCTCTTTCACTCCCATTTTCACTTCCTTTTCTCTCACTTTAAACACAAATCAAAAGAAGATATCAAACTCCACAAATTCCCAACATTGCTGCCACCATTTTTGCTTCTATACTCATGGCAATTTATCTTGTTATTCTTGTGTTATTTTCTTTAACCATCTAATATCTTTTAGAGCCATTAGAACCTTCCATAAACCCCATTCCAAAAGACTAAAAGATTCAGGTTCGAAAAGGTTACAAAAGAGGAAGCAAAGGTAAGAGCTTAAGTGAAACCTCTAAGGACGAGTAAGTATTTCTTGTGATTATGGATTAGTGTTTATAATTAGGAGACTTTGATTTCTTGAAGATATAAGTAAGGTTTAAGTTGTTATAACACCAAAAATCGTTTTAAGAAACAAACCATGAAACCTTTACCTAAAGTTGAAGCATGAGCATGTAAAGTTGGTATTTTGTAAAGACACTTGTTCAACACCTTGAATGGAAGATTTTAAGTTGATAAAATCTTGAAACAAGAACTTGAATGGAAGATGAACATGCTGGACGTGAGGGTTCAAAAGTCATTTGAATATTGATTTTATTTCCGTTAAGTTAAACATGCTCAAATCTAGACTTAAGTTAAGGAAAAATCCATCACATGAAGTTTTATGAAGAAACCAACTTTGTATGACATGAGCTATGATATGGAGGTTATATTATGTATAAGATATCTTAGTTCTTTATGTGGAGCATGAGTTAAAGGATCATCTTATGGAAGAAAACTTAAGTTAAGATTTGGATACAAGTAGTTTAAGTGCATAATATAACACCTAAACTTAAGGAAATGATGAAACAAGTTGAAAAACTAAGCAAGAACCCCTTGGAATCATCATGAAAAAATTTGCAACGGTAGGAAAAGAAGCTTAAAAATATGATAAAAGTGAATGAACAAAGTGAAAAGATCAACCAAAGCAAGTATGGTAAGCATACAAAGCCTAAAATTCAAAACCGAGCCTAAAATTCTCAAAACAAGCCTAGAACTCTAAGTTATGCCTTCGAGGAAATTCTGACCAGCACCTTAAAGTATTAAGAGAGGTTGTTTTGAAGCCCATAAGAAATCCACGTAAGGCCCACAAGCCTACCAAAGTCACTAACTTTAGTTTGAACAAAAAATAAGCCCATTTGACAACTTAAGCCCACTAAAGGGCTCATGAAGTGGTTGTTAGCCTTAGGAATATAAATCAAAATCGTAAATCTGATCTCAAGGAGTATTTTAAGTTTAGGATAAAATCTTAAGACCAAGCCTAAAGAATTTCTTAAGTTATTAAAAAGCCCATTTACCATACAAGGCCCAAAAAGCACTCCAACACATGAGGAACGCTACTGTTCTGACCCATGGACAGAATTGTATACCTCATTTTGAAAATCTAACCTCACCACGTTAAAGTACACTCAAAAATGATGAAGATTGACTATAAGATCATAAAAATTGGATTTAAAACGAAAATGTTATACGCGATTGAACTTTTAAGTAAAAACCGGAAAAATTTATGAAACCAAGTCCAAAGTATAACTTAAAGGGTTTTAGCTTAGTTTTCTAGGTTTTATTTCAAATCCTTATAGTATCGTATTTGCAATGTCCAAGGGACTCGGCTTTGGGGAGACGACCTATCCTGGATTATTATGATTGATCCGTATGGCTAAGTGAGTAAATTTCTGATGACTCTTTACTTGATTATGCTTGTAGAATAGATGCACCTAAACATATATATATAAATTTGGATGCTTGTGGGATATGGGAGATGCATGTGTATGGATTTATGGATGAATGTGATGACTTGTTAATTATATATATAATAATGGGAATTGTTTATTTTCATATATACATGTAAATTGTATGGAATGAAATTGTTTGATCACCTTAAAAATCGAGTTAATCACTTATACGATTGAGAAATCAAAATGAATCATGCATTCCCCATATTGCATACGGATAACACCAACTACTGCTTTATGTAGAAGATGGGAAGGGACTCATAGGAATACGAGTTTACTGCAAGATTGGGCACTAGCTATGCCATCATATATATTGAGTCTCTATCTTAAGCTGATGGGCTTACTAGGTGCAGGGAGACACCAACCGTCAGCGAGGGGCCGAGTCTTGTGGTTTTTGCTTAGGGCGTGTCTGTGGATTGCGAAGGCCACCACACCGCTAGACTTTGGATTTTAAAAGATATGATTTGATTTTGGTAAAGGAAGTATACATATATATATAGAGAGTTTTTTGTTTTTTACATGAGCACGATAGTGCAAATGAAATAAAACCCAAGGTCTAGAACCTGGATTTCGGTTTGGGTCGGTTAATTATCTCCAAACCCCGACTTCAGGGGGCGTAATTCTGAGTTGTATGCAGTTCCTAGGCCACTGCATGTGTTGTTTGGCATACTGATTGTTCATGCATTCATATGATTGTGCATTTAATAAATTTATGTCATGCGGTATTGATGAGGGTAATTATCTCACTAAGCGTAAGCTTACACCCCAATAGTTCTTTTCTTTGCAGGTTGATCGATAGTTGAGAATGGGATAGGAATCGAGTGCAGAGTACTACCATTGAATCAATGTGATGAAAAGCTTGTGTAGTTAATTTGGAATGATCCGAAAAATGATTAATGTCTCAATTAAGTTTAGTATCTTTAGTAAGTTTAGAATTTTCTAGAATTGTCTATCTTATTTCACTATTTTGGTAGGGGATACCGATTCTCTACGGTTCTGAGGAATTGTGGAAAAATGGATATCCATAATTATTTATATTATATAATGAGCCAATGAACTAAAATTGAAGACTCTAGCAAATAACTATTTAGAGTCTTGTAATCTCTGACTTGCAGGGCGATTTTCTTATCATGGGTGCATACGTGATATTAAAATTTTAGGCACTACTACTAGGCCCCTCCTAAGGTCGCTACAAAAATTTCTCAGAAAATATTTCCAACTTGTTAAGATAATAGAAATTAAGAATGATATTTTTGCTTCCATCCAATTTGATGATGAGACTCTCTATGGCATTTGGAGAGGTTTAAGTAATTGTTGAAGAGGTGTCCACACCACGAACTACCTCAATGGATGCGAATCCAAACATTTGTAATAGACTTAATTATTCTACGTATCAAATGATTGATACCACAACTAGAGACACTCTGAGTGCTAAGGCACCAGATGAGGCCTAAAAGATAATTGAAGGCATGCAAATGAATAATTCGTTGTAAGATAATGTAAGACCCAAGGTAAAACGTCTAGAAAATATGAAGTTGCTTCCATAATTATGTTAATTGCACAAGTTGAAAATTTAAATAAAGGATGAATAAACTAATGAAACTAGTTAATTTAAGGCAGGATGAAATTTTAACTAAGATCGAAGATGTGAGTTTTGTTGCTAATCACTCTAACATCCATTAGCAATAGTTATAATTTAAGTTGGAGAAATCATACTAACTTTTCTTAGGGAGGCCAACAGCAATAGCAAAATTAGAATGAACAAAATCGCAATGTGCAACAACATGCAAGGCCCTTAGTATGCAACCCAAATAGGATCAATTTAATTTTCAATTATTTTATTTTGTGTTATTTATTTCATTATGCAATAAATTAGTATAAAGAATTACTTAACCGATTTATCTTAAGCTTGAACATAAGATTCTAAGCCAATGAAGCTATACTAAGGAACATGGAAGCTTCTTTGAGGAATTTGAAGGATCAATTAGGACAAGGAAACTTACTTGACTATAAAAGAAAAGTACTCCTTAGTATGCAACCCAAATAGGATCAATTTAACTTTCAATTATTTTATTTTATGTTGTTTATTTCATTATGCAATAAATTAGTTCAATTATCACAATTCTATGTTATTTTTTATCTTACTTTAAACAAACTTCATTAAAAAATAGTTTTTGAACTGAGTTTAGGCAATATTGAAGTTATTATCCAATTCATTGTTATTTGTCTCATTTTTATGTCCTAATTTTTAGTCTTTTTCAATATTTTTAAGAACCGAGTCAAAGATGAAATTCGAATTTTATGAGAAGAACATGCCTATGGTCTATACCTTTGGACTTGGCTGTGATCCTTTCGAGAATAATTTCGAGAGGAATTTGAAAAATTATGAATGAGTTGTGGCCAAGACCATGTCATAGTCCTTGTCCATGAACATGCTAAGATTCTATTTAGACATAAAGGGAAGAAATACTCTTTACTGTTAACTATCAATGAGCCAGTATATAAGGAGTTAACTTTAAAGATGCTTAGTACATTCAAGTTTCGCTTTGATAATATCACATTAGGTAGGAAAAATACTATCTATTTTAGGTATAATGGTAATGAAGTAACCATGCCATTTGATGATTTAGCTGCATATGGGTCGATATTTAGCTAATTATGTGATGACTCAAGAATAGATAAGTTTACCATATAAACTACCTTAGGGTACATTAAACAGAGGAAATGTAGCTAAACATCCAATAATGAGGGATGTTTATACATCACCATATGTACCTATTGGTGATTTTTAAGTGCGGCTAAGATGTATTTAGTATGTTAGCTAGCCATCATAAACATAGCAGAAAAGTAACCAATAGTAATATTTAAATGTAGATATATTTAGCCTTATGTAATGTTTAAACGTAGTTATAAAATTTTCTGGCCAATAAAAATGTTGAAGAAGCAACATATTTGCTGCGTTTAAACTCGGTTAGTTAAGATAATTGGTGACATCTAAATATAGTTATCTATTATCATTAGTGATACTTAAAAGTAGATATATGATTTCTCTTAAATAGAAACATTACAAAAGTATATTATATGATTATGTTTAAATTTAACTATTAATAATTATCAACTACGTCTAATGGTGATTATTTATTATCCTTAGATGATGTTTAAATGTGTTTATTTAATTTTCTCATAATTCATTAGCAACATTTAAATGTGGTTAAATCATTATCCTGCCATGTTTTAATGCCACTATTTGGCTAAATTTAGTACCCATAAACGTAGTAATTATCAAGCCATAAGGTTTCTTTATACATTAATATATTCACATTATAAAAGATGATGTGCTTTCTTTCAAAGTGCTAATATTCACATTATAAAAGAAAATGCACTTTCTTTCGAAGTGCTCAAGCTGGACAATGTAAATATATTGTTCCACTTACACACGACCAAATATAATACAATAAGTGATATGTTCTCTATAAGTAGTATCAAAATTAGTAGGTATTTCAATACATTTAACAAAATATAATTTAAAGTAACTAAAGAATTTCAAATTCTTCATGCATTTGATCTTAAATATACTTGGTCATAAAGAGTATTAAACATGAAATCTTACTATTCAAAATCCTATCTATATATTTCATCAATTATCCTCCTCTTGGTTTCTACTATCATCTTTGTTTGGTGAAGGAACATCATTCTCTCTAGATCTTGCTATACAATAAGAAAAAACTATTAATTCAAAAAAAAAAAAAGATGATTGAGTAAAATGTAATAAAGGTTTTTGACGATTTAACTAAATTATTGCTTATATTCTCACAAAGTTAGATAATTGCTTAAGTAAGTATAGATAGCTGCTTAAGTAAGTATACTAAGTCATAAAATTTCCAATTCAAATTGTAAATATATATAAAAAAAAAGAAAAACACTTAATATCATAGTATTCTCTAAAAGGATTGACTACCCTTTATCCTTGTTTTCATATATTAATCCAATAAATCTTTTCTCTACATGTAATTATTGTAGTCAGAACCAAAGCAAGAGGAGCACTCTCATTGAGCAATGAAAAATACCAATTATTAATATATAGAAAAAGAACAGCTTAATTTTTGATGTTATTATTCTTAAAGCAACTCCCACATTCACTTGGTAATAATAAGAACAGCATGTAAAGAGAGTATAGTCACTAGAATTATTGAATCCGTTAGCCTAAACTCTTACCTAACTTTTAATGTTATGGTTCTTAAAGTAGCTCTTGCATTTATTTGGCAATAGTATGATCATCATGTTAAAAGAATATGGTCACTAACTTAACTTAGCATCATTGGCTAACTCATCATTAATCTAATATTTTTAAGTTACTAATAAACGTCTCATCCTAATTGCAAATCCTCTTATTGAAGAGTTTACCAAGTATAGAATTTACCTCTATTATCAATATATTCAAAATATCTTGCTGCAAGTATAATGTAATAACTCATCCTACAGAAACCAAAGTATGATTAAAAGCAAAAGATATGTAGTAATTCCTAAGCATGAAAACCAAAATGTGACTAACAACAAAGAGAAGTAATAACTCCCAAGTATAGAAATAATCAAATTATTGTTATTATTATTTTACTCTTCCTAGTTCGTAGACTCACTATATCTTATACATTTTGTTCCTTTCTTTTTTTCTTTTCACCCTTCAATTTCTTGTGTAAATCTATCTAATATAATTGAGTAAATCTTCACACATCTCTTATTTTGTAGATTTGATGTATATAAATCAAAGATAACAATATTTTTATTGAAAACATGAAGTTCAACTAACATAGATTATGTTCATCTCTCTTCTTCTTTTTTCTTTTTTGATTTCCTTTTTAATCCCTACTTTAACTTGCTTTGTACTCCATTGCCACATAAAACCTAAGACCTCTTCTCATAATCCTTTTCATTTAAGTAACTAGGTTGAACTTCTTTCCCATAATCCTTTCCTTCTTTTTTTTTTAATTTTATAATTTTTCTAGTTTATGACCTTTTTTTTTCTCTCTACAGGTAAATTAATTAAAACAAAATGGCTTGGACAAGCATAACATTGCTAAAATCTTCTACATGTAATCTATATGAAGATGATTGATAAATAAAACCTTCTATTTACTTAGAAAAAATGAATTTAAATTAAAAAGAAAAAAGAAAAAAGAAGGAGAAGAAGCCCTAAATAAGCAAAGTGAATAGGATACTCCAAGTGAAAATTAACTTGATTAATCTTTAAAAACAACATAACCAAGAAACAATGAAATAATTTTCATAAGATACACTTAACAAACTTGGCTGCTTAGAATTTCTACAGAGCCAAGTGACAGCCATATCTAACATGCCTCTAGACAATTTTGTGATGAACCACTTCCTAATCTTTTAGTTATCTAATAACCAACTAGCAATTGAATGCCTAGATTAAGTTAAATTTATACTATACGAAAAATATAGATATATATATATTTCTATTATGTATAGATTTTTTTCCCTTTACAGGAGCTTAAAGAATATTAAGTCATAAAAAGCATTTTATAAAGTTGAAGATGAACAACAACACATTAGCTATGCCTTTCTTTTCAAGATAGAAACATTGGTGTCAATTTTTACATACATTGTTATGAAGTTGAAGATGAAACTTACCCATTAAGCCTCTCTATAAAACCTTTGCTATAGTTTGAATCATGACCTCCTATTGTGCTAGATTTTGAATCATAATGTCTGAGATATTGACTTTTCTATAGATTTTTCTATAATATTAGGATAAAAATGCTACCAACTAGCCTTTAAAGCTATATTTCAAACATAGGAAAGACATATACAAGAGTGGCAAGTCTTGTTTTTTCCATTGATACAAGGAATGTAAAACTATTCATCTTGAAAATTACCTGCTTAATAAGAGTACATCAACTACTATAATTAAGCATTATAATATCTTTATGCTTGATAGAAAAATCTAAGAGGATCATTAAGACAAATTAAGAAGATTAGCAAGTAACTTTAATTTCTAGTTTCCTGAATTTGCACGATAACAATAAACAAACAATTAATAAAAAGATTTTGCAAGTTAGCATATGATAATTTGATCAAGAAAAAGAAAATCTATATTTTTTAAGATAAAGATGGCATTTAGAGCTAAATGCCTTAATAAACAATATGATCTATTGATTGTATTATAATTTTCCCAAAAAACTTGAATGCTAAATATGGTTTTATTCAATAAGATGCTTTTGCTAATCATGTGTTGTTGGGCTTATCCTTCATGCCATCATGCAACTTTAACATAAAATGACAATTCTACTCCAAGTAGACAATGTCTTCATTGATAATCATGTTGTTCTACCTCTTTTATTCCCTAATTCAAATATACAAAATACAACTTATATGTACAATATTCTACGCCACATTTACTATTGAGAGAAAAGAAAAAAACTCTAAACCATATGATTCTTGTCACAATGCAATGGTAGAATTACAAGCTACAGTATGAGAGTACATACAATTATATCTATGTGAAGAAAGTTTACAAAAATAATTCTTCTAGCGACTTTATTCATTAAATCAAGAACATATACATGTACATAAAATAAGATAACTATGACTACATTCAGAGATATGTAAAATTATATGTTCATTCTTCTCCTTTAGTTTTGAATAAGATCTCTAACTATCTACTTCATTAAATTTGGTTATATCTAATTTAGACAAAATTTTGGTTAAGAAAAATTATTTAAACCATTGGTTGCAAATGGAAACTAAATTCTAAGAAGTTGCTAATAAAACATAAATAGAAATAAAGAGATATCTACAAGACGATGACTGTCATCTCATCATATCATGAATAAAAGTACAAGAAGATAAGGTCATTTATAGACCTTATAGGTAGTTAAAAAAAAATTGACACCTAGCTAGTTAAAATTCATTCCAAGCTAACATCCATTGGATAAAGCAAATACCTAAATATTTGCTATAATTTTTTAAGTGTAGAAAAAATACTTTAGCTGTCCATTAATGTTTAAGAAAATGTTTGCTTGTATTTTCCTTGAAATGTAAAATTATACCACCACCAAGAGTACATCCTATTAATTACAAACTATATTTTAACATTAAATCTATGCTTTTTACTAAGCTATATTCTATTTGTTAACAGTAGGTTTTTACCTTATAACATTATTAGTCTACGTGGCTGATGAGAGGCTAAGTTACTTCCTTTCTAGCTAGTGCTGACTAAAGCTCAATCCATTCGGTAAGCCTTGAAATCTCAGCCCGTTAACATATCTGATTTAAACTTAGGAAAGTAGCATGAATAGTTATGATTTAGTACATTCTCATTACATAATTGTCCACTATTCCTATATCTTTGGTATGTATTTGATTATGAGATCTCCATGTATCATTTTATTGATGATTAAGTGTACCCCATTTTTTCCTATAAATATGAGCATGAAGCACTCTAAGAACTCTTTTACGACCTTAAACTTTATACTTATCTTACTTCTCTCAATACACTTATTGAGTTAAGCATCAGAGTGGCTGCGTCGGAATAGCCTCAATATCACTTAGTTTTCTGTGTTTTTATAGGAACCAGATCCTATCCCAAAATCACTTAACAATACTATTAAATAAGAAGTCTTTCCAAACATAATGCATTTAGATGATTTATCATAAAAAAATATTTTCATTCCTAAAAAAAGAAAAAGAAAAAGAAAGAAGGAAAGAAGAAGACTAAAAAGTTGATATGGTTTAGGCTATATCATAGATGCTTCTTTTAAAATAAAAATAAAGAAGAAATTTCAATGACAAATGAAACTTTACCAAAAGCCAATGTAGACAAAGAAATAAAGTAGCAAGGCAAGGAGCTTGAACGTGAAGAGGATACCTATAATTCATAGAAATTAGAAAATATTCATCATTAGGGTAAGAATGGCATTGTTAAAGAGTGAACAGGATGACACTACAAATAGTCATAAACATTATTGAGTGAAGATACTCAAAAGCCAAAATTCTAAGAAGGCATTAGTATACATGCATGTAGAACTAGATAAACAAGTTCTCTTAAGGAATAAAGTTTCATTAGTACAATTTTGATATTCATGTATTAATATCAAGTAAGAAAAAGAATGGCTAAATAGCAACAAATATTCCTTTTCTTTCTAATTTTCACTATACAATATTGAACCAAATTTACATCAAGTGAGTTGTTGGAATCTCCTAGAAAAGGCCTTTACAATGTTAAGCGTTGATGTAATTGGATTACACTTTAGTTTTATCATGATCCACTTTAAGCACCATGTCGAAAGGAAAGTATCATCTAATTTATTAATCATGTTGAGGACATCACATTTAAGTCCAAGATGAGGAAACTGACTATTGATAAATGCCACTTTTAACTGAAAACACAAACCAAAACTTATAGATATATACATTAAACTCCATGCCAAAACTCAAAACACAAACCAAATAAATTAGTGAATACACTCTTCACCACACCATTACCTTAGCAAACATCAAATGAAAATGAAATATTGTATATTATGCACTATAGCTAAGTCAAACGGTTTATACAAAACCAACTATTAACTATAGTAAATTCACATAGTAAAGCATCTAGCTAGTTCTCTTATCTATGTTGTGCTTTAAGGTGTAAAGATAAGTGTATAGTTGTTCAGTGTCAAATACTTAAAGTGTGGCTACCTTTATCCCCAATATCTAACTTCTTTAGTATGTATTATCAATTTGGAAGGAAGTTGCTATGTGTCTTAGGAAATTTAACTATCTAATACCTTAGTAATTAGACAAAGGCCTATAAACATGGGAACATAGCTATTGTAAGAACTCTTTACACAATTTCATTACTTATTCACTTACTTATTTGTAAGAATGTTTAAACAAACTCTAACTTAGGCATTGAAGTGGCTATGTTAGACTAGCACCAGTACCCCTAAAGCCTAACTTATTTTTCTCATTCAGTAATTATTACTTGGTACAAATTTCAACTGATAACATTTTGGCACCATCTTTTTTAAACCATTTTAGTAATGGCTAAGACTAGACTTACTAAAAGTATTAGTGCTAGAATTGCTTCCCAGCAATTAGCAAGAGGGAGTAGGCACCACTTTGATTAAGATCAGCTGGATAGATTAGAGTAGCTTTGAGCTAATCTGGCTAAAGAAAATCAAGAATTGTCTAGGAAAAATGGTGAGATTTTGAATTTGATCCAAAAGAATAGTTTGCCTAATCGGAATCATGAGCAAGAGAATGACAGTAGTAAGGATTCCAACAATTTAGTCCAAACCCTTGAATTGATTATGAAGCAGGTTATAGTACAACATGAAACTCTAGCCCTTACACTTAAGAAAGTGAGTAAAGGAAAGCACCTATAGCAAGCATACTATCTTGTTCCTTTGCATATAAGTGCTCTTACATTAACTAGTTGACAATTTATCATTAAGAAGAGTCCATTTATCTCTAAAATCCTTGAAGAAGTGATACCTTGACACATTAAGCTTTTGCAATACAAAACTTATGATGGGATGAAAGACCTTGTAGATCACCTTGAATACTACTATACATTCACTAAGTGACATGGTAGCCTATTAGGCATTCCCCTTAACACTATGATACATGGTTTAAGCACTTGAAGTTAACCACTATAATGTGTTTTGAAGACTTGGCAAAGGTATTTCTATAGAACTTCCTTACAATTAAGCTTCCTATTAGGATTCTTTTATCCTTAACACTATCAAGCAAAGATCTAATTAATCAATTAGGGAATATTTGGCTTGGTTTATGGTCGAGATGGTTCAAATCCCTAATTTGGACATGAGCATCACCTTAAATATAATAGTTGATGGAGTAAAGCTCAAGAGAGACCACTTTATGTCTCTAGAAAAGAAAAAAGCCAAAAACGTTTACGAAGTTCAAGGCCAAGGCTACTACTTACATAAAACAAGAAAATAATATAAAAGCTCCTTGTGAGGCTAACCAAAAAAAAAAAAAAAAACTAACTAAAAGAGCGATAAGAACAAAAAGAGCGTAGGGAACCAACTTAGTAGCCGAGATGATTAATATTTAGAAGGGAGCTATAATGAAAGGAAAAGGCTATGAATTCTAACCTATTCTATTCATAACAACCCCCCCCAATTGCCTAATATTAGATAAACTAACGGAAGTAAGGAACTAGGAGGTATTGTAATATTTGAGTACATAAGGAGAAACCCATTATGAAGGAACTCAAACAAGTATTATGACTTCCATTGTAATAGAGGATATAATACAAACAAGTGCATACAACTTAAGAATGCTATGGAGGATGCAATTCAAAGAGGTTATTTGAGCAAGTTCCTAGCTTACAATGCTAAGAACATCAAGCAATTAATACAAAGGAGGAAGAGATGAGCAAGAATGAGTTGATTGACCTTCGTAGGCTAAAAGGGAGGTAAGAAAAAGAGTAACAACAATAGAGCCCTAAATGGTGTCATTAATACCACTGTTAGTAGACCCTCTAATTTAGGCTAGTCCTACTCTCCGAGCTCAACTAATACTATGAAATATTTTTACAATGTACATGGCAAGAAGGTAAAGGTTGACAACTCTACTTCTTTCACAAAGAAAGATTTTGGAGGCATATAAAGGCTTTACTATGATGCACTAGTGATCAATGTGAAAATCGTGAACTTTAAAGCTAAGAAAATTTTATTAGATATGAAATGTTTACTAGATATTATATTCCAGCATGCTTTCTACCAAATAGATAAAGATGATGAGGTACACATATCATAGACTAATTTTTCAAGGCCTTAGAGATACGCCCATCACGAGCCGAATGATGAGAGACAAGATAAAAGAGACAAGAGTAAGAGGTTCTTAAGGCCCATTAAGAGAGAAAGGCCCAAGCCTAAACTTAAGGAAGCTACTTTAGATGGGTTAGAGGCAAAACTCTAAGGTGAGTTGCAAGGAGCTTTGGATTAAGCCTTAAAGGAACTGAAGAAACATGATGGGGAGCTTAAACAAAAGGAGGGTATCTTCAAGGCTTGAATGGGTGCACTTAAAGCTAACGGAGAAGCATATAAAGCTAAAATGGATGCTACCATCTTGGCTTTGCGATAGGAGATCAAAGACCTTAACAACAAGTTGGTAGCATGCTGGGCTGCTATTACTAATAACTATCCAACTAGTCGCAAATGTGGAAGTACTAAAGCTAGAGTATTTTAAGGGAATATAATACTTAAGAGGAGTAGATAATTTTTTGTAGGGAGTTGAGAAGTACTTTAAGATGATGGGGCTTATTGATGATGGGAGTAAAGTAAGGACGGTAGCTTTATACTTGAGGGATATGATAATGATTTAGTGGAGAAGAAGGGTGAATGAGATTACCTCTTGACATCTAAGGTTTACCCATATGTACCAATATAGTGCTTGACCCTCCTTTACCTCATTATATTTACTTCAATTACGGAGGGCAAGTGAGCCTTTTTCCTTCCTACTTTCCCAAGACTATTCCAAGCTCTTCTTATTTTAAGAGTGTTAATCGACATTATCACAATCTCCATAACATTTGGGAAGCTTAATTTCTTAGCTGGTTTCAACTTGACCAATTTGCTTATGGGAAGCCAACCTCGCCTTGAGAGAATACCTACCTCACAAATAAATCATCTGTTGACACCATTCATTTTACATTAAGCTCTAAGTTGAACACCCTTACTGCTATCTAAAGCATAAACCGTAACATTCTCCCCTACCTATATCTACAATTCCTTTAATGTGGGGGCAACACTTCACCACTACCATTCCCCTTAAGATCACCAATTCTATTCCTCCATTGCTGAACTCTATGCCAAGATCATCTCTGCTAGGACTCAAGGCTTCCGTAAGCATTCCCTTGCCTTTACCCTCTTCACTCGTCCTTTGAGACCACCTCTTATTAAGTGAACTAACAATAAGGACTGCCCATTAAAGTACATTCATTTTACTGAGGATTTGGGCATATTCTTGTTACAATATTGCTCATGACATAGTTACCTCTCTTTGGCAATGATGTCCTCTACCTAATGACTACTACTTCTCTCAAGCTTTACCTTCATGAGCTTAGTTGTCAATAAGAACTACCATTCTCATCAAGTACATCAGTTATTATTAGATGGCTCATCTAGGCTAGAACTTTATACTCATATACCAATTCATTACTTATAGAATTCCAATCTTTCTCCTTTTATAGTTCTACTAAGCCTTTTACTATAGTAATGGCTTTTGAAGCATTCTTTATCCCACGACACTCTAATTCTATCTTAACCCATGGTTTTAAATCATCCAAGAACATAACAAAAGTATCATCCAAGTTGAGGTCTAGTATCTCTAACATTAGTTCTGAGAATTCTTAAACATATTACTTCACATTACTCTATTGTTTGAGGTGCATAAGTTTGATTTTAGCTTCCCTCCTCATATTTTAAGGAGAGAATTGATCTCAAAACTCTATTACAAAGTTTAGCCATGATGTAATCTCATTCACCCTTCTTCTCTACCTAATCATTGTTGTATCCCTTAGGTATAAGGCTGCCACCTTTACTTTATTCCCATTTACTCCATTAGCAATAGTAGCCCGACATGCTGGCAACTAGTTCTTAAGGTCTTTGATCTCTTGCTGTAAAGCCAAGATGTAGTATCAGTTTTAGCTTCATATGCTTCTTCTTTAGCTTCAAGTGTACCTACCCTAATGTCAATGATACCTTCCTTTTCTTCAAGCTCCCCATCATGCTTCCTTAGTTCCTCCAAGGCTTGGTTCAAAGCTCCTTATAACTTACCTCAAAGTTCTTCCTCTAACCCATCCATAGTAGCACCATAGTCATCTAGTTACTCCATCGCTTTAGTAATGCTTAACTCAACCTTATCCATCCAAGTGATACGGGAATTCAATAAATCCTTACACCTAGCCTTCTACCTAGTCATTTGGTGCTCTCTTTAGTCAACTACCTCATCAATCATAGAGTTGTTGTTGTTCTCATATCCAAATGACAGCATTCTCCCTTCAAAAGCTTGCTCTATATAATTGTAGAAGGAGAAAGATTGGCATTCCATAAGTTATGGATGGGAAGAAGAGGAAGATATTGATGTTAGGAGATCTCTAAGTCTTCTAAGGGGAAAGAGGAGGATGGTAGATAAGAGAAGGATACAACAAACTAAGTGATATTTTTATGATGGACCACACCATACTCAGGATTATCAAAAAAAGGAATGGTTGGATGTTGTCCTTATAAACGACGGAATCGATGAAGACGGTAAGGATTAGCTTTGTATCCATCTTCTCTACACCATGAAGTCTCAAGATACAAAGGAAAGAAATAGGTTAACATATGTAGAGGCTAAAGTGGTTGGAAGGAAGATAAATGTTATGGTAGATACGAGAGCTTCACATTTATTCATTTCAAAGAGTACTACCTGGAGCTTGGGTTAAAGGTTGAATGGAGTAAAGCCTGACTTAAGATAGTTAACACCAAGGAACTCCCAACTTATAAGGTTGCTAAGAATATCATTGGAAATTAGCGAGGAAGGGAGAATATTGAAGTAGTCCCTATGGATGATTTTGAGTTTATTATTTACTTGGACTTCTTGGATAGGAATGACACTAACATTGTTCCCTAATCGAATTGAGTTTGCTAGCTCAATCAGGATTCTTAATGCATAGTCTACTAAGTAGGAAGACGAGATAGGTGACAAAGCTTATTACACTAATGCAAATGACAAGGGAAGAGGCAACACTAATGAAAAGAGATGGTTTGACTTTGGTAGGGGTGGTTGAGGAAAGAACAGTTGATGAGATTCTACAAAATTCAAAATCGGTAGAATTAGAAAAGTAGGATGAAGTCTCAACAACTAAGGTTAAGATTATAAAGGGCGAGGCACTATGTTGAGCTTCAAGAAGGAAGGTTACTGAGCCTTCTCACGATATGGGTACATATAGAGAACTAAGGTCAAGGTATCAAGTGGATCAAAATTTAATAAGGAAGCTATAATGCGAATGTCACTAGATTAGATGGGGGAGACTGTTGTAGACTAAGTTTCCAAGGCCTTAAAGATACACCTAGCATAAGCCTAACAATGAGAGACAAGATAAAGTAGACAATGGTAAGAGGTTCCCAAGGCCTATTAGGAGAGAACAGTCGAAGCCCAAACTTAAGGAAGATTCTAGAAACCGGAAGGTTTAAATAAGATCCTAAAGATGTTTAGATTTGATGTATAATAGTAAGTAGGATAGGTAAATATGATTCAATTGTTTACTAGATTAAATAAATCTAAGCCTCCTTTGTAAGGGGAAATTTGTATATATAAGGGGCTTCCCCCATTTGTACTTTCCCATACATTAAGTGAAATTTAGTTTATAGTCATAGTTTCTCTCTCAACTTGCTCTCTTACAAAATCTTTTGTGTTTGGTTTCCATGATGAATTTAGCTTTCCTTAGTATGGTTAGGAGTACTAAGTGTTATATGGGAGTGTTGACAGGAATTTACTTGTGATACACACTTCTTTTGACCCTTTAGGTTAAAAAATGCTAATGTAACCTATCAAGGACTATTGATAAAGATGTTTAAGCCTCAAATTCACTGAAATGTCAAAGTGCATGTCTATGATGTGATAATCAAGAGCAAGGAAGAAGATCAACACCTTACTAACCTCCATGAGACTTATGACATGTTAAGAAGGTATAACATGAGGCCAAACTTGTAAAAATGTGTTTTTAGAGCCATATGAACCAAGTTTTTAAGGTATATGGCAACCTAATGGGTCAATAAGGTAAACCCAAGGAAGATTGAAGCTATTAAAAATATGAAGTCCCTAAGCATGATAAAGGAAATCTAGGAATTAATAAGTCAAGTTGCCACCTTGAATAGATTTGTCTTGAAGAGTGTAGATAGATGTGATAAGTTTTTCAAAGTTTTGAAAAGCCATGAGTTTAAGTTGACTAATGAACGTGAGGTTACGTTCAAAGGGTTGAAGAATTTCATATCATCTCCACAATGCTTTTAAAACTCATTCCTAAGAGGAACTATTTCTGTATTTATCTATTAGCAGTCAAGATCTTTCTTTGGTACTAGTTTATAAAAAGTGAAAGGAACAGTAGTTGATTTACTATATGAGCCATGTCTAATAAGGCCCATAACAGCGGTACACCAAGATTGAAATGTTTATGTTAGCTATGGTGATATTAGCTAGGAAGTTGAAGCTGTGCTTTGAAGCTCATCAAATCATAATTCTTATAGATCAACCACTATGGCAAGCTTCGCAACGACATGATGCTTTAGGGAGAATGATGAAGTATGCTTTTGAATTGAGTGCCTATGGTGTCTAGTATAAACCCAAAACGACACTAATAGCACAAGTATTGGCAAACTTTGTAAATTAATTCACAAGTGAAGAGGATAATGTCAAGCTATTTGGAAAACTTATTTAGAATGGATGGCTCTTCGACACAATAAGGTAGTGGAGTAGGACTTGTTCTATAAGGGCCACATAATGTGAAAGTTCAATATGCATTGAAATTTGTATTCCCAGCAAGCAACAATAAGGACGAATATGAAGCCTTAATCATCATACTAAGATTGGCAAAATAAGTTGAAGTTGAGAAAATTGAAGTGTTCTTGAATTTAAGGAGACCATGTAGCCAAAGAGGAAGCAATGAGCAATTACTTAGTCATGGTATGAACTCTCATAGAGGAATTTTCATCCTTTACCATTTTAAAGTCCTAAGAATAAGAAATATCACCACTGATAAATAGTCAAAGTTAGCTAGTACATGATTTCTAGTCTTGAATGATAAACTCTTTATTAAGTATTTGCTAAGCAAAAGCTTGGAAGTATTGGGACAATGTTATAAAGTGTAACCTTGTCTGGAAGAAAAATCTTAAATGGATCCGTTCATCGAATATCTTAGAGATGGAGAACTTCCTCCTAACATGAAGGAAGCTCAAAGGCTTACGTATCAAGCAGCAAACTATACATGATTAATGGTGAGCTCTATAAGCATAGCTTAGTTATCCAAATCTTCATTGCCTTGCGCTTGTAGAGGCATAGCAAGTTCTTTTTAATTTACATACATAAGTATGTAGTAGCCATGTTAAGATTTAGATACTATAAATTTAAGCATTGAGACTAAAGAGCATAGTTTGGCAGTGCTCACAATGTCAAAAGCATGAAGTTTTAAGCCATGCACCATCTAGCAAGCTACATAGCTTAACTAACCCTTGGCCTTTCACTCAATGGGGGTTTGATACACTTAAACCTTTCCCTAAGGTTAGCGAACAGTGGTAGTTCATAATAGTTGCAATAGAATATTTTACCAAGTAAGTTGAAGCCGAGGTAATGGCAAAGATAATTGAGTAGAAGGTTAAATAATTTGTGTCAAATTTTTTTTATCTTGGCAAGATTTGGGGTCCTTTACATGATTATCACTAACAACATTTCATAGTTCAACAATGACAATTTTCAAGGTTTTTATGACAAGCATGGCATTTGACCGAGTCATACTATGGTTGCTCACCCCCAAATGAGTGGGTAAGTGGAAGCTGTCAACAAAACCATATTATAGGGCTTGAAGTAAAGAGTTGATCAAGCAAAGGGGAAATGGGTTGACAAGCTCCCTTATATTTTATGGGGATATTTGACCACCCATTGAACATCAATAGGGGAAATAATATGATTCGATGTATGAAGTGAATAGAACCATGAATGGGAATTTGAAGTTTAATAGGTTAGGAGAAAATAGAAAAAGGAATGTAGATGGATATCACATACCCAGACATAAACGCAATCAGGGGTTAGAGCTTGAAATGGGTTTTGATATGACTTATGAAAATAAAACCAAGGGTCAAGATTTCAAATAAGGGTTAGATGTAACTCACTAATTCACTCAATGAAGAGGTTCACCACAATCTCACAGAGAGGATTGATAAGAGCACAACAAGGATTAAAGAGGAATAGCACGCTCAATAATCACTTAAAAGGAGATACTCTTTGAAGTAAGCCCATTAGAGAAGTGTCTTTAAGAAATACTCTTGACAATTGTTAATAATTTGTTGTTTGCTACTTATAAAGTTACTATTTATAGTACATCCTAAAACCCTAGTGGCAAAAATGTAAATAGAGTACAAGGCCTTAGCCCTAAAGTAGGTTTACAACTAAAGTTATGGAAAATATTTACAAGTGTACAAAACTGTATGCTTAATAGGGAGGTCGGCATGCGGGTTATTTGAGCTGTTATAAATGAGACTGGCAATTGGATGCCTTGGTTTAAGTAGGAGCCACTAAAGTCCTATAGTGCTTAGCCGAGCTACCTATGTGTCACATCTCAACATAGCATAAGATGTACCATTACATAGGAATACCTGTTAGAAACTTGCTCAACCTACTCATTCATCAAAAGATAACATTTCTTACATGATAAAGGGGGTTACTACATCGGAGTTCAGTTGGATATTTTGTTGCAACTTATGTATAAAATATAATATTTACATCAAAATATGAACCAACTTTTTGCTTTCCCATATCATCTTCACAATAATAGGATTCTTGACTTAATACAAGTTCCATACAACAATCATTGACTATGACTCACACTCTGAGTATATATATCCCCCCTGAGTGTTGGGCCCTTCATAATGTAGTTAACTTGAGGATAAAACATTTTATCTCCTTAGCTACTGAAGCTGAGTGAGAGTAGATATCATACAATACAATATAAACAATATGATAGACAATATAGCATATCACAATTCAAACATCTCAATCATAGTCCACTGGTTCAACCTCACATATGCATTCGCCTAACCGGGCATTTAATGTTAGCAATGTAGCATGCTATGCTCATGTACATGGCATGCATTGGTATCAATATCCTATGCCCTCCAAACTTCTTCCAGTTAGTCAACATAACCAGGCAACTGGATACAACGTATAGGAACCTAAGGCAATAAAGAGCTGCCTAGGAGTAAGACCCCCACCAAATTGGACTATACACTGTAGTCTACTATTTTCAAAAAGGGCAACAAGGAATTGCCTGGCAATAAAACCCGTAACTTTACAAAATTAGATTACACACTATAGTTCACCGAATCATAGTGACAACACTGCCAAATTAGACCACATGCTATAGTGTACTAAATTTGACTATCAAAATAGTCACAATGTTCGGGCAATGCAATTTATATACTTCCAAAAACTTAGTTCATAAAGCCATGCTTTTTCCATGATCATTTAGAAGGCTCATTCTGAAATTTCTAACCCATAGGTCCCTTTTTATGCCATGATATGCAATAGCAACTCAAGAATATCAATCACTGCAATCCATCTTCTAGTTTTATTCAACCTAGTGAGTTTATTCTAGTTTTTTGAACTTTCGCTAGTGGAATTCTAGTATCTCACTTAAGGTTCACTTAGGTGAACACCTAGAAGATTAAGTTAACAATCACTCAACTTCCCTAGTTAACACAATTATTCGTAAGCAGAAATCATCGCCCAATATGGCAACATAATAGTTTAACCAAAATGCAGTTATCATCATTCAAAATCATCACATCAGCATCCATTATAGTAGCATATCAATTTACCCAAGATATACCCATATCCAATCAATATAGCATTAAACAACACATAGTGTTATGAGTAACAATATATCTACTCCAAGCATGGGTTAGATCTATATACCTATCCTTAGTAATAACACAAAGTCTTAAACTTCACAACGTGGTCTTTCCTTACATCTTACACCTATGAAAATATAACATAATCTTTAAATCAAGTATAGGTCAAACCTGAATTGTTACAAGTTTTCATTTTTACTTTTTTTAAACTTCAATTGATCATATTTTACTCATTTCTCATCTGATTCTAATAAACTTCATATCATCAAGATTGTTATTTTGAGTACTATTAATATATATTAAGAATAAAAACAAATCAATATTTTCATAAACCCAAAAATACCCTTTAATTACCAATTCAACTGTACATTATTATTACTTTGTAATTAATTCAAATAAATTCTAAATGTAAATTAAAAGTCATAAGATTCCTCATTCCTTAAGATGGTCAGCATTCATTATGTACTTAAAAATGAAAATCCTTTACACGTTTGACGAGTATGACATTAATACAAATTAGTATATCATATATTAGATTAATATATAGGTTTATATTAAGGAAATACATAATAAATAGTATATGAGCCTAATTAATTCCACAAAAAATTCAATAGACTCAAAAAAATATGTAGTTTAATTATTGACCATAAATTATACTAAATTAGTTATTATATATTTTTACAAAAATAGTGATTTTAACTCAAAATTAGCGAAAGTTAAGCGAACAAGTGAATTTAATCACAAGATAAAATTTAAATCTCCCAAACATCATTATGAACTTCCAGGAATATTAATACATAGGGCTCATTGTTTGATTTTGTTAAAAACCAATTAATTACATAAAACAACGAAAATCCAAAATAATTATAATAAATAGTAAACATGATTATTTTTAAAAATTCTTGTTACTACAATTAAATAAATATATTTAGTATATCACGTATAAATTTTCAAGTTGAAAGAACATTATTTACTATTTCTGAAATTTAATTCAATTTTCGTCCAAACAGAGCCATTTCTTAAGAAACTTATATTTCCAATAATTATTTCACTAAAATAAAATGACTAAATTAATCTACATATAAAATAACTCCAAAAAATCAAGTTTCATAATTAAATAGTATAATTTGATATTTTTGAAAAATTATAAAGTTTCGGCCGAAAATTTGGTTCACTTAAACTGGCCACCTTTGGCTACCTAACTTTTGTGGAACACCCCCTTTGGTGTTGCTTTCCTTGACTACAAAAGGCCACCACAACTTGACACTAATAGCCTATTGAATTGACCTGATGAAATTCGATGCCCTATTTTTTATCTAATTTTCTTATTTTTTTTATTTGTTTCGAAATTTTTTTGTGTGAGTTTCTATTTTTTTTAGACTTCCAAAATGTTTTTTTTTTAAGTGTATAAGGCCTATGTATATTTTCTAATTGAATAAGAATTTGTAAAAATTAGACATATGGCTTACACCACATGGCATTTTCTTATTTTTCTAAGGCATGAGTTGTCATTTCCTTATTATTTACCTTTTGACTCATCAATCTAATTTAATCCTTTGCTGCTATATCATGGGATGACTCATCCATGCATTTTTTTTAATTAATTTTCCAATTTTTCATATTTATTTACCTTATTTTAATCATAATTTCTTATTATATATGTATATTTAATACAAATAATGCATATTCTATGTTAATACATGTATATTCTGTATAATTCAACTTCATTTATTATTTTTGTAAGTTAATTAACTTAACTCTAATATTTCGCTATATCTAAAATCACGAATTTCTCATTTTCGATAATTATCGACCTTTAGTGATAAATTGACATTTTTCTTAAATTAATATTTTATATAGCTTATTTTAAGAAATTGAATTTACTTAAATTACTTCATCAAACATTTTTAACTTTACTGTGATGTTTGAAATAAAGCCGATAACTTAGCCCGGTGCCTTATATTTAAGGGCTTGGATTCTATCGCTATTGAACTAGCTTGAAATCCTAAGGTATTACACTTTGAGGTTGACCCAGAATCATTGAGCTCTATAATTGCTCGGTACTAGACTTCCAGTACCATATTAAGCTGGTTTTTGGACTCAAGACCTCAGCTTTCTAGTCTTTCATCTTCTCAGCAGCTAGTAAGGCTATTGTTGAGTTATTTCTCTTTCCCTTCTCGACCTCTTGGAATCAATTTAGCCTTAGATAGGGCAAGTTTACCTCGACTAAGGATAGGACAGCCTCTATTTGGAGTAAGTTGGTCTTACCTTGTAATATGTTGGCTTCGGCTTGCAATAAGCCTGCCTTAGCCTAGAGATTATCATAAGCTGATTGTTATTATCACCATAAGCCAGAAAAGAAGTAGTCTTTGACCTTACGCAATGATTATGGGCCTAAATGCTGAACAGGCTCCTCTTTTCTTTGCTTTTCATTATGGGCTTTGGGCTACTTTGAACCTCCTTAACACTCACAGAGGTCAAGTAGTAGCACTTCTCATCCTTCCAAACCGTGTAAGTATTGAAGAAGCCATCATGGATCACTTTCTAGCCATACTCCTAAGGTCGTTCAAGAATTAAATTGGTTACATTCATAGGCACCACATCTAAGTCAATCCCATCCTTATACTATCTTGCCTTGAATGCTATCCGAGCTCTCTTATACATATGGACCATACCCTTATTATTAAACCACTTCAGTCCCTATAGTTAGGGGTACAGATAGGTTAATGGTTTCATTCTTATGATCAGCTCAACAGAAATGATGTTGGTGCAACTACCTCCATCAACAACTAGGGAATAGTTCTTCTCATTCACCAAACATTGGATCTAGAATAAGTTTCCCCTTTGACTAAGGTCTTCTTTTAGGTAGGCTTATCAGCTTATCATGGCTAAGAGTCCATCCATATCTAGATAGAAATTCACCTCTTCTAACTTGCTTTCCAAGATGTTATCACTTTAACTCTCTACTTGAGCATTAGGTCCTTCGCCCTTTAAGATCATGACCCTCTTATTCAGACATCAAGGGGCAATATGTCTATAACCCAAACACTTAAAGATCTTAACTTCCCGAGTCATGGTACCGAACACTCTCTCCTACTATACATTCTTAGTCTTAGCCTGGTTGGGTCAATTAGACTCTCCTTTCTCTACCTTCTTCTCTAGTTTTTTCTTCTCATCATACCTTTCAAGCTTCAGGCTACCATATTGAGGTCGGCTTGTCGACCTTTGGTGCTTCCTTCTCCTTTGTCTCTTTACCCTTAATGCTAAATTGATTGGCTAGTCTAATGAGTTGAATGGTTGCTATTTGACCACGTTAGCAATATCATCTTAGAGCCTACTTTGGAACCTTGCAATAATGTGGTCCTAGGGCTCGATAACCTCACATCTGGTCATTAAGGTCTCAAAATCTTGTAAGTACTCTTTAACAATGTTTCGACATTACCTCAGGTGTTGGAAAGTATGGAGCAGCTCTTGCTTGAAGTAGGTTGGTACAAAGCGTTGGTTCATCAATCACTTCATAAGCCTCCAAGTTCTAATCAACTCTTATCCTTCGGTGTCTTGCTTAGCAATGAACTTATCCCACCAAAGATTTGCATATTCAACAAGGAACAATAAGCCTAACTTAACTTTTGTCCAATCATTGCACTCACAACATTTAAATAACTTCTCTACTTAAGGAACCCAATCAAGAAACTCTTCAAGTCAACTACTACTATTGAGGGTTAGCAACTTAAGCTTAATATTGTCAAGTCCTCAATTGAGTGCACAAGGCTCATCCCTTATATTCTGAATTGGTCAGTTCACCTTGAATTGGCTACTTTTGGTAGAGCTTTTCTTAGCCAAATCTCTTCTCGTCCATGGCTCCCTTCTTTAAGCTCTTTGTTTCACCTCGAAGTCAATACTCCTATCATTGCTTCTCCTTTTCTCAAGTTGGCGTTCTCTTCTCATCGACTCAGTAGCTCTTTTAAGCTATCATTCATCATTAATAAGATCATTGGAGTCACTTCCACTAGTTGGTGCTCGGTCTCTTCTTTTACCTCGGCTAACACACCTATAGCCTCTAACTAAACTAGTAAGCTCTTGGATAGAATTAGTGAGATTTTGAATCTAATATTCTAGATCATCAACTCATTACCTTAAAATTCCACGAGGACTATTACCATTGATGTTCATACTATCTTCAGACATTCTTGTCCTTATAGTGATTCTACTAAGAGATTTTAACAAACACACAATACACTCAAGTTGACTTAGAATCAACCTAAAAATAATTCTAAAAAGGCTTTTACTAACAAAATACAATTAACAGTAGCCTAGAGATTACTTTTACTCAATTTCTACAGCTACCCATAATTGACAAACACTACTACAACTAGAAACAGCTACTAAAATTACTACAACTCAACTTAACAACCTAGTACAAATAGCATAATACAATGACTACTAAGAACATAAAAAATACACTACATTAGATAATGATGATTAACAAAAATGTTCAAATCACAAATTAAACTTTAAAGAACACTATCATACTTGTCTCGACAAAGCTCTAATACCAAGATGATATGATTTAGAGTATGCAGCGAACATGAACTATGAATTGGTATTCGAAATTCAATGGGTATGGAGAAAAGAGGAAATGGAATAGGGGTTTGAATGCAAATGTAGATGGATATTACATACCAAGATACAAATACAATCAGGGGTTGAGCTCTAAATGGGTTTTGATACAACTCATGAAAGCCAAACCAAGGCTTAGGGTTTCAAATGAAGGTTAGATGCGACCTACTAACTTGCTCAAAGAAAAGGTTCAGCACAATCTCATAGACAAGATTAATAAGAACACAACAAGGATTAAAGAGGAATAGCGTGCTTAATAATCACTCAAAAGGAGATAAGCTTTAAATCAAGCTCATGAGAGTAGTGTCTTTAAGAAATACTCTCAACAATTGTTAATTATCTGTTGTCTGCTACTTACAAAGTTACTATTTATAGTACATCCCAAAACCTTAGTGGAAAAAATATAAATAGAGTATAAGGCCTTAAACCCTAAAATAGGTTAACAACTAAAGTTAAGAAAAATATTTACGAGTCTACAAAGCTGTGTACTTAATAGGGAGGTTGGCATGTGGGTTATCTAAGCTGTTATAGAATGAGTAGTGTCCAAACTGAATGATATGGCAGTTGGATGACTTGGTTCTAATAGGAGTTGATGAAGTCCTATAATGCTTAACCAAGTTGCCTATGAGGTCGGCCTAGAGTCACCGAGCTCTAGAATTGGTCTGCCTTGTACTTCTTGTGTCGTGTCGAGCTAGTCTTTTGACTTTAGACCTTAGCTCTCTAGTCTCTTATCTTATCGGCTGCCTCTAAGTTATTTTTCTTTCCCTTCTTGACCTCTTGGTATCAATTCGACCTCGGATGGGGCAAGCTAGCCTGGCTAAGGATAGGTTGGCCTTTACTTAGAGTAGGTTAGTCTTGGCATGCAACAGATCAACCTCGACTTGCAATAGGTCATCCTTGGCTTAGAGATCATCGTAGGTTGATTCCTCTCATCAACCCCCACTTAGATTAGCATTTAGGTTAAAGGTTGTCCCGCCGATCCATTTAGAATTACCTAATTTGCTATGCAAAGGTTTGACATCATGGAAAATTAGGTTAACCTAATAGACAATCTTTATACCATTAAGCAAATCTGAGACATCACTAGAGCGAAGGATACCACTTATTAGCATAGGGCAGCATGATATTATAATCAGAAAGTTAAGCATAAAGTCTTCCGACCTAGATTTGATTAGCAAGAAGATGGAAGCAGCATGCATGCAAAACAATCAAGGGAAAATTGCACCTAATTGGGAAGACCCAGTACTAATCCAAAAGATTTTAAGGAATGGAGCCTACAAATTAAAGAGGTTAGATAGGCAAGCCATCCCTCAAGCGTTCAATGTAGAGAATTTAAAACTATATTTTGAATAGTTGTGTTTGATTTCTTGTTCTAAGAATGTTGATCTCATGTTTTTAGCATTTAACACTTATTTTAGAACTATGTAAGGCGATAGCCCTTATTGTAATGAAATGAAAAGTTTGTTCTCTAATTTATTGCATAGCACTACATTGATGCTATTAGTTAATCCTGATCAATTTATGATTAACAGATAACGTAGTTCAAGCCTATACGAGCTAATTTTAATAAAGTTCTAACCTAATACAATTAATAAACTTAAGAAGTTTCGACCTTATAGGTTCAATGAGATTAAATAGTTTTAAGAAGTTCTAACCTAACATGGCTAATAGACTCAGCTAATCTTGGTAAACTTTAATCTAGTTTTTTTAACGAACCTAAAAAGCTATAATAAGTTCTTATGCAATTGATTAATGAACTTCTTCTATCCACACCTATAAGGGTTAACGAATAGATGACTATTACCCTAATTGAAACAAGGATTCCAACGTAAATCATTGGAAGCCTTCTTAGGCAAATTTCATAATTCAATATTCAATGAATGAAATAAAACGTACCAAAGCTAGACATGCAAATATGTCAATAAGAAAATTAAAATAAATGCAATTACTACAATAAAAAAGGTAGGCATCCTAACCTGATGAAGTTCAAATCATAAACAAACAATCAATTAGATGATTGATCAGCAATGTTCTCCTTAATGGCATGAAGTGAGTTAGGATCTTAGTTGGCATAAATCACTTTGATTAGAGCAGGATTAACTTCTTTTGGTATAGGGTCTTTAGAAGGCTATGTGTTTTCAGTAGTAGCAAGGAGATCACCATCTTACCTTTAGTCATCATCTCCTTCCTCAACATTGACATCTTCTTCATCAATACTACTACCCCCATCATTTTCAATGTTAGCAAAGTAGAGGCAAGAAAGTTCATAATCAAGATGGACCCTTAGCACTTATTCCCTAACAAGATGTACCCCTTTCAATAACTTTCCTTACAGTAACCTTTCGTATTGTTTGCTTGGTGTAACGATCTCTAAAGCTTCCTCTACAAAAAAGTTTCACCTTGGAAGCTTGCTCTAACTTGGCGACCTACGCTTTAAGATTAGATTTGTTAATCTCTAAGTTTTTTATCTAAGCTCTTAGCTTATCCTCTTCTTCACACATTGAGACAATGGCCTAGCCTAGGCTCTCACATTTTTCCTTTCTTTCTCAAAGCTAATCCTTTAATTCTTAGGTCTTCATAAACAGCTCATCATTTTGAGCTTTTAAAGTTAGGTGCTCTTCAAACACCTCCTTATAAGCTCTTTACTTAGACTTGAGCTACACCTTCAACTTTTTAGCTTCTATTTCAGCCTTAATTCTTACATTCTTTGCCACAATAGTTTATGCTTTAAACGTATTGTAAGCCTCCTTAACCTTATAGATAGAAAATGATAAAACGATTAGCCTCCAACACTACATATGACAAAGAGAGCAAACACAATATTTTTCTTCCTCATCTCTTCCTCAACCTCATCAATGGTTGTCATAACATGCTTGCTCACCTACAAAAGTAAAGACAAAAGATCAACAACTATGTGAGTATTGCAAATTCCCTGCCCTTCCTTTTCTTTGATCAAGGTCAACTCTAATAACATCGAACAAGCAACAATAGGGCTTAGTTAGGCAGTTTTGGAAACAATATCAAGAATAGTCACTTGGTCTAGATCTTTAGTTGGTTTCTCGATAGTAGTCTCCTTTGGTTTAGATAACATCTTCCGTTGCATGACTTTAGAAACATTCTCCTACTGTAGAACCAATTCTTTCTCAGTAACCTATATTTCGATGGTTTGTTGAACTTCATCTTGCTTAACTACAACTTTTGCAACTCGCTCATTAAGGTTCTTCTACATGGCCTTTGTCTAAGCCAACAATTTTCTTTGGTCCACCTAACCTACATCCATCTATGTAGAAAAGGAAATTATTAAATTGAGAGAATACTTATAACAAAAAACTCATAAGATCATGTCGAGCAAAGCTTAAAGGTTTAAGGTCCCGCCATGAATTGTCTCGATCAATCCCTTACTATCTACTCTGTTTAGCATGACAAGAAAAATGGGTTATATCTTCCTCCTCATAAGAAAAGACCTACTCTCCATCCTCATAGCGCTAAATGATTCTCTCAGCATCCTAATAAAGTATCTTATTATGCTGCTTGTCTTGAATTTTCTTTGTGGCAACAGCATCATTTGGAAATAACTTTATGCCCTTAATCCTAATGAGTTTAGACCATCTACTCTAAAAGTCAAGATTCACCTTCGACCTAATTGCTTATCATGCTAATGGTGGATCTTAGATTCCAAACCATCCATGAACTTTTAACCATACTAAGCAGCTACATAAAACGAACAATCTGTTTGTTGTTTTATTGTAAAAAAGTACCTAAAAAGTTGTATGGTAGGCCTTACCTCAAGCTCCTCACAAATCATCTCAAATGCAACTAAATCTTATAAGTATTTAGGGAAAACATGCTCAGTGCCACTCGAAAATAATTGAAAAATGCTTTTGGAGATAAAAAAAAAGAGGCAAATGTAAGTCAAACTCAAAGGACTTAATGTACACATGCAGCTTACAGTCGGTAGAAAAATAGACCCTGTCATCTTTCCTCAACCCATGCAATTTCCACTCTGTAAGAAGGTCCTCAAAATATCTATTATACTTGGCTACAACTCCTCTAACAGAACTACTCTCAACTCCATCAAGTGTATCAATATCGTATACAACATCGTTATTAAGGTACCTTATAGCCATCCTATCCTCTCCATCATTAAGGTAAACATCTATTAGTAATGCATCAATACAAGCTAACTTCTCATACCCTTCCATGGCATTATCAATCGAGCTACTAAACGTCAAGGCTAACTTAATATCTTCATGGGGAGGAAAAGAAGTAGCCTCGAAGTTGTCTAAATTACAATAGATTTTACTTCTACCCATACCTAATCAATCTAAAGAGCTTGAGAATTTTTTGAAGAATTTGAGGAAAGAAAAGAATGAGAAGAAGAGAATGCTATGAAGCAATGGCATTTTTTTATGATGAACAATTGGAAAAGTTTAGTCTTTTGCTTTTGAAGGTTTTTATAAGAATAAATGGGACATAATCTACTTTCTTAGGAACTAAAGGTAGTTTTCAAGATTCGAATGTGATTTGATTGTGAAGCGTTGATGAAGGACATGTGTACACTGAGAAAATTTAACAAATGTAGTGTAGCTAGTAGTTACAAAGCATGCAGGGTAGTGATGGTCGATTTGACAACTATCATGTGCATGTACATAACAAAAGAATAGGTAGAAAAATAAAGGGTCATAACCTTTGGGTTGACAGCTTATGCGACATCTAATGGTGAATAAAGAATAAAAATGATGATGAAGTGTCTACAGATAGCTTAGCATCTTTGCTTAGTAAGTATATGACTTAACAAAAAGCATAAGCTTGAATGCTTGCCTACTCGTCTAACATGTTAAAGATACTTTTTGTTCACTCCTATACTTAAATCTTCGACCATAGTAATTGAGGAGCAAGTGATGTTAGTGAATTTTCATCCTCCTTAGTGACTGTTCAACGATCTATCAATCAAGTTTCATACTCTGACAACCTAGTTCAACTTTACTATGACTGCATTGCTGGCTTAATCTAACAACTAGGAAGACTCTAAGCTTAGCCATTGAATGGGCTAGATAGCCTAGTCTACATTGGTTAAACATTTGAATTTAAAGGAAGGGTTTGAAAAGTTTAGCAACTGCTAGCCCTTAACCCTACAACTACCCACTTCCCATGACATTCGATACATGACTAAATTAGGAGGTTGCTATGTATCTTAGGCAGTCCAACTGTCTAACACTTAGTTATCAGCCAAAGACCTATAAAAATGAGAACACGATTGCCATAAGAACTCTTTACACACTTTCACTACTTATTTACATACTTAACCCTATGAATACTCAAACAAACTTTGACTTAAGTATCGAAGTGGCTATGCTTGACTAGCCCTAATACACTTAAAGCCTAAGTTGTTTTTCTATTTCAAGAATTATTACATGGTATAGATTTCAACTAACAACAATAAGTATGCATTGTAAATTGCAGAAAAGAAGAAATTGTTAAAGTAGGGTTTAAGAAAATGAGATATGAGAGAGAGAATAACTAACCACCCGAGAGCAATAATGCAATCAATTTGTGGAGAACATATGAAAACCCAATTGAAGGAAAGAAAAGACGAACTTGAAAAATCAAACAAGAAAAGGGATGTAATTTACAAATTTGACTACTAAACTAGAAAAATTAAACTAGTAGCTTAACTATATCTATACACAAATTAAACTACAAAATTAAAAAAAAAATGACAAATTTATAAAGAAGTCACTTTGAGAAAAATCTATACCCATTTCTTGAGACTATGAGTTACCAAACAAAAGCACGCATTACAGATATATAGAAAAGTTTGAGTAAACCAATGCAGGAGGCTCTAGCTTTCTTTTTCCTTCCATAAAGCAATAAGGAATTATGTAGTTGCAATCTTATGGTAGTTGTAACAAAAAACACAACATACCTAATATTTGTTAACCCAAAAAGATTCCATCTTTCACACATGCACAATCAAGAGCACAAAAATAGATAAATAACTAGTATAAAAGATAATTTTATGAGTTTAGGGGTAGCAAAAAGCAAGTAATGCTTCACTAGGAAGGTAAGATAGAGTGGAGTGGAGTTTTCACATCATTTTCACAACTTTTATTCAAAAATAAAGGTATTTACTTACCAAAAAAAAACCCCAATTTCACTAAAAGATCATAACTTTACTAATAAAGAAACAATTCAATAGAAAAGGAAACAAAACCAATGGTTGAGTTTGACTTAGGGAAGAAATTACCTGAGCAAATGGATAACCTACAAAACAAACTGAGTTCTTCAAATCAAAATCGACAAAAGGAAGATTTTAGGGTTAGGGTTCTAGAGAAGGAGATGGGTAGGGAGGGACAAAGAGAGTGAGGGACTAATCGTAGAATTGCAATCATGGAAGGGGAACCATCTAGCAAACTAGAGAGAGAGCAAGAAAGAAAGAGGAGGGAGAAAGGAATGGTGGTTTTTCATTTGGGAAAGAGAAAGTTTTTTATGGAATAGGGCTATTTTTCGAATTTCGATTGGGATTTGTAATTTTTTTTTTTCAAGTTTCTTTTCATTTGATTATTTTAATGATTAGTTTTTTGACTCATATTATAAGCGGAGATTTTTCATATTAATTTGGTAATCTTACTTAAAAAAAAAAAACTTGCAAATTAAACCATACATTTTATATTATATTTCCTTTGACCACAAACAAAGATAATAATATATTGGGGTAATGTTTAACGAACATCGCTAAAATATATATGATTGGTCCATGTCTACAAAATTTGCAATTGTCACCTGACATAAAAATTATTCACTTTATCCACTTTCACTTGCCCTAAATCTACATAAAGTGTTTCATTAGTAGAGTGATAAAGATATGCCCCTATTGAGTTAAACTAACTTCACATCATAGAATGAAATACTCTATAAGAAAAACACTTTATTCAAATAGCTTATGTCCATTACAAACTTCAAAGTGAAAATAAATGTAGGAACCAAAATTCTTTTCTACTTATAACACCATCTCTTTAAGCATTTATAAGTAGCCCATTTAATTGAATTAATCTCTTGGAAATATGCCCAACTTCTTTACATGGTGAGCCACTTTTATTGAATGGTAGTAGTAGATCTACAATGTCTGACGTTAGAGGTTGTTTGTTCAATATTCCTTCATAACTTAAGGATGGGATGCCACTACCAATAGACCCATTAGCCTTTAGAAAGTCAAGCTAGATAATTTTTACATTAATTAAATCTTGTACCTTATATTTCAATTTCTAGCAATTCTCTATGGAATGCCCAACTTAGCCCATATGATATTCATACCATTTGTTAAGGTCATAATCCCTCGGCTTGTAATTCTTTATAAGGAGATCACATGCTAGTAACCCTGCTTCTCTTAGTTGCTTGAACACTTATGCCATTGGAATCTTGAATTATGTAAGTTACCTCATCCTGCTTTAGATGGGTTTGTCTTAGTTTTAGGCTTTCCTAATTGGTCTATTTGTACCTAACTCCTCTTTCCCTATATCATCTTCATGCTTAGGCAGTAATGTGATCCTCTTTCCCAATCTTGAACTATGTGAGTTCCATTTCTATACCTATTGGTTTTTCTTCTAACATTGCTAGCTTTTTTTTTCTAAGGTTGCAACCCTTTTTTTCTAGACCTTGGTAACAATATGCCCCCTGACTTGATCGTTCAAATCTATTTTTGGAAACTTTTCCAAACCTTGTATCATGTTGATAATAGTTTGTATATAGACATTATGCTGTAGACTCTTAATGAAGTTTAACTAGACCAATTTTGTGTCTATCAAGTCTTAGATTCCGTTTTTCAACTCTTAGCAATTATCAATAGCATGCCCCCATAACCTATGTGGTACTCACATTATGTATTAGGGTTGCATTTTTTAGGTCTGTACCATGGCATTAGAGTCTTGTGATGCAATATAACTTCTTCTCTCAAGCAACAATAGACCAAAGACATAAGAATTGGAATTTGAGAGAACTTCCTTTTAAGTGTTTTCAACCCTTACTTATTTTTCCTATGCTTTGGTCTAATGATTAGGGCATTAGACTCGCATATAGTCAAATGGGCCATTGTAGTGTTCACAATGACTTTTGAATCCAATAAGGCTGATATCTTCCTTATTAATCTTCCTATTATAATGGCATCTTTAATGCAACTAACAGGTAAGACTATGTTTGCAAATGTAGAGACAATATGGCTTAAGAGGTGTTTATAATAAGGTTTACCTAATATGTGGATGAATACATTGATTAGTTCATTTTTTGGAAAATGTACTGTGACTTAAGCTACTATAGATCTCCATCTCTAGGCATACTATTTAAAGGACTCGATTGGCTTCATTTTCACGTTACTTAAGTCCATTAATGTGGGAGTGACTTCTTCATTGAACTTATAGTACAAATAAAAGACCTTGGCTAATTTATCCCATGTATCAAACTTAACTAAGTCTTGTTAGGCATACCATATTAATGCTAGCCCAATTAGGCTATCTTGAAAAGTCTAAATCATCAACTACTTATGCTTAGTGAATTAGGCAATCTTATGAACATAAAGCCTAAGGTGGAGCTTAGGGCAACTTATTCCATCATATTTTTTAAGATCTGGTACCTTAAGCTTCGTAGGTAACTTGTGGTCTTCAAAACTACAAACATTGCCCAAGCTTATATTAGTTTGCTCATTGTGACCCTCTAAAGCTCCGATTTTCTCTTCAATTTTTTGAAAGATTTCTTCCTCCATTTTCATCAATTTATACTCTAATTTTTTTCCTTAGGCCTTTGTTGCTGTTGTTAGGTTCATGAACTTGCAATTCTTTAGACTAGTCTACTAGAGATGGTTTGTCAATGGGCACTTAGGCTCAGGTATGGGCCATGGTCTCGACCTTTTTTCACAAAAATGCTCAAAAACTGTTATGTTATGGCTATCCTCTATTTAGAAGCTTCAGATATTTGAGCTTTAAAAGTGAGTAATTATGGCCTCTAGGTTAGGTTAGACCACTTAAAAGGAAATCTTTTAGATCTAGTAAGAATCCTTTCTTATTAGCAACATTGCATCCCCTTTTTTTTTCTTTTTTTTTTAATTTAAAAAACCTCTCCTTTGTTTTTAACTTTTGTTGAAAATCATTGCTTATTTTATTTAAGAGATAGTCTATACTAATATTGACAAATCTAGACTTATTACATAGATAAAAGGTTAAAGAAAATGGAAATAATGGGACTAACAATTGAGGACAAAAGATAGCAATTATATTACAAGGATGACATTGGAAGGTAGAAATTTAACTCTAAGAACTCTTAGAAGATGACAACTTAGACATATATTTCATCAACTTTAACATATATTTCTACTGACCAGCTTACTCCTCTACGTCATAATTGTTGTTTGTAAGAACAACACAGAATATATTCCTACTCTCTCCTACATGACATCTATGAATCAAATTGACTCCGTAAGTCGTCATGCTAATCTAGAGCCAGTTACATATCAAATTAACCAACTGATCATAGGTTACTCTAATCGATACCCCAACTACTGTCGTCGAGTACCAATCATAGCATACCCCATGTTCCCCTTCTACAATATTTCCTTTAGTATAGTAGACAACCCTCGCATTATCCATTCTGACATGTTTGTCACATCAACCTAATAAAATTCACAACACCGAAACAACCTACATCTTATATTTATAACCATACATTCATGAATAACCACTGACATGATAACTAAATTTATATACAGAAGCATGCTCCTCATGACAATTACTTAATTCTTGACTATATTTCATACAAAAACTAACTAACTCAATCGGTTGTAGTGGTACTAAATAAGTCTCCTCATATCACATATTACGAGTACGTATATGACAAACTAATGCGGACAATTTAGAATGTAAAAAAACTTGATAAATACAACAATGTACCGTGATATTTTCAATAACAATGCTATTTGACATAGTTACATGTTCATAAAACTGATCAAAAGATGAAAAAAAGTTTTGTTTTTATTAGTTGTCTTCTAAAGAGAGAAATTGAGGAGAGTGCATGTTTTTGGTATTGTTTTCGAAAATTTTTTTCAAGGATGTGTTGTATGCTGCATTGCCATGCAAAATCTTAACTAATTTGGAAAAAAAGAGGGTTCAAAATGGCAGTTCATGAAGAGAAGTGTGTGTTTGAATGTTTTAGAGAAAAAAAGAGTTTTATGTAAATGAATGGGAAGAGGAAGAAGTAGAGGCTTGGATGAGTTGATATTCCTGCTAAAGAGGTGAAACCAAAATCCTCTTGAAGAGGCGATTTTGGATTGCAATAGAAAATCGCCTCTTCAAGTTCAATCTAAAATCACCTCTTCACTACAATATTCCTAGGAATATTTTCCTAAGAACCATATTTTTTTACTTTTTATTTTTATTTTTTGCTATTTTTTTCCTTTTCCTGCTTTTATCACATTTTGAGCTTAATTTGGACATAAGCATTAACCATGGATTGAAGTTAATGAAAATTAAGTAGGAAAAAAGTCTTGGAGAAGACCATGGTTAGGGAGCATGCCATGGTGCTTACCAGTATTCTATAGGGCATGAATTTTCCATCTAATTCTAAGTTTTCCCTCGAAGTAGAATGTACAGCCCAACTCTACAGCCATATACCTAGGGCGTAGACTTGCAATATTTAGAGATTATTCTATTTTTATCATGTTTTCTTTATAAACTTAGCTCTATTCCTTACAAATAGATCCTCAAGCATAGGTTTTTGATGAGAGCCAGTTTAGGTAGAGTTGTAAGACTAAAATTGTATTAGGCGTCTCTCAATTCACTTCTTCTTTTCTTTTAACTATATAGTTTATTTGAATCATTCTTAGTAAATTGTTATTGAAATTTAGTTTTTCTTGCAACAATTTTAGGAGTCCTAAAATCACTTTTAGGTTAACCATACATGGATTTAGGGCCTTAAAAAAATTATCCAATTGAGCTCAAACTTTATGAACAGGTTAAAAAAGTTAATTGAAATGACCTTGTAAAGCTAGTTTTTAAAAATAATATCTTTAAAACTCAATTTTAGCCTTAAAAGTAAAATTATTCTATATAGCATAAAACTCGTTAGAACCCCTAAAACTGAGCCCAAACTCAATGAGAACTTAGCAATAAGTTATTTAAGCTATAGAAAAGAATAATATAGCATGATATACTATATGAATATAGGTGTATTTTTATGGATATACCCGGTATCACAACTTGGAGGGAGGTCAAGTCGTAGTAGTATCACCAAGTAATACATGAAGATCCTTGATCAAGGGCCTTCAGTATAGTACACGAGGCATCTAACAACTACAACCTTCTCCTAATAACTAACATTA
Source organism: Lumnitzera racemosa (assembly GCA_024138005.1). Classification (NCBI taxonomy): domain Eukaryota; kingdom Viridiplantae; phylum Streptophyta; class Magnoliopsida; order Myrtales; family Combretaceae; genus Lumnitzera; species Lumnitzera racemosa. Next base: position 67,670,564 of record JAMXBC010000007.1, on the reverse strand, counting down.
AGTAATAGTAAAGTATATAAATTAAAGTTAAACTATCTAATTAATTACTAGCATAACATAGATAAGTAGGAATATCAAGTTTTCCCTAAATTAGTCATAGATTACTAAGATAAATCATCATAGGTAGTCTAAGCTACTCAATAAGCAAAAAATACTTAACAATTGAGAATAAAGAGTGTCCAATAATAAATAAAGTGTTTGCTCGAGCTCTCTTCTTCTTCACATCCCATAATCCCAAACTAGTGCTACTAAACTTGGGCATCCTATGGCTTGACTTCAGCCACAAGTCCTATTGTAACAATAAATTGTAGGAGGTTAAACTCAACTACTTAGTCAACAACCTACTTACTCTACAACATGCAATAACAAGCAAGTTATTATTTAAGCATATGAATTCATGGTCAAACATATATAATGCAATAGTATATACAGTCTGCTGATAACTGTATACATCACAATTTTAACACCAACCATTGCTTGGGTTAAGAAGTATTTTAGCACATTAGGATCTTAGTATCCATGTCCAATCTAAAGTCTTTTGTTACTAATATCACCTTTAGCAGTAGACATGACACGGCCTCAAGTAGAAGGCAGCATTCCTTAGAGCTAAGTAGTTCTTAATGGTCGAGGTAGGAACATGTCACACGAAATACGTTGTATAATAACAATTTTTAATAAAGAAAGTACAATGTGGATCCAACTAAGCATGATCCCCCATTTTACTACATGATGTTGATGCCCATAATATCATGTTGTAGAATGCAATACGTGTCCAATTTAATTAGGATTTAAGTATTTATTAGCTCCGATTCATGGGTGATCAATCATTATATATAGATACTCCAAGATCCTAAATTCTAATGCAACAAGCATATAATATTCATATCAACTTAGGATATTTTGCAAACAAGGTCAATCACATCAAGCATATACAATTTCCCGTTAATCCTAACATGTATAGATTTTAGTTATTGGATATAATTAAGTATTTTGCTAACTACAAGCATAAATAAGCAAAGTAAGGGGTGGTGTACTCACTCAGCCATGATGCTCAATAGTCCTAGTAATCCTCTACTATGTCCAAGTCAAAATCCTCATCCTATGAAGAAAATAATTAAGATCTATGAATATTCTATTTGCATCCATTAACAAGGCTTATTGCTCACTATTCTAGAGTTAGTTGCTTTCATAATTCAGACATATCTTTCACATTTTAACTCCGTTTTTGGTGATCTTATAGTCATTTTCATCATTTTCAAAAGTTCTTTCATTTAGTGAAGTTGTTGTTGAGTTTCTTGATTAGTAGGCTTTCTCTTTAGGCCCTACAAGGTCGTAAGCCCAAATGAGCAGTTGGGTCGCTTTAGGATTTAGGCCTAATTTTAGGCCTTAGGCTTAGTTTTTCACATGGGCTTTATACTTAATAATTTTAGGTCTTCTTTTAAGTAATTTAGATGGGCTTTTTTTTGCCCAACACCTTAAAATTTTTAAGTAGGCCTTAATGATACTCTTATAGGTCCGAATGGGTTTTTTACTAGGTTTAAGGCCCTAAATCACTAAGGGGCCTATGGTAAGTATCTTGAATGAGCTTTTGGGTTTTATGGGCCTTTTAAATAACTCTTCCTAAGGATTTTAACCTAGGGTTCAGATTTGGTCACTTAGCTACATGAGCTCTAAAATTAGCTTTTTTAGGCTTAATGTGTCAAATTAATATTTAAGGCCCTAGGTTTAAGCCCACTTATCTTTTTTGGACTTAAGCCCAACATGGGACTTAAGTTTAGCTCAGCTTTAACATGTTTATAGATGTAGTTATTATGGTTCTTAGGGTTATTAACACCATTCTTAAGCCAATAATCATTCATTAAGCTAGTTAGGGTTTTAAACATACTTTAGCTTACTTAACTTAATTAATTAAGTTCGAAACCATACTTAACACTAAATAAACATATCATTAAGCTAATAGACAAGAATTTCCAAATCTTGTGGGTTCATGAAAGTGGTGGTTGTGAGTTGTTCCTAGGGTCTAATCTTCCATTTTCATGCAACACTTGTTTTTTTTATGATATTTCTACTTTAGTAACCTATGTTTCCACTAATCTAAAACCATAATCACTTCATAAAAGTACGAGGAAATGTGTGTGAGAGGACATATATGGGGCAGCATGCAAGAAAAATAAAGATCCTACTAACCTACTTGATGATTTTCTACTAAAACCTACACTACTCTACATTACTTGGTCTATTAGTGCTATAACTTATAAACGTAGTTTTTCTTACACTAACCTTTTTTTACCCTTCTTGAAATACCTTATAACTTTTAGGGATTCGTTGTAAAATAAGTTTCAACAAAGAAAAACATTAGTATCTAGCATTATCTTATAAGAAAACTAAGAAAAACCTAGCTTAAGTACTTACCAAAGTAAAGTGTAGAAGCCTTCTTTGGTGGTTGTATGCTATGAGCTTAAGTGTATGATTAAGGGTATGAGTGTGTCAAAGGGTTATGGTGGAGTATGCGAGGCATGAGACTTGGTGTAGAGTGATGGTGGGGGAGTTATGGTGGCTAACGGTGTAGTGGATAGATGTGGCAAAGAGGTAAAGAGTGAAGGGGTTTATGGTTTGATTCCTTTACTTAAGTATTATTATTATGTTTAGGTGGTTCTAAGCACTATCCAAGTACTCCTTCATCCGATTTCGCTTTTGGGTTATCAAAATTTTATGGGGTTTATACCTAGTATATATAATAGTTACCCATAAATTAACCTAAAAACCTATATATAAATGTATATATAAGTGATAAATTCACAAAAAAAAAATAGAAAATATATCTTAAAAATAAAAGACGTGATAGATACATGATTTTATGCATGTAATTACACATTACATGTACCACATATATAGGATATATACATGTATATAAGTAAATATACTAAATTTTAATATAATATATATAAAATAATAATAATTAAATACAATATCAACAAAAACCCATCCAATTGTTGGAAATAACTTAGAAGTCAATAGCAAACCTCTATGGCAATAATATAGGCTAAGAAAGTGATGAACCAAAAATAATTTTCCAAAAATAAAATAACTCATGCTTAATTAAAAAAGAAAAAAAATAGATAGAATTAGAACAGTAATAAGAAAAATTAAAAACAAATTTTCAAAAAGGTAAATAAAAAATAGGGAGAAAATAGCACCCCTTACGTTTTTAGCCCAGACCACCACCGAACATTAAACCCCACTAGCCACTACCAATCTACCTACCACCCAACTCTACCAACATCTTCCCACCAACCATCAGCAACTATAGCATCAATAAACGGTTAGTCAAGTTTTTATCATGTTTTTCTTGTATTGTCTGAAAAATATCAAATAATTTCAAAAAATTATGAAAAAAAATGTTCTAAGGTTATTTTTAAGGGACTTTCATGCTATAATTTTATTTTTTCAAAATTATTAATATCCTTATATACTTACATAACGAATGTATTATTCACCTAAATTTTGAAATTTAAAATAAATATATCAAATGATATTGTTTCGAGCTTAAAATTTTTGTCTAAAATACATATTATATCAAGCCTATTGCTATGTAGCCTGATCATGATTTTAGATACATATAGTATTTATTACATTTTTTGGCCTTAAAAAAACCCCAAAATAGGGAAATTTGTAAAATAAGTTGATTTTAAGGGAAATAATTGATGAAATTAGGGTCTAATTAATTTTGAACATCTATAATGATGTCAAGACAAGTTGGAATTGAGTTGGTGTAAAAATCATATTATTTGCCAAATTAACCATAATTTTAAGGCAAAAATGTAATTTCACCAATATAAGCAATAAACTCGATTACATGAAACCAGTTATTGATTAAATTCTATATTTTTTTTTAGTTCATAGGAATTTTCATGGAATTTTCATGGAATTATTTGATTATCCATGCTCTTTATTATGAAATTTCCTAGCTAAATGGCTTAAAATAATGATTGGCATATATAATTAGTAATAATTAGTTAAAATATATTAATTATTTGATTAAATCTTGCTTTAATATACCTTAGCCAGTGTCCATTATTTTTATTATATTTCATACTATTATAAGCATCGACTTAAGATATATACATGCTAAGGGCAAATAGTATATAATTTATTACATTTTAACTTGAAATTCTATAAAATGTATTTTATTTATACACTATAAAATTGATATAGTATACCTTATCATATGGCTCTACCTATATACTAAGATTAGAAATGCCCTTTAGGAATTATTTTTTACGTAAAACATGTAATACATATTGTCAAGTTCAAACAAACTCAACGATACTGACCTTATTAAAATTGAGTAACTTTAACCATATATAGCAAGATATAATACTTGAAGTATTTATGTGAATGTCTATACATACTTTAGGAGTGTGTGCGTGTGTGTATGTATATATATATATATATATATATGTAAATATGTATGTATGACCGTAATAAGGATAAAATACTCATATAATTGTATAAGGATAACAAGTTTATGGCATATTCTAAGTATATGTAGTATGTGTATACGTATATAAAGCCACTTGATTAAATAACTATATAAATAATATCTCAACCAAGTTATAAGAATTAGGTAAAATCCTAATGTTTTCTTAAATGTTACAAAAATTGAATATGAGATTTCCTATATATAAGAGTTCCAAGTGAGTGAAGTACTAACATTTCAGACCTATTAGACTGAGCTTCAATACAGTAAGTAGGATTTGCGAAGATTGGAATATATGCTTGCTTGCGATTGTAAGTTGTTGGTTGTGCACATGCTACGCTTGTGCTTGGTTATTGAAATTCTAATTTGTAGTTAAGCTATATGATTTGCCGTATTGGATGACCTTGTTTGGTGTATTATAAATCAGTTGATCACCCTTGACTAAACTAATTGAAACTCAAACTAAAACTATAAATGGACATGTATTGCATCCTAATAGGGGACAATTATGTTTCTCTAGCTAAATTCCAATGCCTTGGATGAGGTTGTAGTGATCCGGCCCTTCCCTACCCTTAGTTGAACTAAGTTATAGAAGAGGAGGTTATGGTGAGATTGGGTTCATTAGGTTTGAAGGTAGTTGTAGGCAGAGTAAGACCTTCCTTTACATAAGCCTAGACTTAGTTGTAGGAGGGCCTCGTAACTTTTTATGATTAGCATTATAGCCATCATATTACAACTCCTCAACTTAAGTCAGAGTAGGTGAAATTTCTCTTACCACATAATGGACCATGTTACATCATAGAGATGATACATTGCTAGCTCACGCACTGCGTGTAATAATTGCTTGATAACTTGGTTGTACTATTTAGCTTGTATATATTTTTTGCCTCCTACCACTTACTAGGCTGTGGTTTGGTCACTCCCCTATAAGTTTTCTTGCAAAAATGAGGTATTTGGGCCTAAGTAAGGTAGAACTGATGAGGACTAGTTTTTTTTGGAACTTTTTGTCTTTTGTGGGATAAAGTAAATCATTTGGGTGATTTAGTTGGGTTCCTTTTTTTAAAGTCATATCACATACTTATATACTCTTATAAACACTTAATACTTAGCCTTATTATTAATATAAGTTTGTTGTGAATATAAATGCTAGTATATCTATGGATTTGTTAATGCTTCAAAATCGTTTATTGTATCAACCTTGTGTATATCAAGGATATGCTAGCAATTGAGTGGAAAATTTTTGGCATAAAGTTGATATACATGGCAAACTATTACAACTTGACAGCATTTGAAGCGTAACAGTTCTTAGTTGGTATCAGAAGAACCGTCTCTAAAGCGTCTAAGTTAAAATTTGATAAACCTTATAAGATAAGTGAGTATGGGTAGTAAAGGTTTAAACATAGGATTTCTATGTACATATATGATTATTAATAATTAAGAATAAGCAAACTATAACATAAACTTATCAATGTGCTAATTGTTGTTTTACTTAACAGGATTGTAGCACTCTATTTTGGAATGCTTAGATGATTTTCGAATGAAATGGGAAAAAAACTCATATAGATTATAAGATTAGGATACAGCATTTACTATTGGAAAATGTTTGTGACCATAGATGATATTATTGACAACTACATTAAGGGGTTATCCTATGGTCTATAGGATCACTAGTACCTTATGATCCTAGAGTTAGGACATCACTATGATTGATATATCGCAATTTCAGCCTTTAAGGATCAATACATGTAGAGATTGAGGATAATACCTATGATGATGCTAATCTTGTATTTCCTAACTAGAATAGAACTAGGTCGACCTTATCCTGTAGGTTTTGAGCAAGTCCCTTTAAGATTATTTTATATCCCTAGACTATATCTAGAAGGAATTGTAAACTGATCTCCTCGATCTCCCTATCCCTTACCTAAGGAGTATGATGTACTGATAGGAATCAACTTACGACAATCTCTAAGTTAAGGCTAACTTGTTGTAAGCCGGGGCCGATCTATTGTAAGCCAAGACCAACTTGTTCCAATAGAGGTTGATCTATCCTTAGCCAATGCTAACCTGCCCCATCCAAGGCTAAATTGATCATAGGAGGCTAAGAAAGGAAAGAGAAATAACTTGGCAATAACCTTATTGGCTATCGAAAAGACAAGAAACCAAACAACTAAGGTCCCAAGTCTAAAGACCAGCTTAGTACGGCATGAGAAGTTTGATGTCGATTAATCTAGAGCTTGAAAAGTCTAGGTCAACCTTATACATAGCTCAGCCAAGCACTATAGGACTTTAACGGTTCCTTTCCAAACAAGGGATCTAACTTTTAACCTCACTCAGTTTGGATCCGATTCATTCCAAGATAGCTTGGATGACCTATGTGCCGACCTCTTTGTTAAGTACACATTTTTGTACACTTGTAAATATTTTCCTTAACTTTAGTTATGGGCTTACTATAGGTTTTAAGGCTTTGTACTCTATTTATATTTTTTTCACTATGGTTTTAGGATGTACTATAAATAATAACTTTGTAAGTAGTAGACAACAGATTATTAACAATTGCTAAGAGTATTTCTTAAAAACACTTCTGTTGTGATCTTGCTTTAAAGCTTATCTCCTTTTGAGTGATTTTTAAGCATGCTATTCCCCTTAATCCTTGTTGTATTCTTATCAATCTTCTCTATGAAGTTATGATGAACCTCTTTGTTGAGCAAGTTAACGAGTTACATCAAACCCTCATTTAAAACCCTAATGTAAGCCCTTGAAATCGTATTTAGGATTACCAAACCTAAATTTAAGATCTTTGAAGAAACTTATTTGATTGAGCCTAAACTTCTCAGTTAGGATAAAAAAAGTTAGTCAAAGTGACCTAGTGAAGTTAGATTTCGAAAATAACAACCCAAAATCCCAATTTTACCCTTAAAAGTGTGATTATTTAATATAAAATAAAAATTATTGAAACCCTTAAAATCGAGCTCGGAATGCAACAAGGACTTAGATATTGATTAATTAAGTTATAAAAAAAAATAATATAGCATAATTTACTATATCAGTATACACTTTTTTTTTTATGAGTATACCTGTTATATATAATAATTATACCCATAAATAAACCCAAAATTATATAATTGTATATAATATGTGTTGAATTCATAAACATAAGTAGGAAATATATCTTAAAAACAAAAGACATATTAGAAACATAACTATATGTGTATAATTACACATTATGTGTGATACATACAAAGGATATACACATGTATATTAACAAATTTGCAAAATATCAGCATAATATATATAATACTATTAATTAAATTAAAAACCAACCAAAAGTTATCCAAATGTAGCCGAAAGGATATATCATTTTCATTAATTAATTTTATTATACGTAATGATATATTATATGTAGTAGAATACCTACATATATTATCAATATTTAATAACTTAACTTAACTTATATAATAAAACTATATTTTATTAAATAAGGAAAATAATAATATACTTTAGATATATAAATATATATTTATATATATAGTTGTTTAGCGAAATACATTTAGATAGAATCTTAACATTTTCGTTACTCTTATGAAAACTAAATTTTGATTTATATATATATATATATATATATATATAGGGTCTCCTAGTGAACAAAATGCTGAAGACATGAATCTTCTGCAGTAAACGTCTGAATAGGTAAGTTAGGATGGTAGTTTTACCACTTGCTGAGATATTATATTAAAGTATCTAAAAGCTTAAGAGTACTTTGATTGTAGTTGTAAATTAACTGTCTATACGTATGCCATGTGTGTGGTTGATATTCTAATTGTGACAGGAGTTAAACTCTTTGGCATGCGGTTCTACATGATTACTTCATTTTGTACTACTGTAAACTTGTTTGGCCACTCTTAAATGGAAGTAAGAGTGATTTGATTGCTAACTTAACTAGACATGCATTGTAATCATTAAGGGAACGTTTAGGAATGTCAAGACAAATACCAACTCCCTTCGATGAGGATAGCTAAAGTGGTCATTTCCCCATCCTCAGTCGAATTAAGTGATAGGCAAGGAGGTTGCGATAAGGGTGGAGGTTATAGTTCGAAGGCAGTTATGAGAGGAGGGTGTTCTCCATTACACAAGCTCAGGTTTGGTTTGATTTGAGTCATAATAGAACTCCTCAATCCAAGTTGAAGCAAATTTAATTTCTCTAACCTCATAATGGTCCGAATAACATTGTATGATGTTGTAAGTAATTAATTGCATTGCATTTCATCATAATCAATAAACTTATTGGTGATTTTATGGCACTTTTTTACCTTTATCCTACTTATTAAGCTAGTTATGCTCACATCCCCATAGACTTTTTGATGTGTCTCCAGGGTTGGAGACATAGAGAGGTACTACAACAAAGCAAATCGAAAGAAAACAAAGAAATTGTTAGCAAAGTTCGGGTAGCTACCGAATGGATATGATACACCACTTGATCCTACTTAGCTTACAATCCATCGAATATGACATACCGGTCCAAATTAAAGGGTAACTTTCCACTACTCCTTGTTAAAGGAAATATATAAGATTTGAATGATCATGAGAACACTAAGGTTGCTCAAGGTGAATAATCCTATATTAAAAGTTGAATGATCCTCATATATGAGAAAGTAGGGGTTTATATACCCATTTACTAGGGTTACTTTACATGTATGAAAAGACAAAAAGGTATTCTACACTAAGTTGCATAAGACATACTAAAATGGGTAAAAGAGATAAAGAATATTCAATACAGAAAAAAAAAAAGAAGAATCATTTTAGAACATTGTGATGGAAGATATGTATCACTTGGTGGCTAGACATCAAGGATATGATATAACGTAGGCAAGAGTAAGAATGCGTTATAGTCAGGTGTCGACCTGATCTAGATTAGGTCAAGGGCCAATTAGTTTGGTTAGGAAGTTAGCTGAATTGGAGTTAAGCACTAGTGGTTAGTTGGAGAGCTTGGCTCAGTTCGGCTCGGCCCGGCTAGCCTTTCTTAGGTTACCTTCTTGGTTAAGACTTTGTAGCTGGGCAAGAGAATGTTAGATACACGTGAGGATTTAATAAATAGGTCGGCTAGAGATTGGATCAGGATAAGAGTCCCTATCTCAGCTATGGCTTAAAGCTAGTATTTTTCGTGCAAGCCCTTGAAGTCCTCGAGCTTAGCTTCTTGTGATCGGTCTAAGAGGTTGATTCCTATCATTTGCTTAGGGGTTAGAAAGATTTTTCATCAAATCTAAAGCAATTTTTGCTCATTCTTCTGGGGTGCTCGTAGTGTCTTCTTCTGTTGGTTGATGGGAAATTAGATTAGACACATTGAAGGTAGAGGAGATACCATAGTTATCAAGCAACTCAATTTAGTAAGCATTGCGATTGATCTTCTTCAAGACCTTGAATGGGATGTTAACTTAAGGAGATAGTTTGCTTTGTCTTAAGTATGGGAATCGCTCTTGATTGAGGTAAATCCATACTAAGTCTCCTGGTTGGAATGAAACAGTTTGGTAGCCTCAGCTACTAATCTCTTGCCATTTCTAATTGAATTTGGCAATCTTCTTTGTTATGGACTGGTGCAGTTCATGTAATTCTTAAGCTCGATCAACTCTAAATTGACTTTCTTTAGTAGCTATTGGGGTACTGATCATATCTAGGGGAATGGTAAGGTTAAGGCCATAAACAACCTCGAATGGGGTCTTCCTTATAGTATTGTAGACAGTTCAGTAGTATGTGAACTCTATGACTAGTAGGCACAGATCCCAATCCCTCAAGTTCTTCTCTATAACAACTCTAAGCTAATTACCTAATGTCCTGTTTACCACTTCAGTTTAAGGGTAGCTACTGGAGCTAAACGTTAGTTTAGTCCTAAGCCTCCTCTAAAGAGTCTTCAAGAAATAGATAAAAAAATTTGTGTCCCATTCTGAGACAATAGTCTTTGGTACTCCATGTAGTCGGATAATCTCCTATAAAAACAAATCAGCAATATATAAAGCACCGTCAGTTCGATGGTATGAAATGAAGTACGCCATCATGTTGAAACGATCCACTACAACAAAAATAGAATCTTTCCCTCTAATATCTAAGGCAACCTTAAGACAAAGTCTATGCTGAGGTCGACCTTTGGAACGTAGGCATTAGTAGAGCCATGTCCTCTCAATGGGGTTCTCTCTTCCCCTTAGTATGCTTACATACTTCACAATGACCGACTACCTTATGGACATCCTTGGCCAGACCTAGCCAATAAAAAATCTCTTTTAACAGATTGGCTATCTTCACTTCCCTAAAGTGGCCTAAAAGTTTACTATTGTCAGCTTCTTGGACCAACAGTTCACATGTAAGGCAGTTTGGAATACATAGCCTGCAGTTTTTTAATAGATAGCCATCCTTATGATAATATGCTCCCACAACTAGTCCTTTGCGATACTATTTAACAATGAAATCGAAGTGAGGGTCATTAGCATACTACTCAATAATGAGTGAGAATCCCAATAGTTTTGTTTACAAAGTGGTCAGCAAGGTTTTCCGTTGTGATAGAGCATCATTGACCACATTTGCACTTCCCTTCTTGTATTGAATGACATACGAGAATCCTTCCATGAACTCTAACCACTTAGCTTGTCTCTTTGAAAGCTTGTTCTAACTCCTAAGATGCTTCAATGATTCGTGGTCAGTGTAAATAACAAAATCTTGTGATAGTAAGTAATGTTGCCAAACGGTAAGGGCTCGGAAAAGGGAGTACATCTTTTTCTCGTATATAGAATATTTCAGGGCTAGGCTACTCAGTTTCTCACTATGGTAATCAATGGGCCGTCGTTCTTGTATCAAGACAGCACCAATTCCAACTCTCGATGTGTCGTACTCCTGTTTAAAGGGCTTGTCAAAATCTAGTAGTGAAAAGATAGGTGTCAAGGTGAGTTTCTCCTTGATCTCCCTGAAGCTTCACTTAGCTCAATCATTCCACTTGAACCCTTCATTCTTCTTTGTCAACTTGGTCAATAGGGTGGCTATTGTGCTAAAGTCCTGAATAAATTGCCTATAGAAAGAAGTTAAGCCATTGAAACTTCAAACTTCAATGACATTATTCGATGTCAGCCATTTTAGAATGGTTCAGATCTTCTCCTCATCTACTTAGATTCCTTCCCCTAACACTACAAACCCTAGGAACATCACACCTCTTTCTAGTAGAACATACATTTGTTTACATTCCCATATAACTTCTCAGCTCGCATAATGCCAAATAATTCATAAAGATGTTGAACATGGTTGCTTAGGTCAATACTATACACCAATATATCATCAAAGTATACAACTACACATTTTCCAAGAAGAGAGCGCATCACATGGTTCATTAACCTCATAAATGTGCTTGGCACATTAGTAAGCCCGAATGGCATAACCAACCATTTGTAAAGCCCATGCCTAGTCTTAAAGGTAGTCTTTCATTCATTACATGGCCTCATGCGAATTTGGTGGTAGCCACTTCGCAAATCTATCTTTGAAAATATCTTTGCATCATAAAGCTCATCCAACATGTCATTGAGCCTCAGTATTGGGTATTTATACTTGATGGTAATTTGGTTGATCACTCTATTATTGATGCACATACGCCATGAACCATCTTTCTTCGAAACAAGCAGAGTTGGTACAGCATAAAGGCCCATGCTCTCCTTTACATATCCTTGCTCAATGAGTTCATCTACCTATCTTTTCAACTCAGCAGCCCACTCAGGGTTCATCCTATATGCAAGCCGGTTAAGTAGGGTGACGCCCGGTTGCAAATCAATACAATGTTCTATGCTTCGGATTGGTGGTAGTCTTCTGGGCAATTCTTTTGGAAATAGGTTGGAAAACTCATTTAGCAAGCATCGGATTTCTTCCAATACTTCTTGCAATTCCCTCATCTCCATCAATTGTCTAACTAACAAGACCATCAATTCATTAGCCTCCTCAACAATTTAGAGCTTTTTATGGCTCATCACTAGGGCTTTTTTTTACTAGCTTGGGTGAGCTGATTATAGGTTTCATTTACTTAGGACAAGGTTAGGGGTTGCAATACTATCCTCTTTCCATCCTTAACAAAGGCATAAGTTTTTTTATACCCATCATACATTACACTTCGATCGAATAACCAAGGTCATCCAAGCAGTAGGTGTGAAGCTCTCATAGGAACGACATTGCACACCACTTTGTCCTTATATACATTTCCAATATTGAATGGCACGATCACTTGTTCAATCACGTACAAAGCACCTTTATCATGAAGCCAATACAATTTATAAGTTTGGGGATGCTTTGAGGTCGACAAACCTAACCTCTGCATAAGGGATTATACAATAACATTTGTACAACTTCCTTCGTCCACTATGATCGTACACAATTGGCCTCTGATGATACACTTGGTATGGAATAGATTTTCCCTCTGGTCTTCTTTAGAATTCTACAAGATACTCAAGACTCATCATAGGATTAAGGTCAACACTTCTACCTGGTCGGCATAGATCAGGTGTCCTCTTCCTTCTCGGCTTTTTCCTTTTGATCATCCTTCTCTTCCTCGAGCTCACTCTCGTCGGTACTATCCACAACATCTCCTCAGAGCACCATGACATATCGGTTTGGATACTCAACAACCATGTGTCTGTACCTTAAGCATTTAAAGCATTTCACCTCACTAAACTTCCATTCAGAGGTTTGCCCTTTCTTGTACATTCTCAGGTGCAGCTTAACCTCGGCTCGACGTAGCTGCCCTACTCAACTATCGTTAGGTCGATCATTCTTTCCCTTAGCCCAACATAGTCTCTTAGGCTCTACTTAAACAAGTTGGCGTAGTACTAGGGCTAGGGAGAATGTTGGCCTAAGTTGACTCGAAACATTTCTCCTCTGCTTCTTGACCCTCTATACTATTTTGATATCCTATTCCAAATTATAAAACCTCTATACTTTCACGATATTGCAAATCTCATAATTGAGCCTAGAAATGAACCTCGAGTCTGTACGGGCCTCCAGCTCTTCCACGTCGGTTCAGATCATTAACATCTAGAACTCCCTCACATAGCCATCAACAAATCAGCTTCCTTAGCATAACTCTTGTAATTTTGCAAATGTATCTTGTAGATAAGCCTCAGGCATAAATCTGCCTCTTAACAACCTTTTCATCTCATCCCAAGTTCTAACACCTCTTCTTCCATCTCTTGCCCTAGTTGCATTCAGATTCTTCCACTATATGGTGGCATACCTAATAAACTCCAATGCAGCAAGTTAAACTTTGACCGCATCCTCATACCCATAACATTCAAATACTTTCTCGACTTTCTCTTCCCACTCTAAGTATTCATTTGCCTCTTTACTTCCACTAAAAGATAGGATTTACACCTTGACATTGTTTAGCCCTCGAGGGACTCGGCATCCTCGTCCCTATGCTCAGTAATAATCAACTTCTTCTTCTTCACCAAACCCTTCAATAGGTAATTCCTTGTCATCTTCCCCAATCTCCTCCAACTCCAGTCTTTGTCTAATAGCTCGATCTACTACTCCTCCAACTTATGGCAGTCGAATTAGGTGATTGGTTTGATTGCCTTGGCCATAGTATCTCTCAAGGGTTTCTTCTCGTGGGTTTTGCCACTGTACACCTTGGGGTTGTTGTCTATTAACTTGCATTACGTTGACTAGACTCTCAATAAGGTTTGTGAGTCTATCATACTTGCCACCAACCGACCCTAGGGTGTTACTATCATTAAGACTACGACTAGGTTAGGCACCACTACTCTAGTCACCAATAACACCTTGAAACTTGAATCAGACATGGTACAATACTTTTCAAATGAATTAATAGCTTCAATACCTAATAGTCACCTAAATAAGATAGAAACAAACTTGCTCTGTTTTCGTAATGAAAAATAGAGTAAAATTAAGTAACAATAAAACCACTCTTATTGTCACACCCATACACTGCAATAGCTATGGAAGGAACACAGCAGCTAATAACAGCAAAGCGAACAAAAACTTCACTATAACTTCACACACTCCCTCATAGAACCATGCTTTAATAATAGCGAAGATGATGCATCTTTGGGGTTAGATACATGGAGAGGTACCACAACAAAGCAAACTGGAAAGAAATGATGAAAAGACTAGCAAAATCTGGGTAGCTACCGAATGGATATGATACACCACTCGATCCTACTCGGCCAACAATCTACCGGATATGACATACTGGTTTGAATTGAAGGGTTACTCACCACTACCCCTTACTAAAGGGAATAGATAAGAGTTGAATGATCATGATAACACTAAAGTTGCTCAGGGTGAATAATCCTATATTGAAAGTTGAATGATCTTTATATATAAGAACGTAAGGGTTTATATACCCGTTCACTAGGATTACTTTACATGTATGAAAAAACAAAAGGGTATTCTATACTAGGTTACATAAGACACACTAAAAGGGGTAAAAGAGACAAAGAATATTCAGTATGGAAAAAAGAAGAATCATTCTAAAACATTGTCTTAGAAGACACGTATTGCTTAGTGGATAGACATCAGGGATATGATATAACAAAGGTAAAAGTAGGAATGTGTTATAGTCAAGGGCCGATCTGATCTAGATCAGGTTGAAGGCTAACCAGTCTAGTTGGGAAGTCAGCTAAACTATAGTTAGGCACCAGTAGTCAGTTGGAGAGCTCAACTTAACTCGACTAGCCTTTCCTAAGTTACCTTCTGGGTTAGGACTTCATAGTTGGATAGGAGTATGTTAGACACATATGAAGATTTGACAAACAGGTTAGCTAGAGGTTGGATCAAAATAGGAGTCCCTGTCTCAACTATGGCTTGGAGCTAGTATTTTCCACGCAATCCCTTAAAGTCCTTAAGCTTAGCTTCTTGTGATCAGTCTAGGGGGTTGATTCTTATCACTATTTTACATGTAACAAGTGAAGGTCAAGATATTCAAATACCATTACCCCTAAGTTAGTGTATGGTTGGTTAAGAAAATGAGGAACAAAGAATCCATTGAATCTAGGCTTTTGACTTTTCTTTTTAATTTTGAGGAAACTAATTAGGAATTCCCTGATATACCTACTAGTTTCCTATCTTATTTTAAATAGACTTCAAGACTAATGGCTTTTGGTAAGCTTTGATTGTAAATTATAACTCTAAGTGTGAGATGTTTATGTAAATATTGTTGTGTTATCGGACAATAGGTTATATAGAATAGGTATTTTGTAAAGCTATATCATAGGTTTGATCATTTACAAGTATTAAAATAGATGCTTCAAGTTGTTTAAATCATATACGCCTTGTATGAACTATATATATGATAACAACTATGAGGTTAGCTTCTATCTTAGGTTAGTTTACATGGCAAGACTGTTATGACTCCTCCTATTTAGGGTATGACCTTGGTTTGGTTTTCATGAGTCATATCAAAAGCCATTTCAAGCTTAACCCCTGATTGTGTTTATGTCTTAGTGTGTGATATCCATCCACATTCGCATTCAAACCTCCATTCCATTTATTATTTTCCCTATTCCCATTGAACTTCATATACCCATTCATAGTTCGTGTTTGTTGCATACTCTAAATCATATTATCTCAGTATTAAAGCTTAAGGAAGATACATGTACTAGTATTCTTCAAAGTTTGATTCATGGTTTGAACATTTTAGTTAATCATCATTTTGTAGTGTAGTATATTGTTTGTATTCTTAGTATTCATTGTATTGTATTGTTTATTAGGTTATTAAGTTAAGCTATAGTGATTTCAATAGTTGTTTCTAGTTGTAGTAGTGTTTGTCAATCGTGGTTAGCATAAAAATTGAGTAAAACTAATTTCTAGGTTGTTGTTAGTTATATTTTGTTAGCAAAAGTGTTTTTAGAATTATTTTTGGGTTAATTTTGTGTCAACTTAAGTATATTATGTATTTTCTAAAATCTATCCGTAGAATTACTATATGACTAAGAATGTCTAAAGATAGTGTTAACATCAATAGTGATAGTCCCAATGGAAGTTTGACGTGACAAGTTGATGATTGGGAATATCAAATTCAAAATCTAATCGATTCTATCTAAGAGCTTACTAGTTTAGTTAGAGGCCATAAGTATGTTGGTAGAGGTGGAAGAAGAGACTAAGCACCAACTAGTTGAAGTGACTCCAGCGAGCTTATTAATGATGAACGATAGCCTAGAAGAGCTATTGAGCTACAGAGAAGAGAAGATTGATCGAAGCTGAAGAGAAGCAATGATAGGAGTATTGACTCTAAAGTGAACCAAAGAGCCTAAAGAAGAAAGGTAAGGCCAAGAAGATATTTGGCTGAGTAGAGCTCCAACAAAAGTGATCGATCTAATGTGAATTGACCGACTCAAAATGCATCAAATGAGCCTTGAACTCAGTCAAGGACTTGACAATGTTAAGCATAAGCTACCAACCTTGAGTAGTAATAGCCAACATGAAGATTTCCTTAACTAGGTTCCTGGAGTGGAGAAGTTATTTAAATGTTATGAATGTAATGATTGGATAAAAGTTAAGTTAGACTTACTATCCCTTATTAAATATGCAAGTCTTTGGTAGGATAAGTTAATTGATAAGTAAGATGCCCAAGGAGAAGAGTCAATTAGAATTTGGAGGCTTTTGAAGAGGTTGATGAACTAACGCTTTGTGTTAACCTACTTCAAGCAACTGATGCTCCATGCTTTCCAACACCTAAGTTAAGGTTGAAATGCTATTGAAGAGTACTTGCAAGAGTTTGAGACCTTGATGACTAGATGTAAGCTTACCAAGCCCTTAGACCCCACTATTGCTAGGTTCCTAAGTAGGCTTTGAGATGACATTGCTAATGTGATCAAACTGCAACCATTCAACTCATAGAATAAGCTAATCAATTTGGCATTAAGGATAAAGAGACAAAGGAGAAGGAGGTACTAGAAACAGATAAGATGACCTCAACATGGTAGCCTAAAGCTTAAAAGGTATGACGAGAAGAAAAAATGGGACAAAAGATGGAGAAAGGAGAGTCCAATCAACTCGACCAAGCTAAGACTAAGAAAGTAGAGAAGGAGAGACTACTCGACACTAATACTCAAGTAGAGAGTTAGAATGATAAGAGCTTGGAAAGTGAGTTAAAAGAAGTGAATTTCTATCCAAATATGGATGGACTCTTAGCCATGATAAGTCAACCTAAAAGAAGACCCAAGTTAAAGAAAGAACTTATTCTAAATCCGATGTTTAGTAAATGGGAAGACCTATTCCCTAGTTGTTGATGGAGATAGTTATACCAACATTGTTTCTACAAAGATAATCATAAGAATGAAACTATCAACTTAATTGTACACCCAATCCTATGGACTGAAGTAGTTTAATGAAAAGGGTATGGTCCTTATGCATAAGAGACCTCGAATAGCTTTCAAGGCAGGAGAATATGAGGATAAGATTAACTTCAATGTAGTGCCTACAAGTGCAACCAATTTAATTCTTAGTTAACCTTAGGCATACAACTGGAGAGTAATCCATGATGGCTTCTTCAATACATACACGGTGCAGAAGGATAAGAAGAGCTACTACTTAACCCTAACAAGTGTTGAGGAGCTTTAAAGCAACCCAGTGCCTATGGTGAAAGGAAAAGGGAAGAGTAAACTGTTTGGCATCCAAGCCCGTACTCATTGCCTAAAGTCCAAGACGGCTTCTTTTCAACACTGCAGTAATGATAGGAATTAGCCTACAATGATCTTCAAGTCAAGGCTGACCTATTGTAAGCCAAGACCAACCTACTCTAAATAAAGGTCGATCTATCCTTAGCTAAAGATAACTTGCTATCATGATCCGAGGGTGGCCTAATCATGGCCAGTGCCATATATTGCTCAAAAGACCATAGCATAACTATATACAATATACAAGGCTATGATCATTTACTTAAGGGTATGTATATAAAGATAATACTATAGTACAACTGTATGAACATAAGATTTATAAAATGTTACAGCTATGTTACTGCTATTGTAATATTACTGCATTCATAGTCTCAAAAGACTAGCAAACATTTTATAATAGTGAAGAGTCATTACACTAAGTACTGCATGACACAATGCAGAACGCTATAAAAACTATATTAAAAGTCGTACTATACTCCAATTCACTCTTCTCTCACAACTTATATGCATATCCCAAAACACTAAATTGACCTCGAGCATACCTCGGCTAAGTATAATGAACAAGTCCTCCTACAATAAAAGTCTATAAGAATGTAAGCTTATTAAGCTTAGTGAGATATCCCTCAACCACACAAAACACTTAAGTTAAATAGACATTAATTCAAACATATCAATGCATGATTATGAAGTATAACACACAAATACATATAATTGACCAAGTACTATATGCAACTTAGATTTAACGACCTTCGAAATTAGTATTGGAGTATATACTATATTAGTCAGATTTAGGTATTATACCAAAACTTATATAACTACAAAAATCTACGTTTTGTATTCAATTAAAGAAAAAAAATTTGTTTATTAGAAAACTAAGTTACAACTATAATTGTGAGTGGGCTTATGTAGTCCACACTCACCTCTAAATGGAGGCCTCTAGACTTAACTCTTAACTAGGCGGTTAGTGCCTTTAATACCTAGTAATTTCGTAGGCTAGGGTAAGGTCATATCGTATGTGTGAACCATACTAAAACACTATATTCTTAAGTTATCAACCTTTGTATAGCCTCTCGCTACCTCAGTATGATGTGACGATTGGAATTATTTTATATAATGCATGTTTATGCATGATCTAATTTAGGTTAATCATGTCTAATATAATTAGGTCCATTTATTGTATAACCAACCATAATAACAGACACATAAGTTTCTACTAAATCTATTATGCAACAAATAATAAATTATCATATTTTAGAGTAATTTCATAACTTATCAAGCAATAACATTTACATGCATAACCTAACCCTACACATCATCCAATTATTAATAATAGTTAATATTTACTAACTATAACCACAAATATGTATAGAATCATAAGGAATACTCACTTAGCCATGATATTGATCAAGGATTGTAGTAATCCTTAAGGAAGTCAATGTTCGTGTCAGGATCATTTGTTGATTAGGAAATAAAACGATAATGAGTATCTAAGTAAACTAACTATTCGATATATTTATTTATATAGATTTACTTATGTTTCTATCAATTCCTTTAGTTAGAGAATTTTTTATCGCATCTATCTCTTTCATTCTAAGTTTTTTACTTATAAACTTACAATCAATTTTTATCATTTTTAAAGGTACATTTGCATAGCAAGATCCGTTTTAGACATTAAAACTTGGATTTTCCAAGATAAGTCTAAATTACTATGAAATTGATTATTTTAACTTGAATAGTATTATTTGTCAATTTTAAAATTTTCTTCACTATTTCATGATATAATTAATTTCTAAATTTCTTATTTTTAGAATATTTTATTTCTATGCTTATTTTATATTAACTTTGATATTCTTTTATTTTATGTGGAATTTACTGATTAGATTAATCTACTTATTATTATAATTTTCTTAATTACTTAATTATTATTAGTATTTTTTGCTTAAATTATGATTTTATATTTAATTAATTATTTTGACAGTTTGCTGATGTGGCATTTTCCCATTTGTCCACATAGCAAATTATAGATTTTTCTCTTGCTTTTATTTCTTAAATTTATTATTATTATTAGATATATTTATATATTATCATATTTAATTAATTAATAGATGATGTGTCTTAATTATATTTTATGTGTTTTGGCCATCATATATTTGTGTATACATATATTATTTTATTATATTAAGAAAATATATTGTATGTGTATAATTATACATTTGTACTTATATGTATATGTTTATGTGCATATATATATATATATATATATATTCTTAATTATTTATTATGCTTAATAATTTATTATATGTACTTATGTTTAGTATATTATTATATACATTCATATGCATACATATGCACATACGGATTCTTATCTATATTATTATACTTAATATACTATTAGGTACACTTATACTTAGTATATTAGTATACGTACCTATAGATATATACACATATACATACGTATGTCTATACATATATGTATACATATATACACATATTTATACTTGTATTATATTATTATTGTATGTATTTATGTACATGTACATATACACGTATAAGTATTTATACCCCATTTTATACATATTTTTATACACGTATATTTATACTTTCTTAGTATATCTTTAAAGAAAATTCAATGTATAATACTTATACATGTACACATATTTTTGGTTTCATATACACACACATACACATACATATATATATATATATATATTATGTATTTTATATATAAGTGTTTATGCATATGCTATTTATATATTCTTATACATATACATGTAAACCGTATGTATAAGTATCTTCTCATATACTTATATTTCTAACTAAAGTAATAATATATGTATATCTATCTATCTATATATATAATAATCCATATGTACATATAAACAAAATCTGCAAAGGAAAAGAATTATACAATCAAAAGCTAATGTATTTACAGAGTCTCTAAGTCCTTACACTAAAATACATGCTAGGTATATCCAAAAATAAGATGATACAAAAATATACCAAGAAAATACATAAAACATACTTTTACATAAAAGACTAGTACTAATATTATGTAAAGTAAATATAATTGCTTGCCTTATTAAATGGTTTGTTGGAGAGTCCCTCTCTTAATCTCTCCATTTTAATATTGGAAGCTAAGTAATTTGATAATATAATTGACTTTTGAAAGAGTAGATAAAAAAATGGAGGAAAATGAAGGAAGAAGATGATGGAAATTGTGTATGTATGTGTTAGTTCAAATGGGAGGAAAAAGTGGGTTAATTATGCATATAAATTGAAGACAAACCAAGAAAACTAAAGAAAGTTCTAAGGGAACACATGGGTCACGGCTAAGAAGGAAAAGGAAAGAAAAAAGAAAAGAAAAAGAAGAAAGAAAAAGAGAGGATAAGAGAATTAAATGCATTTGAGAAGGATATGTTGACTTTTGGTCAACATTGGAAATATTAATATAATAATCATATTATATATATGTATCCAATATAATTTAATAAAAGTAAAGAAAATTAAAGAAATTAAAGAAGATAAGGGAAAATAGTGACATAAATACATATAATAATATTTTGAATTTCTTTTAAATGTTCCTAATATTAGAAATAATATATAATATATTATGGTTATAAAGAAAATTATAAGATATAAGAATAACATTAATTATATGGCACATAAATGACATTTAAATGATAATAGGAAATTCCAATAATTGAATTCATATGATACTAATTTAGTTATGCAATTATAATAATTAGGTAATAATACTATCAATTTTATATATTAATTTAGTACTCTGATTTTATTATCATTTTGAAGTTATTTCTAATTGTTTGTTGGCGATTATACACTATTAGGGTTTTGATTGATATTTTAAGATTTTTCCTCTTTAAAATAGTTAAGGGTTTTTAATTCAAATAAAATTTATCAAGCCTTATCAACTCATAAAGTTATTTAAGTTATCTAGGTTGGGCTTAAAATAACTTAGGGTTTTTAATTCAAATAAAGTTTATTTGGCCTTATCGATTCATAAAGTTATTTGGATTATCTAGGTTCAGTTTAAAATTCAAATTACAATTTTACGAGGTTTATACCTTCCCCATCCGAGGTCGAATTGATACTAGTAAGCCAAGAAGAGAAAGAGAAATAACTTGATAATAGCCCGATCACTGCCAAGAAGATGAGAGACCAAATAGCTAAGGTCCCGAGTCTAAAGACTAGGTCGGCAAGACATGAGAAGTTTAGTGTTGACCAATTCTAGAGCTCGACAACTCTAGGCTAACCTTACAAGTGGCTCAGCTAAGCACTGTAAGACTTTAATGGCTCCTTCCTAAACTAGGGCATCCAACTTTTAACCTCACTTAATTTGGATCTTATTCATTCTAGGATAGCTCAGATGACCCACATGCTAACCTCCCTATTAAGCACACAATTTTGTACAGTTGTAAATATTTTCCTTAACTTTAGTTGTAGGCGTACTTTAGGGTTTAAGGTTCAAGGCCTTATACTCTATTTACATATTTTCCATAAGGGTTTTAGGATGTATTATAAATAGTAACTTTATAAGTAGCAAACAACAGATTATTAACAAATGTCAAGAGTAAATCTCATGGACACTTCTGTCATGAGCTTACTTCAAAGCTTGTCTCCTTTTGAGTGATTATTAAGTACGTTATTCCTCTCTAATTCTTGTTGTGTTCTTATCAATCTTCTTCGTGAGATTGTGTTGAACCTCTTCATTAAGCGAGTTAATGAGTCACATCTAACCATCATTCGAAAGTTCAAGCCTTAGTTTGGTTTTTCTAGTCATATCAAAACCCATTTCAAGCTCAACCCTTAATTTTGTTCGTGTCTTGCTATGTGATAGCCATCCACATTCATATTCAAACCCCTATTCCCATTTAACTTAGAATACCCATTCATAGTCCATGTTTGCTGAATACTCCGAATCATATCATTGCATTACTTAAGCCATTTAACCTTAATGAAGACATAGTTGAGGTAGTTCCCTAAGGCAAATCGATTGATGAACCTATAGATAATCATAAAAACAATGAACCTATAGAGCTAGAAGATGATGTAGAGGTAGATCCAAAGGAAGAGGATCTAAAGGAGGAAAACCCTAAAGAAAACTTACCAAATGATTCAAATGTAACACCAGCTCAAGATGTAGCTGATGAAGAAGAAGTGAGTCAAAATAGTGTACAAGAAGTTATAGTAATACTTGATACCCTAGAGGTCATACAGATAAGTTTAGGTAGTGAACCAATGGTGAGACTAATGATGAGAGAGACAGTAAGTCTGACGTTACAAGAGGAGATGTAGACTAGATTCCTCTAGAAGACTTATTAGCTTTAGTTAGTTCCAGTAGTATCAATAATTAGCGAATCAATAATACAATCTAGCTAGCAATGTAGCAAATGATAAACAGTGGAATTTTTTGTATATTAAAAAAACTTTAATGTACCTTATCTCTTTTTGGTCCAACTTGACATTTTGATGTGCTTCATCTTTTGTCATGCTTTCAGTTTCTAGATCGGATGTATAGGCTTTATGTAAGTAATCTTTTTGTGTAAAGAGTTGTAAATATCAAGTCTATACAAGTCTTTTATATGTAATCTTATAAATACTGGCTTATATGTTTAGTTTATCATCTATATAGAGAAGTAATATCAATGTATATCAAGTAGTTAGTATATTTTTATATTATGAATTATGAATGGATATCCATTTAGTACATTAATCATATAATATGTGTTAAGCAACATTCAATAATTATGAATAACTATATACCATCCTTAATAAATGGACTTATCGAAAATTTATGAAACTGTACGATTAAACAAAAATAATAAGCTGAACATTAAATCATGTTTGAAGCTAGAAATGGTAATAAAAACCAAACTCAACCCACCACTAGCTAAACACCACCACTAACTGACCCTCCTCAGGATCAACTAATTAGAAATGGGCAACCACCTTCACGTCCTAACCAAACACACACCCTAATAGCCCCAACACCTACCACAATGGAGCTTACACTCACAAACATACACATAATGATCTAGCAACAAGGTGCTTCATTGCAACATCTATTAACCAAGAGTAATCCCATAGACAGAAGGCCTTAAGAGATGGACACTAGGAGAAACGAGCCTTTGGATGCAAACCGTCTGCGTAACTTCATTAAGGCTAATTAGTATTTTGATGGAGATACTAGTTAGCCTAAGGAAGGAAATGACTAGCTAGCTTAGATAGTGCATAATCTTACCATTTTTTGAATACCAGACCATCGTAAAGTATCCTATGGGACTTATATATTACGGTCACAAGCCTGCATTTGGTCAGATTCAAAAATCAAGTTAATTAGAGGACTACTTACTTAGGAAGTGTTTAAAGATGAATTCAAACAAGAATTCTTTCTAGAAAATGTTCAGTAAAAGATGCTTAAGGATTTGTTTTCCTTAAAGAAAAAGAACATGAGCGTAACCTAATATGGGATAGAGTTTAATAGATTATTTTAATATACACCATCCTCGTATAAGGATAATGCATATTAGAAGAAAACTTTATTTATCTAAGGATTTGATCCTATAATGCAATGTAAGCTTTAGGATTGCAATTTGCCTACTTATAATGATGTAATAGAGAAGGCTCGGAAGCTAAACAACAATCATCTAAAAAATGCCATCATGATTGAATAGAAAAGTGGGCAGTAGATCCCCATCCAAATTTCCTTTCAAAAGACCTTATGCAGGTGCTAGTAATTTGGGTCAACGAAAGAGGCTAACTGTTGTGGCAAGTAATCATGCTTAACCTATGTAGATAAGGAATATTTATGATAGGAGTGGTAATGCAAAGTGTTGGAAGTGTGGTGTTGGTCATTATCCTAAATATTATGAGCAACTTAAAGGAAAATGTTACATGTATGGTGATGCAGATCATATAATTAGAAATTGTCCTAAGCTGAAGAATATTAAGTATGGACGACGTGGAAAAAAGGGACATCTTAATCACTATTGGCCAAAATTAGGCCAAGGTTTTAGGAAAAGAGATAATGCCACCCAGCAGGTGAGAATTTGGAATGCAAGTAGATCTATTGCAACTATTGCTCTTGCAAGGGTATTTGCTATTGAGAGTAAGGATGAAGTTGAGGACATTGATGATTTATTAGATGATTATTATGGAGAGGATGAGTTAGAAGAATTTTTGAATTTAGAGGATGAAATAGACGAAGAATTGGTGACAAGTATGTAACTTGTCCTAGACTTTAATTTATGATTTATAATATAAACAATATGAAATGATTTGTGCTCTGGGAGATGCATACTTTTGAAATCATGAATCAATTAAGTGTGTGATGATACTATTCAAATGAATTTTAAATGACTAAGATAGTTAAATATTTCAGGTGAAATACAAATAAATGGACAACATGCCTATACCCTATTCAATATAAGAGTATCGCATTCCTTTACTAATCAAGATTTTATAATAAGGGATGAAATTGATGTGACTAAAGTAGATACTACCTACCGTATTAGAAATCCTATTGGAGAGAAACTATCAACTTGAAAGATTGTAGATAACACTCGAATTAAGATACAAGAGGCGTAATTCCCAATTCATTTAATAGTATTATCTTTGTAAGGCTATGATATTATTATGGGAATTGATTGGTTATCAAAACATAAGGCAAAGGTAGAATGTCAATGCAAGAGTATTAGTTTGGATTAAGGATCAGGTGAGCAATTATTGAAGCTGATGATGATGTTAGGGAAAGTAAAGGGAACTAACAATTTTGTTAGATTTTTGCAATGGAAGGGAAGAAGGAAACTCTAAAAATATTTGATATACTTGTCATGTACGAGTTTCCAAGTGTATTTCCTAAGGATATACCTAAATTAGCTTAACATAGGGAGTTAGATTTTACGATTGAACTATTGCATGAAATATAACCTATTTCTAAGGCACCATATCGAATGGCACCTACTATGCTTCAAGAACTAAAGAGGCAATTACAAAAGCTCCTAGACAAGGGTTTTATCAAACCAAGCATATCCCCATGGGGAGCCCATTAGCTATTTATGAAAAAGAAAGATGGTACATTAAGACTATGTAATGACTATAAGGAAATTAACAAAGTCACCATCAAGAAAAAATATCCATTACCCTAATTAGACAATTTATCAATCAGTTCAAAGGAGCGACTACATTTTTGTGAATTGATCTCAGGTCAAGGTGTCACCAACTAAGGGTGAAGCCTAAAGACGTCGCTAAAATTGCTTTTCATATACGATATAGGCATTTCGAATTCCAAGTTATGCCATTTAGATTGACTAATGCCCCAGCAATATTTTATGGACCTGATGAATAGGATATATAAACCGTATTTAGATAAATTTGTGGTTATTTTCATTAATGATATATTGATATATTCTAAGAGTAAGGAAGAATACACTAAGCACTTACGATTAGCCTTACGAAAGCTAAAATAAGTTATATGAAAAATTATCTACATGTGAATTCTAGTTAGATAAGATCTCATTCTTAGGTCATGTTATGTTTGGAGAAGGAATCTCAATAGATCTGAAAAAAGATCAAATCTATAACTAAATAGAAGCAACTAATGACTGTTATAGAAATTCGAAGTTTCCTTGGATTGGATGGCTATTATAGATGATTTATGGAGGAATTTTTGAAGATAGCTAAGCCCTTAATTCCCTTGACTCAAAAGAATATCAAGTTTGAATGGGACAAAGAATGTGAAGGAAGTTCTTAGGAACTTAAGAATCAACTGATCACGGCCTCAATATTGACATTACCAAATCTAAGTAAGCCATATAGTATATACAAGGATGCTTCTCATAACAAGCTAGGATGTGTTCTAATGTAAGATGGAAAAGTTATAGCATATGCATCACAATAATTAAGGCTACATGAGAAGAATTATCCTACTTATGATGTTGAATTGGCTATAGTAGTCCTTATATGAAAAATTTGGAGACATTAGCTACATGGGCAACGTTGTGAGATATATATTAATCATAAGAGTCTGAAATACTTTTTCACTTAAAAAGCATTAAATTTGAAACAATAGAGATGGTTAGAGTTAATTAAAGATTATAATCTGACCTTCAACAATCACCCTAGAAAAGCTAATGTAGTAGTTAATGGCCTCAGTCAATGAAATTGTAGATAAGTTATATCTTCTCTCACTACACAATAGGAATTAATCCAAGAGTTTGAAAGATTGGAAATAGGGTTCAAGTGGCATGACCCTAACTTATGTTTGAAGAATTTGACAATCTAACCAACTTTTCTTAATATAATCAAGGAGTTACAAGATAAAGATGAAGACTTAGTACTAATCAAGTTTAGATTAGTGCATAAGGAAGAATTAACTAACTTCAACATAGATGAAGCAAGAGTGTTAAGATTTAAATGACTAATCTGTATACCCTAAGTTCTTGACCTAAAAAGAGAAATAATGGATGAGGCATATACTTTTAGATGTATACTGCATCTAGGTGGAAAAAAAAATGTACCAAGACTTGAAGTATATACTTTAGTGGCATGAGATGAAGAGAGATGTAGCACAATTTGTAACATAACGTACATAGTAAGTTAAAGCTGAGTACCAAAGAACGGGAGGCACACTATAACCCATAGAAGTACTACTATGGGTAATTGTCGATAGATGAACCAAATCTACTCATTTTCAACAATATCATATAAGGTACCTATTGGAGAAAATGGATAACTTATATGTGCAGGAGATTATTAAACTACATGGCGTACTACTTAGTATAGTTTCTGATAAAGACACTTGATTCATGTCTAAATTTTGAGAGATCTTACATCTAGTCTTACGTACTAAATTGACGTTTAGTGTTGCATATCATGCATAATCTGATGCACAATCTGAAAGGACGATTGAAATTTTGGAGGATATGTTGGGAGCATGTATACTAGAATTTAGTGGAGAATGGGATAGACACTTTCTATTAGCAGTGTTTACTTATAACAACAGTTACCAAGCTACCATACAAATAACCCTAAAATGAAGAACATGCAATATTAAGACCGATATGATATCTCAAATGAACAAGAAAGTGCAAATAATTTGATAGAAGATAAAGGAAGACTAACATAGATACAAAAGTTAGGCAGATATAAAGAGGAGACCATTATAATTCAAAATTAGAGATCACATATATGTAAAGATAAGCCTATTTAAAGGACTTAAGTGCTTAGATCTAAAGGCAAATTGAGCTTAAGAATATCGTATCGACTTGTACTAACCCTAAGCCTATCCAAATATCATGATGTGTTTCATATCTCGATGTTAAGGAAATTGGTAAAGAACCTTGATGCAATAAAGGAATTGAAACCTATAGATTTTTTAGAAAATTTGACTTTTGAAGACAAACCCATCAAAATTCTACATAATCTGGTTCAAAAGTTAAGAAACAAAGAACTAGAGTATGTCAATGTACAATGGGGTAGTAGTTTAGAAGTAGAAGCAACTTGGGAACTAAGAGCTACAATGAACGAGATATATCCATGGCTCTTTGGAATCACAAGTTAATGATCTCTTATTGTAAACCTAAATTATCTTGTAAGTAGTTGACTATGATACTAGTTATGAGAAATTTTTGAGGATAAAACCTTTTATGAATTAGGGTGGAAATGAGAGCCCTCAAATTACTTTTAGGGCAACCATACCCAGATTTAGGGTCTTTAGGAAAACTTATCTAATTGAGCTAAAACTTTACGACTAAGTTAGAAAAGTTAGTTCAATTGACCTAGTAAACTTATATTTTAAAAATATTATCCTAAAACCCAAATTTTAGCCTTAGAAGTACAATTATTCAAATATAGTGTAAAACTTGTTGAAACCCCTAAAATTGAGCCTAAAACGCAATGAAGACTTAAAGATAAGTTATTTAAGCTATAAAAAGGAATAATATGGCAAGATATACTATATGAATATAGGTGTATTTTTATGGATATGCCTAGTATATATAATAATTATACCCGTAAATTAACCCAAAAACCTATATATATATAATAATTGATAAATTCAAAAAAATAAATGGAAAAATATATCTTAGAAATAAAAGACATGATAGACATATGATTATATGCATATAATTACACATCACATGCATTACATAGTAGATAGTTTCTAGCATAAAGTTGATATACATGGTGGACTATTATGACTTGACAACATTTGAAGAGTGACAAATCTTTTATTCAATCTATGATTTTGTTCTTTACTGAACTAATTACACAAACCTTACTGCCATCAATTAGTGTTTGATTAGGTTGCTAAATTGATATATAAGTTTGCTGTAGAAATGTGAGTCCTACAATTGAATTGACAAGTGTAATTAGAAAGGATTAAATATACTAAGAGATTAGGTACTAAATTTCTCTAAATTAGGATAACCTAAGGTAGCTAACCTAATAGCAAGATCGAAGTTCTTAATGTGATCCTCTGATGCTCTATTCAAAAGTGATTCAGATAGAACATGTTTCAAGATTAAGAAAAGACTAGAGACATGAGTTTGGCTAATTCAAAATCTTAATTCCCTAAAAATAAGATTAGGTATCTTCATGATCTAAGGAATAATTAAGATTAAATAGTTACATGGAACTAGGTAGTAGATAACTATAATTTACTGAAGATTATGAATTATTACTTTTAATTAATTCATGCTTGCTATTTTATTTTAGTTTTGATTTGTTTAGTTATTATAATTGTTCTTATTTCAATTATTGTCTCTTATTCATCTTTCCCATTTAATTATAAATATCACTCTATTCTTAAGTTAGGTAATTGGTAGCTTTTAAGGTAAAGCACTAGCAACTTAGGTTCTCATACACATGGTTTCTTCTAGGACTAACACTTCGACTCGCATTCATTCTAACTATACTATAACTTGATTAGGTACCTTTGCTTGATGCCAATCATAACACTATATAAAAAGAAATTGATTATAAGAATGTAACAAAAAAATTTATACATAAAAATTATGTTTTTCCTTTTTTGTTATATGACGAGGATAGATGAAAATAATCTACAATGATTGTAATACAAAAAAAATTAATAAAATTTCAATACGTTATTGTATTATTATTTTTCTTTTGAAAAATGTCACACTATTGTTTTTTTGTGAGTCCATTATTATGAATGCAATAGAGTAGGCTCTATAGGTCTTCAAGCTTTGTAGCCTCATAAACTTTCAAATAAATGAGTCATAGGTCACATCGAGTAGGAGTGGGATCACCTATCATCGTTAGTTAGGGATAAAAACACCAGTAACTTGAAAGTTACACAATGGCGGCCTATCTTAGTTTTTTAAGATAGCTTAAGTATAAAAACATCTAAGGATGAACATATGGTACTAAAAAAATAAAAACTCCTCGTATCCCCCAAAAATTAGGCCCATTGGGTCTAGTCCTTCCTAATAGGCTTCCATCACTAAAACTCAATTAACACAACTATTTATAATAATATAGAAATTAAAACAAAGAGAAAATTAAAAGTAAAAGTCCCATTGATTAGTTTTTTTTTTTTCTACATGGCTAGCCCATTTGCATCTTTGAAGAGTCTTTAATTCTATCGAGCCCGATTTTAATTTTTCATAATTTAACCTATATTAAGCATAGTCCATTTAATATAGATTATTTAACATTAAAATAAGGAAAATATTTTTTAAAAATGTTTTTGGAAAATTTAATTGGAATTACCAACCACTAAAAATTGATAAAAAAAAAATTGGGTTTTTTGGTGGAAAAATCAAGAAAAAACCATAATTAGCTACTAAACCACAAATTTTTTAAGAAAATAATTTTCAAAAAATTTAACCTAAAAACTAAATTTAGAGGCTAACCTATTAAAATTAAAATCACGTAGGAATTATAAAAGACTAAGTAACAAGCCTTAATTTTTATAATTTTTCTAAAAATAAAAAAATATGTAAAAATTATTAAAATTTCGTAAATTCTTTTTTTTTTTTACTTTCTAATTACGAATTTACCTAAACAAACAAAACAATTTTTTTTTTAATTTTTGTCAAAACCTTGGAGGTATGTACATATTTGCTAATTGAGATCAAATCAACGTAATTCTAATATTTTTGTATAACTGTAGCATGTAAGTTGATTTTATTCATGAAGATAGGCTAAGTTTATGTTTTTCTTCAATTTATTTTTTTTAAGAAAAAATGCTAAATGATAAACTAATTTTTATGCAAATTTAAAAAAAAAAAAAACTAGAGACATTAATTTTGTAAAGAACTAAATTAAATTCTTTTTTTAAAAAAGAAATTAGAGTAAGTGACCAAAAAAAAAAAAAAAACAGATACCTAAAGGTTTCAATTTTCATAAAAAATGAAATTTCATGTGAATTTTCTAAAATATGCAATATTTTTGAAAAAAGACATGCAAAAGATACAATTTATTATAAAAGAATAACCTTGACCAAAAAATGTGAATTTTAATAAGAATGTGTTTTTTCTTAAAAAAATGTAGTTTTTATCCAAAATATGAAAATTTCCTAACAAAAGGTGCTAGAAATGCAGTACATGATAATCAAACTAAAAGTATGCCAAACTAACTAACCAACTGAAATCAACACAAAAAACCCACATAAGACTCATGTTGGTAAAATTCTAATGATGTAATTTAAATAGGAAGCCTAATATATGCATGTTAATAACATGCTCATATTAAAAATTCATACAAAGAAAATAACAATCATATAAAAAACTAACAACCCTAAAAAATAAAACTAAGGACCTTATACAAAAATAAAAAAAAATATTAGAATGGGTGATTATAAATTTTTTTAATAATTAAAGTTACCAAAGCTAAAAAGAATAATAAAGAAAACAATAAAAGAAAAATATATATATATATATAAAATAAAATCTACCCACTACTCTTGGAGTTTTATACGAATATAGGTTTTTTTTTTTCAAAAAATATTGTGGAAAAAGGCTTGATTAAAAAAAAATTACGAGTATAGTATACTGAAGGCGCATCAAGTGAATGCATCTTCAGTTGCTTATGTTTTTACACTGAAGGTACATCCATTGCATGTAACTTCAGTGTAATTAGTTACAACTGAAGGCGCATGCGGTATATGTGCCTTTAGTAGGCCAGGTATAAATACCCAATCCGCGCGACTACAACTCATTCTTGCCTATATTAGCAACATAATGGCCTTATCCAAATCAACATTGTCGATCCATATGGGAGTGTCTTCCTTAACATAGGCTAACTTCTATATGAAATATTTGAATTTCCTCTGTTATGCCTGAACACTTGCAATACCCAATGCTGTAGGATAGTCAGGTGCTAGTCTGACACTCCTGAGCAAGTCTACCTAAAATAAGTAAAGAAAATAGATGTTAGTATATATGATTGTAAGTATAAACGAGTGAAAAATAAAACAATGGACGATTTCAAATGTACGTACTAATCAACCAATGATAGCTCTATGGTGTGTAATATAATGCTGACTAATCTATCTATACAATGGTTAGTAGCTCTCATCCATCCCTCGAAGACCCTAAATGTCTACTAAGAATCTATATATTTGTCCCCATGCTTGGATGTAGGAAGAGTATATGTTCATCCAATCAACATCCATCTTACCCCAAAGGTCTAGTTGATGGAGCTGCTCTGAAGTGTTGACCTCCTATGGAACATACTGATATCCTCCAAACTGTTGGACGACATGGTTTGAAAAGCACCACTCAATGATGTCAAAACATATGAGTGGTACCTGAGTAGTCTAAATGTGTCGCCCGGCAATACAATGCTTAGGTAGCAATTGCAGCAATTCTTCTATATAAGGCTCCCAAACAACCTAAAGAGTAGAAGACAAAGACAATAAAGAGGATAACTTATCATATCATACCTGCTGCATCATTTGCATGTCAAAAGTTGTGCGATACGCATCTACAACAAACATCGGATGTTGAGTCGCATCCCACACTACCCTCCATTTAGCTACCAATGGCTTACCACCGTCTATAATAAACCCATATTAACTAAAGAAGGAGGAGGGGGAGGGAGGGGGGAGATGGAATCTATCCTAAGCCCAAACCTATAATAAAATCGCGGCCCCTCCTAGCTCATGTGCGTCGGATGAGGAGGCAAAGCACAGCTATTGGTACAACCATGTGAAGTACGCGTCGCCCTAACTAAACTGCCCAACTACTGAAAAGTCCTCCAGCAATGGCATGAACATTAGGTAGATAAGGTTAGAGGATTTATCCGGAAATATAAATCCTTTCATCAATCTAAGTATGTACACACACGCGTACTATCGAACCGTCTCATCGTCTACCTTATGGGGAAGTATCTGGAAGTGCTCCCGTAACCACATTAGAGATAAGCGAGCACCCCTCATCCCAGCATGCCTCATACCCAGCAACCTCTCTCCTAAATCAGCTTAACTCTCCTCATCATCAGTCTCTATTCGCTTTGCCACTCGAAACCCCTCAATTGGAAGTCCAAGCTGGACCTCAACATCCTATAGTATGATGGTCACCTCTCCAGTGGGTAGGTGGAACGTATGTATCTCGAGCCTCCATCTCTCAACAAGTGCCATAATCAGATGCCAATCCAACATAATAAATGGAATCTAGCAACTCCCTAAAATCCAGCCTCCTGTATATATGGCTCTATCCTATGATGAATAGGGATATC
Organism: Lumnitzera racemosa; assembly: GCA_024138005.1. Classification (NCBI taxonomy): domain Eukaryota; kingdom Viridiplantae; phylum Streptophyta; class Magnoliopsida; order Myrtales; family Combretaceae; genus Lumnitzera; species Lumnitzera racemosa. The sequence goes on along the minus strand of JAMXBC010000007.1, from coordinate 67,636,712 downwards.
CCACTCATCATTGCGTATTGACGTCTCACTACGCCACACTCGTAGTGTATATGTCACCTCTAAAAAAAACATTCAGTTAAGTTAGCAAACAATAAATCGTTAATAAGGGAATTGGTTATAAACAATAATAACATTACTCACCTTACCCTCCTAAATGACCTATGAATGGTGACTGGCCTGCTTTGTAAGTACATGTAGATCAATCGGTCCCAACTCCATCTATCTTGTGATCACATACAAATAAGTTCAGTACACCAACTACCCATCACTATATTTCTATTTGTATAAATAATTACTTTCACGTAATCTACCATTTGCACCTTAGTAATACCACCATGAATCGAATATTTAGATGAAATAAAAAACATCATCTACACATTGAGTAACAACTTTACAAAATGCATTTAGTCATCTTGTTAAATTGCATCGCCAATACAAATACCTAACATTGACTTTTTAATTCAACCAAACATAATAAAAATGCTAAATATATATATCACAATAAAAAAATTCCTAATTTTGTAGAACATAAAATATATCTTCATCAATTATTAATAATTTATACAATTTATGGTACATCTATAATTATGAAATCTATATTCGTATAACTTATGTCCAGTAACACAAAAAATTCCTATATTTAGATAATACAAAATATATTTTTATTAAATATTAATAATTTACATTTTACGGTACATCTATAATTATGAAATTTACGTCATTAACTAATAAATTTTTTTCTACAACAAAATATCGAATAATGTCGATTATTACTAAGAGAACAAAAAAAATAGTAAATAAATAAAATTCACATAAGTTATAAATTGTTACTTGTGAATAATGTATACTCACGTTATAAAACGATTCAGTACTCCAACTATAACCTTCTTTGATTTTTTTTTTTTGTGTTTTAAAAATTTTAAAAATTGGTATAAGTAAGAATAAGCTCTAACCGCATAAATTGGACTTTATATAAGTGGTATACTAAAGGTATATTTTCTGTATATACCCTCAATTATAATGAGTTATAATGAATTATAATTCATTATAATTGAAAGCACACTTCAGTGTAATTGATTATAACTGAAGGTATATGCAGTGGAAGCACCTTCAATTATAATGAATTACTTTGTAGGTACATTTACTGTATACGTTTTCAGTATAAAAAATATAAGCAGCTAAAGGTGCATTTACTTGATATGCCTTCAATACATTATATTCGTAATTTTTATTTAAACAAGCCCTTTTTCGTAATATGTTTCAGAAAAAAGCTCGTATTCGTATAAAACTCACTATTCTTATAGGTGTAGGTCGGGTTAGTTGAATCAGGCATGGGATGCAAGTACCACACACGCTGTACATATGGAAGGAAGAGCAATAGCAACGGTGATGGGTTTTTGTCCGAGCTTTTTTGGCGACCTTCGCAAGCAACCAAACTATTGGTCCTATGTTTATGAGGATATAGATCACATTGGTGTGCTAGTTTATGCTCAAGCCATGCATATGGTGGTGGTGCTTCCAAATATCCACAGCGGCCAAAGTTGAGCTTTTCAATCCGAACTTTCAATTAAAAATCGAACCGAAAGTTCTGTCTTTTCCTAATCTAGAGACTCTGCAAAATCTATTGGTACCCAAATCATGCTTCGATTTTGTTTGTGTTGCGAAAACAAGAAGAGAGAAAGTGGCTGTGGAGCTCTATAGAGAAAAGATAGTGGTGAAGCTGGATTATGCTATTGTTAGGCGAAATTGGCACCCTCCTTTATTTACCCGAGCTTCCTTATTTATAAAAAATGGATGTATAGTCATGTTTGGAGTTCGAGATATGCTTGCATGCAAATGAGAAGCCATGGATGAAATTTAAACTAAGATCCAATTTTTCAAAATCTTTATTTTGTTAATATTAGTTATTTTGAATTTTTAATAATAATTTTGTAGATTTACATCAATATCCATGTTAAAATGTTAAAGATTTGAGAAAATCTAGAAGAGGTTCACAATGCGCGTGACCCATGAAAAAAGAAATGAGCATTATTGCAGCGAAGAGTCAAAACTACAAACCTCCATGTCCTTTCCCTAAATCCAAGCACTGACCAGCTAAACTATTGCCCGTTTTCCAACATGTTATGCATTTAAAATGGATTTAACCATTTCAAATTGGGCCTAGTTTTAGTTCTATTTTTCAAACCCAAATCCAATTCACTCCATCTTATTTTAAAATTACCAAAACACATTTAAATGGCTCAAAATATATATGCTAAGGACTTTTTTGTACATAAACTTAATTTAATGAATTTTGAATCTTTTTATTATTATTATTATTATTATTATTATTATTATTATTATTATTATTATTATTATTATTATTATTATATATATATTTTTACTTTGTACAAATCAAAATTTTCAAAATTCAAATTTTAAATTGAATAAAAGTCCATTGTCATGAATCTGAATTTTTACTGGACTTTTCTAGAAATATATATATTTTTTTCAATAATTCCCAATCTTTCAAAGACTGAAAATTTTCTAAATTGCATTTATATTTTTTATTATTACATGATCTAGCCCTAAACATAGATTGACTTGATTTGGACTTTCTGACACTTTTCTGTTTTTTCTTTCCTTTTTCATTTCTTCAAATTTTTTTTAAACCTTAGCTAGAGTAAAAATAAAAATAAAGAAGCTACGACTATTAGTCATTTCAATCATCTTTGGAGGTCCTTTCTTTCTTTCTCCACACCATCACTGTATCTTACTCTCCTTCTTCTTCTTAAATTCTCTCTACGCTTCCCTTCTAAAACTCTAGCCATGTTACCTAAATGCTCAACATAAATTAAAAGAAAAATCTAAGTTCCTACTCCATCCATTATAGTGGATGAACCCATATATTCTAAAACTTCCATGAATATATCACCAGTTCTAAACCCAACTGAGAAACTTATTGCATCAAGTAGTTCCCGAAAGAAAAAGACTTCAAGTGTTTCCCTGAAAGATAAAGTCGAAAATGAAAACCAAGGGTTCAATAAGAAAGTCGACTTCAAGCAAGAAAAAGGTAAAGGTGAAATATGCGACTCTTTGTTTTTTTTTATTTGCCATTTACCGGAAAGAATGAACTTTGTTGGAGTGAGTGTTTTGGAGGGTTAGTTTATATGGGCCTCATCGACATTCAACATTATAAAATGTTTTTTATGATGGTTTAAAGTTTGATGATTATGAGGGTATGTTGAAGATGTTGTGCTAGGAAAAGAAATTACAATTTCTAAAAAAGATTTGATAAACTATCTCCATTTTGAAATATTCGAATGATGATGAGAATTTAATGAGAATGACAAAAGAGGATGTGTTTATGGAGTTGAATGAAGGAATAGGGGGATGATTGTGGAAGAATTGTGTGGATTATTGATTTTGAGTTAATTGTGAGCCTAATTTAAAAAGCCATGGTTAATTGTTTGCCTCATAAGGGTACATTTATAGAAGTAATAGTAGAGGATGCTATCATTATAGTGGCCATTTCAAGGAAAAAGAAACTGGATATGGCTAGTAGAGTTATGAGACATATGTGGAAGAATAAAGCTAGCATGCCTTATGGAAATGCTATCATGGAACTATTCCAGTTCAAGGGTATTTATATACTCGGGGTGGTAAGTGTCCCTAACTTTGAAGAAAATTGGAGAAACTGTTTTGAATCACATGGGCATTCATGTGAAGTATAAAATTTGGTTTTCAAATGACGGTGCACACTATATGCATTTGAATGATAAAAAAGAGAAAGTTTAATATTAATTAGCTAGAGGCTAAGAATTAAGGGGAGTATACAATGATAGTTGTAGATGGAAAATTGGAAATGACAGGGATGATGGCAAGAATGATGTAGCTAAGCTTGTAGAAGCTTCATAGCATAAGGATAAATTGGTTTCAAGGCCAATGGGTAAAGGGGCTCTAGAAAGAAAATAAGATGAATTGTTGTTATTTAAACTAGAGGATTAAGAGAAGAGGAAGGAAACAATGAAATCAATAGAGAATGTTGTTGTAAGTATGCAAGCAGCAGGACCAAGTTTCTTTTATGTAGACTTATCTAGGCAAACTATTGAGACTATAAGGCAAGGTGTATTACAATATTTGAAAATTGAAATTGGATATTATTTTAATGAAATATTTAAGAGTTTTGAGAAGGTTAATCAAATGTTGCTAAATAAAAAATTTGAAGAAACATATGTTATGTTGAGTGAGACATATGATCAAAAAACATAAGAAGCAGTTCAAGCTATTGAAGGAGTAACTGACATGAGAGTTAAAGCAAGACCTATTGAAGATATATCAGTGGCTTTTCCAATAATAGAAAAGAAAGGGTTTAAAAGTTATTGTAAATCCCACAAATTTTATGTCTTAGATATAAAATAAAACTCAAGAATTGATAAATATTCTCCAAGCCTAATGAAAATGAAGGAACCAAAACCAATAAAAACATTTAGAAATGAGACCTTAAAATGAACTTAGAAACCTCTAAAAAACTCATAGCCCATACGAAAACCCTAAATTCTAAATGACACCCTAAACATAGAGAAAGTGCTAAAAAGGTAAGTTAAACTCGAATTTCATCAAATCGTGAAAATTTGATATTAAATGATTAGAGATATTCCTAAATAATAAAAAAATATTCAATAGTACTTAAATTAATAAAATTACTTCCTACTCCTACTAAAGTAATGCCTATATGTATATACAAATAATTTAATCCTAATTGTGTATTTTACTATTTAACAATTAGAGATAACCTTATGTAATAGGAACTAACTAAATTTAGTTGGTAGAAAGCAATATTAATAAATTTATGAATTTTTCCTTATGAGTATAAATGGTGCTACACATGTATGAACTCCTTTCACATACAAATATTTATAAGATATTCTACATAATATTGATTGGCATAAAATTAAACTAGTTAAAACACTCAAATTAATAAATTGACTATGGATATTGTGTAACCATTCAAATTCAATATAAAAAAGATTATAGACTTTCCTAAATAATATTAATTAACTAAATTAAGCTAGATAACAAATAAAATTTATAAAATGAAGAAGTTATCCCTACGAATGTGTATTCACCAAACTTGTATATATGTATACATATAATTTTCTTCACATATGATATAGTTTGTAATACCAATTGATTTAAATCAAACCAATTAAAGTTTTAGATTAATTAAATTATATCCTTCCCCCTACATGAATAAGTGCATCATACATACATATAAGTATAATATAATTTTAATCATGTAAGCTAAAATGTACGAAATACTATGTATTGTTAACTTGATTTAATCAAAAAAATTAAAATACTAAATCACTGAAATTATAATCTTGTCCCATACACATGAATTGCATCATGTACATATGTGAACTTACTTGTGTATCACAAAAGTTCTAAAAATTTAAATCTTAAAATGAATTCGAAAACTCTAAATTTAATTAATACCCTAATTTGATTTAGAAGTTCAAAAATTTCTCTAATCTATACCATCTAATATTAGAGAGTCAATATAAAACACCAAAAAAATATGCCTAAGTTCCATGTTGAAATATTATTAATTAACAATTTCTACCTAAAAGTACCAAACAATTTAATTTAGCTAAATTTAATAATAAAGAACCATAAATTACATAACATAACATCACTAACTAATGTTAGTTACTAAATAATATTAGTTAAATTACCCTAGCTAAATCAAGTCCTAATCAACTACATTAGCGAGGCACCATACATGCTTGAGGAAGAAGAATATATAACCAAAGGATAATTGGTTACACTAACCAAATGTAACTAACTTAGCTAACCAATTTCCAACTAAAACATATGTATGATTCCAAGATAAAATGACCTAACAATGCTGAAAATTTGAATTTATTTCCCTTTTTAACACTAGTTCCATATCTTCATGCATTCATAAAAAGAACTTAATAACATAGTTTGTTTTGAGTATGCATTTGGGGTGTAAAAACCTACTTTTTCTCCCATCTTTTCACATCACATGGAGCTACAAACAACCTAAAAACCTTATCTTTCCAACTCATTTTTAACATACATAAACTTTCTTAAACACCCCCTCTAAACCCCAAATAACATACCCTATTTCCCCTTCCCTTATTAATTTTTGCTGCCCTTAACCACCCTAAATCCACCAACTTCTATCTCATTTTTCCATCTTTTTCACCACTTAAAACTTCCCCTAAATTGAGTACACAAACTCTACTAAACCTTCCTTAAACATTCACCCCAATTGGTTCACTTTTCCAATCGAATCGCCCCCTATTTCCAAGCCAAAATCCACCACAACTTAGTAATCTAAGAGGCTAGCGAAGGAAGCTCCAAAGAGAAAAGAAGCGAGTAGAGCGTGATCAAGTAAGGAGTTGAACCAAAAATCAAGTAGGTGAAGCAAGTAGAAAACCACCACCATTGTAGAACAGTTTTCCCTTCTTAGTTGTATATGTATTATAGCACTTTCATATAATAGGTTATGTGTTAGAGAGTTTTTAAACTTATACATTTCACATAGAGACTCTTGTATATTTTCAGGCTTGTAACAAGTAAGCTTGTACACTCAAAAAATAATGGAAGAAAATTCCAAGTTCACACTCATGTATGAGTAGATCGAACCACATAAGCATATTCTTAGGATTTCTAGAACTGTTCTTTTGAAATCTTACCATGGAAATAATACTAAATGATTGCTAAATAGCTACAAGTGAATATAACAAGATAACCGAATTTTTTCTCTTGAAAAACAACTATCTTAGAAGCTATGACAAAGTTGCTTAGAAGCTGGCTAGATCATTTCCTTTTATTAAAATGATGATTTAGATAAGATAATAGTAGTTTGGGACATGTTTAAATAAGCTAACTACTATACTAAAGCCCTAGATAGAAAATTAAGCTAAATCAGGCTTAAAAATAACCCAAGTTGCCTAAGAAACACCACTAACTAGAACTGAAGCATAACATAACACTATTATCAAAGTATGGCAAGTTAAATTTTGAGTCTAAACAATTAAGTTAGATCTGAGTAGTAGGCCCTAGATAGTTAAAATGAGCTAAAAACCCATAAATTAGGCCAAAACAGACAAGAAAGGCTAAAAGTGTAACTTAGGCAACAACTTGCAGAAATTAAAAACATAATTAAAAGCCCATTAAAATATTTTTTAAGCCTAAAGAACCAGAAAGAAAACCCACCTTAAGAATCAGCAAGAAATAAGGCCTAAAAGCCTACTAATTACATAGTTAAGATAAGAGACAAAAAGTGGACTAAAGAATAAATGTAAGCCCAAGGCCCAAAAGGAGTTTAAAACCCTATAAAAATTGAATTTATACAAAGGAAAACCAAAACAACGCAAAATAAAACAAGAAAGGTCTGATAACATGGAGACTCGAAACTTTCTGGAACCATAACTAAAATTATGGGACCTATCTACCCATCTAAAAAAAAAAAAAACTACACCATAAGAATCTACATTCGAAAACAATAAAAATTAATTATAAAAATGAAAAAATCAAAATTAAAAAGAGAAAGTTATGATAAAAACAAATTTTAGCTTAAATTGGAAATTATAGTGAATTTGGTTAATTATATAGGTAATTACTCAAATAATTATTAGCATTCTCCTCTACTAATATCAAGTGATACCGACCTTGATACGAACTTGCCCTCGAATTATTACGACTATAGGATGACATAACTAGGTGAGTATTCAATGACCGTTATACTTGATTATGCCTATAGATTAGTTACACGTAATTGCAAAACTAATATTAACTAGTTTCTTGATAAGTTAGGGATTATGCATGTGATTGATTATTGGTTGCCTTGATTGACAATACATCATAAGATATATGAGCTAAATTGAGTGATAAATTAATAGTATTTTTTTTTATATGATGATTGTTTGGTTACCTAAGTAAATTAGACATAACTATATTCAACTCATTAAATTAAATGGTCGTGCATACCATATATCAATAAGAACTTATTGACCGTCACAACATGCATATGGGAAGGAAGAGTCTTACAAGGATCGTGATTATTATTATTTGAGTTTTCACATGGTGCATATATGCAACATGGCCTTGCTTTGGGCCATGGGATCACTAAGCACTAAAGCCACCAACTGCTTAGCTCAAGGCCATGTCTTAGAGTCTACCTCTTAGGGATGAGTAAACTGAGTGTATTACTCATATCCATGCTCATAGCGTAAGCTGAATCACCATTAAAAAAAAATAGAGACAATATTAATCATTGTATGAGGCTACATAGTGGTTTAAAGGCCAGAGTGACTAGAACCTAAGTTTAATGGACCATCATCTCCACCCCTAGATATAGAGGATGAAAATCAAAGCTATACACAATTTTTGGATAGCTATATATACAAGATTACCACATTGCATACAATTTGTCTACATTTAAATAGTTGCTAATTTAACTGTCTTGTTTTTTGCATAAAAGGCATAATATGAGGAATATCTTACTAAGCTGGTTGTAACTTAACCCTTTATAGTTTGTTTTGTAAATTATCTAAATGCTAAGATTTAGGCTAAGAATCAAGTGTAGAGCATTCCAAATAGTAGAGTAATAGAAGAGTATGAATAGAAAGATAATGTCTCTAACTAAATGGTACTTTTATAATAGATATTCAATATAAATATTTGAAATTTACATACTTAATCTCATTGTTTAGCAGGGGAAACAAATTCTCCATGGTTTTGATGCACCATAGAACGTTGGGTAACCATAATTATTTATATTTTATGTTAAATTAATAAATTACATATTAAAAGCAATAGTGATTAATTAATTAGAGTCTCGTAATCTCTGACTTATAGGGTATTTTTCATATTATAGATATACATATAATATGAAGATTTTAGATAATCCTATTAAGCCTCCCATAGTTTCAATACAAAACTGGTATAAAAGTTGTAGGCTATTAGAGATAGGAGAAACCTATCAAAATGTAAGATGAGGTAGAACTTTGGTAACATTAGGATTAAAGAGTAAAAGACTTAGACTTATAGAGTATGTATATTTATGTATGTATATGTGTACTAGATGTAATATCATGTCTATGTATACAAGTGTATACGTCCATTATCAATAATTCCCTCCTTAAATGAAATGTCCTTAATAAGAACTTACCTTAAATGCACACATTATAGGTTTCAAGATGTCAAACCATGAGATGTAGGAATCTAAGAGCTTTGACTATGCAAAAGTAATCCCTTCTAAATGTGTAATTAAGAAGGAGTATATATCGGGAAATTAGGAGTGCTAAAATATTGGAAGATTGAATACTATGATTTGAAGTGTATTAACCCCACTAGGTTGCAATTACAGTTTCAAATTCAAAATTTTATAGCGTAAATAGAAAGTGAGTAGGTTGTTGATTTGAATTGGTAATTGAATAGCCTGTTAGGTGTGAATCTTGAGGTAATGTTGTAAGGATACAAAATTGCTTTAGTACTTCGAGGAATATGTTATGGAATAATGTTAAGGGAAGAACATTTTGCTAAGTAAGCTCTGTAAACCTTAGAAATTTAACCTTTTGAGTATAGAGTTGAACTTGAACACTATAGATAATTTCTCCAAGTTAAAATAATCAATAAATTTAAAACCGATTAAATTTTATACATAAGACCTAAAAATGAATGAGAAAAAACATAATATATTAATCAAAACCCTAATTACGTATAAAAATCCTAAACCGTATACACGTGTAAGTACACAAGATGGAATCTGAACTTGATAAAAACCCTAAAACCAAAGCTTTAAGCTTATAAAACATATAAAATTTACTCAAACAATGATAAAGCTCTAATCTAGCAAAATTATTGATAGACGTGTGTTATTGCGTAAAATCGCTAACAAACAAATAGAGATGACTCCTAAATACTAATAAATATAAAAAGTAACAAACAAATATTATTTTATGATTATTTATGATTTCATATATGTGTATATATGAGTGCTAACTTTATATTGATTTTATTTTACTACATACTTTATGTATATGAAGTATATAGTATACATTAATTATACATTCTATATTTTCTCCCATAGTTACATCATAATTTATTTTAAATATTAACTAAAAGTTGGAAACACTTTGAGAAAAGTCAAAAGTAATTTTACAAATTTTTCTTCCTTTCTTCCATCTTATCTGTTCCTTCTTCTTTTTTACTTTTTCTCCTTCAATTTTTGGTTGTACAAGTGCCCTAAAAATTTTATCACATGTAATAAAATTAAGATTAGAATAAAGCAAAGTTAATACATGTCATTTTCACAATTAATTTTTTCTTCTTTTCATTTCCTTCTTTCTTTTCTTTTTCCTTTTCCTTCTTTCTCCACCATAAGCCATGTGTATATGTCTAAAACTTACTTCCACTTTAATTTTGGACTGACAAATTTATAACCAAAAATCAAGTCTTTCTTCCACTTTTTGGACTAACATTTTCTCTCTTCCTTTCCAACTTCTATTCTCTTGTTTTCTTCCTTTTTCTTTCAATCATCATTAAATTTCTAATTTCCACAATTAACTTCACATCCATCATCATTTAGGCATTTTACCAACCATTAAGACAAAAGAGTAATTAAACTAATACTTTATATTGTATATGATTTTGCTTTGTAATATAAGTTTAGATGTATTATTTAGTTTTCATATGTAATTTTGTAATATCTTATGTATTATAAATATGTAGTAGAAGACTATGTATACTTTTGACGTCTTTTGTAATAAAAATTACATGTACATGTATTTGATTATATGTATAATTTTTATTTCTTATGTTCTTGTATTTACATATATATACATTTAAATATATACCATATGTATATATATATGTTATATATAGTTAGTTATGAATATATATATATATATATATAAATCTTATATACATATAACACATGAATAATACGTAATATTAAGTATAATTATTTCAATATATATATGTATAAGAAATATTGTAAAATAGTATAAATACATACATATATTTATAAGTAGTAAACTATGGGAGTAGATGTATGCACCTATATGTATATATATATATATATATATATATCTATCTTACTCTATTTTTTTCAAGGTTTAAATAGACATACATATTATATAGTATAAGTACATATATATATACCTAAAGATACAAGTATAAATATAATAGTACCTCAATTTCTTTAAAGTAAGTTAAAAAGTAAAAATATATAAATGTATAAGCTAGATATGAACATCAGAAGAAAATAGGAGTTATTTTTCTATTATTTAATAATTATAAGATTTTATATATGTATATATTAATATTATAAATGGCTCAACAAATTAAGGAAATTTCATCTTGGACTAATAGGATGCTGCCACGTTAGCTTCAACAATTTTTCTAACTAAAACCATAATTTACAAAAATAATAAGTTATTAATAATAATTAATTAATTAGGAAACTATAATTATAAGAAAAAGTAATATAATTAATAATTTAGGCTTAAAATGGTGAAATAAAAAATTATTACAAAATGGACCAAAAAATAAAAATATTTTGAAAATATAAAATTTAGAAATAAATTAAGCCATAAAATCAATAAAGAAAACCTCAAAATAATAATTAAAAATATTTTGGCTAAAATAAATAAATTTGTAACATTCTTAGCCCATAATAGAAAATATGAGTTTCAACTCTAAAACGAACTCTACTACATAAAAGTACATTTAAAGACAATAAAAATCAACTATAAAATCATAAAAAATGAAGTTAAAATGAAAATGTTATACATAACTAAAGATTTAAGATAAACCGAGAAAAATAATTAAGATAAGTAAGTTAATTGGCTCCATAAACAAATAATGAGGATAAACCATTAAAGTAAGTAAATAAGTACATAAGATATAATTATTTACTAATATACCTATATAATTCTCATTTACCCTAATAAATAAGTTAAACTATGGTCATGTTATGCTTAGGTTATAGTAAGAAATTAAGTAAACTATAATAAATATAATTAATTGAGAAACCTAACTTTTCCAAATACTTATAAGTCTTATTATCTTTTAGGTACTTAATTGTCAAGTTACTAAATTTCAAAGGTTTAAAGAGTAAGCATTAATCTAGGTGAGGAAGTTCTAATGATATGTTATCTGCTTGTGTATAATACTTGCTTGATATGTTATTAGTTGATATTGCTTATGTATCTAAATAACTGTTTTGCTTGTGTGCTTTTATCCATATGACACCTCCTTAAAATAGTAAATATAAATATCTAACAAAAAATAACTAGTTATATTTATCTCATGTCTATGACTTAGCTAGTATACTTATGAAGAGTGATAGCTTTACAAATTTTTGAGATAAGTATTTTTAGAAATGTTTTTTCCAATCTTCAATAGATTCTTATATGATTTCTATGAGAACTCGTAGCACCTATGGATGTTATTTTTATCGTTGTAACAAAGCTAGCATGATATCTCTAATTGATAGAGAGAGAGGACTCGCATAATTGTGCTTGTAGGGTCTTAGATATATTTTAATTGTGAAAGGACTCACATAATTGTATTTATGAGGCCTTAGATATATTTTGATAGCGAAACGACTCACATAGTTGTCCTGAAGGGCCTTAGATATGATTGATTCATGGTAGATGGCCTAGTAAGAGTCCACCTGCTTAGATTGGTATTTCTTTCTCGACTAGAGTAATATTTAAGTGTCATCTAGAGGGACGGTCCTCCTACGTAGCCTCATATAGGTAAGGCAAGATACCCCATACGTGTAAGTACAAGGATAATTGATGTGTCAATGACGTAAATCTATACATTCTATAGTTTCGGACTTCTATAGATGTATTGCTTGCATTCATTACGTATATACTCATTTTGTTTATAGAGAAACTTGCATCTATACTAATAATATTTGATAACTTGCTTAAATAGTAGTGGTGAGAAATAAACTCACTGAGTTGTGCATTGCTCATTCCCTTATAACTTCTTTTGCAAATTCATTTAAGTAAGGACTGAGATAAATCTTAAGTATAGAGTGCAAACTAAAGTTATGTTTGATAATGTTAAAGTTAGTTGAGAAATGCATAGCTGGTAAAAAAACATCCTTTGTTGAAAGTATTGATATGTTAAGATTCTATATAATTTAGTAATCCTTGTAATTTATAAAGTTGACTTATCATATCTTATTATTTAGAAGGAGATACCAATTCTCTATAGTTCTAAGGAACTGTACAATATCGGGTATCTATAGTTATTTATATTTAATGATCAATTAATAAATTAAAAACTAGAAATCTTAGTGATTAATTAATTAGAGTTTTGCAACCTCTAACTTACAAGGTAGCTTTTATATTATGGGTATACATGTGGTATGAAAATTTTAAGCAATCCTATAAGGCCTCCCTTAAGGTTATGACAAAGTTGTTTTAAGGAACTTATAGTATGAACTTTACTCATAGATTATAGACTTCTATGATTATCCTCGGTAAGATCAAGAAGTCCCATGAACTATTGACTACTAGAACGTAAGCCCTAATCATAATGTAGAATAAAGTAATTGAGATTGAATATGAAAATTCAATTTTTGAGATAGTAAAGTCTTGTATGACTTTTTAGTATAATGAATGAAACAAGTTGAGTTATATGGACAAAACAAAGGGGGGATGGTATCTTACTTAAGCATAACATAGCAAAGGTGAGAAGTTGGCAGTGGAAATACCCTAATCCTAACATAAAGGACTTGAAATTTAACACTGAGCATAGACGTAAGTGCCATACATGTAATAATTGTGGAATAATAGGAGACTAAGGTAGATGTTACATTGGATCCTAAAGAGTAATTTACCTTTGGTTGTAGAGCATAAGATTGATGTAATCCTAAAACAATAGGAAAACCTGTAATAGTTGATAAGAACCTATAAGTTGAAAAGTATGAAGTTACCCTTAGAGAAGAGAACATAACAAATTATAAATCTATAGAATCTAGTTTGATTAGAAGTTACTAGCCCTAAATGAAGCAAAGATACCAAATGATATAAGAATGCAATGTGATGTTGTGTAATTTAAATAACAAAATGATGGATATATTAACATGCACAAATCTTGCTTTAATAGGACTAGATAGTGGAAGTAATCATGGCCTTCATATGACTCTGGAGACTAAGGTAACTTAAACTAATCAAGGAATATCCTATAGGAGTCAGAGTTAGTAAGAAAGGTGTATTGTGACTTTTTCCAACCAAATAGTCTCTTTATAGGCAATAAGGATGACCCCTATAAGGCAGTAGATCGAGTAGCTTAGGTTGAGTTGTCATTCGAAGCGTATGGAATTTTAGAGGAATTGAAATTACCATACAAGACTCTTATGTTACAAGAAGGTACAAGTTTATAGTAGAATTCTAAGAAAAGGACCCTACCCAACCTGTCATTTAGAATGTATTGAGGAAAGAATTTTAGAAGGAGTATGATCCAAACCATAAAAGAAAGAGACTAATTTGCCACATTTCCAATATTTCACTTCGATCATCTTCTTTATCATAGACTAACTAATGTTTATCACTAAAAAGGGAAAGAGAAGGAGCACCATAGTATGCCACAACTATGCAAAGCACCGACATGATGTATCTAGTTGCTATAAAAAATGAGCAACTTAAGGGAAAACTAAGTGACTTATCAAGGAACCCTAAGGATTAAATGAAGTTATTATGAGAGGATTATATATTTTAGAATTTATTATCTAGGCTAATTATTATATTTAAAAGTAGAGTTAGTCTTAAGAGCTATCTATTAAGTTTTGTTGGGAAGCTTATTGAACACATGTGAATTGCTTAATTTAGAACTATGAATTGAGTTCCTATAAGCCACCACTATTACGTCTTGAGAGATACCTCAATCGTGGCATCCCATCATATATCGTCTTAAGTGTTTGAGATTAGCCTTATACCTAGTCCTAAAACCCTAAACATGATACATAAGATGTCTCCTAACAATAGGTAGCTTTCTATGTGTAACTTTTAAGTTAGTCATAACAAATTAAAATTTAATTAAGTAACATAGCTAAATATTCATCATTCAAGTTAAACATAAGTGAAAATATCAACCTATAAAAAATAGAGTAGGTACGATATAAATAAAAAAAATAGCAGAACATAGGGAGTTTAGCTAACCTTAGGCATAGCATGTCTAAGCACAAGTCATAGATTGTACTACATTAAGATAATAAGGGGGTGTAAGCTTACAACTTGCTTGATGAGTAGTCTCTCTTACTATACCTTTCATACAGTAATCAAATTATTAAATTATTTAACCATATGAATGTAAACAACCATATATTTAAGGAAATATATACAGCTGAATTCGTAACTACATATAGCTAGAGATTTCGCCCTTGAAGCCAAGGTTGGAGTTACTTGAATAGTCAAACTTGGGTTCTAAGCACCCTTAGCTACTAAACACAGTTGTCTCATGTTCTCTTTGCTCTTTCTTCCCTCATAGTTTCTTATATTATCAAATTCAAGTTTTGAATTCCTAAACCAAGAGTGTAGATGTGAGTAACGTACACAATCTACTCACCCCTAAGCGATAGACTCTAAGACTCGGCCCTTTGCTATACAGTTGGTGTCTCTAATGTCTAGTAAGCCTGCAGGTTAGGATGGGGCCATGTCACCCGTATCTACTGTATGAAAACTCAAATATAATAATCACAACCCCCACATGACTCCTCTATCTAACACGCGTAATGTAATAACCAACATATAAATGATGTAAGTCGTACCATGCATGATTTAGTTTAGTTAAGGTCGAAAATCAATAAATCCATTTTATTTTAATGACTACTCATTATCATCAGACAAACACTAGGTATATTACAAGTGACTATATAGCAACCAATTTCATATCTTATATTAAGGTGTCTTAACACAATAAGCACGAAATGTCATACACATATAAATTCCTAAGTCCCCAAGTATACCAATTATCATTTAAATTTTAGTGCAGCTATTCTATAAACAAATACATGCATAGTAGTCATTAGAATACTCACTCACCTATGTTGAACTATGGGTCATTATAGTCTAAAAGCAAGTCCGAATCAATGTTAGGATCATTTGAAATAATCATGAAGGCGTATAAAGAAGAAAATGAAAATTTCCTACTAAGCTAACTATCTTCTATATAATTCCTTGCTTTGACTTAAACTTGTTTTTTCCATAACTTTTTCATTTAAACTCCAACCATGGTCTTATAGTTGTTTTCTATTGTTTTAGAGTGTATTTTATTATGGTGTAGTCGGTTTTAGAGATCGTAACCGCAATTTTTTATATCGGTCCAAAAAGTTACGAACCTCTTAGTTATTGGGCTTAGTGGTTCCATTTTGCATGGTCTTGGTTCTTGGTTTATACTTTTCTAATTTCTAATGGGTTTTAAATTCTTATTTGGACCTTAGGGTTTATTTAAGATCAATTCTTTACTGGTCTATGTTTAATTATTAGACCAACCTTAGTCTTTTATTCTTTGTGTTTCTTGATTGAGCTTTTAGGCCTTATTGTTAAGGCCTCTTGAGTTGGGCTTTCTTATTTATTCTTTTGGACTTCTTGAATTGTTGAGTTAAGTCTTAATTTTTATTCCTAAAGTCTGGAAATTCTAGTTTCTTAGCTCCTTGGGCTTAAAGTTTTATCAGTTTAGCCCGTTTTGTAGTATTTGACCTGTTTTAGCTATTTAGAGCCTAAGGCCTAAGCCTAACATGCTTGTTTAAGTCTAAAAATTATTCAAACATATTTCTAAATTATCTTTCAAGTTAGGTTCAATTTTTTCCAAGGAACTTTTACGGCTTGTTCAAGTCAGTTTTGTGCCTATAACACGTTTTTAGCTTGATTTTGCCTCTTAGTGTTTTAGTATGATACTTACACTACTTGGGTGAGTCTTAAATCACTTTAATCTTGTTTAAAATATTATTATATCAAATGTTTTAAATTTGGACAGATTTTAGAATAGTCTTTAAGCTTCCAAAATGAAAGCTTTTCTTGACTTTTCATCAAAGAAATCAAATGTACATATAAGGGGTAATCTAAACATTCTTTTAAGCTAGATTATCAAATTGTGAGTTAAGGAAACATGAGAAAACCCTCAAAATCCTGCACGTCTAATATCAAACTTTGTTTAACCACCTTGCATGATTGGAGCTTACATTCTTGCTCACTAAAATATAGACTTAAGTTCTCACAATATACATAAAGGATTTCCTTATAACTACTTCTACAAGAGTCTAAAAACTTAGAAAACTATAAGAAAACATGCATACACATTTTTATACCCTCATTTTGTTCGTAATACAATATCCTAAAAGAAAACACTAAAAGAAAAGCTAGTAGAGGAGACTTTACTACACTTCATAGAACAGATGGATGTGCTAAGATGGTAGCTCCTCTTACTTAGTCTCCTTGTTCTTTAGGTATTCATAGCCTCCTCCTTTAAGTTAGCCTCCTTGCCTAAACCCCTTGGTGTGATGAGTGTGGTGAAGTGAAAATAAAAGATAGGGTAGTGGTATTTGCTAGTTAGGGCGTTGGCTTATAGGGAAGGATTGGATGATTTTTATTTACTTGTAAAGTGTAGAAACTTATATGGAAGTAAGGTAGCTGTTCTTTTTGGTTTTAGAGTGTAAATGAGAATGAAATGAAGTGTAGGTGTTTGGATGGAAAGAGTAGTCGCTTGGGAAGACAAAATGGGAAAAGTGCTATGTGTTTTGAATGGTAAAAAGTGAGAAAAGAAAAAAAAAAGGTTGATGGATTAGAGGGAAGTGAAGTAACTGGTTGAGAAGAGAAAAAGGGAGAGGAGTTTTCAACTTCCTAATCTTATACTTTGAAAGGATTGATTGACATGGTGAGAAGACAAAAAAGAAATCTTAGGAAAGGTTAAGTGAAGCTTTTATCAAGTGAAATAGAGGAATGGTACATGATGTACTAGGTTGACATCTAAGGTAGCTAAGAAATGATGCACATGAAAAGACCAAGAGTAAGAAATTGGGAATGGGAAGAAGAAAAGTGGGACATGGTAGCTGCACTATAACTTATAGATTATTCTTTTTTTTTTCAATTGTTTATTTATTTATTTACTTACCTATTGTGCACTTGTTTGGTCATTTATTTCCCTTGTTTGTTGTAATACCCCTTACATTCTAGGTGAAAGCAACTCTAAGCATCGAGACACATTTTGGTGTAGTAGCTTGGTGGATGTCAAAACTTCAGAGTTAAGCATGCTTATGTTGGAGCAATCTTAGGATGGGTGACTTATTGGAAAGCGACTACATCAGGGGACAAAACTGTACAACATTTCACACCAAAGCGAACAATACCTTGGTGAAAGGAGTTTCAGCTAGGACAACGTTACATTTGTTCCTCATAAAGGCTATTAACTAAATGGTTTGGTTAGTTATAAATAAATGTTTTAGTTAGGTTTTATAGAAATTAAAATGATTCACTCTCTTAGTTAGTATTTTTAATTTAATCATCTACTAGATTTTATGAGCTAAAATACTAAGGACTTGAAATTTTATAATTGTTAAGCTTTTGTTATATTTTAGGATTCCATTACATTGTCATCTTTCTATGATTACAAATTTAGTTTATCATGTAGGCTTTAATTATTTAGCTTGTTAACTTTAGGGAATATTGGGACCATTCGAGCTCGACTCCAAGTATTACTATAATTTTACAAGGCTTATAATCGCAAGAATGTTAGGGTAAAGGAATTACTACAATTAAGTTTCAAGGATGAAACTTTTTCTAAGGGGAAAAGACTGTAAACCCTACAAATTTTGTGTCCTAGATATAAAATCAAACTCGAGCACTGATAAATATTCTCCAAGCCTAATGAAAATGAACAAACTAAAACTAATAAAAACTTTTAAAAATGAGACCTTAAAATGAACTTGAAAACCTCAATATAAAATTCATAAAACTCGTAACCAATACAAAACCCTAAATTCTAAATTATACCCTAAAGGTAGAGAGAGCGCTAAAATAGTAAGTTAAATTCAAATTTCATCAAATCGTGAAAATTTGATATTAAATGATTGAAGATATTCCTAAATAATAACAATTGGTTCAAAACCAACTACAATAATTAAATTAATAAAATTACTATTTATTCCTACTCCTATAGAAGTAATGCCTATATGGTGTATATACAAATAACTTAATCCTAATCGTGTAATTTGCTAATAAGCAATTAGAGATAACCTTAAGTAATAGCAACTAACTAAATTAAGTTAGTAGAAAGAAAAATTAATAAAATTATGAATTTATCTTTGTGAGTTTACATGGTGATATACATGTGTAAATTCCTTTCACATACAAATATTTAAAAGATATACCATACAATATCGATTGTCATGAAATTGAACAAATTATAACACTAAAATTAATAAAATAAATATGGGTATTGTGGAACCATACCAATTTGATATCAAACGATTATAGATGTTATTAAATAATGTTGATTAACATAAATTAAGCTAGCTAACAAATAAAATTTATAAAGCTAAGGAATTATCCCTATAAACGTATATTCCTATACACATATATATGCACACATACAATTTCCTTTCCCAAATAATATACTTTGTAATACCAATTAATTTAAATTGAATCAATTAAAGTATTAGACTTATAAAATTACATCCTTCCCCCAATAAGAATAATTGTACCATACATACATATAAGTATAATATAATTTTAATCATGTAAGCTAAAATGTGTGAAATACCATGTATTATTAACTTGATTTAATCAAACCAATTAAAATGCTATATCAATGAAATAATCTTGCCTCTATACATATGAATTGTGTAGTATACATATGTGACCATATTTACATACAACAAAATTTTAAAAAATTGAAATTCTAAAATAAATAAACTCTAAATTCAATTAAAACCCTAATTTGACTTGAAACCTCAAAAATATCTCTAATCTATGCCATCTAATATTTGAGAATCAATATAAAACACCAAAAAAAAAAAAGAATGCTTAAGTTCCATTTTGACATATTATTAATTAACGATTTCTACCTAAAAGTACCAAACGATTTAGTTTAGCTAAATTTAATTATAAGGGACCTTATATGACATAATCTAACATCACTAACTAATCTTAGCTACTAAATAATATTAGTTAAATTACACTAGCTAAATCATGCCCTAATCAACTACATAAGTGTGGCATTATACATGCTTAAGGAAGAAGAATATTATAACCAAAAGATAATTGGTTGCATTAACTAAACATAACCAACTAAGCTAACCAATTTCAAACTAAAACACATGCACAATTCTAATATGAAATGACCTAATAATGTAGAAAATTTGAATTTCTTTCCCTTTTTAGTGTTAGTTCCATATCTCAAAGCATCCATAAAAAGATCCCTATGACATAGTTTGTTTTGACCATGCATTGAGGGAGTAAAAACCAACTTTTTCTCCGATCTTTTTACATCTCATGTAGCTGCAAACAACCAAAAAATCATCTCTTTTCAACTCATTTTTAACATACATAAACTTTCTCAAACACCCCCTTCTAAACCCCAAATAACATAAACCCTATTCCCCCTTCCCTTATTCATTTTTGCTACCTTAGCTACCCTAAAACCACCCACTTCTCTCTCATTTTTTTTCTATCTTTTTCACTACTCAAAACTTCCTAAAGTTGAGTACACAAACTCCACCAAACCTTCCCCAAACATTTACCCCCATTTAGTTCACTTTTCCAATAGAACCACCCCTTACTTCCAAACCAAAATCTACCATAACTTATCTAAGAGGACAACAAAGAAAGATTCAAGGAGGAAAAGAGCAAGTGGAGTGTCATTAGGCAAGGAGCTATAACAAAAATCAAGTAAGTGAGGAGGACACCACCACCCTTGTAGAAAGATTTTCTTTTCTTAATTGTATATGTATTCTAGCATTTTCATGTAATAGGTCATGTCTTTGAGAGTTTTTAAACTTGTACTTATACTTTTCATGTAAAGACTCATGTATATTTTGAGATTTATAGCATGTAAACTCATAAACCCTAAAGAGAATGGAAGAAAATTCCAAGTGCATACCTATGTATAAGTATATCGAATCACATAAGCATATTCTAAGGATTTTTACAACTTTTCTCTTGAAATCTTGTCTTAGAAATACTAATAAACATTTGTTACATAATTAGGAGTGAATAAAACAAGAAAACCAAAGTTTTTGTCTTAGAAAACAACCATCTTAGAAGCCATGACAAAGTTGCTTACAAGCTGGCAAAGATCATTTCCTTTTACTAAAATAATGATGTAGGCAAGATAATAGTAGTCTAAGACTTGTTTAAATAAGCTAGCTACTATATTAAAGCCTTAGATACAAATTAAGCTAGAAATCATGAATCGGAGTTAAAAATAACCCGAGTGGCCCAAGAAACGCCACTAACTAGAGCTAAAAGATAACATAAAATTGTTATTAAAGTACGTTAACTTAAATTTTGAGTCCAAACAATTATGTTAGGTTTGAATAGTAGGCCTTAGATAGCAAAGGCAGCCTAAATACCCATAAAATAGTCTAAAATTGACAGAATAAGTGGAAAGTGAAACTTGGGTATCAACTTGCAGAAATTCAAAATGTAAATAAAAGTCTATTAAAATATTTTCTAAGCCTAAAGAAACAAAAAGGTAGCTTAGCTTAAGAATTAACAAGAAATAAGGCCTAAAAGCCCACTAGTTAGGTAGTTAAGATAAGAGGCTAAAAGTGGGCTAAAGAAAAAAAAACCCAAAAACATAATCGACTAAACAGAGTTTAAAACTTGATAAAAAATTGAATTTATAAAAAGGAAAACCAAAACAATGCAAAAAAAAAAAAAAAAGAAGAAGAAATGTCAAACAACATGGATACCCAAAACTTTTTGGACCCATAAGTAAAATTGCATAATCCATCAACAAAAATAGACTATACTACAAGAATCTACATCCAAAAATGGATAAAAATCGACTATTAGAATGCAAAAATTAATTTAAAATGTAAAAGATATGACAAAAACAAGTTTTTCCTAAAATCGGAAGTTATAGTGAATTTAGTCAATTAGACAAGTAATTATTCAAATACTTATTAGTACTCTCCTTAACTAATATTAGGTAATACTAACCTTGATGTAGACTTTCCCTTGAATTATTACAACTATTAAATGACCTAATTAGGTAAGTATTCTGATAACTGTTGTCCTTTATTATGCTTGTAGATAAGTCACACTTAGTTATATAACTATTATTAACTAGCTGCTTTAGGGAATTAGGAATCATGCATGTGATTGATTATTACATGCCTTGATTTGCAAGACATTATAAGATATATGAATCGAATTGAGCGACAAATTAGTAGTATCTTTTTTATGCGGTGATTGTTTATGATGACTATTTAGCCACCTACGTAAACTAGACCTAACAATTTATAACTCTTTAAATTTAATGGTCATGCATGACATGCATTAGTAGAGACTTATTGGCTATCACACCATATATGTAGGAAGGAGGGGTCTTATGAAGGTCATGATTATTATTATCTAAGTTTTTGTATGGTGTACATGCAACATGGCTACACCTAGCTCAAGGTTGTGTCCTAAAGCCAACTGCTTAGTGGTGAGTAGATTGTATGTACTACTCACATCTACACACAACATAGGTTGAATTAAAAAAAGAAAAGAAAAGAGGGACAATATTGATCACCGTATGAGCTATTTAGTGGTTTAGAAGCCGAAGTGACTATATATATATATATATATGTATGTATGCATGTATGTATAGGAGTAAAGGCAACAAAAGTGCAAATGCTTTTAACTTTTGGAAGTTTAATGTCTAAACTTTTATGTTTTGTGATTTAGTGCTTCATCTTTTAGTTTGGTTTGAATGTAGTATCTTTATTAATGGTAAATTTAATAGTCATTATAGTTATTTTGCATTTTAGTGTTTATACTACAATTACTATTACATTTTAATGCTTGTACTTTAGTTTTGATATAGTGTTTGTTCACTTGATACTTTATTTAAAACCAAATTTTGATTTTCGTTTAATTTGCCGATTAGAAAAAATGGAATGTCGATTACATACCTAAGGTGGCTTCCTGCTTTTAGAATTGATGTCAGAAAGGAACGCAATAGCTTTAATGCCAGTTATGAAGTAGATTGGTTGCCCTTCCCTTAATTTAGTTTAGATGCGACTTGAATGCCTTTACTTTTTACAGATCGCTTATGGAGGTGCTCTAGTAACTATGTCACTTCCTTTCACTAACATTGGATATTCCAGTTTGTGAAGTCTTTTCATTCCTTCTATTCAAGGGCTACCAATTCCACTTCCACCACTTCAACTGATATGAACTTGGGTTAGGGCTTAGAGTTGTAAAGGATCGCATCTTTCTAATAGGGGGGCTCTTTTCCATTCAAGATTTTTGATGTGTTTTTGCGTACCTTTGAGACCTCGAAAAATTATTGATTTGGCTATGATTCCCTTCAAGAAAGAAAAGCCTATGATGCACAGAGTAGCAACTCAAGATCACTCTTATTTTTACCTTACTAAAGGCTTTGTTATTCAAAAGACCCATAGAAATACATTAGTCTCTTACTCGTGCAAAGGAACTATTTCTTAGCAAGTTAGACAGCTTATGGCTAGAGCAATGGGAGTAGGCCCTAGTAGAGAAAATAGTAAGGATAACAAGCACCTCGCAAGATAGTCGGATATGTTGTACTCTTATTTTTATAAGGTTATTTCGAATTACAACATAAATAAGAGTTGTCTAAAGTACTTCTTGTTCGAGTAGGAAGTTATCAGTTTTTCTCCTTCCTTCTCTTTGATAAGAATAGGGATTTGAAATGATACAAATTCCTCTTCATTGCAGCAAGTCTTGGGTATTCTATCCTCCCATACATCCTTTCGACAATGCATTCATTATCATAACATAAGGCTTCGCTACTTGTAAATACAGATTGAGATAGTAGAAACATGAGCTTGTGGTATAGCTAACATATGAAGAAGCTCAGCAAGCCTTACAAGAAGTATACGCTTTACTAATAGAGGCATAGTCTTAGCGGTTTACTGGGTTGGTTTTACTCTTTACCTTCCCATGAGGGGATGGAAACAAGAGAGGTTAACTCGAGTGGAAGGAATAGGTTAGATTTTTTAAGGAGATTTAACTTTAGACCTTAGCAAGTCTTTGGGTATTTTCTATCATGCTAGGTGGTACTGGGAGGAATAAAGCAGGACACAGGCAACTACTTAATAAGATTGGTGCCAAACTTTCAGTACAGAAAGAAAAACTCTTGAATCTAACTGGTCAAGCAACTTCAATCTACCTTGATGGCTTCAATGTTTTTCCATGCAATCGACATGGCTTCTGTCAGGAGTGTATGATGAAGTTAATAGGTTAGCTTGAACTTTGATTTGATTTTAAGTTCTTAAGCTCAGCTTTCTTTAATTCAATACATTACGTGCACAGTTCTTGTTATTGGACTTTTCTTTTCAGTTTGCTACTATCATGTGTTCGAGTGGCTTGATACTCCTCTAACTCTAGTCTAGTTGGGGAAGGAACTCCACTCATTGCATTTAGTTTCTTCCCCCTCCCCCCTTTTCTCTCACCCTACTCTTAAATTTCTACTTAAGCTTTACCGGTTTATGTAAGTAAATAGGGAAATCTTCCCATTACAAAAAAAAGAAAAGAAAACTCCAAATCACCAAAATACTTTTTATTTTATTGGGTCTTTCTCATCACTGACATGTAGGTGGGAGAAGGTATTTCACCAGCGACCCTCTTAGCTTTTGTGGATGGGGTTGCTTTTTCTCCTTATTAGGAGTTGTTACTTTGTTCCCAGGGAGTGCAGAAACCACTTTCTTTCCTAAAGCGGCTACTTTTATGTCTATAAGTAAGAGTTTTGCAAGATTTTGAGACGAACCCTTTGGAGGTGATAGCCTTAGGATTGATGGGGATCTTCTTTTCGATTTAAGTTATTGCAGTAGCTACTCAACTAAATAAATTCATTTATTTGGCACAATTCTTCAAGTTATGCCTTTTCCTTAGCATAGACATAGGCTTCTATAAGAGAATGAGAAGCGCTCAACATAAGAAAATGCGAAAGCGATAAGCTTCCAAAGGAAAAAAAAATAATAGTGTAGTAAGATTAAGGTTGCCCTCTCATTAGAATTAACTTTTTTTTTTTTTGGTAAGAATAGGTTGTTCACCTTATGCTTAGACCTGAAAGGAGGAAGAGTAGGTGTTGAAATCACATAATGGAGATTCAGATTAATAATTAGAATATATTATATTCAAAACAAAAAAAAATTATATATCTAATAATTTTATTCGTTCATAATTTTTATAAGTGATGTTTAATTTTAGCAAATTTTATAATTTTAAAGTCTTTAGATCTACTTTTTTTTTTTTTTTTTGAAAATATATGTTATGTGCTGGGTACACAGATCAAGTAAAATTTTGAAATTCTCATAACTTCTAAATTAAGTCTTGTTTGACCTTATAACATAATTTTCTAACTTTCCATTAATATACCTTTATATAATAATATTTTATTGTATATTTATCAGTGTCTTGATATTGATTTTTATAACTATACAATCTCATTATATACCAATCAAACATAATACAAACATAATTATATAATAGTTAGAAAGCTTAAATTATGTGCTACCCAAAAATTGTTATTTTCAACTCAAAATTATAAGTGTAATTATTTAAAATTTACATTTTATACGCCTTACAGTTAACCTTAATTTCATGAATTTATTTATTTTTATTTTAAATGACCTTTAGATGTTATAGGCATATTTTTATTATTTAATTTCACCAAAAAATTTGTAAGGATATATTATTTATAAATTTTTATACCCCTTAATGTGATTGTAAAATTATAAGATTACATTCCTTAAAATTTTGTAATAGTCATAATCTTCAAATCATATTGATTTAAATAAAATACAAAAAATAAAAGACTTAGGTAAGTTTGCTTAAGGAAAATGCTAATTTTTAAATGTATAATTTTAACGCACAGTAACACATTAAAGGTTTGAAAAATTTACAAATAATATATTATTTGTGAGCCTCGTATTCATTAAATACGTATCAAATAGGTAAATTTAAAATATCGGTGAAATTAACCCAATTAACTTAGAAACATATGAATAGACTCTAGACATTAAACTAGAAGACCCTACAGACCCGTGTTGAACCTAGGGTTCATTAATTGATTTTGATAAGAACAAAAAAAAAAAGTGAATGATTTAACCAAGTTCTATTTCACCATATTGAGATAATTGAATAAAGTCGATTAACTTGCTTAATGATTAAGTTTATCAATTATCTCTATAAGAAACTTAATCTTTTGAGTATTAATCAAATGATCTTAAAGTTAGATTACAAAATATATTTGTTTGTTGGTTGTCAAAAGTATTTTCATGTGATATTTGGCCTATCAGCATGATGGCTTAGGGAATAACCAAGTTGATGGTGTAAAGCCCTAAAAAACAAAAAAAAAAAAAAAAAAACCTCATTAGCTTGAAAGAGCCAGCATACCAGTTCACTTGCCGATGTTCATGCTGGTAGTGCAATTTATTATTGGCTTACTAGTAAGAGTAAGGTACCGGTATGCAAGTAAGTTTGATCCAAGCAGCTGTTGGAGCATTTAATGAGCGATAACGGAAGAATTCAATAAGTTGATATAAATGCTCAACAACCTAACCAAAGGGAATTAAGATATGATATTATATTGCAATTAAAAGACTTTCCCTTACATTCTTTGGCTCATTTTACTTCTCATTTGTCTCTTGTATACTTACTTGCAATCAAACAAAAAGAGACCTAGTTATAGTGCTTGAAAGTCCTTACATTTGCAATCTTAAGAGAAAAATGCTATACATGAGTTAGTTATGTATAAAAGAGATTGTGTAAACTTATGTAAGCTTGTGTAGCTCTTTGAGCATTGGGTTAAAAAATAATAAAGTGGTGTAAAGTCATTGGTTAGAGGCATTATGAGTCCATAGAGACTGGGGGGCAGTCCGAACTCCACGTTATATACGAGTTTGATTTTCTTTATCGCTATCTCTTTTAATTTATGTACTTATTATTATTTTATAATTATGCTTGTTATTGCATTTAATTGGAAATTTCAAAAAGAATCGCATTTTGTCTAATAAACTCAATTCACCCTCCTCTTGAGTTTCACCTAGTATTCTTCAACTCAGATGTTAAAAATATAATAAAATCACTCAAATAGTATAATTTAACTATATTAGGTATTATTTACCATAATAACATAAAATAGGTTTCGTTAGTTTAAAAACTCTTAGAGATAAATTATATATATAATAAAATTTATATACAACATAAAACAACATATATATATAATATATATGTACGGGTCATTTGTAATTTTTAAGTATATATGCATACTTGTAATTATTTAAAATACCATAATATATACATTTTAGGCTAAGGTACCCTAAGAAAATTAGTAAAAAATAAATAAAAACATAAAAAAATCATAGGCATCTAAGAGTTGGTAATTTAGGCATGTATAGTCATCCACGACATATGTTAGTAGGTGTGGCAAAGGATCATGCAAGGATTTAGTGATACTTAAGGTTGAAACATTGAGGAGAGAGAAGAAAATCAAATTGCACTAGAAAATCAATCCTAAAAATACAGAAATCCTCTCTACTAGATAGTACATGTAAATTAGGGTTTAGGAAAATTAGGTGATAAAGGTAGGGATTTAAAGAAATAAATTAGGAAATTTTATAATAATAAGGTGTAATCTAATCACTAAAAGGTACATCAACCTACGGACTAGTTAGAGCTTGACTACTACCACCACTTGGAGCTGTTAACAAGGAGGGAGTAACTGCTGGTAGCTAGAGCTTCAAATTTCAATAGGTGACCAATCTCATCTAATTTTGTAAAATTTTGCAAAAATAACAAACAGCCCTAAAAATTATGAAAAAAAAATACTCTAACACATTTTTTGGTATAGAATCTAGGAAAAATATCAAATTGTATAAATTTAATAACTATTATATATGTCCTTAAGAAATCAAAAGAATTAAACGATTTTTGAAGTTGAAATAAATTGGGTAAACGACGTGGTTTCTACTTCAATTTTTTTTCTACAAACTATCCTAAGTTAATAATAAATTACTATGTTAGGGTTTTTCGTGATACTATTTTTCATATTTTTATGTAATTTTTAAGTCTAAAATGATGCTTAAAACGGTGTATGTAGCTAAAATTAATATAATTCCTTACATAATTTTACTTAGATATTGAGTTTGAGTCATATTTAGAGAATGTATAATTGTTCAGGAGTGTTTGGATTGATTAGAAAGTGAGAAGTGATAAGAAGTTAAAAGTTGGCTTTAACAAAGTTGGTATTTAACCAATTTAGTGAACTTGAAACAATTGATAAATTGTAATGTAATATATAAGGAATTTGGAAATAATAACAGCGTAGAAGATTGGCATGGAGTATTATTTGATGTTTAAATTTGATTCCACAATTGTAGTTAGGAAGAAAGTTGGTAAATTAGTTAATTATAGGACATTGAGTAAAGGTAGAGGATGATTAAGAGGATTTTAGTCATGAAATTTTCACTAAATTGATACTCATATGGTAAGTCAAAAGCTAAAATGATGTAAATGCAAAAACAAGGGAAATAGAAGGTTAGTCAAAGGATGATCTTATTAAAAATCCTATAGAAAATAGAGTTAGATGGTAGCTCAAAGGATATTGAAATAAGGTGTTTAACTTAGAGAAGCTAAGAAGCTATCTGAGAGGATAGAATTGGTGTAACAAACGAACTTTAAGTAGCTAAGATAGTAATTTAGAGGATTTTTGGACTAAAGAGAACAACTATTAAACTACTCAAAACCAAACTTAGAAGATTTTTTACTAAAGAAAACCACTATAAATACTCATATCATAACTTAGAAGATTTAGTCGATTAGGGTGACTTATGAAAATCAATGAAAGGCCGAGAAATCATGATTTTTAAGTGAAATACTTATGAAATTTATGACTAAACAAGCAAAAACATATAAAAGAAACTAATGAATTAAGGTTTGAAAATTAATCTATTGTATATTTTTGGGGACGATTAAAGAGTAAGGTGGCAATAGTCAGGAGTAAGTTACCAATAGTTAAAAGTAAATGGGATTAGTACTTCACTACCACTTAGAGAATTGTTTAAGGATACTTGGAGAATTTAGTATGTATCTTATTTGAGATTGTAAGTTAGTAACCTATGTGAGTACAATGCATGTCCATAGATATTGTATTGTTGTCATGGAGTATTGGACTTTATGTATTGGTTGTTTTAAGGTATTACCTATTTAGGATTGTATGAAAATGCTTTATCACCTTAAAAGCAATCTAACACAAACTCAACTTAACTATTAACTGGGCTTGTAACATAGCCTATTAAGGGAAATGATTAAGATTCACGAGCCAAATACGGATGAGGATAGCATAAATGTTTTTTTCCCTACCTTAGTCAAAGTAAGTGTAGGAGAGGATATTTGGGCCAAGCTGGGGACCGTAGTTCGAAGGTAGTCTTTAGAAGAGCATGTTTCTCCATTGCACAAGCCTTGATTTGGTTTTGATTTGTGAAGTACGCAGCTTAAAACTCCACAATACTTGAATTAGAGCAAGGGCAATTTCTCTTATCTCACAACGACCAATTAAGATCAAGGGATGGCATTTCTTTGAACTTGCATTGCACTTAATTAACCTTGCTTGAAAACCCTAGTTGCTTGATGACTAATTTGTGCTATTTTCTCCATCCCACTTATTGAGAAAGTTATCACTCACTTCCCTATAGCTGTTTTGCAAGTTTCCAATAGAATCATCAATA
Organism: Lumnitzera racemosa; assembly: GCA_024138005.1. Taxonomy (NCBI): domain Eukaryota; kingdom Viridiplantae; phylum Streptophyta; class Magnoliopsida; order Myrtales; family Combretaceae; genus Lumnitzera; species Lumnitzera racemosa. The sequence goes on along the minus strand of JAMXBC010000007.1, from coordinate 67,606,756 downwards.
TTATACTAAGTTCAAGAATACTAGAAAGTGAAGTAAGAGAGTGAGATTCAAGACTAATGAATGGTGTTCTTAATTATTTGTCAGATTTACTAACTTATACGGAAACTAATAAGGTCTTTGTTAGTGACCATCTAGTTTTCAATTATGGATACTGTTATTGTAGTCTATAAACCTGTGATATTTTAGAAACCTTTATTAGTTGCTCTATTTTCTTAAATCAATTTACTTTTAGAACTATTTGCTGAAATTAGGATTTTATACTCTAAATGATTTTGTAAATCTTAATTTTCTTGATTATTTGAGCTATAAGTTTATTTTCTGAAACTATTATCGAAAATTACATCACAGGTTAATATCTATTAGACTCAGAATTAGATGGCTTAAAGCAAGGAAGTGGTAAATACCTTGTGTAAGCTATACCTACATTAGTAGCTAAGTAGTTAGCTCCTAACTTAAGTTAGTTTATATAGTGAGACTGTTACGTTTCTTTAGTTTGAGATGTAACAATTCGAAAGTGGTAATGGTATATGGTCCTTGGTAATCTACTTAAAGCATGACTCATTTAGACTGACCGTAGGACATTATAACTAAATGAATAAAATACCTTAGGAACACTAAGAGTGAGGAAAGTAAGTGGGATGTAAAAGATTTAGATTAGTAAGACATATATAAGTTATATGTATATAAGATCATATATAATATAAAGCAATATAGAGTAATAAGTAATGCTAATCTAACTTATGTTGTGATTACTTTTCGATTCTAAACCATTGACTTAATTATGTTAGGTAACAATAATAGATGGTAAGAAACCTGGATTATAAGGTTTAATTGTAGATGTTGTTTTAAGATAAATCGATTGAATACTGTTCAATGTTTCTTATGGAATTACATAAAATTCATATATTTATTGCGTAAATCATTTTATAGATGTTAAGTGATTGGGAGTACTTAAGGATGAGAGAAACTTTGTATTATTATTACTATAATGTGGAAAAATGACATTAATAAATAAGGAGGTTACAATTGTAATGGTTTTAATGATATAATTTCTAACGTTATTATTAGGAGTGATCAAGATGGCAATGTTTTGGATATAAGACTGCTTAATGAATCTTATTGGTAAGTTTAGTTTTCATGATTTTATCATAGATTTAGATGGCAACTATTAAGTTTAGGCAATTGATTATCATAATCTAGTTATAATGAATGTGAAGATTAATAAGTTATCGTGACCCTAAAGGGGGCTTAATAGGATTGTTTAAAATTTTTATATTGTATGCATACCCATAATACAAAAACTGTTTTGTAAGCCAAGAATTGCAAGACTCTAAATAATTAGTCACTAAAGTTTCAATTCTTAATTTAATTAACTTACTATAACATATAAGTAATTATGGATGTCTAATAAGCCACAGTCTATCAGAACTGCAAAGAATCAGTATTCCCTATCAAACAATAAGATTATGTAGTAAAGTTCTAAAATTTAAACTTACAAAAGTCATATAATATGAATATAGTATTAATAATTATATGTAATAATTCAAACCGTTTACACATTCTATCCTCAAATTCTAACTTTTAAGCACCTCGACACTAGTATTCAACACTCAACTCTTAGCCCATGCCTAATTATCCAACAACCTGCAAGAGAAAAACTATTAGAGAGTAAGCTAAAAAGCTTAATCAGATATCCTTCATACTATACTGTCAAACGAGTTATCAAACAATTTATTATCAAACATATGAATGCATGAACAGGTAGTATTGTCGAGTTTGATTTTTCGGTTTTCTATTTGAAATTAATTTCTCATTTCTTGATTAATACTAAACCCTAACCTATTTAATATTAATTCTCGACTAAAGAAATTGAGAAATTCTAGTTTTTTATTGAAAATAATTTTTGGAGTTGCCACCCAATCGAGGTCGAGAAAAAAAAAAGAAACCATAACCAATTGGGTGGATTGATTACGATTTGACTACCGGTCTTTGATTTCAATTTTAAATGAAGAACCAGAGGGTTCCAAATTCGAGGGCTAACCTATTAAACCTTGCCGAAATTAGGATTATTCTTCTAATTATAATATTTAAAAAATAAATAAATTAATTAAATCAAAAGAGGGACCTAAGTTTCTACATGTTTTATCGTTACCCCGAAGGTGCCTACATACCTGCTAGCTAGGATCAAATGATTGTAATTCTCTTCGAAAAAATCTTTAATGTGTTGATTGATTTTAATTTTAAAACAACTAACCGGGTTTACGGTTTTAATTTATTCGATTTATTTAAAAAAAAATCTCAAGGGGTCCCAACTCTTGAATATTATTGTTTTATAAAAACTACTCTAAAATTCTATTTTTTTTTGGAAAAAAGGGTCTTTTATGTTATTAATTTTTATTTGTAAATGATTTTCTATGTTAGAAATGTTAATAGTAAAAAAAAAGATAAATAAATAAATAATTAGTTCTCTATGTGATGATTTCTAAAAAAATCTAATCCTAAAAATCCTACGTTAATATATATATATATATATATATTATACATATCATTATAACTAGATAAGTATACATCTAAATAAGTTAGTGATATCATATATTCTAATATATATAAAAAAGAACAATACTAACAAATCTCCACAACTAATTTTATTTATATATACATATACCATGCTAAATAATTATAGAACTAATAATACAATAGTAATAATATAATAAAAAAACGAACCTGATTGCTCTTGGAATTGCCTTCTCGTGGACTAGGCGTTAGTAATATGCAGTAAAGTATACGAAGTACAACGGCTATCCAATGTGTTTAGCTAGGGGACTGCGGACATCAGTGAAGTGTGAGTGTATTGCTACTGTGGTGACTATGTCGTGTCGTATAGGGGGCAAGGACTTTAGGCTGTATCGTACAGGGGGTAAGGGCTATCTTGAAGTCGTAGGTCATAGCGCTTACTGTTGGTGACGTGGCTTAATGCTGCAATGGATGGCTGAACTATTTGGTTGTGGTGTAGCAAGAGCGTATTAATGCAATAGTCGGTGTATTTGGCGATCAGCAATGGTCTGTAGTCAACGTCGGGGGTTGCAGCCGTTATGTAGTGTCTAAGTCTAGTCAGGGGGCATTAGTGGTCGTGAACAGTAGCTCGGTATGTATACTGGATAAAGGATGGAGCGGTGGCTACTATGAGGTTGTTGTATCACGTGTAAAGAGTTCGGTCATAAAGTTGAATGGTGATCCATGGCTTGGAATGCTATTACGACGAGATGCGTAGTGGAATCTTTTTTTCTAAACTGGATAAGAGGAGCTAGACCTAATATGTTGGATACGGGCAAACGGATGCCAAATTGGACGAGTCTGGGCCATCAATAGCAACAATTAAAGTAGCTTCACACGATAATTCTCGAGTATTTGATTAAAGTTGTGTGTCGAGGATGAAAGACTAGGTTTGGTTCTCGGCTGCTGCGTGGTTTGGTTCGTTGGGCTTCTGTTGAGGCGTAGTAGCAGTTGCTTATGTATTGATCACCGCCGATTGGTGGGTATCGGGTTGATGTGCTGTGCTGTGCTAATTGTGCATTGGCTATGGGCTTATATGGCTGTGTCGCGTAATGGCTGTTTATTTGGAGTGCTTCAGTGTCGGGTTTGGGTCGTTGATGGACAATGTGGATATGGCTTATTTGTGCAGCAGTGGGCTATGATTGAAGCATGTGTTATTCAGTGGCATATGACTGGGGCAGTGCTGTTCATGTGTTGGGGACTGATATATGTGTAGTGTTATGAACAGCAGTGAATTATGCAGTGTGTAAGCGTGAAGGGGACATAAATTGCAGTGGTGTTGAAGGGTTGGTCATGAGAGAGAGTATATATTCTGTTCATTAATTACGGGAGAAGGGTCTGTCATGTAAACGCTGGTGCTCGTATATCAATTGTGAGTGGGACAAGGAGTGTAGGCAATAAAGAGATGCTGTACCAGGATTATGGAAGTATGGGGTTACGTATATGAGGATGATTGGGCTAGTTGAGAGTGTCTTTTTAGCAAGTGTGTAATTTTATATAAGCCAAAAATAAAAACATAGGTGCCTATTAAGACTCAATTCTAAGACCTCAAGTTAATTCCAATCCAAATACTTCAATACTTATCCATTAGGCTGTTAGCCTGTGCCTTGACATTCAGTACAATTAAATTATACTTAAACTATCCAATTCCCTAAAATAAAATTTTTAACTAAACAAAAACTAAAACTAACACTAAAACTAATTATTCCTAATATAAATTACTTCTTAAAAATCTACGAAATCTTCATGATTTTTCCTTTTCTTATTTTTTTTGTATTTTCATTATTTGTTAATTTTTATTATCTTTTTATCTTTTATTAATTTTTTTATTTTTTTTATTTTAATTTAGGACCCTTTTTGTAAAAATAAAAATTAGTACTACAAAGGGGCAAAAATTAGGTATCTACAAGTATGCCAAACAATAAATATACAGTTGATTGGTGATGCATACAACATCGGATTTAATGCCCTCCGAAATAAGGGTTGGAGATATATTAGCACCTATCACAACTAAGCTCTAGTACTTAGGTTTTAACCATATAAAAATATATATAGAAATTCCATGTTTCACGAAAGAAGTTTCTATTCCCAATATTCAATAATATACAAATATCCAAGTCTAGCAATGAGGTGACCCTCGTAGTTCACGTTCATACCCTACAATGGTGGTCTCTAGATGCGACCCCCAATCACCTAAGGTTAACGTCTCCAACACTAGTATAACCTGCGAACCAAGGGTAAGGTCTTATTGTACTAATGCTCCTATACTGTACTAATCAAATCATGTAGGAATCTATTCCCTCCAAAGCCCTTTATTACCAACTACGTAAGGTAACGGCCAGAACATTATATACAATGTTGGTACTTTATGCATGATCCATTTAATTTTAGTTAAGTCGACTTATGAGGTGATCAACAAATATCAAAAAACTATTCAATTATATAGTAATAAATCAAGCAATCAATTATTTAGCTATTATGTTTCATAATCTTTTACACAATACACAACTAGTATTCAGATACATGCATAACGTACACCCCTATGCATCAAATTATTAATACTTACTTTAGTTGTACTAATTACAAGCACAAAACAAGTATAGAGTCATCGAGGGTACTTACTTAGTCATTGATCTATCAACGGTCGTAATAATCTGATGCAAATTAGGGTTAAAGTCGAGATCACTTGAAAATAAGTAATAAGGAAAGTAGTAAGTTTAAGGCTTAAAAACTAAACTAATATTATAATTTGTACTGTTTACTTAACTTAGTTATTAATTTACGTGAAATCGTCGATTCAAGTTTTTTATTAAATTACGCTTAACTTTTTCGATTTAGCTCGAATCTTTATGAACTCATAGTCCATTTCAATTGTTTTCGAATGTACTTTCTCGTAGCGAGATTCATTTTAGATGTTGTAACTTGTAATTTTGACTGTGATATAAAAATATCAAAAAGTTCAATATTTCAACTTAAAAAGCTATAAAATGTCAATTTAAGTTTTTCTTAATATATTTACGATTTAATAATTACTTATATCGTATAGTTAGTAATTTTCTTATTTTAAGCCTATTTTACTATAATTATCTATTTTTACTTATTTTTGGGATTTTGGAATTATTAATTTAAATTTTTCTACTTTATTATTTTTCTAATTAATTAATTATTTATTATTATTATTAATTTCGAAAATTACCTAATTTATACATATATGATGACATGGTAGCACATGAAGATACCACGTGTCTAGTTTGCACATTTTTTCAAATTTTCCATTATTTTCTATTTTATAATATATATATTATCTTACTTCATTTATTAAATTACTAATATAGTATATTGTATACATTATTTAATTATACTTGAATTTTTACATATATTTCACTATTCATATACGTACGTTTATACGCATATGGCATGTTATATATTAAATTATTCTATCCTTATTTATACATTATGTACAAGTATATTATATACTTATTTATACTTTACATACTTATGTACATATGCAATCATACTATATATGTATATAGATATATATTAAAATACAAATATTATTAATAATATGTATACATATTATTTTATACATATACACATATATATATGGAAAATACAAAATAGGTATATATACATATGTACACATATATATACGGAATTACATAATATACGTATGTACATATCACATGATAAAATAAATATTATGTACATATATATACCTTTATATATAGTCACACATATATATACATAATTAATTAAGTAAAATACTAAATATATATACACATATGCATATCGATTTACATATACATAGTATGTTCAAGAAAATACTCTGTACATATACACATATATACTTAATTACGTATACATGTACATACCTATGGAAATACGTAGCATATATATACTATATACACATACACATACATGTACATACTATAGAGTATATATATGTATAAAAATAATTAAATGACTCACCTATACTCTTTAATAAAATAAATTATCAAAATCCCCTTAATCTTCTTCTTCATCTCCTCTTAGTATTTAGTAATTTGTGCATGTGTGTCTTTTTGCTTTAGATAATTCTCTTTTTTTTCTTTTTTCTCCAAGTTCCAAACGTCTAACCATGTAACAACAACAAGCAAACTAAAATCAAAAGGAAAAGAAGGAAAAGAAAATCTTGATTAATCTCCACATTAATTAAGAAAGGACACTTGCTTTATTTAATTTGTCCTTTCTCCTTCAAATTGGTGACACTTGTAAATGGAAAATGAAACACGAGCTGCTGAGTGTGTGCAGAATTTTAATGTAGCAACAAAAGAAAAATAGAAGGAAAAAAAGAAAGAAGAGAAAAGGAAGAAAAAGGAAAATAAAAATAATTATATGTAATTTTTCAAACATAAAAATCATAAAAAAAACATTTATAAATTAATTTTGAGATTTTATAAAAATTAATTAATTTAATTAGTACCCATTATGTTTATAATAATTACGAGTTATTTTAATATTTTCATTAAAAGGTTTATGCGATAATGTAATTTAGTCGATAATTGTGATCAATTACGATTACATCACTATTAAGTGATATTTATTCATTTTATAAGCTTAAAGTTATAATTTCAAGGTTTCGTTAAAGTTCGAGTTCGATTTTGAGTATTTGTACGCATATTAAATTTAGGGTTTTTGTACGCGATTTAAGGTTTTTGTACATAATTTAGGTTTTAATCGATTTTCTATAGTTTTTATTATTTATAATATATTTAAATTTATTATTTGCTAAATTTTTATCTTGTTCAGCTTTAATGACTCATAAAATCATCTACAGTATTAGGATTTAGTTTTACTCTTAAATAGATAAATTTGTGGAGTTTACATAAGTTGTTAAGAACCATAGAGTTAAGCAATAATAAATTATTTGTTGTGCTACTAAGTTATTTGTAGAATTGAATGCTTTATAGTTTAAGGAACTTGTAGAGTTGAATGCTATATAGTTTAAGGAACAGGGGAGATTGATAGTAATTGATGAGAAATCTGTTATGATCAAAATGGAATGTAGAGTATAGATTAATTAAGCTTACGATAATAAGTAAAGCATGAAGAATAATAAGGCTAATTGGTTCCATTTTCCATTATGAAAGGAAACATAATTCCATATTAAACTTTAGGAGAAATTTTTTATTAAAATATAACTGGAAAGTCATGTAGAAATTAATGAAATAAGAAGGGAAAATACTTAGTGTAGCAAATGATAATGATAATAATAGATTATGTGAAGCTACATCTTAAGATGTAGGAATGTATGGTGATTAAATTTAGATTTTGAATTGGAAATGATAAGGTGAAGGTGAGCATATATGGAATTGATTTTTATGAGAATTTATGTTGATCTTAAAGGAATTGATAATTTGTAAAGTCAAAAGTTAGGGGATAAAGTAACTTTTGATGATTTAGATCCTTAAATAATAATATAGACTAGAAACTAGAATACCATTAATATGTTTAAGCTAGGATTTATGAAATGAACTTTTGTTGTTTTGAAGTATTTGGTATTCTTTAATAAATTTGGTTACCTTAGTTTTATAAATATAATCTTGTAGTACTTAAAAGTAATGAATTTAGGGAAGTAAATATATGATATTTCAATGTATATGGAAGGTTATGTACAATTCTTTGTTGTGCAAGCTTATTCCTAATGCAATTTTCTTCAATGTAAAATTAAATTCCAATGTAAGTTTGATTCTGATGCAAAAATACAATTTGATGTATAGTCTTAGGTTGTGGACTTGAAATCTGAAAGTCATGGGATAAGAAATGTCTTATCTTAAATGACATCAAATTCTTTGAGTTTAAAATACATATGGAGATCAACTTAAGTCTATCAACTACTAAAATAGGTATATAAACATGATACATAACAAATGAACTTTTTCTTCATATCTCTTATTCAAAAAATGTTATAAAACTGTCAAATCGAAGTAATGTGATATTACAGGATTGAATATAAGTAATATGATATTACAAGTATGGATCTATTATTGTTTCCTATAACCAAGGATGGGGATAGCATATGAGATATACCTTTGTTCTTATGAATATAAAGGATGAGATTAGTATAATAATTTTTTAATGCTAAAAACATTGATATAAGATATATTGTTAAGAACTATATAACTTTGATTCAACAGGAAGCAATGACTCAAAGAATAGTTTAGAGATTTATATTCTATGTTAAGCTTTAATGTTGAATACATAAATAAGTGATAGTTAAGAGATATCTCATTAGTTTACTTATATAAGAAGATATACTAAATAAATATGCAATGTAGATATTTAAAAAAAAATGACTAGGATAGGTATGGTGGAATTTTTATTGGCAAAATAGGAGAATTTTACCAAAATAAATTAATTGAGATAAAACTGTGTGCCACTTGTGAATCATACGTAACAAAGTATAGAGTAAACTATCATATTTGAAAGTGAGATATTGATGCAGTAGTTAGGAACCTAGGAAAATTATTAAGAAATGTAAATTCATTCCTAAGTACTTTTGTACTTAAGAAATGGCTAAGCATCAACTTCATTACCAAAGGAATGATAGATATACCATAAATTGGATGGTAGGAAAATTAAAATAAATATCCAAGTGATAGGGATGTTACTACAACATCTATTGATTGAAGAGAGTGACTTAAGAAGAATACAGTAAAGAGTAACATCAAGAGTTTTAATTTTAAGAGATCACTGACTCTCTTGAATTCATCAAGGTGACTCAATATTTAGGACAAAACAGAACAAACCAACTTAAATCAAAGACCAAATAACCTAGATTAAGTTAAAACAAAGACATTTAGAATTAGTGAGCAATGAAAGGAGATGTACCTAACTTTAACTAAAAAGATGAAAGCTAGAACATGATAAGACATAAGATGAAAGAATTTCAGAAGATCAACAGTATGATCAGTTATGAGATAAACTTGAGGAAGATATTTTCAAAATAATATGAAGGATGACATAGGAAGTGATAGAAAGGAATAGACAAAAACTTAAATGGATACCAAAGGCAATCTCTCTCTTGTTTAGGGTTAAGAAGTAAACTTATCTAGGAAGGTAAGAGATGTGTGCTTTAAATTAGGAAAGAAAAAGACTTCTTATCATGAGATTTACATTTGTTACACCTTATGAGCAAATGGGAATAATATGGTATGCATTGCAAATTAGGACGTGTTTGTAGAAGTTAACTTAGTTAGAAGCAAGGAGTAAAGGATAGAGTTAAGTTATAACTAAGGACTTAGATTAATCTGTTCATGAGAAGGGATAAATTATAACGAAGAACAATTTAGATAAAAGTAAACTTTATTAAGAAGATAGGTCAAAGAAATAGTCGGAAGCTTAATAAATCCAGTAAATAATAAAAATAGGAAATTATGAGAGTTATAATTTGGAAGGAATATAAAGAGGATTTCAATGAACACATAGAATTAGGATTAAGCAAAAGATAAATGGAATTAGGTTTAGGGATATAAAAGTAGGCCAATAGTAAAAGAATGTTACAGTGAATACCCGTGTGAGAATGTTTAAAGTAAATTGTTGTAATGTATGAAGATAAAAGAGTACTATTTTTGGTGCAATAAGGATAAAATTATGGGATGATCATTAAAGTTGCACCCTACATGTTAGCTATGAAAGAAAATAGGAGTTAAGCACAAGTACTGGGTTAGAAGGTGATGATGGTAAATGCATTACTAAGTACATATGAATAAGTAAGAGGAGGATGGCAAATTTATGATTCTTATATCTCTCATACTAACTCCTTTATCTGTTACAAGTCTTGTGTCATTTATGGGAATCCTTTTTGTCTTCGAGTTAAATTACCCGTGTTATGTTAATAAAAAAGTTGGAAATTGGTCTTTGTCCTTGTCACTCCAGTATTATGTCCATTCCATTAATTAAATTATAGTTGTTTACCATGTCAGTCTTTATCCCATTCTAGTACAAACTTGTAAAAGGATTTAGATTTGCTAACCTCAACTATACAATTACTTGTGCTAATAAATGAATTGTCAAGCTCCTAAATGTGAAGATAATATGGACTTAAGAAGGAATCCAACTAAAGTGATAATGGTAAGGAAGCAATCCCTCAACATACTGAATAATTGGTTTAGAAGATTTTAGGGTGTGATGAGGAATAAAGACAAGAGTTAAGATATACGCTAGTATTCAAAATTGAGTTGGAGGATGATAAAAGTGAAGTTTTAACTATAATAGGGATCGAAAGATAAATCACAACCATCATACTTAAGTATCACAAACTTAGAAGATTTAAAGACTACCGAGGTATGCTATATGATGACATTATAGAAGTTCATGAGGAAAGCAACTGCAATATTAGACTTAAAATAATGGATCTACAAGAAGATTATGCGCTAAAGGAACTGTTCATACGAATACTAAATAGGTAAATCTTCAAAAATAAAAAGAAGAAAAGAAAAAAAAATGTAAAATATGTCAAAGTACTATAAATTGATAGTCTTAAGCTGAACTGATTGACAATAAAAGTAATAAACCTATAAGAAAGTTATACTAGTAGAAGAGCAACTCATTCAAGTACTTGACAAGTAAATTCATAGAAACGAGACGTGATTATTTAAAAGATCAAGTTAATGATATATCATCTTATCTTGATAAAGATATCTAAATGAAGATTAAGGTTAATAGATGTGGAATGGGTAAGATAAATAATGGAAGTGTTAAGGACAAATTTTTTTTAAAAGAAGGTGGAAATATGAGCCCTATATTCAGTAAATAGGTAAATTTAGGATATCAGTGAAATTAACCTAATTAAACTATAATCTTATGAATATGCTTAAGATATTAGATACGGAGACGCCATGGGCCTAGATGTTAAAAATATAATAATAATAATATAATTAAAATAGTATAATTTAACTATATTAAGTATTATTCGTCATAATCGTATAAAATATATTTTGTTAGTTCATAAACTTTTAGAGATAAATTATATATGTAATAAAATTTACATGATACATAAAACAACATATGTAATATATATGTATGGGTCGTATGTAATTTTTAAGTATATACGCATAGTCGTAATTAGCTAAAATACCCTAATACGTACATTTAAGGCTAAAACACCCTCAAAAAATTAATAAAAAATCATAAGTAGCTAGAAATTATTAGTTTAGGCATGTGTGATCATTCATGATAGGTTTTAGAAAGTGTAGCAAAGGATCATGCAAGGATTTAGTGATACTTAAGCTTGAAACATTGAGGAGAGAGAAGAAAATCAAATTGCACTAGAAAATTAGTCCTAAAAATACAGAAATCCCCTCTATTGGATAATACATTTAAATTAAGGTTTAAGAAAACTACGAGATGGAGTTAGGGATTTAAAGAAATAAATTAGGAAATTATGCAAAAATAAGATGTAATCTGATCGTTGGAAGGTACATTAGCCTAGGGAGTTATTGGAGTTTTACCACCACCACCATTAGAAGCCATACCCATTACTTAGAACCGTCAACAAGGAGGGAGTAGTCGCTAGTGGCTGGAGCTTCAAATTACTATTGGTGTCCATTTTTTGTTTGATTTTGTAAAATTTTACAAAAATACCACAAATACCTAAAAAATTATGAAAAAAATTATTCTTACATATTTTTCTATATAAAATATTGAAAAAATATCAAATTGTGGAAATTTAATAGCTATTACATACATCCTTAAGAAATAGAAGAAATTGAACGATTTTTTAAGTTGAAATAAATTAGGTAAACAGTGTAGTTTCTACTTCAATTTTTTTCTACAAACTATCTTAAGTTAATACTAAATTGCTCTATTAGATTTTTTTCATGATACCATTTTTCATATTTTTACTTGATTTTTGAGCCTAAAATAATACTTAAAATAGTGTATATAGCAAAAATTAATATAATTCCTCACACAATTTTATTTAGATACTAAGTTTGAATCATATTTTGAGTATGTATAATTGTTCTGGATTGGTTGGATTGATTAGAAAGTGAGAAGTGATGAGAAGTAAGAAGTTGGCTTTAAATAACAAAGTTAAGTACTAACTAATTTTGTGAACTTAAAACAATTGATAAATTGTGATATAATATATAAGGAATTTGGAAATAATAAAACTTTGGAAGATTGGTATGGAGTGTTTTTTTTTTATGTTTATATTTGATTCCATAATTGTAATTAGGAAGGAAGTTGGTAAATTAGTTAATTTTAGGACATTGAGTAAAAGTAGAGGATGATTTAGAGGGTTTTAGTCATGAATTTTTCACTAGATTGATAATCATAAAGTAGGTCAGAAGCAAAAATGATGAGTAAAATATAAAAACAAGGGAAGCAAAAGGTTAGTTAGAAGATGATCATATTAAAAATCCTATAGGAAACAATTTCAAATGGTTGCTTAGAAGATATTATAATAAGGGGTTTAACTTGGAGATGCTTAGAGGTTGTCTTAAAGGATAGAACTAGTGTAACAAATAAACCTTAAGTAGCTTAGATAGTAACTCATAGAATTTTTAGACTAAAGAGAACTACTATAAAACATCTCAGAACAAAATTAAGAGGATTTTTAACTAAAGAAAACCACTATAAATTACTTAGATCATAAGTCAAAGGATTTGGCCGTTATGGTAACTTTTCAATGAAAGGTCAAGAAATCATGATTTTTAAGTAAATTTCACTTATGAAATCTATGACTAAACAACTAAAATCATATAAAACAAACTAATGACTAATGAATTAAGGTTTGAAAATTAATCTATTGCATAAGCAACGGTCAAGAGTAAGTTACCGATGGTTAGAAGTAAGTGGGATTAGCACTTCACCATACTTTAGAGTATTGTTTAAGGATTCTTGGTCACCTTAGTCTATGTTTTGTTGGAGATTATAGGTTAGTAGCATGTGTATATACAGTACATGTGCTTGGATATTGTATTGCTGCTATGGAGTATTAGACTTTATGCATTGGTTATTTTATGGTATTACCTATTTGGGATTATATGAAAATTCTTTATCACTCTAAAAGCAATCTAACATAACTCAACTTAATTACTAATTAGACTTGTATCATAACCCGTTAGGGATAACGATTAAGATTCTTGAGCTAAACATGAATCCCTCAATGAGGATAATAGAAATGCTCCTTTCTCTACCCTTAACCGAATTAAGTGATAGGAGAGGACGCTGTGAAAAGATTGGGGACCGTAATTTAAAGGTAATCTCGAGTGGAGCATGTTTCTCCATTGCATAAGTCTCGGTTTGGTTTCGATTTATGAAGTATGTAGCATAAAACTCCTTAAAATCTGGATTAGTATGGGGGCAATTTCTCTAATCTTATAATGATTAGTTAACGTCACCGGATATCATTTCTTTGAATGTACATTGCTTCTAATTAACCTTTCTTGAAAACCTTAATTGCTTAATGATTGATTTGTGCTATTGTCTCCATCTCGCTTATTGAGGAAGTTGTCGTTCACTTCCCTATAGTTGTTTTGTAGGTTTCCAATAGAATCATCAATATTATACTAAGATCTAGAATACTAGAGAATGGGGTTAGAGAGTAAGTATCAAGACTAATGGATGGTGTTCTTAATTATTTTTTGAATTTACTAACTTGTACGAAAACTAATAAGGTCTCAACTAAGAAGATTCGATTATATTGATGATATGAAGAGGCTAGGTCAAATTACTCTAAGAATTTATCTATTGACATTAAAAAGATAAGGAGATATGATCAAAATAGCTTTGATAGAATTATGGAGAGATCTTCTACTTAACAAAATAGCAGAAACTGATCTAATAAATCAGCTCTATTAGTCATCTACAGATTAGCAAAAAAAGCCTACATTTGCACATTGAGTAGCAACTTACAAAAGTCAAGTGATTCAAATTAAGAAATATGCATCTAGCTCGATATTCTTTATAAGCAAGATTACAGGTGCAAGAAAGCTTTTTAATCAATTGCTTCGTATTTTGAACAAAAACTAAAAGATTTTAAATTTTATTTTCTCAACTAATTAGTTTCTTTTATGAGAGAATCGTTTGTAACTTTGAGAGAAGGTTAGAAAGCTATAGCTTACATTTAGCTTTAGTAGAAGCTAGTGAGACGAGTAATAGTTTAAAATCAAAGCTGACCGTATATTGTAATCTCTCAAAATTTGATTGATTGATATAGTGGAATGACTAATGAAGATAATCAAATCCCTAATAGTGGAGCTAAAAAAGAGGATTGATGCACAAGGTAGAACCTCTATAAAAATCTCTACTTGATTATCTTCTCTATACACATTTTACTTTGTTATTGCTCATTTGTTTATTTAGTTGATTACATTACTTTGCATCACTATCATAATAACTTAAGGGATTCTCAAAGTTGTAAAATCTTTTAAAGTCTTGTTTCAAAAAATTTTTAAACTAAATAATCAATTCACTCCCCTCATGATTGTTAAATAGGACCAACACGTCATAATGCTTATGCTTCTTCTACTCTTCATATGTATTTCTCTCATTGCTCATTAGGTGGAAAAGTAGTACCTAGAGAAGGAAGGTCCTCTTTTCTACTAAATTCATTATTTACACTAAGCATCTACATTAGTTTACTTAAGTTCTTATGCATTATCTAACTTTATGTTGTATTTAAACGGAAACTGAACTCCTTCTATCACTAACATTAAGTGATCAACCTTCTCAATCTCAAAAATTTTTCATTAGATTTTGTTACAATCACCATCTTAAAACAAATGAACATCAAATATACATAAATTGGCTAATAGCTTGGTAAAACATCTCCCATAAACCATATGTCCTTTAAAGGAGCAATGTTGTAAGTTCCTTTTCTAAGAGCATAGTCATAGTAAATTATCAAATGAAGAATCTGTTTATGAAAGAAATCTTTACAAGTCTCTTGATAGTTTTAAATTTAGTCATAATAGGAAAATATCTCCCTCAAAATCAAACGCAGGTTCCTATAAATGAACTAGATCATTTTCCTTCCTCCATTTTATATTACCTTCGTCAACTTCTTTACTGAAGATATAAGAATACATATAAGTTCTAAACTTATTGCTATAATCCATGCCAATGCCTACCTTATGATGTTCATTTCTTGTATTAGTTAAATTTGCATAAAATGGTCTAATCATCATGAACTTGATAAGAACAACCCATAAACCATAGTATATGAAGTTCTAACTGTATCATGAATCTCAAGTTTTTCCAAATGTTAAGAAAAGCTTTTTGAAAAGCTCTAACACAATCAACATTTTGATTACATAATTCCTTATACATATTGGAAAGATCTTAAGATGAAAATATGTTTAGATCATTACATGTTGAACCTGTATCATTAACATGCTTACCCTTTAATGCCTACGTATCGACCTTATGAAGAGAAAAAAGGATTAGTAATGAGAGAGAGAAAGGTATAGGTTAAGGTCGTAGATGAAAGAGAGTGAGATAAATGAGTGAGAAAAAGAGTAATTCGTTGCTTAGCCACCTAAATTTATAAGGTCAAAGATGGTTAAATGCAAATAAGAGTAGCTTTTCAAACCAATATTGTGAATGCAATATTAATAAAACTACCCTTTTCATTCCATAAACTATATATTTTTATCACCACTCTAATATGAAAGATGCACTCTCACTATGCATTCTCTTCTTTCAGATTAGAAAATCAACCTCATAACTAACAACTCCCACTTTATAACTAAATTTTCAAAATCACTATCTAACCTATATTGCTCTCAATACTCTTAAACATTTTAGCCTCACTATCTAAACATGTGGTGTTCTCTCTTAGCGGATTGTGTTCAATATACCCACTTAACTTTTGGCACTCACTTGTATAGCTCGTATATCTTTTCCTTAGCTCAATGAGAATAACCTTAGTTATACAATGTATTGGTCTAAATATTCATATCTACTCTAAAAATTTATCTGACCAAGAATAATTTTTAGATGATACGATCTCACTAATAATACACCTTTATTATAATTTCATACATACTATAATTATCTATCAAACTTTATTGTAAAATATATATTAGTAGAAAAGTATATAAATACAAGAAATATTTACTTTTTATAAAAAATATTCATAAATATATCAAAAGTGTCTTGGCGTATTATGCACAAATTACAACTAACACAACTAGCTTTGGATTTAGTATCTTGTATTAATATAAGTATAAGTATGTCTTGTCTATGTGTTTATTAATAGAGACATAAGATACTCTAAGTCGGACTTGAAACGTTAAACTATGTTGTATTGAGTTATCTTATTAAAGATGTCAATTGGTCGTATATTGCATTAGTTATGTGTGTAAGCTTAATTGCATGACATAAATGTGTGCAATGATATTGGACATTTGCTCTCTTTCTTCACTTTAGGAACTAAAAGATGGGTCAAAAGATGTGAATACACATAGAGGTTGAGCTTTACTTATGCATATTATAGTATGAGTATGTGGCAAACTTATACTATGTAAGTCTATATTATCTCTTTTGTTTTCATTCTTATTTTATAGCATCCTACACATGGAATTTAGTGATGTAATAGAGAAACCCCTACTTCAAAATGAGACCTTAGATACCCTCTCTTTTTTGTAATTCTCTATTGTTTCTTTTCTTTTCTTTTTTCTTTTTTTTTTTTGGAAATCTTAAATATACCCCTTTATGTTGACCTATTGTATACTTGACTCTATGCTTTTGTAATCTTTGTATTCCCAAATCTTTCCAAAACGTGTGTTTAGACTCCTAATAACAATTTTGCCCTTTGATTTTTTTTTTTTATTTTAGTTATTTTTTAATTATCTTATAAAGGGTACAATAATGAATTAAGATCTAAAAGAATGTTTTTCACAGATTTAGTGGTTTTAAAGCTCAATTTCAGAGACAGAAAGCTAAAGGAACATGAGGCAAATAAAAAGGTATATGTTTACAACATATTTTGTGTCGTTTCCCCCTAATTGAATAAGATAACTCAATAATAGTACGAGCCTTACCTACACAGCTACACTTCAGTCTTAAAAGAAGCTGTAACTCCCTTACAATTTAAAAGAGGAAGTAGATATGGAGGTTACACAAAAGCCGACACTCGTCAGTGTCCAAGAATTCAAGATTTGCTTAGTGGAACCTTAAATTACATACGATACAATGTCTTTCTCCGAAGGCCATGCATCCTCGAAGTTATTAATGCCCACAATAATGTCTATCAAATAAATTGTAGCGACGTTACTTCACCAGAATGTCTTGCAGCTGATAATAATATATATTCAGAATCAAAGATCTGCCCATGTATGTGTTCAATGAGGATGTACTATATACATATACACACACATATATAATATGTATATGTACACATATGTATATGTATATGTGTTTATGCATATATACACAAGAAATGCCACTTGATAATGCTTAGCCTAGACGATGATTTGACCTTATTTTTGAACAGCATCTCCTGAAGCAAAGGGGATATCAAGGACAGATTCACCAAGTCATATGATCATGTTTCAGATTCTTCATTGACTGGCGACAAGAAATCAGGAACTAACATGTTTCGAATGGCATATTCCCAAGTTGCTTTTCGTAGAAACAAGGAGACCCATGTGTAGCGTTAAAGGAGGACAACTCTCTCATCCAACTAGATTTGATCATCACCAGCTCATTTTCTAATAGATAAAACCCCCAAGGAACTTGGTCATACCGACCACGGCATTGGACCTGGTCAAAATAACGTTTTCACTAGATATATCGTGGAGTTTTTGACATCACTAGATATGTCGTCTAGTTTTACAGGACGTCTATTATTCCCAAACTATATGGTGCCAGCAAAGCGTCTGAAACAAAACAAAAGTGAAGTGTCTTAGGTCACAAGTTGGGAGGAAAAAGTAAATGCTTTCCTGCTGGAGGAGTGAAGATCTCGAGCTGTCATTATCTAATAAATTGGATCTTTCATCAAATAATTCGCATACCATGCCAATTTCCCGAGTAAAATCTCTTCGCCGGTCCTTAAAAGAGAGAGAGCGGGAAAAATACAATGCCAAAAGTCATACTTTTTTTTTTTTTTCCATTTTTACATATCGCAGTTATAAAAGAAACAATAAGTAAAAAGAGAAGGAAAAACACGCTCAATTTACATAAAAAAAAACCTTAAAAGAACAATGGTAGAAGACTAGAAACAAGACTGAATTAATTCATTATAGTGTAATAATAACAATAGAATGATTTTCATACAATTTCAAAGTATTATTTCCTCCATAAGATTTTAAGTTTTTTGCTCTATTTTATACTACCCAATGCAAATGATATATATATATATATATATATGATTTATGAAAGCTCCAAAAACTCATACAAAGATCCTATTTGGATTGTCTTTTTTTTTTATCTTATATAGATCAGTTTAATGTTTGATTTATATTTTTTTTAAATTTGGTATTTGGAAAATTCTTTTATTTGTTACTATTTTATAATTACGATTAAAGTAGTAATTAGAGTATCAAAATTAGAAAATGAAAATTCGTACACTTTTAAGAAAAAATATTTTATACAATGGAAATTATTATTTTAATTAGTATTTTTGTAAATATGAATAAAGTAAAGAGTAAACAATTCAACTTTATAAGAATTTATTGGATATTTAATTTTAAAAGAGGAATATATTTGAAATTATATTTTTATTTTTTTAGTGTAACGTTCTTTTCAAATGCAAGATTTGATTAGAGACAAAAAAGATAGCACAAAGATTGAAAAAAGATGAACTAAACAAAGCTGAAATATGAATTAACTTAGATGATAAAAAACATAAAATGAAAGTACCAAAGCCTAATGTAAGCTTCAATCCACCTTTAATTTGCTCTTTTATTATCTATGTATTCGTAATTTCATATAAAGCCTACACACAAACTCAATACCCAATTTTGCGAGAATTTACACAACTCAGTATGCTAACTCATACTCTAAGTAACACCTATAATGTAGATCATCTAATTTAGTCTTCCAAAAGCCACATGCCTCCTAGCTACCTAGTATAGATACCATGTATCGTATGCCCATGTGACATTGTCCATCTTTTTTTTATAACCATGCCTAGCTATGACTATTAATACCCATGGCATTTCTCTTTATTCTTCATAGGTAACACACTTTAAGTCATCAAGTGTTTCTTGGATCCATTAACCTTCAAAACTTCCCTTATACTCTCCTCATCTTAAGACTTAATTTGATAACTTGTGAAGTAAAACAAACTTTTTTTTCACCATAAAGCTAATATACTTCTTCCTATCATGAATAGTAACACATATAAGGATCTTCGATCAATTATTTTGACATCCCTAACAAATATACAAGAACCATTATCCCTTTTAGGAAGAACAAGGTTTTGAAACCAACCCCTCTCATTACTTCTGAAACACCTTCATGCTTATATCACTATTATCACCTTATATCCAATATCTTGTAGATTTTATCTATTATGTAGTTTAAATTAGACCATCTACACTTGCATTCTTCAGCTTATAGTAGTTGCCTATCTATACATAATCATTATTTGTAGGCTTGTATTTTGGGAGCTAATCTTTCTGGCAATGAATGTGGAGAAAAGACTCTCCAAAAGTCAAACCACTTTATAGACTTCCTCTAATCATTTGTGCATGTAACAACTGACTATCGTCAAACTTAGCTACTAGCTTATCAATAATAGCTTTATCTCTATCATCTCACTTTTCACCTTCAATTTTCCTTGCTCTTCTATTCAACAGTAATTGATAATACCTTGATCTCTAGATTCCCATCTCTAAAATTTTGGTACCATTGGACCATAGATCTCTTGCAACTAAACCATCTATAACCTCACTACTCTTGTAGCTTATTTCATGACTTAATTAGTTCTTACTCTACAAGTTTCATTTAACCTCTTGTACCAATAAGCTATTCTTACCATAAATTATGGCTTCCCTAAATTTGCAATAATAAGATGCTATAGCATACAATAGGATCATCACTTGGTCTTGAGTCTCAACCTTAACATTAATAATTTTCAAATTGTTAGTCAAAGAAATGAAATCCTAAGTATGCTATCTTATTGATTTTGCAAGAGACTTAATCATGTCTATCTCTTCAAATTTATTGCATAATTTTGTAATTGTCTTCTCATCAATTATTCTAGTGAAACACTATTTATTAGACCTAACTAGATAGCCTTTAAGGCGTTCTCATCTATTTCTACTCACCTAATATCCTTCATAAATTCTAATTGCCAATCCAAAGCTTTCTTTAAGCCTAACTAAACCTGAATCCATCACATTTGCACTTACTAAAACTTGAAATTCAAGGCCATCTCTTTATTATGTAGACATTAAACTTTTCAAAGCCCTCAATCCCTCATCTCTACTTTAATATCAATTTGTTAGGGCTTGATTTGAAGACATAATTTAAAAAAAAATAACAAGTAAAAAGGAGAACGAAAGAAAATATACAAAGCCTCATAAAACATTAAAAGAAAAGAACCATGGGTAGGATTAGAGCAATACATTACGGTGTACACCACCCCTACCCCCCCACCCCCAAAAAAAAAAAAAAAACATTACTCAATACGCATATTAGCATGCATCCATACAGATACATAAATATATATATATATATATATATGTATGTATGTATACTCAATTTCTCTAAGTGAGCATATGTATAGATGTGTATGTGTATGCGTATAAAGTTGGAAATTCATTTTAACAAGTCATATTAATATTACTATTTCGTGTCAAATTTGTATTCATGATTGTTAAAATCGCAATTCTACTATTCATTTGACAGTATAGAATTAGTAGAATTGTAATCTTAGAGAATTGTATATAAAAGATTATAATCTTATCAAAAGTCTATATATAAATGATTTTATCTTCATTTTAACTAAGAAAAAAGTTGGAAGATCATAAATTGATAGAATCATGCTTTTGACTTGTGATTTTAATAACTATATTTGTATTAATGCAAAAAATGAATTAAATTGAGTAAAAAATCACAAATAATTAAGTAACAATTTAATCGTATCTATTTACACCCTTGTCGTATCTTTTTATTATGTATAGTGTTGTATCTTATGCTTTCTCTTTGCAATTGTGATCCTAATTATGTTATATCTATATTCGTGTTATCCTATAATGTAAGTAATTGTCAACCTTATGTGCACTTAACTATATATGTTTCTATGTTTATCTATATTTTGTGTACATATATATATGGGTATGTGCATTTATGTATACGTATGTGATCATGAATATATGTGCATGTATGTGTATGTTTATAAAAATCCCAAACCTTAAAATATAAAGTTACAAGTAATATAGATATAATAAGAAAATAGAAAATAAGAAAAGAGCAAAGCATAATGAAAGCTTTAATAAACCTTTTCATCATCTCTTTATCAAATTGTTCTCCAAAGTGTGTCTAATTAATTTAATACATAAATTTAATAAAGTGTCTCAAGGATTTTAGTTGCAACAATCTATTGCTAAAAGTTGTAGAAAGTAAAACATCTTTTTATTTTAGCGATGGCTTAGTCAAGCTTGGGGAATGGTACAACCTAGCCTAGAATTAGCGGAGCTGATTCAAGAAATGTCGAGCTGTAATTGGCCTGTCTAGGTCTACAGGCCTATGAATTGATTTTTTTTTAACATTTATTTTTCTTTTTTTATCCCTTTACATATAATATATCACACATACACACATACATGCTATATGTACTTATACATATACATTAGCGAATACAATACCTGCATTGCATATGCCAAAATTAAATTTAACTTTATAATCAAATTTCAAAAGTAAAATAAATACTGAATTAAACTATATTAAAATAAATGATTATGGCAAAAAATTGCAGGAATGACTTTAAAAATGCATAAAGAAAAACAAGAGTACAGTTGTAGAAATATATTCATCAATATAAAAAAAAAGTATAAAAATGTCTTGTTTTGGGAAGGAATGGAAAGGGGAAATTTTATACAAAATCAAGTTAGCAATCAATATGTAACAATCACAAAAAATATATAATAATACTAATTAATACATAACTAAATAAATGGTTTGACTTATTCTATATAAAATAGAGGAGATAATAAAGGCATTATGAAGATAACTTCTATAAACATGGCTAAGGACAAAGAGATTTATGGGATTAGAATTCATGTGGAGGAGGGGAGATAAAGTTAAGGACAAGAGAAAGAGGAGATTATTAAGAAAGAGAAATTAAATAATTTTATAAATTTATCCATGATATAAGTTTTATACAAATTTAAAATATCATTTTTTATGTTGGTTTTTTTGTTAAATAATATTAGATAGAGATTAAATAGATAATTTTAAGAGTGATGGTTACTTAAACTTTAGTCGACTTTAATAATATAGGTGTATTATATTTATTTACATATATAGTGTAATATGTACACTTTATGTACAAATTACACATGTACATATATGAAATATATGCATATATATACATATTATATGTATTTATATATATATAAATACTATATATTATATGCTTATATATCTTTTATTTTTGCTTCTAGTTCAACCTTATAAAATTAGGCTACCAACTCATACAGGTTATAGGGTCAATCCAACTTGACCCTTGTAAACTAGTAGGTCTTACAACAGTTTAGGTCTAAAAAGCCCAAACCAATTAATATAAAACTGGCCATTCCTATTTAAAGCTTGATAAAGGTTGTTTCATATGGTAAGATTTATTAAATTTCATACCCTATAGTGTTGGCCTACAAAATTAAAAGGCATAAAAAAAAACAGAAAAATTATAAAAAGGGAAACGCTTAAATATTCAAGTTTAGCTTTTCTCAAAGAAATGGTACTAACTAAGATTAGGTAGTGTAGCTTATTACGTTTAGCTTAGTCTATAAAAAATAAACAATTACTACTATAATGGCTATACAAGTGTGCTTGAAGTTTTCAATTCTTTTATGGTACATCCACTTGAGGGGAATGGCAATCCCATTCCCTCCTTATTTCTTACTAACTCTGTATTACAATGTTTTCTTCGTTTAATTGTAATTAACATGGAATTGTAATTACGGGAAGAGAATGAATTGGGATTCCATAAAAAATTACTTTCTATTGTCCATTCCTTTTCTTAACTGAGCACCACCATACACCATTGCAACAGCACCACTACCATCATTAGATTCCAACAACCACTACGGACCTCCACCACTATAACAACTGATAGTGAGCACAACACCTCTTCTCTTTATCTCGCTTTCTCTCTAATTTCTCTTTCTCTCATTTTCTCTCTCTTAACTTCTCTAAAAATAGGCTTCCTCTCTTTATCCTTGCTTTCTCTCTACAAC
This sequence comes from Lumnitzera racemosa, assembly GCA_024138005.1. Lineage (NCBI taxonomy): Eukaryota > Viridiplantae > Streptophyta > Magnoliopsida > Myrtales > Combretaceae > Lumnitzera > Lumnitzera racemosa. The sequence continues at coordinate 67,582,808 of JAMXBC010000007.1, read as the reverse complement.
TTCTTGGTTACACATGCAAGTCAATTATAAAATATACAAGCTTCGACCACCCGACAACCTAATAACCACCATACAACCACTTACAACTTCATTTTCAATTGCAATCGATGATGTTGTCACCACCACTACAAAACCTTACTTTGCTTCCTTCCCTTCAAAAATCATATTGGAAATCACTTTCTACTACTACAAAACCTCCTCTTCAAATACAATTGACGATGTCTACATGCATTTCCTTCTCTGATTTTATTACTCACTGTGTTTGTTGATTTGATTTAATGGTATCGAGCAAGTAGTTTTGGGCTTAAAATTTGAGTTAGATTGCTAGAGAAGTTTCAAAATGTTGCCTTTAAACTTTCTCATGCTTATTGGGTTGCAATATAAATGATTATTTTTTTATAAACTAACTAGAATTAGGTTCTATAATTGAAAAGAAATAGATGAGAGAAGAAAGAGATAGGGTAATTTTAGTTATGTAAATTTTATTATATCCTTATTCCTTTCTTCATTTTTCTTTTTTATCAAAGTAAACAAAGTAATATGTGTTATGGCTTTATTCCATTCCCCTTTTATTCAATTCAGTAAAGTAAACATGCCTTTATAGTTAATTTTTAGTCTTAATGTATTATTGGCAAGAGAAAGTACTTCAATGTACTTTGATTATCAATTTGTGAGCATGCCACATCATATGGTAATTCATGAAAGATGCTACGTGAAATAACCTTAATTGTTCAATCGATAGGAAAAGTTCCATCTTTTTTCTTTTATTTTTATTTATTCCTTGGAAAATTTATGAGTTGATAATTTCAACAAGATTTACTATGGAATGAAGGGAAAAGGAAAAAAAATTACAAAAATGCAGTATCTAGGAAAATTATCCCAAAAATACTGCATTTGAAATTGCCTCTTAAAAGGTGATTTCCAAGACCATAAAGCCATGCCGTCCCTTTTCCTTCTTCATTTGTATGCGATCGATTCTTCAAAAACTCTCTCTCTCTCTTCAACCATCTGAAAAAACCCTCAACCAAATCAGCAATTTAGATCCATTATTTTACAAATCAATGATAGAATCAAAGTAGTTGCATGGTATAGGTTAACATTGTGGGAAGTTTTTAGAAATGAGGAAACAATCGGTACGTTATCATCACTTTTTCTCTCTAGACATCAAAATAGGAAAAGGTATGATTCTTACTTGTTTTGATTCATTTTAAGCATATGTTTTTTGAAGAAATAGTGTTATGACTTGATGAATGATGGCACATTGTTATATATCGATAATTTATGGGATAAGTGTGTACATTTGTATGTGATATGTTATTTAAACTTTACTATGAAAAGGTATGATTTTTACTTGTTTTGATTTATTTTAAATATATATTTTCTGAAGAAATTGTGTTATGACTTGATACAAGATGGTACATTATTGTATATTGATAATTTTTGGGACAAATCTGTATGTTTGTATGTGATATGTTATTTTAAACTTTACCACGAAAATGTAAGATTTTTATTCGTTTTGATAAATTTTAAGTATATGTTTTTCGAAAAAATAGTGTTATTACTTGATGCATGATGGTAGATTGTTGTATATTGGTAATTTTATACTCATTTTGATTTGTATTAAGTATGTGATATGTTATTTTAAAACATTATAATAATTATTGTAAATTATCATGCATATATAATTATTAGTGGTATGTATACTTTGAAAAAGAGCAATGACATAACAATAACATATACATTATTATTATATAATTTTTTGAATGATGACTTAACAAGATTATTTAATTAGTAATTCCATAGGAAAAATTCCCACATAATGCAAGTAATCAAATAATTGGTTGTAAATTATACCCATTAACTTATATAATATTAACTGTGAAAAAAAAATTAGTTGTACAACAAATAATATTATTTACTAATATTTTGTGTAATAAGACTCATTAGCTTTCATATTAGTTGTGAAAAGAAATTAGTATCTGTTAACATAAGATAGTAGTTGTATATGTACACGTTGAAGTTTATGTAGCTAATGTGGTAAACAAGTGTACAATGGATAATATGAGGTTGGTTTGTTATGTTGGTGGAAATATTATAGAAAGAGAGGATGGGGTACACTATGACAGGCGCCTGAGAATAATAGTTAGAGTTTCATTTAAGGCTACAGATGACCAAGTAGTTGGAATGATATGTAATCGGCTTCGGATTAACTGACAATACATCAGATCAAGGTGATTCATGATTGCCTTCTATAGGTAAGACTAAGGATATGTTTTGTACCATCCTTATTAGTGATGATTACGATATCCAACGGTTGATGGCTTTCTTAGTAGGGCGTGACGGAGTTAGTACTTCTGCAAAAATATATGTTGAAATTCATAAAGTGAACCCACTAGTGATAGCTCTTATCATAGTTGAGGATAATGTCAGCCAGCATAGCGATGATATTGGACTATAAGTTGAAATTGAGGTGCTCGAATCTCGAGCTATCCCATCGAGGAACATATAGAGCACTAGTCGCATGTCTAATGAACCTAATGTCTTAATTACCAGCGAGTCAAATAGAGATACTAATGTGGAGAATGAACTAACATTTGTTGACATTGATGAAGATTCCAATGATATAGATTGCAATGCAGACATTAGCTCGAGTGAATGTTAGTTGTAGGAAGTGGAATAAGTACAAGGGTTATGTGGATGAAACGATTAGAGGCATGGGTTATCAACATCTAGTGATATGGTTGAGATGTTGGAACCTGTACCTTTCTACACATTAAGTGTAGGGGATAGACTGGTGGCTGATGATAATATAAGTGGTAATGAATGGAGCTTCAGTGATGAATTAAAGGTGGGCATGTAGTTCAAGAGTAAAAAACTTCTATAGATAGCTATGAAGTTGCATCATTTTATAAACCAACATGACTTCATTATGAAGGAGTTTGAGCTAACGTTATGGTCTATCAAATGCGTTGATTAGGAAAAGGGCTATAGGTGGAGATTTCGAGCTTGTAAGAAGCAACATGAAGGATGCTTTTTGATAACTAGGTTCATAAGTCCACATAGGTGCCTCGATCCCACAATTAATTGGGACCACTCAAAATTGGACTCAAACACACTATCTTACTTTCTAATTAAGGATGTTCAAGAGTCACCAAGTGTTAAGGTAAGACACTTACAGGCAACTATTTGCAAGTAATATAATTATACTATTCACATCAAGAAAACTAAGGAAGTGAAGTGCAAATTGATTGAATAGGTTTATGGTAAGTGGGAATAATCATATGCAATGTTCTTACATTTACTAAATGCGATTTGATAGGCTAATCTTGGTCCTATGGTAGAGTAGAAATGGTGAGACAATGATATTGTCGGGTACATATTCTTTGATAGGGTCTTTTGACCATTCAGACCATTTACTAAAGCACTTATACATTGTAGGCCTGTAGTTATGATCGACAGAACATTCTTGTATGGGAAGTACAAGCATAAACTATTGATTGTGATAGAAGTTGAAGGTCAAAATCAAATAATCCCACTTAGTTTCACCTTAGTTGATGAAGAATGTTTTGATAGCTAGAGTTGGTTCATAATGTATGTGCTCACGCATGTTATAAGAGATTGTATCGATATATGTTTAATTTCGGATCGTCATGCTAGTATTTAGTCTGCAGTATAGTGCAAGAATGTAGTATAGCCAAGGAGTTGGCCTTAGTACTGGTGTATTTGACATATTGCCAGTAACTTCAACACTTAAGTTAAAAACAAAGACTGTATAGAGATAATAAAGAAGGCTGCTTACCAGTTGCAATCTTGAAAGTTTTATATCTACTATGATGAAGCGAAGACTATGAGCCCCAATACTAGCGCTTACTTTAGAGGCTTATATCCTAAAATGTAAACGTTGGCGTATGACGATGGAGCTCAGTTTGGTCATGGACAACCAACATTGTAGAAAGTTATAACAACGCTTTGCATGATGCTAGAAACTTGCTCATCGCGGCATTACTTAAGATAACTTTCTACAATTGTAACGACTACTTCAATACATGTAGGATCGAGTTAGTAGAAGAAATGGGCATTAGCAAAGTGTAGTCCAAATTTGCGAAGAGAAAGTTTGATAGGTGGCGCAAAGTGGCCAGTGATCATCGGGTTATGATTTTTTACCACAATAAGCAAATATTTGAGGTCCTAATAGCGCCCAAACCAACAATGCACGGGCTAAAAGGAGAGAAAAGCCATATAATCACCCTTAAGATCATATGGTGTACTTGCAACAAGTGGCAAACATACGAAATTCCATACTTACACACTATAACTGTTATGGGAAAAATAAGCATAGATTGTATTGTATACATTAGGTATTGGTATACAATGCAAAATCAACTATGTGTATATACGCGTTCCTTCATGTCCTTAGCTGATAAATCTAGTTAGTCATATGTTGGCATTCCTGTGTAGCATCTCATTACAACATCAGACAGGGTTAGGAATCTAACTTGGCTACAAGAGAAACATTCCAAAATGGAATGGACATCCAAGAAGAATCATCAACTTACACCTATGGACTATGTGGTGAGGATGGACATAATAAAAGAAGATGTCCATAGCAAGGAAGACGACCAAGGTCGAGTGGATCTACTAATAGTTCACTTATTGAATGTGAAAATACCTATGATAATATTTATTGATTATATTTATGATAATGTATCTAAGAAGTAGTTATTTTTTCTGACTTTTTGTTTTTATCATATGATTTTTCTAATAAGCTTATAGATTTTTTTTCCTCTTTTGTACTTACAAGAGTAGATGGATCCAAGGTCGGTAAATAGGTCAATATCTCACTTGTAGCCATCCTATAGATCTGAGCTATTATGGTATAGTCAGGTAAGGAATAGTAAATGGAAATTATATTTGTGATTTGTTCCATTTCCTATACAAATTATACCAATATTTCTTCTTCCTTGGTTATAGAAAAACTACTAGCTCAAGTGGTGTAGATGTGATGCGATATTTAAGCATTGGGATCGCGAAGAGATCCTGATAGATTTATGTTTAATCCCGTATCTGGAGCAGTCAAGCTTCATTGGTGCACACTAGGTTCCCTTCATACAGTTTGATTGTCACTTGATTATTACCCTGACTAAGCGATGGAGGGAGAAGACACATACGTTTTACTTCGATACTATCGAGATGATGGTAATACTACAGGATATATCTTTGCTCATAGGTCTATCAACCAAAGAGATAAAGTTATTGAAGTGATGGCTTCTACTGGACAGGCTGAGATATGTCACTGCCTATTAGGAATTTGCTTACCAGAGAGTGCCTTAAAGGGTATTAGATTAAAGTTATTGTGGTTGAAGGAAAAATTCATTGATTTGCCTTTTCATGCGGATAAGGAGACAGTACAGCACTTTACGAGGGCACATATCATGCAATTGATTGGAGGTATGTTGTTCTCAAACAAGTCTAATAATATCGTATACCTGATGTTACTCCTCCACCTATCGAACCTCACCATGACTAGGCGACACACGTAGGGAACAGCTTGCTTGGTGTAGCTATATCACCAGTTATGCTTAGCTTTTAGGGTTGATGTAGAAGAGATTAGTTGTCGATTAATAATTATGCAGGCATGGGCATGGGAGCATTTCCCACACATCACCCCCTTGTATCAACAAATCATGATAGCTATTGATGGTCGACTACTTATGAGTTGATGGGAAGAGGACTTTGACCTAACTAAGTTGCCTACGCATGTGCTTGGATAGTATAGAGATGCATACGATCGCCAAAGTCTAAAGTAGGTGCATATTTACCGAAACCATTCTCTTTATTCATTTAGTAGCTATTACTTTTTTCATCCTCATTGTTGACCATCAATTCAGGTTGTTTAGATTCCATAAGACCACGATGATGTTGCTAGATTGCTAGCTTATTGTTGGTATAAGAGTAACGTATGGCTAGCCCATATACCACTTATATACTTCTACATTGTGGAGATGCACTATCCTAACCGTATAGCTCGACAATTTAGCTAGAGACAAGAGATCCTAGCATACCTTGATACGGGACGTACCCTACATGATATCAACCTGAGTGATAGGATAGAGATAAATTGGGTGACCTACCATGCAGCTTAGATAGCACAATGGGAGGATCATTGAAACTAGATAGCTCAGGTTTGACCACCGCTCGGTGTACATCCTGATTATATCCCTTGGTATCGACAAGTTATTTGTAAATATACCGGCCAGCCTAAGGCTTCTTGGATGTATATGGTACATATAGTTTCTCTTTCATTTACACTTTTATTTTTCAATTTATATGCAACTTAAACTTTTGCATTCAAAATGCGGGTAGACTTCATATATAAAGTGCTACAAATGTCATACGTAGACATATTATCTAAGTAGCATCGAGTAAATGACCACATCTGAGGATTATTAGGGTCCACTTAAACGAACCAACTCCACCCAGTCTACATGTCAATGAAGATAACTCCCCATCGAACGAGCTACAGAGAGATAGAAGTTGTGGGGTACGTGGTCATCATCAAATTAGGGGCCGAGGATGTAGAGAGCTTGATGTAGAGATTTACGACGATGCTTCTCCTCCTTACTTCTTACCGCCGGCATCTCATGGATCACTTAGAATTGAGTTCCAAAGGCCATTCTTCAGGGAGAGCTCTAGTGATTCATTTAGTAGCTATTACTTTTTTCATCCTTATTGTTGATCATCAATTTAGGTTGTTTAGATTCCATACGTCTATGATGATGTTGCTAGATTGCTAGCTTATTATCGATATGAGAATAATGTACGGTTAGCCAGTGTACCACTTATATACTTTTACATCGTGGAGATGCACTATCCTGACCATATAGCTTGATAGTTTAGTGAGATGTAAGAGATCCTAGCCTACCTTAATACGAGATGTACCCTACATGATATCAATCTAAGGGGCAAGATAGAGATAAATTAGGTGACCTACCATGCAGCTTAGATAGCACAATGGGAGGATCAGCGAAACCAAATAGCTTAGGTTTGACCATCGCTTAGTGTACATCCTAACTATATCCTTTGGTATTGACAAGTTATTCGTAGACATATCAGCCAGCCTAAGGCTTCTTGGATGTATATGGTACGTATAGTTTCTCTTTCGTTTACACTTTTATTTTTCATTTTATATGTAACTTAAACTTTTACGTTTAGAATGCGGGTAGACTTCATACATAGAGTGCTTCACATGTCATACGTAGACATGTTATCTAAGTAGCATCGAGTAAATGACCACATCTAAAGGATTATTGGAGTCCACTTAGGTGACACAACTCTACCTAGTCCATATGTCAATGAAGACGACTCCCCATCGGATGAGCCACAGAGAGATAGGAGTCGTAGGGTACGTGGTTGTGGTTGAATTAGGGGCCGAGGATATAAACAGCTTGACATAGAGATTCACGATGATGCTTCTCCTCTATACTTCTCGTTGTCAGCATCTCTTGGATCACTTAGATTTGAGTTCCATAAGCCATTCTTCGAGAAGAGCTCTAACGATCCTATATGTCATACCCTTACGTTGAAAAGACCTTCATTAGTTAGTTTCATAACCCCTATACACCATTAATGAGGCCGATTAGAGATACTCAGTACGACATGGGTAAGGGAGTCATGTAAATGCACCCTTCTCCAATCCCCGTGCATGAATTGTTCTCAGATGCTTATAACCAAGATGGTTGATAGATCATACAACTAGATACGGCTCAAATGGTTCAGCTACAAGACAACGCAAAACCTTGGGATACTTAACCATTGCTTCGGTGATGTTGCTGACATCATTAGCTTTGTATATTTCACTTCTGATTTACTTTCTTTATTTTTGAAACACTATTTAGCTATTTCGACAGTTTACTTACATTTCGTTCAATGGTTTCATTTCTTCATAATTTAAAGTTGTTCACAGTTTTCCATATTAATTCAAAATACGTATCTATGTGATACTAAAATTGGACAAAATCAAATATTTTACTAATAAATAACCAAATATAATTTCACTGATCGACTAAAAAAAAGTAATTGTCTACTAAACATCATGTTTCAAATACTTTTTCAACTAAAATCATGCATGAGCTCCAATAAATTTAAGGTAATGCAATTTTCAACTACAATCTCATACAGGTTTGACTAAATTTAAATTGAAGGGGTAGACAAAAATGTAAAATGTGAGTGTATTAAAATAATTTGTATTGAAATCGCCCATTAAATAGATATGTATTGAAATTGCCTTTTCCAAAAGCAATTTTAAGTGTAATATTTTTGGGAATATTTTTCCAAATGCTACAATTTATTTTATTATTATTATTATTATTATTTTTTGCATTCTTTTTCCTTTTCCCATGGAATGAAAATGTCACTCTTAGTTCACATATATTCAATAAATGAGGTGGTGTGGTTACACTTCTAACCTTAAAAGGCCTATAATTTTCAGTTAAATTAAAAATTTTGAACTTCTCAAGCACAAATCAATTTGTGTTTAAGTTATCATAAATCTTTTATAGGAAATATGAAAAAAAAAAAGCAAGCACCAATTTATTGCTGTACCAAAAATATTTAAATATTACCATTAGTTCCCACGACTCAAAGAAAACTAAATAAGCCCACTTGCTAGGCTGATGATATTAATTAACATGGGTATTCACATTGACAAAGCTTTTTGCCGGTGCACTTGGATTGCGGGGGGCCGAACAATTCTTCACAAATAGCTTCACATAGTTTCTGAGTGCAGGCCTTCTTTTTATTCTTAGTCTGATAGCAAAAGCCACGGCGTGCATCAAGTCCTGTGACTCTAAAAATGAGAACCAGTATGACGAAGATGAGTATGCAAGAGATGCCCTTCATCATATAATGCTCCTGAAGCTGCTTTGCTTGTACATCGTCTCCTAATATTCGATATATGATTCCTAACAATCTGGTTTATCTAGGAATGTGCTCCTTGCATGAATCATCGATTTTGTCTATAATACCGAAGATAAGCTTGGGTGGCTGGGGAAAAACATATTTCTGAGGGCATCAAAATTAATACAATCAGGACAACGTTAATTCAATATTAATTTTGTAGGGTTTTATTTATACATAAGCATATATTTGTTATCATAAATTCTGTTTTATCCTTGCTCAAAATATACAAAGAGCAGTGTTTTTAGGGCCGCTTTGGTTTCTTTGCATGGAACATATTGTCCGGAAAATATAATTTGTTGTTGACATTGATTTGAAAATATATGAGTGGCAATAAAAACTATACTCGTTCAATATTTTTTTCCATAAGGTGCTCGTCTCATACATTATGGATTGTAGCCTCACATGCATTGTAAGAGAGGAGTAGTATGAGTTTTTAAGGTTAAAATAATAAATATCATATTAATATTAATTATAAACTTTTGACTCAAATGGCTAAAATAAACTAATTAATATTTATAAACATAGCACTACTTTTACTTAGAATGTTATAAATAATATTAAAATAAACCCTCAACCTATAGGTAGACGGTTTGAAAGGGCCAAATAAAAATGAACCAAAAGTTGTATTTATTTATACGGCTGAAGTACTAAATACTATGTTAACACTACCAATAAACATTTTAGCCAAATAGTTGAATTGACCAGCCGCCCTCCTGACCTTACGGTAGCCAACTTGCCACCTCGAACTAACAAGCGAAGCGACCACATTTGGAAGGAGAAGTCTAATTTTTTTCTAATTGAGTCCTTGTCTTATACTCAACCTACTACAGGTCGATAAAAATTATGCTGAATTTCATTTTACTTTTTCGAACTTTAGAGTGGCGGATGACAAACAATTGCCCTAAGTAGATTGCACCAACGGAAGTGAGTCGCACGGTTCCACCACTCATTTTCATGGTGGTCGGCAGCCCATGTGCCTTAAAGCGCTTGAGCTTTTTCCTATTTTTATTTCTTTGCATTATACAATTTAATTCTATGTATTCAATAATGTTGTTTTTAAATAAGTTATTATAAGCCAATAAAAAGTTGAAAACTTCCTTGATTGATTTTTTAATGGATTTAATAGAAATATTTCAATAGAAATTTCTCAATATATTGACTATTTAATCGGTAAAAGAAAAGTTAAGGACTCAAATAGAAGAGGGGAAAAAAGAAAAACATAAAAACACAGCATAATTACTAAATAGTAAATATTTATTTGTGTAGTGGGATTGCTGTAATTAGTTGATCACATGTAATGGGTGTGTCGATCGACCTAAGAGATATCTTGAGCTGATGACATATGGATGGATGTCATTAGGAAGAGACGTAGGAAGAAGAATGGGCAAACTTTATATCTCGAATGTGCGCATGTAGCAATAGATCAAACTCGAAATTTGTTGAAGGGCAATTTTTGTTTTAGTGTATGGATACTTGCAATATAAGAAAATGGCTATAGGGACCACTAGAAGGTACTCTAGCACGATTACTTCGATGCTCAAGTCAAACCTTTTATGATAAGAGTAAAATTGTAACATAATGGTAAGACTGAGAGAATGAGAGGAAATCCCCTTACCTAAGGTTTTTGTTTAGTATTTATAATAAGTAATCGGATATGCATATACGGATGAGCCCTAAGAGTTGGGCTCAAGTCTCGATATGGTCAATTTAGGCCTTCGACCCTAAAACAACTATCAACAGTGTTCTTAATGAATCTTGATTAAATTGCTTATTTGATCCTTTTTAGAGTAATTTCAATAGAGTTTTAATGTTTGTTTTAAGCTTGTTTATGTTCTAAATCCCCTAAATAAGAAGAGAAGCTTTTTATCTGTAGAATTTGGAGATTAATCTTACCCATCGGGTGGCTTTAAGATAAACGGTTGAGATTAAGTTCTTTTCTTAAAGCTTATCCCCTCCTTTGCCTTCATAGGCTTAGATATGAGCCCAAGTATGCTTAAGGCTTTTTTTTAGCTAAAGAAAACCCATTATCATTATTATGAATCTTAAAGACTAACTAAGTCTCCTTAAGGCTCAATAAAACCAAACGAAGCCTAAATAAAACGTAAATACATCGAAAAGAACCATTTTCGAGTCTACTTTTTACGTATGAGATAATTGAGCAAGGTCAAGAGTGGAATATCCAGTCCGGTAACCCCTTGTCTAAGCCTATTAAGTCAGATATCCCTAAAACATTCCTAAATGAGCTGATTTCTCAAACTCTATTACTAGTTTAATATATAAATCTATAGTATTAAATTGGATTAAATGTCCAATTACCAAAATGACCCTTTACGGTATATTTTAAAGAAATATATAACCACATATATAGCTATCTTTTGCTTGACATTCCCATAGACTGGTGTGAGAGATAAAACAAAATAGGGAAAAATTGGAGCTTGCAAGGACATTATCATTTAGCTTCCCATGTCCATTCTCATCAAAACCAGCTCTCGCTAAAAGTAAAAATAACATACATTACGTGAAGTCCTATTATATCGAATGAATCAACTAAGAACTTTGATATTACTACGCAGGCAACTCGATAATTTGTTATAAAGTCACCATTATCCAATATTGTCTTCAAGGGACAGAAATTGGAAAACTCTATGTAAATTGGATCCTACAACTAAAATATAGGATTATATCGTGCTCGTGCCTTCTGAATACAAACATCAAGCCCGTCCTCTGTGGTTTAACTCACTTTTGGTAACTTGACTACTTCAAGGTCACAAAAATAACACAGGTGTTTTGGTGTCTGCGGAATTTATCTTTCGTTCACCAACAAGTATAGTGCTAAACTAATATTCATGCGTGGTTTCCTCAACTGGGTCGGGTAGTTGGAAGCGGTATTTTATATATAACATATCCTGTATATATGTAATATAATATTAACAAAAGATAATTCATTCGTGAGGGAAACGAAGCCTCCGGTACCCCCAACAGCTCTTCACTTCTCCTGCCCTAGCGCGTCGGGGCATATAGTTAATTATTTATAGAAGATTTTGTACTGGCTCTTATATTACGCTTATATCGATTTTTCGTTTAGGTTTTTACCCCATGCGTAATATAACGAGTTCGATAGTCATTATTTGTTACTAGCTATATATTGTCGTCACGTTTCGTCTAGATTTGGTTAATACATAGTAGATGGCGGGATCTACTTGTAGTTGTCAAGTGTGTGCCACACGAGTGTTACGCAGCATGATTTGAAAGGACTAACATGGAAGTGAGAGTGGAGGATTGAGTTGGAGAGAAGTGGTCGAAAGGAGGAATAGATAATTTTAATGGTTCAAACACATGAATGATAGATAAAGAAGATAAAGAACATCAAATCTACTATTCTTGAGTGAAATTGACTCGTCATATTCTTCTAAACCTTACTTAATCTTTCATAACAAATAATTTATAGCTTCATACTATTTCTCTGCTCTCTAAAATTACATTAAATGAAAAGGTATTGTTAAGTATTTATATACTCTTGAGCTTTTTGTTATCTATCAAATTGCCCTTGTAATTGACATATGAGATGGAGTCCTATTAGTGAAGAGTTATCTTGATGAATTGGTTGTGGGTTTAAGCCTAGTAGCCAATTATCCTCATTTTGAATCCACCAAGCTTAATTTTTCTAAGTCATTCCATGATACAAATTGGACTGCCAAGATAGACTAATTAACCTAAGCAATTAAGTCTAAATTAATAGTGGGTTTAGCCTGTAATATTTGAATTATTTTTTATTATTATCACATGTGTACCCTAATATTTCGAACTTTCCTATTCCTTCCAGATTGGAAAGGAAGTACCTTTCAATTGGTTATTCAGGGAAAATCCTAAAGGAAAGGAAAGAAAGATAGACGTACATTTATTAATTTTAGGGAACAGTTACGTACATTTTAATTGATGAGGGTACTTTTTTACATGAACAAAAGAATATATATATATATATATATATAATTAACTGAAGGCTTAAGGAAAAATTACGAAAATCCTTCTTCCAAATGAAATGATTTTTACTGAGGCATTTCAACCTGCTTGATGAGTCTTATTCTAACTTTTGCACCAAATATTGTTAGCAGATCTGTAACTAAGGTTATAGAATTATGACATTGCTACTCAAATTCGGTAGCTAGGCTTAGTAGAATGATGGGAAGGAACTGCATTTATAACTTACGGCAAGCTTGACATGGGGGCATTGAACGCTCTAGGAAAGTGATATAGTATAGTATCCTTATGATGCTTCTCATGTTCTCATTATTGTTTATCTTTTTGTTCTCTAGCCATCAAAATCTCAAAAAAAATTTCCTAGCAACATTGGGTTGAAAATCTTCAGAATAGCATTACACTCCAGTCGCGCCTAATATAACGCAATCCCATGCGCTCATATGGCTCGTCTATGTTGTCTACATGCCTCGTTCCGATGAATTTGGGAATGAGTGTTTTAATTAAATCTACTATTATTCCAAGTTAATTTTGGCCTCCGGATGGGGAAAAAAGGAAAGAATAATAAAAATAATAACAAAGAAGAACGCACATGAAAGTCCAAAGCTAACCTAAAGTGAAAATGACTAATCGGATTGTTACTGCCTCCCCTTTGCATGAATTTCCTCTCATATAGTGCTCGTGGCACCAAGCAATTATAGACCGTAACGGCGACTGCTATATTCATTCACAAATCCAGGACTTGGAAAAAGCAGCTACTTGCCCCTCCATATCTTGCAGTACACTTCAGACACCGGTATATTTACAGAAATTTTAAAGGAGATGTTCGATTCAACCAAAAAAATAAAGTAAAAATACTTTAACGGAGATGTTATCTATCCTATGAAACCAGCACTACACTTCATTTCGTTTTCATATAATTTTTTTTATTATAATTTCTTTTTTTTTTTATCAATTATCCTTAAGTTGTATCCTATTAATACTAATTATTATTAGGCAATCATTCTCCCTAAGGTTAGTTCAGTAAATTTTTCTATCTAAATTACCAGACCGCCTCATAATAACCCGCAAATACAGTAGCCTAATTTTTTTCTACCAATGATATCACAAGCCCTCTTTTACTCCCTAGTTTTTATTTCAAATTTGTCTTTGCCCCTTCAAACAAGACAAAATTACCTAATTTTAGCTAAGAAGAATATCTCAGCAATCGGAAAATGACGCCGAATTTCAACGCCATGAGCAACGGACATGTGGATGAAATTAAACCAAGCAGCTTTCATTGACATATAAAACAAAATAATATATGGTTTGGCGTTTCAAAATTGATGATTACCAAAAAGGTATATCATTATGACCAATGCATTGAACCTGTTGTTCGAGGAGGGAACAAAGGATGAAATAATGACAAATCGTATTTCATTTTCTTTCCTACATGCATTCGGTTCTTGACATAAAAAATATACATATTTTCTTTCCTTGGTTCCTCGTTCATTTTTTATTCATATGGAACCATACGCTCTCTATTTCCTCGTTGGAATTAATATAGTTATTCTTGTATATGACGTTGCATGTACCTGTAACCAAGCTAATCTAGGCTTATACTTTATTATAAAAAAAAATATAATAATTTCTTGCTTGGTATTTGTTTAGGTATTTAAATATTAGAGATTTTTACGGTAATACTAATAAAATAGTGCTATTATAATGCTGTCCAATCAAAATTATTTATTTATAAAAACTTAATTTATAATGTTTATTTTATTAGAATAATTTAATATGTTACTTAGATAATAGATCAATAAGTTTTACGAATAAAAAATAAAAAAGCTAATTAATAAATAATATTAAATAATAAAAAAATAACATTTTATATTCTATTAAGATAATACTATATTACTATCATTATTGTAGAAAAATCTTTGAATACTTGAATTCACTCTTAAGGGTTGCAATAGACAAATCTAAGAATTTCATATTTCTAATCAGATGTCGGAATGCATATTGTTTCCTTTTGTTGTATTTAACGATAGTTTGTTTTGTAATGTTAATTGATATTGCGGTTGTTTCATTTCATACGTGGCGAATGCCTTCATATGTATTGCTGACTTTTTCTTTCCCTTCGCGTTTGGCATAGTGAAATAAAAGAACTATTCTACCTTCATTATTTGTGAATGGAAAACGCTACAGCCTTTATGCGTGCACAAATTTATACATCAAATATATAAAATATTAATTGTGAAATACTTATATAGTTAATCATTTATTAATTGTTAAAGGTGAATGTCGAAAAATAAATAAATAAATAAAAAGCTCTCAAAGAAGGATTTGCATATTATTATTGAATGGTACCAAATACAGAGAGACCAAATAATATATTTAAAATAAATAAGACATAACTGAATTTTTGCACCTGTATAAAAAACTTAAGTGACTTTCTTATCACATAGAGAACTTAAATAAATTATAACATATATATAGAGGACTGTATATGTACTAATCCCACTTTAAATTCTATAGGATCAAATTGTAATCACAAAAAAAATAGGGTAATATTTGTTGATAATATAATTCATTAAACAAATAAATTATGTATTGTTAATTTGTTGAGCCTTGAATCTAACTAACCATGTCTAAAATATTCATGATCTTCATTAAGACCAATTATTACAAATGAACAAATAATATTATGCAAAAAATATATAAAAATCTAATATAACAAATGAAATGTCGCATTATTTTTCAATATGAAACCTAAAATTTAAAAAAAAATAGAAAGGAGAGAAAGAGAAAAATTATTTAAGAATGTTCCTTCACTATTTTATAGTAACTACATCTTTTTTCCCTTTACAAATAGGGATGCTTTTAAGACGGGTTTGGAATGAGTTTTAAAAAATCCGAACTTTATCCAATACCCCGTAGGCCTTCCCAAAATCCTATAAGGTTATAGGATTTTTATCTTATTTCCCAAACCCATAATTTCCCAAACCCATCCCATAGGGATTTGTAGAACTCATTTAAAACCCAACTAAGCTTGCTAATGAAAAAAAAAAAAAGGAACTTCTAATTGCGTACAAAAAATAAATCAAATGGTATATGATCTATTTTTGAATAATAATTTTATTTATATATTTTTAATATCCTTAAATATGTCTTTTACATATTATTACAATCATAAACAATAATATAAACACCACCCAATATCCTCCTCTTAGACAAACCAAATTCATAAATCAAAGATTCATCTCCTAAGTTTCTTCTTTTATAAGCCAACATGATCCATAAAGAGAGCCTTATTTTATCTTTTTCTTTCTAGTCATTTAATTTGGATAAGACACTTATTTACTCAGCTAATAAACAATGCATTAAAAATAAATTGAAAATAGCGACAACTTATGCCTCTATTGCATCTAGCATCTTACCATTTTGCATTCAACCCCACCCTTCTCGAAAAGCACCATCAACATTTGGTGATAACTTGTTACCTTACAAAAATCAAATAGAATCGTGGAACCCATGATTGCAAATTGCAGTTTTCATTAAGAAAGCTTTATAACTGCCGAACAAAAAAGAAAAAGAAAAAATCAACCATCATGGTAAATAAATTACAAAAGATTCGTACAACTAAATAGTCACCAAAAGGCAAGTTCAAAATAAAATGCTAAAAAATTTTGAATGTGAAGAAAGAAATAGAGACCGAGGGGCTTTAAGAAACAACTCGCCATAAATTAAAGAAAAGGCGAAGGCCAATCGTAGAGTGTTCCTTGCAAGATTTTATGCAAATATTCATATGAAATTTTTCTCTTTTTGCATTATTTTAGAAAGTGAATTCTTAGTAAGAAATTACTTCTTAATGTGACGAATAAGAGTTGAGAGACAGCATGTGGAGAGAAGAAGTGCAGGTGTAAAGAAAGAGAAAGTGGAGATTTATACAATTACATATTTAATTATGATTAATACAAAACAGAAAAATTAATGGCAATAGGATTTATTTTGCCATTGTGATGTAATTATGTTATTAAGTATATTATTTGTATTTATAATAATTACATAATTAAATACATAATTTATAACTGCCATTTGTAATAATCATTAAGTATTACAATTATATATTTTAACATAATTAGGTGTTTGCACAAATTATATCATCTCAGTAAAGAGGACATAACATATTTAAAAGAGAAGGAGAGTTGGTGCCTTATTTAGAAGAGAGACATAGAAGATCGTCACTATATAGGATACAACATGTTTAAAAGAAAAAGAGAATCTTATGGCTAATTCGAGAGAAAGAGTTAGAGAATAAGCATAGAAATTTGAAAGTAAAATGTATTCAAAATATCTACTTTAACTATTTCAAACATGGTAATTATATCGTATAATTATTCTCACAAAAATATGATTAGTTTTTAATATAAGAGTAGCATCATAAAATTGTAAATAACAACACAATTAAAACCACTAAAAACATCAAAATGGTATAATTGCTTTAATAATATAAATATAACCATGAATATAAACAAAAAAAAAGAAGTTCAATTTCTTAAATATTCACCACCATTTCAGATGAAATTCACAATTCCTAACCCATATATCAATTTTCAAGTATAAACGCAATTCACAAATCATAACTCCCTTATCAAATTTCAAGTAATAAACGCAATCCTCACACCTTAACCCATATATAAATAAATAAAACAAAAAGAAATGTGAAACGGATCCTCAAAAGTCACCTTTTAAGGCCAATTCTCACTATAAAAATAACAAGTAATACATTCGTTGCCTTTAACAATACGAAAGAAACGGTGATGATTGCGATTTCCTCATCATTACCAAGGGAGATCCATCGATTATGCTCATCTGTGATTTTCTTCATTTGTATTAACTTTCTCTTTATTTCTTTAATAAAGTTGATAAAAATAAAAATAAAGGGAAAATGTCATAATATAAGTCCAATTAATGAAATCACTTAAAAGCCCTTCAAAGTTTAGCTAAGTGATGTTAAAGGCTTAATTGCAATCCGACTATTAATAATAACAATGCTTTAAGGGTTATTTAATCGAATAAAGTCTTATTCACTTTCTCCATTTTGTCTTATCTTTCGACTATACTATATTGTTATGAGGAAAATGTTTGTCAGGCGAAAGATTCACTTCGAATCCACCACTGGATTCACCTAAAATTGCTATATGTTCATAAAGCCTATTGTCTTAGACATTGTGTCCATTCATTATTTTTTGAAAACTTTTTAAAGTTTTTTGTCTGAGATTCCCGTGTTCACAAAGCCAAAACTATCCTTAGCTACCACCTAGCCATAGGGTAGCTAAAATTGGTGATGAATGCCGCCTACTATAGGAAAAGAAAAAAGAAAAATCAAACTAAAAATGTTGTCGTTTCAAATTCGAACAAACAACCCATGGTGACCTTTGATGTTCGTGGTGCGCCGATATTTCTTATATCGTAAGGGGTTATCCGTGGTAAATGGCTATTCGGATAGATAGTTCATGGCCTATTTGTTTTAAAGAAAATATTTTTTGAGAAAACATTTTCTTTATTTTCCTTTATTTGTGAGACCAAAAATGACCTTTTAGTAAGAAAATATTTTCTCTTGCAATGGAAAATATTTTCCTGTAAAAGGGAAAATCTAAATTTTTTTTTAGAAACATGACTTACACTTTTTAAAATATGAAATTATTTTTTGAACTACTCTTCACAAGTTTATTAACTCATGAAAAATGATTTTTGTTTGATCTTCATTAGAATTAACCTATAAATTAAAAATATGAACGGGTTTTAATAGAAAAAAAAAAACTTAAAAACACTTGTTGATTAAAATATAAACCAATGAGGTTATAGTAATGAGTATTAAAAATTAATATACTAGTTATACTTTTGTATAGATGGCTTGTAATATACTCAAAATAATATGCCAACTATAATTTATTTGAGTATGACTACACTTTATAGAAAATTCATATTAAACAATAAAAAATTCGTTTCAACATGTTTTTACAAAGATAATCAAACACAAATAAGGTAGTCTCCCTTTACCTATCAGGGGCCACCCTAACCCTTAAAAGGATGAAAAAAAAAAAATTCCTTCTTTCCCTTCATTTTATTTATATTTTTGTCAATTTTTCTTCTTGTTTTCAATTTCTTATAATTTTCAATGTATTTACCGATAATAATGATGTTCTATAAATGTTGGTAAATTAATAGTTTGTAAAACTATTTTATGTATTAAATTATCCGCAAATGCAAGTAAAATAGAAAAAAGGGCCCATTTTATAACGTTCGTATATCTTATTAGTTTGTAATTTCCTAAATTGTCCTTACAATTGTGATGAACAAATCATAAAATATCTTTTTAAGTTCATTAATGTGCTGTAATTCTTATAAAACTCTTAAAGGATCATAAATAATCTTAATATTCATCAAATTATTAAAAATTTTCATAAATATACTTCAAACTTTTACTATTAATTTCTGTAAAAACCCTTAAACTTTTATAACTTCTCATCAATTTATAAAATACTATAAACATTTTATAAATCCTTTTATGTTTTTCAAATCTATTTAAAAGGTTCAAAAAAAGGGCCAATTTGTGCAAATTTAATAAAATTCGCAGAAGGACTCATATAGTTTGAATTTTACTCTATAGTTCGTAATTCCACATTAGTTCATTACTAGATTCTACATTCTTATAACTGCTTTATCCTTCTCAACTTTGCATAAAAATTTCATAATTCAATTCACTTCCTATATTGACGAAATGAAAATTTTTCCCTAAAATCTCAAAATTTGTCACAAAAGGTCTTTAATTTGCAATCTTGCTCATAGATTTCCAAACCTTAGTAAGCAAAAGGCTCAGGACTTGTTAGATAATGTAACTCAACAATGGAGTATAACCTATTACCATATGCTTCTAGCATTATGGACAATATTCTACTAGATTCTTTGCATCCTCTCTCATAAAAGGCCAATAATAACCAAGCCTAAGTGCTTAAACAAATAATATCTAGGACTTCACGTAATTGCTACAGACCCCTTACATGAAGCTTAGAAAGGAGTCATTGTGCTTTTAGTGCAAGGTAGCAAAGGTAAGGTTAACTAAAACTACGTTTATATAACTAATCATTGATCATAATGTATTCATGGCTAGTACATGAGCCTTTGAGCTTCTTTCTTGTCAATAGGTAGTGCTCCATATTTCAAGTAATCAATAATTAGATCCATCCAAGATTTTTCCTTTTCGTGGGTTATACTTCAAGACAACGATAAAACATTTCTAGGCTCTTACTCAACAGGTACTGAATAAAGAGTTGGTCATTGGAATATGAGAGTAATGTAGAAGCTAACTTAGATAGCTTTTCAGTAACCATATTTTGTACCCTAGGTACCATAGTGATTGTAAAGGCTAAGAATTTATCAATAAGTGTTCGTACGATGGTTAATACTTGCTCATTGCTTCATTTTTTATTGCATGCTCTCCTTTTACTTAGTATACGATCAATTAGGAATAAAAAAAACTTTCAATCTCTCAACTCTGACCTCTTTAGCAAGCCTCGATCTAACTATTAACGCTTTATATTCGACTTCATTGTTATTAGCTAGAAATCGAAACTTAAGTGTGTAATAGGCTATAAGGTTATGTGGTCCTTGCAGTATAAGACTAGCTCCATACCCTTTTCTATTCCACTAAGTCTTCTCGAGTAGCTTAGCATTATCGTCTTCAAATATGAATTATACTATAGAATTTACTAGGATTTGTGCTTTTAGAGCTACTATTGGTTGATATTAAACCCCATATGCACTTAACTCTAGTATAGACTTCATCATTTAACTTGATGAGTCTGGCTTTTCTAGAACTTTCCATTATGGCTGATTTGTCATAATTGTCATTAGGTGGGCCTCAAAGTGAAACTTGATCTTTCTTGCAACTATCACCACATTGAGAACAAACTTCTCCATCTTGGTGTACCTTAGCTCAAGTCCTTATAGAGCATAGCTAACATGATAGATCATCCTATGATATCTTCCTTCAATACACACTAAAATAGAAGAAAAAGCTTAGCCACTAACCAAAATATATAAAAATAATTCCTCTCTTAAGACAGGCTTCGAGAGTACAAGTGAAGATGACAAAAACGCCTTAAGTTCTTAGAATGTAGCTTCACATTCATCGGTCCACTTGAATTCCTTAGGGCTCTTCAAGACTTTGAATAACTTAACACATTTATCAACACTTCTTGAAACAAATCTATTTAATGCTATTCTGACCTGTTAATTCTTATACCTTCTTTACTGAACTCGGGGACTTCATGTCCTTTATTGCCTTTATCTTCTTTAGATTAGCTTCAATTCCCCATTGAGTTACCATGTAGCCTAAGAATTTTTTAAAGGTAGCCCCAAAAACACATTTTGTTTTTAATTCAATTTCATGCTATATACTTTTTCAAGTTATCAAAAATTTCTTGCACATCAATAAGATGGCAACCTCTATACTCTTGATAATCATATAATCAACATACACTTCAACATTACAATCAATTCAAGGGTTAAATGCTTTTGTTACTAACCTTTGACAATGACTAATGAGGTGTGCACTTCATCTTCTTCTTCCATCTTTATTTGATTATAGTCTAGGAAAGCATCCATGAATCTTAGCGAAGCATGATTGGTTGTTAAATTCACCATTTGATCAATTCTTAGTAGGGGAAAACAATCCTTAAAGTAAGCTTTATTTAAATCCATGAAGTCAATGCACATTGGCTAACTTCTTGACCAACATACTATTGGCTAACTAGGTCGAATAAGGTTACTCCTATATAAAGGCTACCTTCAAGAGTTTTTGAACTTCCTCTTCAATCACAACTTATCACTTGAGGGTAAAATGGTTTTTGTTCTATTAAATGACTTTAGCGTTCATATCAATTTTTAGCTTGTGTGTTGTATACTCCCTCAATATATTAGGCATGTCAAAGGGAGACCATGCAAATATATTGGCATTCTTTCTAAGGAAATGTACCTACTCCTACCGTAGATTTGCAGATAAATATTTTCCAACCCTTGTGGTCTTTTTTAAGTCTTCTCTGAGTTGTATCTCTTCACTCCCTTTCCCTAATCTCTCCTTGTCTTTTGTATTATGACCTGGATTCTTCTTAATATGAAAACCTTCTTCATGCTTGAGGGTTTTTAAACATAAAGACCTCATGAGCTATTGACCTCCTTTATATATTTCAACTCTAGCTGTAGTAAGAAACTCAGCCTTAATGTATGTTGTAGACCAGGCCATGCTGAACAAATTTTGGCTTAGTCAACCCATAATAATATTATGAGGGGACCAACACTTAACTACTAGAAAATCTAACTTACGTTTTTGCTACATTATTGTCATCCCCAATATGAACGAGGAGAGAAATTGCCCTTAGAACTTATAGTAGCTAATTACTAAAGGTATACAAGTTATGATTGTAGGACCTCAATAATACCTTAATCTTAGGTTTCATCTAATCCTAAGCAAGTTAATAGATTATATTTGCTAAACTTCCAATGTCGATTGAGATCTTCCTAACTTCAAAATTTACAATCCTCATACTGACAACTAATACTTTATCATGGGACATTTGGATACCCTCATAATCTCTTTTCCAAAAAGGATATCGAATTATTAACCTTAAACTTCTTACCTTGTACAATATAAACATAATCAAAGGCATTAGTCAAGCTTGAAGAGTAAAAAACGACCTAAATTAGAGGGTTTGCTAACTTTTATATTGATGACACCATTTTACACCTTATTGTTGTTGTTATTACCATCTTCTCTTCCATCTCATCTTACTTGAACAAGTCGCTTATCTCGATCTTGATCATTTCTCCTCCTTTAGGTTAGCTACCCAATATTCTCTACATCACGAATGTCACAACTCTTCAAGAATGTTACACTCCGAACAGGAAGAGTTGTAACATTCCTGCCATATAAACTAACCTCACAACTGCTATCATAAATATAGTCTACATAAGTCATATACGACTCAATTAGCTTGAACCATCCATTCTGATATCTATAAGTAATCAAATCTATGGTATAACTTTATAAAATACCTATTCTATATAATCTGTTATCTCATAATACAACAGTACTTACATAAACATCTCACATCCATTGTTATAATTTACAATTAGATTTTACCAGAAAACCATAGGTTTTGCAAACTATTTACATTAGGTTAGAAAACTAGTAGGTGTTCTAAGGAATTCCTAGTTAAATTCCTCAAATTTAAAAGAAAAGTCAAAAGTTTAGGTTTAGTTGATTCTTTATTCCTCACTTTCTTAATCAATAGCATATTAACCTAGGGGTGGTGGTATCTAAACATTTTGGTTTTCACTCAGTATCTACAAAAGAGTTTATAAGGGTATAAGCATAACTAGCTTAGTAAGTAGGACGAAGTCAGTAGAGTACTGAACAGTCATAAGTAAGGTTATTAATTTATGATGAAATGCAATGTAACCAATTATATGAAACATCGCACAATGTTATTCAGTCAATTGTAAGATTAGAGAAATTACATCCACTTTAACCTAAATTGATTAGTTTTATCGCTACTCAAATCAAACTGAACCCAAGCTTATGCAATGGAGGACACTCTCTTCTGGTAACTGCTTTCGAACTACCGCCCCCACCTTTACTGCGACCTTTTCGCCTGTCACTTAGTTTAACTAAAGATGGAGAAAAGATTATTTCAGCTATCCTCATTAAAGGAAGTCAATATTTAGCCTAACATTCCTAATCGTTTCTCCTAATAAGTGTTATGTATGTCTAGTTTCACTATAGTCAAGTCATTATTAGTTGTAATTAGGGGTGACCAAATAAGTCCATATAATACAAAAACAATGCAATCATGCAAAACAGCATACTAAGGAGTTTAAATCTTGTCACAACTGAATAAAAAACACATGCATGGCATGCATACAAACAACTAACTACAAGCATTAAAAGAAGTACTCTTAAGTTTCCATATACTTTAATATAGTATCCCAATAAGTAGTAAAACTATAATCGCAACTTACCTGTTTTAGTGCTCACTACATAAGACTCAGGTTGTCAATAGTTTGATCACTAGGGATTCTTATATACAAAAAACCTAATTTCAGTTTTTGTAATAGTTTCGAAAACATTAGGGTTTTTATCTATAACGGTTATATGTATGTATAATATTATCATAATAATATATAGTTTTATTATATTATATATATAAATAATAGTATATATATCGAGTTAAGTTATTAATTATTAATAATAAATGTGATTATATTATTACTTATAGTATATTGTTTTGATTATATTGAAATGTATTTTTAATTAGTTAAATTACATTTCAATTTTAATAGGATTATCATAATACGTACATGATAGTAATATTATAGAGTTATAGATTATCTGATTTTAGCAAAAATAGTGTCATTAGGTTTATATAGATCTAACGATACATATTACGAGTCCTATTTTTAGAGATGATTTTTAACAGATAATTCAAGTTTTTAACACAGTTATATGTATATAAATAAATATTATTGTATTATACGTATTTTATGTTATTAAACTATATCTTACCTAATTCACCAATATATCTCTATAATAGGGATATTGTCAAACCTTAATACCTTTATAACATATCTTGGTTAATAAAAATCATTAAATATATTAAAAAAATATGCTTTTCATCTAATCTGACAAGTACATATATAGGTAGTTTTTATTCAACTATTTATCATATTTTAACCTACTATTACTAGAATTGGATATTGGTTCATTATTTAAGATATTTTACTATATAAATTCATAATAAATAGCTCTGGGTACTAAATAATTCTTTGAAAATTTCTATAGAATCCTAAAAATATAGAGAATTCAGTCATCATTTGGTTTTAGGTTTTCAATTTATCGCCTATATATTCGAGATTATGATTTTATCCCTAAATTATACTTAATTACCTAAATATGATTCTTTTTTAACAAAGTTATTTTCAACCTATCCTAACATCATTATACTTCATTAGAAATAAATATAGGTTAATTTCACCATTTAATTTCATAAAACTTATTTATTTCACATTTTCAGCTTAATTTCTAGCTTTTTTTAGCCAAAAAATACAATAAATATTAAAAATATTAAATTAAAATATTGTGCTACATAGAAATCACATATATATATATATCATGTATAACCTACAAAAAAATTTTGAGCTAGAAACAATATTATTTGATACATTTATTTTGAAAGTTAAAATTTAGATGAATTGTAAATAGCTTAAGCAAGTATATTAAATATTAAAAAATTTTCAAAAATAAAATTATCAAATGAAAGCATGTATGAAATAATCTAAACATAAATTTTTTCAAATTTTTCTAGGTGGATTTACTATTTTTAAAAAATTATCAAAAAATAGGGCAGAATTTTTACCTTTGTGATCTTGCGTACTTCGGTGACCGTAAGGTGGTGGGGCTTTGTCGAAAGGTCAAGGTGCTGGGGGTCCTTTATGGTGGTGAAGTGAGTCAATAGTAGATCAAATGATGTCTTAGGAACTGGTCCAACTTAGTAATTGCTTTATTTTTCCTATTTTTTTCTATTTTCCCCAAATTTTTCTATTTTTTTCTTTATGTAGTTTAGGGTTCTAAAATGTCTAAAGTAGCACCAGGAATCCTATATATATTGGTTTTACTCAGTTGGAGGTTGTCATGCATTGTTTGCAATTTTTTGTCCTTATCTTGTTAAAATTCTAAAGTAAGAGGTATCAAATAGAGGGGTGTAATTCATTTTATTCAGCTTATTAATCTCACAGGAAGAAACTATGTTGAATCCAACAATTTCTAGCTGTAAGTTTGAGTTTGTTGGATAAGATTCACAATTATTTAATATTTTAAGTATATTTTATTAGTATTTAGTTATTTAGTAATATACGAGTATATATATCTTATGTATATATCACGTGTAATACATAACTATACTCATATAATTATGATTCTAACATATCTTTTATATTTAAGATTATTTCATATTTATTTTCATGAATTCAACACATAATATATATAATTAAGTAATTTATGGGTATAATTATTATTTATACTAGGTATACTCATAAAAATACGTGTTTATTCATATAGTAAATTATACTATATTATCTCATTTTATAATTTAATTAACTTATGTCTAAGTTGTTATCATATTCTAAGCTCGATTTTAGGGGTTCCAAGCAATTTAGTACTATATTAAATAATCATACTTCTAAGGGAAAAATTGAGATTTTAGGCTACTATTTTCAAAATCTAACTTCATTAAGTCACTTCGATTAAATTTTCTATTTTAGTCATAAAGTTTGGGCTTAATTAGATAACTTTCTCTAAATGTCTTAAATTTATGTTCAGTTGTCCTAAACACATTTTTTAAGAACTCACAGTGAGCTAAAATTTTCTAAAAGTAACCTCTTTGAAAAGGTTCTTCCATTGCATCTTTAATCTTTATACATTCATTGGTATTATGACCCCTATCATGGTGGAAGTTACAATACTTATTTGAATTCCTTCTAGAAGGACTATGTCTCATCCTCTTAAGGCATTTTTTTTTTTTTTTTAATTTTGAACCTCCATAAGGATGTCAAATATAGGACGACTGAGGGGAGTATGAGTGAAGAAGGTTAGAATTTGTGATCTTTTCTTATCTTGATTACTTCCCCCCAAAAAAACTAATATCAAAGCTACCAAGGCCATCTTTTGCACTTAAGCAAATTTTATTATTTTTGACATCAAATTTATTTAGGTTAACCTCTCACTGAGCTTTAATGTTGTCCTCTTGCCTCATATATGATATTGTAAATTCTCAAGTCTCTTGAGTTTATTCTTGGCTAGGGACTTAAAAAAGTCCCCACATGGCTTCACTCCATCAATGATTGCATTGAGGGCAAAACTCATGTCAAGCTCTAGAATTTGAACCATCATAGCCATGAATTGAGCGAAATACTCCCTTATGGACTCATTAAACTTTTGTTATATTGTATTAATGATGGAAGAATCTTTAATTGGAAGCTTTCTTGTGAGGAAGTGCTGTAGATACACTTTTACGAGATCATCAAAACATGTGATCATATTAGGATTCAAATGTTTGAACCAAATACTTATAGCAAATAATCGACTTATTCAAACAAGAGCACTACATGCAATGGACCGATATGTCATGCTTATTGGAGGGCTTTACTTTTATTAATTTTTTTTCAAAGTAGGAGCCTAACTTTCATGAGCTATTTTGGCTTAGTTGACTTGTTGCTCAAGAAATGATGTGTAAGTAATGGTCATAACTTGCAGAATGACAAAAATGCAAGCACTTAATGAGGTCTTGTTGTAGCATGGATGGATCATTCGAGAACTATCGAAGAAAAGGGAGTGAGTTTTTGGTTTAAAAATGTAGGTAGAAGATTAAGCTAACCTATGAGTAGCCTAGTAGATGTAATGCACCATTTAAGCTCTACACAACTTACAACTCATTAGATATGACTCAATGGTTTGGGTTAAATGGTTGCTCACCGCATAACCTTGCATAAGGATTGATATGAGTCAGGGTTAGAGTTCTCAACACAAAGAAGAGAGGAAATTCGGTGTTTTCATTAACCATAGGAAGAAATCTATATTACAACCATTGTTATAATAGTGTATTTACACCTAAGTGTCTAAGGTTACACTTTAATACACGAAATCGCTAAAAAAGGTAAAAAATAAATACAAAAATGTATAAAAAGAGAAAGGACATTTGTGTAATTCTTTAAGATAGAGAATATCTAGTATCAGGTTATATGTTTGGGGTTTATGGGATACACATCTTTTGAAGAGAGGCTAGTAGACCTGTTGCATAATGAAATCTAACTTACTAGGATAAGGTCAGCAACTTCGAGGTCCTTAGTTAGGTTAAAGCATTTATTTTAGAATAGCTTGATAACACCATCATGATATTACTATGCTTGGAATGTAAGGAAGTCTCTTGAATAGGTTGGCACTATAGGTCAGAGGTCCTTAAGCAATTTTCCCTAACCTCACTCTTGTATGAAGAGAAGGATAAATTCATGATAGTATGGATGCATAGCTAAATTAGCTCGACATAGTAGGTTGGCATCCTCTGGAGTTGGGTAATGGTTAGTAATTTGGAAAATCATGTTAGCTAGCCCTCTTATCTAAGAGTAAATGATGGGACTTGGAGGTTGATTCCTATCATTCCTTCTAGGTTGTTTAGGGTTTGGGATTAAATCCTTTGAGTGTTTTGCTAGGCATCTTCCTCGCGTATATATGGACTTAAGTGGGCTACATTGAAGACATCAAAAACTCAATACCTTTCAAAGTGCTTGAGCTTATATGCGTTGTCATTGATCTTCTAAAGAACTTAAAAAGGTCCTTCAGCTCTAGGTAAGAGCTTATTCTTCCTCTTATTGGGAAATCTTTCCTTTCTAAGATGCAGCCATATAAATCTCTAAGTTGAAACGACTTCCTGTTTTTTTTGTCCTTGGTACCTCATATTATTTATCAGCAACTTAAGTCACTTGTTTGGTGACCTTTTGGTAGATCTATTGTAAGGTCTTAGCTTAGTCTTCAACTTATGGGTCACTTTATTTGAATGTAAGCACTAGTGCTTGATCAAGTGGTAACTTTGGGTTGAAACCATAGACAACTTCTAATGGGGTTTTACCTATCGTACTATGAATAGATCTATTGTAAGCAAACTTAACAACGGATAGATAGGTATCCCAATTGATTTGATTTCTTGCAACAGTAGTATAGAGAAGAGAACACAATGTTCTGTTGACGACCTCTATTTAACCATTAGCTTGCAGATAGCATGATGTGCTAAATAGTACCTTGGTCTTTAGTAGATGCCATAGGGTCTTCTAGAAATGGTTGAAAAACTTTGGGTCTCTATCATAAACTATACTTTGGGAACGCCATGAAGCTTCATGACCTCCTATAAAAACAAAAAAGACGTAGCCAAAGCATTGTTAGTTTTGTTGTAAGGCACAAAATGTGCCATCTAACTAAAAATATTGGCTACAACCATCATATTATCCTTCCCTTATGGTATTCTAGGTAAACTAAGAACATAAACCATACTCAAGTCAACCCATGCTATGGTTAGTACAAGTAGAGGCATAGCTTTTCCTTACACAACTCGGTACTTAGCCTCTTTGCAAGTTACGCATCTCTCAACAATTCAGTGAACATCTAGTAACATTTTAGGTTAGTAAAATCTATACTTCAACAGCTTATATGTTCTTCTCTCTTCAAAATGTCCAAATAATCATCTACTATGAGCTTCCTTAATGAACAACTCTCATATTGAACAAGTCAATAAGTATAGTTTTCCCATTTAGAAAAGATAACCATCCTCAAAGAAGTAGTCATCTAACATCCTTCATTCCCTATATTAGGCATAGATTGAACCAAAAAGTAGATCCTAGGAATATTACTCCTTAATGTTCGAGAAACCCATTAATCTTATTTATAGGTAGGAAAACATCACATGCCGTCTAGATAGGCTATTTGCAACTACATTTACCTTCCCTTTCTTATTCTTGATCACAAATCGAAATCCCTCCAGATTTTTTTATGGGGCATACATTGCACTAGTTATGCAAGTGCACTAGTCAAGTTATAGTATAGATAAAACGGATTATGAGTCTGAGTATTAACCCTACAAGGAACCATACATTGGATTGTATCTAATTATTTTTAGCAGTTATACCCTAGGATTATTCAATTACCTAACTTACATGATAAAAGATTTAATGGAATAAATTAAAAGTAGGAATTGAAGATTGCAATGTTAACATGAAATGAATAATTAAAGATTAAGATAAGGAAAACTAAATGAAACTATTAACTAATAAGAACAACTAATTAAGAATAATTAAATATGAACAACAATTAAATAAGAAAAACAATTAAATTAATAAAAAGATATCATATTCCTTAGTAAGCCTATATTATTGTTTACTACTTAGTTTTGAGAGATATATTTAATCATAATTACTATATTAGATGTGGATATTCCTATTTTGACCTAACTAAACTCATATCTTTAGCTAATTCCAAATCTTGAAATCTTTTCTACCCGAATTGCTTCTAAATAGAGTGTAACAAGATATCATGACACTCTTAAATCTCACTATTAAGTTGCTCAAACCCTTTGATGAGTGTAAAATTACACTCATCCATTACATTGTTTTCCTAGATAATTTAAGTTATCTTGATATAATTTCATTGAATTTGCTATCGAATTGAGTCATTTTTTATTTCAAGACTCAAATGAAGCAGTGAGAAGAAAAGATGAGAATTTAAGTGGATTTTGTGAAGAATTTCATTCATTTTGAACTATAATCCAAAGATAGCAAGTGTCAAATAGAATTCGTTCAAGAATGAAGTAAGGAATATGACTACTGTTAGCCTTCATGGCTATGTTCTTTGGTTGTGAAGCCTACGCCTTTAATTTCAAATTGAAGCTTGATGGGTTTTAGTAAGAACTTGACTACAGTTAGCCATCATGGCTATGTTCCCTAACTGTAATTCCCTTGTCATTAATTTTAAGATAATTTAAGAATTATTGCAAGGAATAGTTAACGCTTAACTACTACGCCTGTATATACACTCGTGGACCTTTGGTTTATTTTGATTCACTTGCCATTTGGAGAATATTCTCCCTAGACACTGTAAATAGATGATAGACATTTATATAAAAAAGAAAAAGAGGGGAAAGAGAGAGAGAGAGATGCAAATGGATATAGAGTAATTTTTTTATTTTTTTTTATGATGCAAGTTTCCATCTTTATCATGATTGTAGCATAGAAGCTTTGATGACAAATTCCATGTACCGTTGAGGTAACAATGTAGCATACAATAATTACTCTATTTTAATGTAATTCTCTTCCTCTTGTTAATTCAATTACATGTTTTGTTTAGATTAAGTTATTATTTCTAGAGTTTCAACTTAATTATTTGATTTTATGTATTAAAGTTGCTGGGCCAATACATAAATAGATCTATCATAACTAAAGGGATTTATTATAAGTTTAGAGATAATTTATAAAATTTCTTATGGAATTGAAAATTGCTCTTGTTTATTTGTGGAATTCCTGTTCTTGATACTATCTTAAGGAGTTTTATCCTAGAAGCAATTCTAGTAAAATGTAATTTGATAGGGATCAAGGACTGATCACTTACTCCCAAGATTGAGGGCTTTCTTAGATGGTTCGCAAAGCTATCTTAGGTAAGTTAAACATTGAAGAGAAATGTTTATCCCTGTCCGAAGTATTGAGCTACTTTGCTCTCTATACCCTCCAAGAAGCTACTGAGGTGATTAGCCAATATGAGGAACCGACCCCTTCGCAACACCCCAATCCAAGCACTAAATCAAGAAAACGGCCATCTCAATAATGTTGAAGTCGATCCGAATATGAAGTTATCCCTAAGCTAACCCCTGTCCAGCCCTAGTTATCAGGGTATCGAACTGTTGACACCGAACAGACCTGATCAAATGACCACCCATGCTCAACTCATAATATTGTTAGAATCACAAACTGAGTAAAATGTACATATGCTATCCTTTCTAACATCTGTATTATCCTTTTTGACAGATGACATTCTTTTTGCATGATTTCATGCTTTCCCTATAAATTATTGTCCCTTATTTAGCAAATAAGGATCATTCTTTTATAATTTTCATAACTTAGGATTTGCCACTAGTGCATTCAAGCGTGAACTAGTGGCAAGTGACGTCCGACCATACTTGTACGACATATCAAGCGTAACCCAAGCTCATGTAAGTCATTGGTGCATCATATCCATCGTTAGTGTATAGGAACCCTTGTTCATCCTTCGACTATCATTTGCTTTTCAAGCCATCTCGTGGCTTGGACCTACCACCTTTAGTTACACGTAATATCGAGTCTATGTGTTCATCTATGAGTCCGTATTATCTTAATATTAGAGACTAGTTACGTTGGTAGCTGGATTCTACTACTGTGTTCTTTGAGTAGTTTGTTATTACTCCCATGCGATAATGGTTCTATTATTAGTTTTGAAGTTTAGTAATTGAGAAGTGTTTTGTACTCTATTTTCCCCTATTTTCAATATACAAAACAGAATGTAGTTGACTGTTCGTTTGTTATATAAATGTCATTATGAAGTAACCATCAATGTTAGATTTAAGTGTTCAAGGGATTTTAGGAAACCAAGAAAGTGGTACTCGACATGGCTAGGGTTAAAAAGGAAGCTTTACACCTCAATCAATAGGTGACTGCTTGGATAAGCTTACCGACTTGGCAGCTAGTCTGGTGATTGTTATTTAAGAAGAAAGGCAACGAGCTAGAAATAACCTAATAGGGTACGCGAACAGCAAGGACAAAGTAATGATCAATTTGGTCGAGTTAACACCATAGTTCTACCACCTTGAATTGAAGGAATTAGTAGGGATACTAAACAAAGGCTAACACTTAAAGAGATTAAGGAGGAAGCAGAAGGAGATGATGAAGCAAAGGAGTACTATGAACTTGAGGAAAGAAATATATGAGCTTGTAAGGTCGAAGAATTGAGAATGCAAATTCTAAGTTTTTTTAAAAGAATTGATGCTAAGGATTACCTAAATTGGGTAGATAATATTGAAAAGTAATTTGAATGCTACGAAGTGCTTGATAATGCAAAGGTTAGACTTGCTATGTTTGGAGTTCACTGGTTTTGCAACCTTATGATGTAAGAACTTGCAAGCCACCAAAAGAAGGGAAGGAGAACGAGAGATTAGGAGTTAAGATGAAATGAAGAGAGTTATGCAAAAAGGGTTTGTGTCGAACTATTATCTACAGGATACCTTTAAAAGATTATAAGAACTGAGACAAGGAGGATTGAGTGTGGATGCTTACATTAAGGAATTCCAAATGTTAATATTCTGATGTAAAGTCATAGAATAGAAGACCAAACTGTATTTCGATTCATTAATGGGTTGAAGTATGAGATTGGAGATGTCCTGGAAACCTTAGACATTATAATGATTGATGATCCAATGTAAGCTACCTAGAGGATAGAAAGGCACTGAATAGGAAGATTCTGACCACCTATCAACCATCCTAGCAGTAGCTGACCTATTTTAAGTTGACCTATGCAAATGGAACTAAGTAAGGCTACCGAGACCCAACTTGCTCAGACTACCCGAGTAGAGGGGAAGTAAACCCAAAGGAACTTTGAAAAAGGCCAGAGTTCAAGGAGGAAGACAAGTGAGATCAAGTGTTTCAAATGCTAAGGCTTGAGGCACATGGCCACTCAATATCCAAACAGGTGAACAATAGTGATCCAAGGTAAGGCGCTGGCTGTTGAGGTCGATAGTATTGATGAAGAAGTAGAGGAATTGAAGGAGGACAGATAAACCAAATTGTCTAAGGAGGAAGTTATCTACAGTGAGGAAGGCATGTTTATGTCGACCGCTGTAGTGTTGAGAAGGATAATGAGTGTCAGTCCTGTACCCAAAGATGAATAAAGAGAAAATCTCTTCCATATTGGGTGCAAGGTGAATGCTTCACTATGTATGCTGATCATTGACAGTAGGAGTTGCACCAATGTAACCTCTGCATTTATGGTTCAGCAGTTGAAATTGTTAACCATGCCCCATTTGAAACCTGATAAGCTTCATTGGTTTAGTAACAAGGGAGCCCTATAAGTGAATAAATAGATGTTTGTGCCAATCTGCATTGGCAAGTATCGAGATGAAGTGCTTTGTGATGTGTTGCCCATAAGTACGTCCTACATTCTACTTGGATGACCATAGATGTTTGATCAAGCAGTTATATATGACAGTAGGAGGAATACATGCTCTATAAAGCATGAAGGCAAAAGGATGAAATTGAGTCTTTTAACCATCGAACAAGTGAAGGTCATGTAGTTCCAATTGAGTCGAGCTTTAAAGGAGGCTTTAATATTGACCCAAGCTGAACTAAAGAGAGAGATGGTGATCAAAAGACCAACCTATCAACTGGTTCAAAGAATTCTAGAGTTAAGATCCAAGGAGAAGTTGCTTACCAAGGCAAAAACCTTATTGGAGGAATTTGCCAACTTTTTTTCGAAGGAGCTACTGAAGGGTCTACTCTTAATTCGAGGTGTCAAGCATGCAATTGACTTACAACCAAGAGCTGTACTCTCGAAAAACCTTGCCTATAGGTTGAACCCTAAATAGGTTGCTAAGCTGTAGAGGCAAGTAAATAACCTTGTGAAGAAAGTATATGTATGTGAGTCCCTTAACCCTTGTGTTGTTCTGGCCTTATTTGTACCAAAGAATGATGGTTCTTGGTGGATGTGTGTGAATAGCTAAGCGATCAATCAAATCACCATCTTGATGACATGCTAGATGAGTTAAGTAGAGTAAGAGTATTCTCCAAGATTAACCTTGAATATAGATACCATTAGATTCGAATGCGCGAAGGTAATGAGTGGAAGGTCACATTCAAGATACGATATGGCTTACATGAATGGCTAGTAATGCCATTTGGATTGTCTAATGCGCCAAGCACATTTATGCACCTAATGAATCATATGCTTCGAGAATTCATAGGAAGGTTTGTTATATTATATTCTAATAGCATTTTGGTGTACAATAGCAACCTGGAGATTTACCAAGAGCATATCCAAAGAGTCTCTACAAAAAGCTAAGTTGAACAGCTCTACGTCAATCTGAATAAATGTGACTTTTGCTGACCAGAGGTGATCTTCTGGGGGTTTGTTATGAGCGAAGGTGGCATCTAAGTCAATGTAGAGAAGATAAAGGTGATCATAGAATGGCTTAAGCCAACCTGTTTTGCTAATGTGAGGAGTTTTCATGGCCTAGCATCATTTTATCATAGATTCACAAAGAATTTCAGTGCGATTGTGGCCCTACTCACCAAACTCTCAAAGAAGAATGTTGAATTCAGACATGGAGAGAAGGAGTAGAAGAGTTTTGAGGAAGTAAAAAAGAAGCTAACTATAGCTCTTTTCTTAGCTTTGCCATGCTTTGAAAAGCTATTTGAAGTAGAGTATGATGCATCCGGATTAGGCATAGGTACTATGTTGATGTAAGAAGGCCGACCTATTCCCAACTTTAGTGAAAAAACTTTAAGGAGCTGTGGTCAACTACTTTGTCTATAACAAAGATTTATACTCCTTAAGCCAAATCTTAATAGTATAACAACACTATCTGTTGCCTAAGGAATTTAGAATCTACACTGATCATGAATCCTTGAGAAATCTAAAGAGCCAATCGAAGTTGTTCTAGAGATAAGCCAAATGGGTTAAGTTTATGGAAGGTTTTTCTTATGTCGTAAAATTCAAGAATGGAAGGAACAACGTAGTAGCCAATGTCCTATAGCGATGACATACCTTCTTGACCGAGCTACAAACAAAGCTACTTAGTTTTTCAACCATAAAGAAATTATATGTTGAGGACCCATACTTTATTCCTATCTATGCTCGATGTGAGGAAGGATGGATATTGGATGACTATCACAGGGAAGATAGATACCTATTTAGAAAGAGGGGGCTATGTATGGTGACCTATTCTATGAGAGAATTGCTAGTGTATAAGACATATGGATGAGGATTGACAGGACATTTTAGCCAGTACTAAACCTATGAAGTACTATTTGTGAGATTCTTTTACCTAAGAATAATGAGAGACGTGCAGTCTATGTTAGAAAGGTATGCAACCTGCAAGAAGGCAAAGAGCCAAGCTGAGCAAGGATATTATCTGTCCTTGCTTGTCCCAACCAAACCATGGTTCGAGCTAAGCATAGATTTAATGTTGGGATTATTGAGTAAAGGACTCCATCATGGTGGTTATGGATCGATTTAGCTAGATGACACATTTTATGCCTTCCTTTAAAACTAACGACACTTTGGCTATCTCTTTTCATTTCTTACAAGAGGTAATCAAGCTTCACGAAGTACCTAGAACCATTGTTTCAGATCGAGACCCTAAGTACATGGGCTACTTTTAGAGGACACTTTAGAGGTGAATTGGAAGTAAGCTATTGTACAGCAAATCTTACCATCCACAAGTCAATGGACAAATCGAAGTTGTTAACTAAACTGTGGGAACTTTGCTATGGGTTGTTGTTAGACAAAACATGACCGATTGGGATTTGTGTTTACTAGTCATCGAATTCACCTACAATAGGATCACCCATAGCATAACAAATATGTCTCCATTTGAGGTTGCCTATGGATTCAACCCCAGGCTCCCAATGGACCAATCACCCCAACCGAGTACTAATGATGATCAGCTAGCCACAAAAAGAGTCAAGGCCATCAGAGCTATGTACCAAAAGGTTGTAAAGCAATTAAAGCAAGAGAATACTAAGCTCGAGAAGTGAAGCCGAAGATGAAGGAAGAGAAAGTTTTAGCTAGGTGATTTGGTTTGGATACATCTCAGTAAGGATTGGTTGCTAAACTTGAGTAAGAGTAAGTTATCTCCTAAAGTCAATGGACCTTTCAAAGATCAATCCTAATGTCTATAGGATTGAATTACTTGAAGGATATAGAGTCTCGGACTCCTTCAACATTGTCGATCTTTGACCTTATACTCCAAAAGATGAGTAACTTGAAGGTGAACCAGATTTGATCCCAAATCTTAAAGAACTCAAAGGCTATTATAAGGATCAAAGACCGATCACCTACTCCTAAGCCCAAGGGCTTTGTTAAATGATTTGTAGAGCTGTCTAAGGTGAGTTAAACACTAAGAAGCGATGTTTATCCCTGTCTGAATTGTCGAGCTACTTTGCTCTCTACACCCTCTAGGAAGCTACCGAGGTGATTAGCCGACACGACGAATTGGCCCCTCCACAACACCCCAGTCCAAGCACCAAATTAGGAAAACAACTATCTTATTAATGCCAAAGCCAAGTTGATAACCAACCGAAGCCGGCCCAAATGTGGAGTTTCTTATGAGCTAACCCCTATCTAGCCCCGCTATCAGGGTGCTAAACTGCTAATATCAAATAGACCTGATCAAAGGACTACCCTTGGTTGGCTCATAATATTGTCAAAATCACAAACTGAGTAAAATGCATGCGTGTTGTCCTTTCTAACATTCGTACTGTCCTTTCTGATAGAGGACGTTCTTTTTTCACGATTTCATGTTTTCCTTATAAATCATTCTCTTTTATTTAGCAAATAAGGATCATTCTTTTGTAATATCTGTAACTTAGGACTTGCCCTAATATGGTTATAAATACTTGTATAATGTAATAGCTACATGATCAATACATCGAAGAATACACTAAACTTTTTTCTCTCTTGAGCTAAGTGTCATTTTTTCTTACTCTTAAACTACTCTTATCTAGCCCATTTGAGCGTAGACTAGTGGTGGGTGACCTCCGGCCATACTTATATATCATATGAAGTGTGACCCGAGCTCATATGAGGTATTGGTGCATCATATCCATCATTGGTGCATAGGAACCCCTGTTCATCCTTTGACTAACATTTACTTTTTGAGCTATCTTACAGCTTAGACCAACCCCCTTTGGTTACGCATGATATTAGGTTCGTACATTCATCTATGATTCCATATCATAATTAAGATTAGAATTTAATAGAGAAGTGATTCATAATAAATTAACGGTTAAATTCCTCCAATTAATAAGAATAAGAAATTCATTAAAAACCGTAAGTTACTACATGTTACACTCATAGTGGTCAAAGTTTAGATATCCCAATTTATAGTTATTTAGTTTTATTTCATTATTGCACTCTTAGTTGATTTCTTATTAGTTTCTATCTCTCTAGTTTCATTCAATTTATCATCAATCTCGTAACCCATCATTAATTAGAGTAATTAAAATGTGTGAGTAAATGTTTAGTCTTCATAGTATTGATAACCTTGGACTCTTAGAGTTCTATATATTATTACTTGATATGTACACTTGTCTAATAAGTGTTGTATATGCCCCGTCAAGTTTTTGGTATTGTTGTCGGGGTCTGTTGATTTAGAAAGCTTGTTCCTTTATTACTCTATTATTTTACTTTTTGTTGTTTTTTTATTTCTTTCTATTAAGTCAGTCAAAATCTAACTTGAATTTTCTTGTTTATGTTGAGGAAACTTGGAGCAATGGCCAATCATGATGAAGTACAAAAGAGTCTATTCAACTATACTAAACCATTGACTAGTGGAACCAACTCTATAATTACGAGACTAGCTATCAGTGCAAATGGGTTTATGATTTCACTAATCATCATCCAGATGGTTTAGCAATAGCTGCGATTTAGATGCCTTCCAAAAGAGGGTCTACATGCACATCTAGCAAACTTTTTGGAGACATATGCAACTTTCAAAATTGATGGATGTCATAATCTAGAAGGGCGATCAAGTTGTGGCAATACCATTGTATACTATGGGAAGATCTGAGATCAAGTATTGTTCTTGTGGGCTTACTGCACATGATGTCTCACAATCTTAACTTCCACTTGGAGACTAGTATCAAGTAATAGTAGAGCATTTAATATAAGTTAGACCATAATATCTAAATTCGACATAAAATAAAGCTGTGGTTTAAGGTTTCCCTTAACTAAAGTCATATAATTCAAAAATAAGAAATTACTAGTAATCTACCCTACTTAACTTACGAAAGGATGTAAATAAGCTTAAAGAGTCCACATAACACGTAAATAGCCACTCGCGCTCTCTTCTTCTCACTAACAATCCCTATGCTAGTAATTCTAAAAGAAATCTACAACTTATTGCTAAAATTATAACATATCCCTTTAATTATGGTAAATCTATTTATATACTAGTCTCAAGACATAACTACATAAAATTTAACAATTAAGTTGAAACCTTAAAAATAACAACTTAATGAACACAAAACACGTTAAATTAACATGAATGAAGAAATTTCATTAGAATAATTGCAATTGAGTATGATACATGTTACTTGAAGGTTAAAAGTCTAGATATCTACTAATCTTAAGCATCCCACATCTTGACACCAACCAAAGATGTTGTTACAACTATAAACTATAAGGGGGTAAATTATAACATCTTAGTGAGTAACCTTCCTATCCAACTAACAAACAATTAACAAGTAAGTGAGTTAACACACATATGTAATGTAGCTAAGCATATGAAATGCAACATCGTATGCAATTTGTCGGTGATTGTGCAAAGCATGGTATTTCACCTATCATTGCTCGGGTTAAGAAGTATTTAGGTACATTAAAACCCGGGTCTCTACATCTATCATCTAGGCATGTTCATCACTTTCTTGATAGATCCAAAGCAACAAACATGTTTAGGCCTCAAGTAAAGGGCGGCACTGTTCAAAGCCGAGTAGATCCTAAAGGTCGAAACAAGAATATGTTCCATAAGTACTTCATGCGAGTTAACAATACACATAATAATAATACTTAATCTAAAATGCATGATCTTTAGCTTCGCT
Source organism: Lumnitzera racemosa (assembly GCA_024138005.1). NCBI lineage: Eukaryota > Viridiplantae > Streptophyta > Magnoliopsida > Myrtales > Combretaceae > Lumnitzera > Lumnitzera racemosa. Next base: position 67,543,397 of record JAMXBC010000007.1, on the reverse strand, counting down.
GTATAATGCTAATGCCCTATACAAATGATGCATAAACATGCAATGCGTGGCTAGTTTTTATTAAGGTTAATTAATTATTATTTCAGTTTACAGCTTTAGATACCTTATTTTTACCTTCCTATAATTTTAGAGATTTTTTAGAAGGATCCTAACTTAGAAAAACAAAAAATATAGAAATTTAGAAATGTACAAAAAAAAAATTAGAAAAAATATTATAAAATAGAAAATATGGAAAAATAAAAAAAAAATTAGAGAGAGAGAGAGAGAGAGAGAGAGAGAGAAGCAAATACTTTAAAATAAGAAAATGAAATTTAAATAGTTTTGGTTTTTTAACTATCATTTGGGTTGGGTCTTAAATAAAGAGATTGCATAAAGCGTGTTGGGCCTAGGTTAGAAATTAATCTAGCCCAAGCTACCTAGTCTATATATGCAATTTGATTGAATATACTAGACTACATGGCTGATGTGATGCCATGTCAACACCATCTTCCCTCATTTTCCTACTCCTTCCTTTCTATTCGCTAGAATTCTTGTGTGTATTTACCATAGGTAGCCATGTTTGAATCCATTTTTTATTCCTTTAACTTTGTAATTTTGTTAAATTCTTAACAAAATTGTAAACTAGATTGGGGATAGTTTGAATCTAATACAATAACTCATCCAAATTCATCCATTTAAGTGGTCAAATTCTGGTCTAAAGATGGAAAAAAATTCATTTTTTCATCGAAGTTAACCTACTTGATTCAAGTTGCCATTTTGAAAATCGAAGCTATCTCTCTCTTTAAATCCTAACATGTAAGCATTCTCTTTCTCTCTCTAAATTCTCCCTCATGTACCTTATACACAGAAAATACACTAACTTGACACCACACTCACTCAAACACACAGCCATTGCAACTCCACCATAAACAACCCTATCCTTATCCTCTTCCATACCTCTTGACATGGACTTAGTTTTTCACCCGCCCTTAAACCTTTTCTGTCTCCTTTTCTTTAGTAGCACTGTCCATAACCCAACCTACGGTTGGCTTGTTACTGCATACACAACTCTTGATAATCCTTCTCTTACCCACACTCTCATGTAACTCCTATCGCAAGCATACAACAACAACTGGAACACACCATAGCTTACTCAAATTGATGCTACCGCCCTATCGTGATTGCCCAACCCCTCTCTTTCAAGCTCCATTCAACCAATTGTATAACCCAACCATTGTCTAACAAGTTTCAATAGCAATAGTGCTTCACGCCCCTTATAACTAACGTCTATCTTTCAATTTGACCTACGACACCATCCTTCTTCTTAATCAACTCACGACCTTCTATCCATTAGTAATTTTGATTACCTAACACTATATAAACATTACATAACAAATCCTCAATGAACCCAACACTGCAGAAATAAGCACAACTTTACTTTCACACACAATCTAACCATGTGCAATGACTAATCAACTTTGACCCCTAAGCACAACACCAACCACTAGCCCAACTTCCAAACCCCTATGATATGTAACAATAGCTCCTAATCTATCTTCCATTGCCATACAATGCAACAGCATAACCAACAACACACATCAACTCTTACATACGACTACTGTCCTACACTCTCCCTCACACCATCCACAATAGCCTAACCATAACAACAGTCCGATGCACTCCTAATCTATGTCCAAACCCAACTCTAAGACCTGTTCCCTACTCTACTAGATCCTGTCATCCTTTCTTTTGGGGTCCATTAGTTTTTTTATTTTTCATGATTCCTATTGTATTTTTTTTTATTTATTTACTTTTTCTTTGTGAATGTATTGTAAATTATAACCTAAAAAAAAATCAAAGAGAAAAGGAGAAAAATAAAAGAAAAGAAAGAAAGAAATAAAAAGGAAAATCTTTATTATTTAGTTATTTATGTTCCTATTAGGAAATTAATAATAAAGAATAAAGAAAAAAAGTAAATTAGTAAATAAATGAGTTTTATAACCTAGAAAAAATTGTTTTTCAAATAATTAAAAAATAATTAACCATTTTCCAAAATTAGGGCTGCTTTAGAATTTTCCAAAATAAAACACCAAAATTAAGACCCTTTGCAAAAAATTTTTTTTAAATAAAATTAAAATGGATAAAGAACTTATAGCTGACTATTTCTAGATTTAAAATAAACCAATGCACTTAAATTTTATAAATGAACTATGAAAGTTTAATCCTAAATAGCGAATATGTAGACGCTCATAGCAATTACAGAGCAACATAAAATATAGAAAAAAAAAATATTTTTCTACCTTTTGTAAACATTTAGTTCTTTTAGCCTCTTTGTAAACACACATGATTCATTGTTTTTGTAAAATAGAAATTGTAATTTTATATTATAAAGGTTTATTGAAAATTAAATCTAATTTCGAAAATTTAGTAGTTATACCCATAAGGGTTTAAAAAGATTAGTCTCTAGATTTAATCTGTGGTTTTCAAAACCTTTTCTTAAAATTGGTTTTTTAAGTAAACCAATGGTTAGGTTAAATTAATTCACCCAATCAATATAACCTAATCTCTTTTTTTCCCAACTTTGGTCATGTGAAGACTCCAAAACAATTTTTAAAATAAAAACCAAGCTTTTCTTAACTCTTAGTTAAGGGTTAGTATTAAATGGATTAGTGTATAATACTAACTGAGTTAAGGAAAATATGTTAAAAACCAAAAAAAAAAAAAAATCAAGTTTGATAGCTTGGTAACTCTATAAGGGATGTCAAGAAGGCTAACCACCTAACTTTCTGAATTTAGAATTACTTTTTGAAATACACTTTCCAAGTGTTATTACTTTATTTATTTGTTCTTATATTCGTGTTTATATACATTTGTACTGACTTATTTTCTTGCAAGGTTATCTTTAGTTAACTTTCAATTATTTTTTGTAGGGGGATATAGGGGAATTATTTTATGAATGCATAGAAAACATGGTCAAACCCAAGCCATCTTTGGACCTTAGGATGGGGAGCTATCGTATAAGTTGGGGGTATTATAGGGTAACTACTGCACGAGGCTGATTAGGCTACCCCACTTAAATTTCAATGTGAGAATCATTTTTTCCAAAACGTATAAGGTCACAAGGTTTAAGAACCTTTAAAACCTACCCTAATTATATATACTTCCCTTGAAACCTTGAATTAATACACTACTCCTAAGAATTGCATTCTTACTAGTATTTGAAAGTTTTTAGAAACATAATCAGTTTTTATAAAAGTTAAACACCAGATCAAACAATAGGGTTGCAACTTAAAGAGTAATGTATTAACCCAAACAGGTTCTAATCATATGCATGTTTTCATGTATATTCTTTTATTGATAACTGATTCTTGTCTATGTAATGTTTGAGCCTAAAATCGAAAATAACTAAGGAAATAATCAAAGAACTGATAGGCTACAAGACCCCCATATATAAAAGAGAAGCTTGAATTCTCTAAAGCTCACAACTGGGCCTTAAAAGTCCTTCTTGGACAAGTTATTGGGGATACTCATAAAATGCTGGAGGACCTTATAACTTATCTATAAGACTTAGTTTAGGGTTTTTTTAGTTTATAGCTAAGTGGCTTAGAATAAATTTTAAGTTTCATCCATAAAATGTTAAGCTCTTTATCTTATCTTTCTCCAACTTTTTTTTTAAATAATAAAAGTTCCCTTCAATTGATTGTTCTTCATTCTTTAAGTATTCCCTTTTTGTAAATAGTCTTTTAATAGTATTCGTCTAACCATCGTTCCTTTTCACTTAGGGAAATGTAAACAAATTCCATTGACTTGTAAATAGAACCCCAAAAAATCACCATTTTTGTTTAGATTTCTTGGTTTCTATAAAACATAGCCTCATCTTTCTCTCTCACAAAATAAAAAAAAATGAAAGAAATTTGCTAACGGTTACATATTCTTAGGGACTTGACCTAAACCTAAACCCTTGGCTCGTTAAGAAAGCTAACCCTAAATATAAATCCTTGGCCTAATAATGCACCTAATCCAAACATAGCCACTTGGTCCATTAAGGAAACCAAACTAAACACAAGTCCCTTAGGTTGTTAGGGCAGCCAATTTAAATAAAGTTACTTAGCCTATTGAGGAAGCCAACTTAACTACTAGCCCTTTGGCGTATTAAGGCAACTAGCCTAAACACTAGCTTCTCAACCCATTAAGGTAGTGAAGCTTGAATATTAACCCTTGGCCCATTTAGGAAGCTTACCTAAATACTAACCATTGCCCATTACGCTGATCCTTAGCTTATTTAAGTAGCCGACCCAAAACCCATAGCCCATCAAAGTAGTTGAACCAAACACAATCCTTAACCCATCAAAGTATCCAAACCAAGCCAAAACCCCTAGTGAAGTGAGAAAAACGAACCTAATCATAAACTAAGTCAAAACATAAAGTTAAACCCAAGTCTCGAATTCAAATCGAATGAAAAGTATCAAACTAGGCCATGTTTTAATCGAGGGGCAAAATCAATCTCTAGCCGGGGGTAAGTAAATGTAGATTTCTCCTTATGGAATCAGTAACTCCTCTTTAATAGGCTTAAGATGAAAAGAAGAAAACTTCACTCTACACACCAACCCTTATATGCTGTGAGAGTTGAGTGACATGATAAAGAGGATGCTTTAGACTCATTCCTTAAAGGTAGTTAATTTTGAATTTGATACTCATATTAAAATGAAATTAGGCATTCATTTTCAAATTCCAAACATGATTATCTTTTGTTAACTTCGTTAGATCAATTTGTAGAATCTTTAAATTTAAACCATGTCAAGAACCACCCTACAATGGGGTAATTCGAAGGTTAAGGTCATTGATTAAGAGAGAAGAATAAAATTGATTTGTCCTTGCTTCAGTAAGCTTTATTCAAAGACGACTTTTATTTTTGATAAGTTATTTTCCTTTAAAATGAAGAAGAGTCAATACCTTTTAAACACCTCAAGCTCATACTTATCTCACCTAAGCCTATCCATAGATTTAGGGCCTTCAATCTCTCAAAGTCAAAGACTTGACAATAGAAGCCTAAAGAAAAGGGGTAAAGTAAAAAAAAAAAAAAAAAAGGTAGAAGAATGGTGCAATAAAAATATATTTAAAAGAAGAAGAAGAAGAAGAAGAAAGAAAAGGGACTGGAAAATTGGGCCTAAGTGTAAGACGAAAGCTCTAAAAGATATATTATATCCCAATAAGAGTAGGTCATATTGATGGGAAGAAAGTATGCAAATTTAGTAAGCTTATCCACAATTACCTAAATGGCATCAAATTTAGCTTGGGTCTAAGAAAATCTACTAACAAAATCCATAGAAATATGTTCCTACTTCCATTTAAGAATTAGTAATGGTTGCAATAATCCTCCTAGCCTTTGATGTTTAGCTTTAACCCTTTGGTATGTCTTACACTTTTGTACATAGTCAACTATATCTTGCTTCATACCATTCCACTAGAAGCTTTACTTGAAGTCCTGGTACATTTTTGTTCCTCTAAGGTATACTAAGTAACCCGAGTGGTGAGCTTGACCCATGATTTCTTTCTTAAGGAAGGCATCTTCTAGTCTACATAACCTACCTTTCATCTAAATAATCCCCTTTTCATTAATGCCAAAGTCTGAGTATTTTCCATTTGTAATCTCTTCCCTTACCCTTACCAAAGTAAGATCAATTAGTTAAGCTTCTTTGATCCTTTCCATCACCGTAGGTTCAATGACTAGGTTTGATAACTCAACATTCCCTTCAACCTAAGTGAATTCAATACTAAGCCTCTCAAACTCTTTAATCAACTCTTGCTATTTGGTGAAGAGTGAAGCAACTTTTGAATGATTCATATAGCTCCAAGCATCCACAACAGAGTTTACTCACCTTAGGTAATACTTAATCTTGAGATCACAATCCTTAATCAACTTAAGACATTTCCTTTGCCTCATGTTCAATTCTTTCTAGGTGAAGAGGTATTTAAGGCTTTTCTGATCCGATAAATTTCACATATTTAGCCATATAAGTAGTGCCTCCAAATTTTAAGAGCAAAAACTATGGTGGCTATATCTACGTTGTATGTAGGGTAATTCTGTTTACGAGGTCTTAATTGATGTGAAGTATAAGCTATGACCTTTCACCCTTCCATTAGTACACAACTACGTCCATTTCTTAAGGTATCACTATATACAAAAAAATGCTCATCAGTATTAGGTAGGACAAAAAAAGGTGCAAACATTTGTTTGTGCTTCAACTTTTAGAAGCTCTACCCTCTCTTGTTAGTCTATTCATACTTCACATTCTTATGTATCAATTAAGTGAGTAGTCTAGCAATAATGGAGAAATCTTTGACAAATTTCCTATAGTACCCTACCAATCTAAGGAAACTATGGACCTTAGTGATTATTTCCAACCTTTTCCAATCAACTATGGCCTTAACCTTCTTAGGGTTAACTGTTATCCCATCACTTGACATTATGTGTCTAAGAAAAGAGATCTCTTTTAGTTAAAAGTTGCACTTAGCTAGCTTGGCATACAACTTATGTTCCTTTAAAATTTGCAACATTGTCCTTAAGTGTTCTTCATGCTATTTAGATGAAGGGGAGTAGATAAGAATGTTGTCAATAAAGACAATTACACATTTGTCCAACAATGCTTAAAATACATAGTTCATCAGTCCATAAAGATAACTAGTACATTAGTTAACCCAAAAGGCATCACTTGGAACTCATAATGCCCATACCTTATTATAGAGGCCATCTTGGGAACATCTTCTAGCTTGATTCTTAACTGATGGTATACGGATCTCAAATCAATTTGGGAAAAGACTTTAGCATCCTTCAACTGATCAAATAAGTCATCTATCCATGGTAGGGGATACTTGTTCTTGATAGTTACCTTATTTAAATCTCAGTAATTTATATACAATCTCATAAACCCATTTTTCTTCTTTACAAATAGTACAAGTGCTCCCCGTAGTGATATAGTAGGTCTGATGAATCCTTGGCTGAGTAACTCTTGTAGTCGCTTTTTCAACTCTTTAAGCTCTATCGGTGCCATCCTATAAGGGGCTTTAGATATACACTCAATGCTTGGCAGCAAATCAATGACAAAATCAATTTCTCTCTTAGGTGGTAATCCCAAAAGTTCATTAGGAAAAACTTCAAGGAACTCATTAACCACTTTGAAGTTCTTCCAATTGGGGCTTCTCTTTGCCAATCTCAGTAGTGTTTAACTTGGTCTCTACCTAAGCTTAGAATCTTTTATCTTAGCTTAAGTGAACATATTTCACCTAGCTTACAGATGGACGAATCTCCTTTAAAAGTGGTCTTTGTCCCTTTCAAAGTTCCAAAAGCTACTTTGTTGCTTCAACAATCTACTTTAGCTCTTACAGCTGACATCTACCTCATACCTAACAAGACTTCGTACTTGTTCATCTCAAGCACTATCATGTCAATACAAGATTCACCATTCTAAATTTTCAAAGGATTGTTCTTTACCATCTCTTAAGTTACTGCCATACTTCTAATAGGGATCTTAATCCCAAAGCTAGACTTTGTAGCCATTACCTACAATCCTACTTACTTGGCAACCTTAAGCATGATAAAGGAGTGGGTTGCTCCCATATCAAACAAGGCAATACGGGTAAGTTGAGGATACGGATATTCCTTGAACCATCATGGCTTTCATTATTTTAGTTGGTTACTTATAAGGCATCTTTTAACTCTCTTTAAATTCCCCTTTATTATCTCTTACATGATCTTATATCTTGTAACTACCATTGTTCTTATTAAAAGGAAAACAAAAGTTAAGTTATGGACCTGCAATAAGTCCACTTTTTATAGCATCTTCCTCCTCAAAGACAATAGCATCCTCCTTAACTCCATCATCTGCATAATCCCACTCACCCTCTAAGTTATAGACCTAAGCATGTACAGGTGCTGCTAGTATAGTTTGTATGGGTCTTAGGCATCCTACCTATTTATAAACTGTTAGGTGACCAGGAAGAACCATAAGGTGCACTAACTGGGCAGCTGGTGTAAGCCTTCTTTGTAGGCAATTTGGAGCAATGTATCTTGTCCACTTACATATAAAGCAAGTTAAGGTGGCTCTCTTGGGATACTCGATTATGTAATGACTTCCATCCTCACATAAAAAACACTTGAGTCAAAGTTAGGGCACTCTCTAGGGTAATGTCTTCCCTTTCACTTCTAACATCTAGCTGCACTTGATCCCTATCAAGAACCTATCAAACCTAGCCTCAGCTAATGGCCATGACTTTGTATGAACTTCTTCCCTTCTTAGTGAAACTAGGTCCCTTAAAAGGCTTCTTCTTAAAGATGTTCACCTTGGGCCTCTCCAACTTATCATCAGAACTCTTAGCACTCTTAATCATCTTAGCCATCTCAATAGCCTTTCTAAAGTCCTATGGTTAGAATTCACTCATAAGGCATCTAGTGTTAGAATCCAACCTTCTAACGAAGATTTGCACCCTCAACTTACTACCGACCTAAAAGTTTTTATTAGTAAACTGAAGTAACCTATTAAACTTTGCATCGTACTAATCTATGGTACGATTTCCCCTCTAAATGGAGAGAAAAGCATCACTATACTGTATCTTTAATGTCTTGAGAAATTAATTGGTAATAAACTCCCTCTTAAACATCTTCCAAGTGATCGATCCCCTAACTGTTCTCCTCTTTGACTTCTACCAAGTCCTAACATGAAGTTTCAACATATAAGAACCATAGGTAACTCGTAGGTGATGAGGAATCTCAAATGCTTCAAAAGTTCACTCAATCTGCTTGAGCTAATCCTTTGCTTCCTCATGTAGGATAGCTATCCCATCAAAGTACTTAGTTAACTTAATGAACTCTAGCTTCGAGGAGCTTTGAGCCCTGGGATCTAAGAGTACTCTAGGGGCCAAGTGTACCTATTCAATTGGAGGTAACAATGGTGGTACCTCCTTTACTGGTATAGGAAGCAAAATAGGAGCTGGGGATGTTCTATCCCTCTCGTGAAGAGTCCTTAACATCTCTCATGCAGTAGCTAGCACTTTCTCTTTACATCCTTTCAAAGGAAGGTGGATCTGCTAAAAGATCCTACCTCAATGGGGGTCTACATCTACCTCTCCTATTCCTAAAGGAAAAACAATTTAAGTAAGTTTTAAGTATAGAAAACTTCTTAAGTTCTAGATTCACATCCATAACACAAGAGAATACATCACAGCTTTAGTAAAGTAAAACATTCCATTTCATTAATTTCGATAACAATGAGGTTACACCAAGTAGTGGTCACTTCCAAATAGTACGTCTCCATAAGTACCATATCTAAATAAAGTCAAAAGCTTCATTAAAGTTTCACAAATACAACAATAGAACTCAAGGCATAAAATTAAGACAAGTACATCTAAAATTTAGTAACCTCATGCAACAGTACCTCAATATCTAATAAATTAGTGGGCCAGTGGCCAAACTTGTCCAAATACTCCCAAGCTTAGCAAAAGCATCAAAATATACAGATTTGGACTCATTTAGACTATCGGAGTCATCTCCATTAGAACCTACACTGGAGTAGGCCAATAACTTTATCTAATCATCCTCTACTTAGTCCTTTATTATAAGAGCTAAGGGTTTGAGGACAAGCTTTTCTACATCCATCTCACCTTCATTGTCACTCAACTCAATTGGATGATTAAGAGCATCATTTGGTGCTATCGAGGGTGTAAGCTCAAGTAGGATCTCATCCTAAAGTAAATTCTTACCAGCCTCGTCTAACTCCATTATAACTAACGTAAGGCCTCTTAAATTTGCTCCTTCAGCCCATCATCTTCATCATCCGATGACACTAGAATCTTAAAATCTAACACCATCTCTTCCCATATGGCACCTATAACCTATTGTATGTCGATTGCTAGTAAGGCTGGGTAGTTACCCTTATAGTCTCTTATGAAATCAACTCTATGCCCGACTTGCCTCCGTTCGCTAAAAGGTATGGCTAAGGGTCAGTAAGAGTAACTAATTAGGAAAGCTACCACTGGAGGTAATCCTGTAAGCCCCTCAACCTACGATTCATGCTCTAAGACATGGATAAGCTCAGTATCAGTATAGATTGGCATGTCCAAATCCATAGGTATCTCCTATCACCAAAACCTCCAATGGTTAGTGAGCCTGCTCTTTTACTGGGTGAACACCATGTTCATGCTCTAGGGCTCTGCAACCAAAGAGTGATCCTCATAGAGCAAATGGAGATGGCATCACTAATCAAGGAGCATCTCATCTTCCTCCATTTGGAACTTTAGCTTACTCTCCATAAGAGTCAAGAAATCTTCCTAGAGTTATAAGAATTTCTTACAATTAGGGTTTCACTAATCTTTTACGTCAAGAATTTTCCCATCTAATATCCTAACCTAGTTCTACCCATCTCAGCTCACTTAGTAGGTTTCCTAAATATCTTAGGTCACTTTGTTATCTTATTTAGCATTCGCTCTAATACTACTTAGATATTGTCACAACCCGAAAGGGTGATCAAGTTATGTTAGTGCCACCATTTATTACAAAAAGATCCAAGATCAAGTACCCTTCTTGATCAGGAACTTTCGGTGTACTATACAAGATGTCTTATAATCCTGACTTCCACTCAAAGACTAGTATCGAGTAATAACAGAGCATTTAATATTTGTTAGACCATAATATCTAAATCTAGCATAAAATAAGGGTAAGGTTTAAGGTTTCCCCTAACTCAAGTCATATAGGTCCAAAATAAAATAGTTCTAGTAGTCTATGCTAATCAACATTCTAAAGGATGTAAATAAGCTTAAAGAATCTAAATAACACATAAGTGATTACTCATGCTCTCTTCTTCTCACTAACAATCCATATGTTGGTAAAGCTAACCGTAAGCATCCCATGGTCCAGCTCTAACCAAAGATCATGTTGCAAGAACAAACGATAAGGGGGTAAGCTACAACAGCTCAATGAGTAGCTTTCCTATCTTACTAACAAACAAGTAACAAGCAAGTGAATTAACATGCATATGCCATGTAGATAAGCATATGAAATGCAACATCGTACGTAGGTTGCTGGTGACTATGCAAAGCATGATACTATGCCCACCATTACTTAGGTTAGGAAGTATTTAGGTATGTCAGGACCTGGGTATCTACATCTATTGTCCAAGCATATTAATCTCTTTCTCAATAGAACTAAAGCAGAGCAAAGGGCAACACTCCCTAAAGTAATAATAATAATAATAATATTGGATCCAAAATGTATGATCTCTCACTCCATTGCATAGTGTTGATGTCTTGTATAGATAATACATAAACGTACAATACATGGCTAATTTTTATTAGTGTTGAGTAGTTATTATTCCGATTCGTAGGTAACTAACTAAATATATATGACAAATAATCTAAGGCACTATTTACTAGTATAGCATCCAATTTTGGTAGCCCTAGATTGGAGCTTACTATTTGAGCTAATGTTTGATGCTAGTGACTATACTGTAGGGGTAGTATTAGGTTAAGGTAAGAAAAGCATTTTTGACTAATCTACTATGCAAGTAAGACTCTTATTGAAACTCAAGAGAATTACACCACTATGAGAAAAAGAACACTTGGTAGTAGTCTTTATCTTTGATAAATTCAAATCTTATCTTATCCTTTCTAAAGTAATCGTTTACACTAACTACTTGGCTTTGAGATATTTGTTAAATAAGATAGATGCTAAGCTAAGATGGATTAGATGGTTTCTCTTACTTCAAGAATTTGATCTAGAAATGAAAGATAAAAAAGGGAGTAGAGAATTTGTTAGCCAACCATCTCTCGTTCTTAGAAAATCCACCATTAGAAAAGTTCAATGAATAAGAGAGTAATGACGTGTTTCCATATGAGAAGCTACACCAAACAAGTTTATGGAAAACTCCTTAGTTTGCCAACATAGCCAATTATTTAGTAGTCAAGATTGTTCCTCCAGGACTAGATTATAGAAAATGGAAAAAGTTTCTCCATGGTATTAAAAGGCTTTTTTGGGAAGACTAGTAATTGTTTAAAATTAGTACATATCAAATAATTCATAGATGTGTATCTTATTTAGAAGGTTGGAAAATTTTTGAACATTATCATCCAAGACCAATAGGAGGGACCAATAGGAGGACACTTAAGTGCAAATAAAATAGCTCATAAAGTCCTTAAGTATGGTTTTTATTAGCTAACATTTTTTAGGGATGCCTAAAAGTTTGTTGAGTTATGTAATAGATGTCAGAGGGTTGGGGCTAATTTGACATAGCCACTTTGATGCTTAATTTATATAAGTGGTTAAAGAGCAAAGGAAGTGAGTAAGTGAGAAGTCAAAGTGTATAGAAAGTTCTTACTATAGTAGGTCACTGGTATTTATAGAGTTTTGTCAGATAACTATGCAGGGAGACAATTGAACTGCCAATGATATGTAATTTTTCCTTAATTTCACCATGTGCAAATCGTAAAACAAAGTGGGAAATTGAGCAATCACCATCAAGGTAATTGATGACATGAATTTAGTATACTTTTTTATAGTTTGTGTTATTTTAAACATTAATCTATTTATTTTCATGTTATTTTGAGCCTAAGTAGTTTAAATTTCATTTTTAAGGAGTTCGAGAGCATTCTATAAAGTTTTGAAGGTTTTATCATATTTGGAGGTAATTTAGACAAAAGAATTGATCGAAGATTGAAGTAAAGGAAAATCAAACAAGGAATGAAGTCTAGTAAAGGCTTCAATTGGCGACTAAGGCCATAGTCCTTACCTATGTTCCCTTAGACAATTAATTTCCATTAAGTTTCGAAAATTTCAGATAAAGTGCAAGTATATGCCCCAACTCCATGGCCATATACTTTTCTTACGTATGCTTAGCTTATGGACATGCTATGACATGTGAATCCCCTATTTTTATTAGGTTTTCTTTATAAACCTAGGTCCACTACCTATATATAGATACTTAGACTTGCAGAGAGCCCCCTTAATTAGAGTTGCAGGTTAGAATTATATTGGGGGTCTCTTAATTACTTCTTCTTTTCTTTCAATTATGTTGTTCTTTTGAATTGTGCTTAGTAAATTGTTATTGAATCTTGGTTCTTCTCGCAATAATCTTTTATGAAATCTGTGATTTTGTTCTTTTATGATCTAATTACACTAATTATATTATTGTCAATTAATATTTACCTAAGTTGCTAATTGATATGTGAGATTACTATAGAGACATGAGTCCTATAGTTAAACAAACAAGTGTAGTTCGAAGAAATTGAATATATTAAGAGATTAGGTATTGATTTCTCTACATTAGGATAACCTACAAAGTTAACTTAATAGTGGGATCTAAGTTCTTAATGCAGTCCTACGATGCTCTATTTAGAGGCAAATCAAGTAGAAAAGGTTTTAAGACTAGGAAGAGGTTAGATATGTTAGTTTAGCCAATTCGGATTAGGCATCTCTATGATCCAAGGAATAATTGCATTGAATGATTACATAGAACTAGATAGTAGATAACAACAATTTACTAAGGATCATGTGTCATTTCCTTTAATTGATTCATATTTGTTTATTTCAATTAGTTTTGTTTAATTTAGCTTAGTTTATTTTACTATTCTTGTTTAGTTTATTGTTCTTAATTCAACTTGTCTGTTTAATTATAATTATTCTTATATAGTTAAGTTAGATAATTGGTAATCTAGAGTAAATTGCTAATACAATAGGTTCTCACACATAGTTCCTTGTGAGATTGACACTCGAACTCACATCTGTTTTATCTATATTATAACTTAACTAGGTATACTTACTTAACTCATACACACATAGATCAGTAACTATTGAACTATTTGTGCCATTGTCCTGACATTTGAATGTTCAAACCTAATGGCTAGGCTTTAGTGATTTAGTCCTAGAAAATATTAGTTGATATGAGTATAGCCAGTTATTAAAGTTCTAATAAAAGGTTAGTAGTAGAAATGCTAATCTAGTGGTACAATCAAGCGAAGGCTATCATAAGGCATGTTCAAGAGTGTAGCACTATGCTTGAAGTAATTCCTAACTTAGAGTAGGTCAGCATTATGTCAAGCATTCGCTTATAGGGATGGAAGTCCAATATCAATAAACCCCACATTAAGAATATAAATTTCAACTATAATACCTTATAACTAAATATAGGCTTACAACTAAAATTAACTTGAACTATAAACTATATCCGAATTATGTGTCCAATTTAAGAAGCACTCAATATATTAATAAGCAAACTCCCATCAAAACTAAAATATTAAAAATATACAACACTTATATAAGCAACATCCTCATGAAAGACCTTAGGTGCTAGTCCCTTAGTAAGTGGATCCATAACCCTAGAGTATGTCCCTATATGCTCTATAGGCACCTGTTTATTCTAAACTCTTTTTTTTTTCACATTTATGAACTTCATGTCTATATGTTTTGACCTTGACAAGCTCCTACTGTTGTTGGAATATAATATAGGTAATTTATTATCATATTATATCTTAAGTGATCTTTCAACTTTATCCATAATTCACAGCCAAATAACAAAACTTTGCAGCTATATTCTATGACTTGATGCAGATCCCTAACTGCCTTTGGTGGAAAAAGTTATGAGTATCTACTTAGAACTCTTCTAGAATACTACTCCTTCGATGAGTAGATAGATATAACCAGATGCAGATCCCTAACTGTCTCAGCATCTAATGAAATTAGAATCAAAGTTACCAATGACTTCCTATATGTAAATATGTAATCCTTTGTTCACTCAAGTACTGCATGACTTGCTTGGTTGCTTTATAGTGATCCATCCCTAAAATGCTTAAATATCTTCCTAATATGACAAATATGTGAGTAATATCTAGTCACTTGTACACCTTAGCATACATAAGATTTCCTATAATGGAAGCATAAGGTACCTTTTCTATTTCGTTACATTTAAGGTTGTTCATTAGGCATTAATCAAGTCTAAACTTATCTCCTTTAGCAACAAGAGACTTTCTTGGTTAACAATTTTGCATGCCAAAACTTTTGAGCACATCTTCAATGTAGCCCTTCTATGACAATCCAAGGATACCTTGAAAAGAATCTTGATGTATTTGGATTCCTAATACAAAAGCAACCTCATTAAGATCTTTTATCTTAAAATTATTTTATAGAAATCTCTTGGTTTTATGCAGTAGGTTTGTATCATTTGCGGTAAGCAGTATATCATTGGCATACAAAACTAAAAAAATAAACTTACTCTTATTGAACTTATAGTGTGCACAATTATCAACAACATTCATCTTAAAACCTAAGAGATAATGACTTGTTGAAATTTGTGATACAGTTGTCAAGATACGTACTTGAGCTATAAGCACCATCATAATCCTAAAAGAGACTTTCCATGATATTAGAAAGAAAATCACTTTACAAATGATGCCTTCTTTCTATGTAGAGTCCTTAGGGACAAGATATGCATATCCATTTGCAACCAATAAGTTTCGTACCTTTAGGCAATGAAACAAGATCCCATACATAGTTATCCTTCATAGACTTCATATCTTCATTCATGGCATATATCTGCTTTTGAAAATTAGAATTTTCCATGGCTTGATGGAAGTTGATTACATCATCTTTTGTCATTCCTATGCCATCCGCATAAACATGGAGAAACACAACATAATCATTTAGAATTGCATTTCTCCTTTTCCTAATAGATCTCCTTAATGGCACTAGCTCTTAAGGTTATGGAGTTTGTTGCTAAATTCTTCTTGAATTTGAATGGGAGATTCAACATCATTATACTATTTCAAAATTTCTTGTTAAACAACGTCATGTTTAGTGACCTAATCATGAGCACTAACAATAGGCATTGGAGGAATATTAACATATTCTGTGATGAGGGCTCTAATAGTATAGGGACAAATACCACACTTAAGCAAGTGTATTTAGTCAAGTTATCGTATAAACATAGATTTGAGCTCGAGTTATTAATCTTACAAGGAACCATGAAATTTGAGAAAACCTTAAATCACTGTAATTCTCCATAAACACTAAATAATTATCTAACTTATTAGTTTAACTAAATAATTGTAAAAAAAAATAAGGATAATAAGATAAAGACACAATAAACACTAAAGAAAATAAACAAATAAGTAGAATAAATGAACAATGAATTAAATAAATAAGGAAACATAAACCTTAATAAATTGGATATTTACTACCTAATTCGACATGACTTTCAATCTCAATTATACTTGTTACATCTTAACATTACCTAGAATACAACATCACAATCATTAAGCAATTTACATTCAATAAAATACTATTTATAATAAAAGTGTACTACAATAGAGTTTAGCTTTGCACCTAATTGCATAAAAAGTATACAAGCTCAAACAAAACTAAACTTAGAAGACATTAGGTTTTTTTTTTCTTTTATGAGTAGCTAACTTCATCCTATGCACTCTCAAAAGTCTTCACTTAGCTAATGGTCATATGCATTCAAATTTATTCTTGACTTAAGAGAACATAAGTATCTTCTTAGCTCTCTATGAGTTAAGTGAAAGTAGATAAGATAAAATACAACACAAGCATAACATACATTCACAAGCATCTCTACTACAAGGCATTTAATTTTAATTTGAGAATTACCAAGACAAGAGGTCTATGTAGGCAATACGTGCAACGCTGATATACATAACATGCATCGGTACAATATCCTAACCTAGCCTAAATCTCATTTGGTTAGTCGATAATCTTGGGCATCTTGATACAAAGTTGAGGAACCTAAGGCAATAAAGAGTTGCCACTCCTAACCTAGCTGAAACCACATGAAGTAACCATAATTGATTGAGCAATGCAAATCTATATGCTCAAAACCTAGCCTAATAATATTCCAATTTCTAGAAACTTAACCCCTAAGTCCTTTCTTGCTATGCCATGAATGCAACAAACAATATAACAATCTAATATCAAGCATGAACCTCAAGTTTCATATTGAGAACAACTCAATTAGCCCAGTTCCAAACTTTGTGTCCAAGCTTTATAGTTCAATCCTTCATATATGGTTTAGTTAAGTGAACACCTAAAAGGATAGTTTATTTTCCAAGTTTTCTAAGCAATAAGATGCCTCAACAAAATTATTTGTACATAAAGAAATATTTTACACAATTAATACACATTCAATGAAATCACATGCACAATTAATCAATTACATAATTATAGTTTACAACACAAGTAACTCTAAGTTAAATAGACATAAGTCTTCTTGTTAAAAAAAAAAAATTTATCCACATACCAGGGCTTAATAGTAGTGAAAGTCTTATTCCTCGTGACATGGTTCTTCCTCAACTATCACACTAAGGTAAATACATACAATCCTAAGTTAACTATGAGTCAAAACCAAACCCCTATAAGCTTGTGTTTGCTTATCCTTTTAACATTATGTTTTTGAACTTAGATTGTCGTATCTTCTTCATTTCTTATCATATTTTAGAAAACTTTACATCATCGCGATTGTTATTTCAGGTAGTATTAAAGTATCTTAAGGAGTAAAACTAATCAACATGATTATAAGGTAGAAAATGTCCTTTTCTACTACTGACTTAATCATACATTGTCATAATTTTGTAATTGATCCAAATAAGCTTTGATTCTAAACTAAAATCCCTAAAATTTTACATTTCCCAAACTATTTAGTACATATTGTGGACTAAAATGTTGATTCCCATATGTAGTAGCAAATATCTTAATAATATTAGTCACTATTTTACAATTTAGGCTAATATATAGGGTTACAATAGAAAAATACATAATAAATAGTATACAAGCCTAGTTAATTCTAAGAAAAATACCGTAAATTCACAAAAGTATATAAATTTAATACCATCAATTATACTTAACTAGCTTGTCACTTATTTTTACAAAAATAGCATTATTTAGCTTACAATTACAGAAAATTAGGCAAATAGTAAAATTTATTTGTAAGATAAAAATTAAGTGTTCCCAATATCATTAACTCCCACAAGTCAAAATACATTGGGCTTAATAATTAATTTATTAAGAACTAATTATTTCAACAAATTAATAAAACTGCTAATTTTATTCAAAATGAGTTTTTAAATAGTAAACATATATATTTTCAAAAATTCTTGTTAACACAATTAAATGCATATATTAAATATATTATATACAAAAAATTAGCTTGAAACAATAACATTTAATATTTCTAAAATTTACTTCAATTTTCACCCAAATAAAGCACTTCCTTAAGGATTATATATTTCTACTCAAGATTTAATCAAAATAAAATTACTATATTAATCTTGACTTAAAATAACCCTAGATTGATTTTTTTTTTCATAATTAATTACCAAGATTTAATATTTTTAAAAATCAAAGAAGCTTATGAGCATAAAATAGAGTGGCCTTAACCATTAATCTCTAACTACCCTGAAATGATGAGCACTTATCGAAAAAGCTTCTCTAGCCACTACCCTTCGAACCCTAAATGGCCACTATAGTAGAACAACAACAACCCTCTGAACTACTACGGCCAGTCCTTACCCTGTGTTTTGTACTATTTTTATTTAGTTCTAAATTTTTGCACGAATTTCAGTTTCTAAAATGTTTCACTCTAGTGTTAAGGGTCTATTTATAGATTTGGGGTTAAGTGGTGGGTTAGTTATCATTCTAAGTGTTAATTTTTAGTTTAAGTGTAATTTTCATATTTATTCATTAGTGCTTGGTGGCATCCTTTCATGACTTAGCCGTTGACTCATCATCTTAAGTTATTCTTAAGCTACCACATCATGTTTGGATGAGTTTGATGACCCCTTAAGTTACTTTTAGATTATTATAACCATTTTTGTATTATTTTCCTATATTTTGTAATTTTATGGTATCATATATATATTTAATACTTATTATTTATATTCAATATTACATTTATATTATATACAATTTCACTTCACTTTGTTATCTTTATAAGTTAAATAACTTATTTCTAAAATCTTGTTATATCTTGAAGCTTGAATCTTAGGTTTCTAATGAATATCAACTTTATCTATAAAGTTATGTTTTTATCAAATTAAATCTTTTATAAACTTTATTTTTAGAAATTAAATTTACCAAGTTACTACTTCTAACTTTTTTAATCTTATTGTGAAGTTTGAAGTAAAACAGATAATGTTCTCAATGCCCCAAATTTAGGAGCTCGGAATCATAGGGTATTATAGTACTTTTGAACCATGGAGATATTTAATATGAATTAACCAGACTCGTGTCTTTTAATTAATTTCTAATCCAAAGTATACTCTATTTGAATCTCTTCTATCATAAAGCATAGCAGGATCACATTAAGATCTTGAATCCTTCTAACAAGTTACCATAATCACGAGAAGTTAAATGCTTAATCACTTAGCTTATTCAATTGCTTCTAATTCCACCAATCCATCTATTATAAGATCTTGCGAAGTCTATAGTTGATTCATACAGTAATTCAATAAATGATTATATTGAATTAAAGGTAATACAAAACCATGCAATAAGATCATAAAATATAGTATCATAGAATGAAAATAAAATAATTGTCACATTAAATTAAGGTTTGGTAAAAGATTCACTAAGAAGACAAAATTACAACATAAAAATAAGATAAAAAAGATTAATAGACATGAGAAAAACCCCTGTACTTTTCCCTACAAATGTTCTTTTAAGGGTTCTTCGTAAGCACAAAGCCTAAGACTCTATATATGTAAGACTCGAACTTAAGGTTATAAAAGAAGCCTTCCAAAAATAAAATATTCACAAATCATGGCATGTATACATCCTAGTATCATGGTTATGATCTCAGGCATGTTCTTCTTCTTCACATGCAACTTTTATTTTTCAATGGAATTCCTTGATGAGAGCTAGACAGCTAGGCTACAAGGCCATGTTTATGAACATGTTCTTCTCTAGACATTATTTCTTGTTTGGAATTCACTCCATTAAGTAGCTTAGTAATTGTACTTCCTTGTTAAGGCTTTAAAACTTCATAAAATTGTGCAAAAACTTTTCAAAAGCTTCAAAAACATGTATAAATGAAATAATGACCATTTAAGCTCCAAATTATCAATAATTAATGTCATGCTTCAAATAGAAGGAGTCATAACATTTTTGTCGTGTAAACTTCCCTATGATAGAAGTTAACCTTATAATTGCTATCATAGATGTAACCTATACAAACTCAATCAACTTGAAGCATCCAATCTAATATTTGCTATAAATAAAACCTATGGTATAGCTTTTGAAAATGTTTGTTCAAAATTACTTGTAACACATTCCTTAATATTATACTAGTATTTACATCAAAAGTTCCAATTTTGCATAAGTTCTCAAAAGCTACAAGTTTAGATGTCTATATACAAACAAAGTTGGAGACTGGTAGGCAACTTAAGGTGACCCAGTTAGTTTCTAGAAAAGATAAAAGACAAAAACAAACATTATGATCTTATAAACTTTAGATTTTCTCACTTCCCTAACCCATTGTGTACTAACCTAAGGGTAGTTATGGTCTTACATCTTTAATCCTTAGTCCTTAGTCCTTAATCCATACCTAAGAGTCCATAAGGATGTGAGTACAACTACCTTAGTAAGCGAGATGGAGATAAAAGAGTACAATAAATGCAATCAAGGTTTTCAATCGTTAACAAAATCCAATGCAGTCAAACAAATAAAACATGACAACTCAAATTAGACCTAACCTAGACATGTACAATGGAGGTTATCCTTCTCTTAAGATTATCTTCAAACTATTGTCCCCAACCTTTTCATAACCTCATCTCCTATCATTTAGTTTGATTAAGGGTTGGAAAAGGATTACTTTAGATATCCTTATCGAAGGGGTTAATATTTAGTCTAACATACTTGATCATTCCCCCAGTGTGTTACCATATGTATCTAGTTAAATTATAGGTCAGTCCTTAGTTATTTCCAATTAGAGGCATTCAATAAATTTTC
Organism: Lumnitzera racemosa; assembly: GCA_024138005.1. Lineage (NCBI taxonomy): Eukaryota > Viridiplantae > Streptophyta > Magnoliopsida > Myrtales > Combretaceae > Lumnitzera > Lumnitzera racemosa. The sequence continues at coordinate 67,522,420 of JAMXBC010000007.1, read as the reverse complement.
AAGACAGAGCAAACAATACAAAGGCATACAAAACAACACTCCAAAGAGTTCAGCTTCCAATGCAAAATTCAATATATCAAACACAAACAGAGCATGCGCATAAGAAACTAATTACAATCACAAACAATGTACTATCAGGGCTCTAAGTACTCTAACACAATACTTCAACATGTTGTGAAGCATCGATTCCAACGTACTTGAATTTTAATGGCTCATAACTCTTGAGCGACACCATTGTGATCTTTAGTTATCCTTATACAGTTTATTAGTTTTAATCCATGTTTGAGCCTTGAATTAATAGTGATTAATTCATTTTATATGAATTTAGTTGTTTTGACATTAGTTTTACAAGTTATTTTTGCTCAAGTGTTATAATTTCTTAATTGGTTCACTAGTTATTATAAGTTATTTTAGTTCATAAGATCATCTAAGTTAGGTTCTGAGTCATTTCTTACTAAGTTTTTTATATTAGAATCCTTTGAGTTACTTTCTAAGCTATATAAGGTCATGTATCATGCCAATTTTACCTTATGAATAAGTCGTTGTGTTTACTTAATTTTAAGTCCCTTGACAAGATGCTCTTTAAGCTACCCTTTAAGTTCAACAAACTTCATAGTTTTTTTTTTTTTTTAAATTAGCCTTAATCTTAGTGTCTAAGCTCCTCTATGGTTATAATTCACATATAAATTTCCTTTGACTTAACTTCTAAGTATAATTCTTATAAGATATTCACCTATAAATCCTTGAGTTATCCTCTACTTTAGTTCAAATTACCTATAACCAATTGATTTATCCACTCCTCTCCTAAATTCTAGTTTAAAAGACTTTGCTAACATCATATTTAACTCCAAACCACCTCATTACTTGACAAAACTCAATTTAACTCCTTTTGCACTTAGATTTGCAAATTGCATGTAATGAGATTAACCACATAAATCACATATTCACATATTTCATGGGAACTATAACTTCTAGCTACAAAACACTACCTAACATCGTAATCCCTGAGTAAAACACATCTTAATTAGTTTAAGTTAGAGTCCAAAGTGAAATCTTTAAGGAAAATAAATTTATTACTCAAAAATAGCATTTTATTCACAATTTAGAAGCTCAAAAAATTAAGAAATATTTAGAAAATAGTTTTGGTGAAAAACTTCACATTGCATAGGAATATCAATAATAGATAGTCTATAAAAAAATTTAGAGCTTGAAATTACATTGGTAAGGTGTTTTGAAATAAGTTTGAATCCATTCAAATATAATAACTTCTTAAGGATGTAGCAAATAGCTACTTAATTTCCATAAATTTTTTTTTTTTAGATTTTACGTATGAAAAAATATATATAAAAACCTAGTTTCCTCATTTTATATTTTGTGTATTTTTAGAAAAATCAAGGAAAGTGAGCACTCACTAGACCAATATGCTTCAACCATCAATAGGGCCAAAGGATTCTTAGCTCAATATACCCTCTGACTTACAATCACCTAGATTATGCTATATTTTTGCTATTTTGTTCTAAATTTTCTCACACCTATCTTAAGCTCTTAGCAATTTTCTCTAATTTTAAAATGGCTAAAGAATGCTCCAAAGTTGGAGTTTGGTTTAAACATAATGAATTGGATGTAGGTGAAATTTCCTAAGTGAACAAGTGGCTTCAAGAATCTTAATTGCTAAGCTAAGTGTCCTAATTTCATACAATTATATTTATTTCCCTTATTGTTAGTCTGCCAAGCCAATTCTGAAATTTTAGAGCTATCATAGTCATTTTTTATATTTTGTGGTATTTTTCTTATTTCTTATATCATATTTTACACATATTCAGGTATTTTAATTAGTTGTGGATATATTTTAGCATAGAGAAATCACATGCAACACACACATACACATACATATATATTTTATATGTTACTTCATATCATTTAATAATTTTATCACACATATAATTTATCTACAAAAATATTTGATAGTTGTTAAAACTTATTTCATGCGATCATGATAATTATAGAGTAATATAGAAAAAATATACTATTTTAGCTTATTTTTATTATTTTATTATATTTTTGACATCCAAGTTCATAGGTTCTCATTGACTAATGTCCATAACCTATTTTTCAATTTTTAGCTTAATCAGATTAATTTCATCAATGCCTTAAATCAATCACTTGGAATCTAGTTGTTAAAGTATAGGGCTTACAATTAACAAGAATAATAGATAAAATTATGCAAAACTACCTTAAAATATAGATGTCAAATGACCGTTATTAAATTCCTCTATACTTAAGCTTTTCCTTATTCTCAAGCAAAACAATCAAAATTAAGACAAGATTAACAATTTCTCTTATAACTTACAAAAGTGCATCCTCATTTCGAAAGGCTTCACAATTTTTTCTCAAAAATCACCCTTTCTTCTTTCATTATTAATGCCCTTAGAACACTTAGATAATTAATAATGAAGAGCTACTAAATTTCAACAATCAATCCAAATAATCTAGGGTTAGTCTTATAACTTAAACAGAAACCAAATTAGAAATTAAAATAGACATTAACAAACCAAATTGGATGTATGTTACATCAAATCATCCATTGATTGTCTTCTTTGTATATACTTTTCATTAAGAGGCTTTTAAATCCAATTTGCTCCTTAAGCATGATTTTGTTGGTAACGAGGAAGAATCTCACTCTTCTAATAGACCAATGTCAATCTATATCATTTTCAATCTTCAGGTTAGTAATAGGAAGGAACCTTGCCATTTTAAGGGACTAAGGTTAACCCTTATCAATCTTAACCAATTTCCTTTAATTGGCAGCAGAAAAGAACCTTACTCTTATAAGTGACTAAGGTTAATCCTTAGCAACTTGTATTTTATTTTATTTTAAAATGTTCTTTTACCTTCGACTATGTTGATTTATTTCCTCAAGAGAATTTCAAAAGACAATTCAAATTTATTCATCCAATTTGGAAAAAGAATTTTTAAGAACAACAAGAATAAAAAATTGATGAGCTCTAAATTAGTTATATTTTATTTAGTAATTTTTCATGATTTTCCCTTAAAATTTAAGTTTATTTTTAGATAATGATACTTAATTGAGTTAAATTTTGTTTTCTTGGTTTTGAAACGATCTATATGAGAAAATGAAAAGGTAGAAACAAATTTTACTCAAATTGAAGTTAAAATGGGTAAGTTATAAAAGTTTAAAAATCAATAAAACTGTATAATTTTTCAAGTGAATTTAGAGCTTGTTTTCAATTGTTTTAGCCTAAGACATAACCAAAAGACACAATCGTATTACTGGTCATGTCAATTCCAGTTGATTGAATTTGTTTACTTCCTATATAAGGCTTTATTAGGGTTTTCTAAAGTCTTTTAGCATGAATTTTTTGGAGAGTTTTTCAAGGCAAGAAAGTTCAAGTGAGCAAAGTAAAGAGAAGACTCAAGATTTAATCTTCGTAGATTTTCATGATTCTTTCTTCTACTCTTTTTTATTCCTTGATTTTAGTTTGTTATTTTATGATGACTAAAGAGTAAATTTATAGTATCTAGGTCTTGCAAACCTACATTTTGCATGTGACGGTTTATTTTATTTAGATCTAATAAAGATCTTTATTTTATTTTGAATCAATTATATGTTCTTACATGTTTAGGTTAATAATTCTATGTGCTATTAATTTAAATTTGATATTATATAAGAAGGTCGAGAGGTTTCTTGTATAATTAAGTCTAACATAATTGATTAAAGTTTATGCAATGTTAGAGATAAATTGCAAAACTTTTCTAGAAGTATAATATTATCTTTAATATTATATTTTCAAGAGAATTTGTTGTATGGTTAATGCAATCTTGTATTACACTATGGGAAAGAGATTTTATTAGGGAATACAGAGATTAGAGTTAATAAGCTTAAGAAAGTTATTAACTTTAGAAGAGAGCTCTCCCAGTTAAGAAGGAATTAAAGATTTAATTAGATTATTTTTAAGAAAGTTGCATGTATAGATCTAAGGAATTAAGATCTAGGTACGACGTTGATTATTGAAGTTAATCTTTAATAGTTTACTTTCTTGTTTAATTCTTGATATTAAATCAATTAATTGCTACAAATTTTAGATTAAAGAATTGAGTTCTTGAATTAAATTTATTCATTTAAATAATAGAATTAAGGTTAATACTAGTATTTAAGGCCTCTAAGGGCTTTACTATAATTTGATAGGTGCGCTTACCTTGTATCAATAACTATCTTTCTTGAATTAAGCTTATAAATTCAGATGACTAGCCCTTAATCTATTAATATCATCCTAATGTCGAGTCTAAGTTTAAATTTAAGTAATAGAGAACTCTAGATCATGGGGGTTTAATTGCTGAATATAGTAAAGTGGATAAAGGTCATAAAGAATTACTAGTGGATTCAAAAAAAAAAAAGAAATTACTTGCTTATATAGTGGGATGTAAATTTCTGAAGTTTTTCTAATAGAACTAAAAAGAAAATTTAAGTATGTGGTATTCAATCAAAACATACTCATTTATATAACTTAGTATCTCTAATTATTTTCCCCTACACTTAAATTGTATATCATTCCCAATGTATACCATCATGTGGTTACAATATAATTAAAGAAGGAAAAGAAAAATGTAAAAGTTAACCAAGATTTCCTTAGTTTTTTACTACATTGACTTTGATAATTTTGTTGTTTTGATCCAATTCATGCTATTCAAAGTGGAAGGTTCATTATAGCATTCAAAGAAAACAAACTACAAAAGAGAAAATGTTAAAGAAAATAAAAGCTAAATTACTATTAAACCTAATGCATTAGCTAATATGTTCCTATACGATTATCATAAGATCTAAATAAATGCACATAAACCAATTAAAAAGAAAGAAAATGTTAGTCTAAATATTACAATCATCCAATAATAATAAAGAAAAAAACTAAGTCTTTAGGAGAGTAAAAAGATCAATCCTCTTTTTCATTAGAGCCATCCTCCTCTTCATTCCCTTCATCACGTTCATCCTCGAAGTCTTGGGTAAGAGGTAATGCTGGTGGTAAGGGAATGTGGTGATGCTCCATAATCACCTCCACACATGACCTTGTGGGCATAAGCTCATCCTTAAAGTCTTAACACTTGTTTATTTCCCTTTAATACAGTCTATGCACATATCTAAATCTATACAATCAAGGGAATCAAGAATACCATTGGATGCAAGTTTCTCCATTCTCCCTTTTGGAGATATGACTTAATATCTTATGTCACGACAAAGCTAAATTCTTGTTGGTTGATTTGTGCTACATATTTTGATTATCAATGTTCAAGGATTCATTAAAAAGAGGCAATTATATCTAACAAAGGTAGATTACTACTTGTAAGATAGTGAACCGATATAATCGATGTTGAATTATGAAAGAGACTAAACTAGTTATTGCCACATGAGCATGTATAACCAAATTTGTCCAAAGAAACAATAGAATCCCAATTCCATTTGAAAAAATAGTACAACAAAAGTCTCATTCAAATTCATATAACAATCTATTCTTAGTAATAATCTAAAATTTTTTAACGCCTTAACCTCAATCATCTTGCCATCACCAATGTAGATATATCTTGTATCATCACTAGGCTTTTGCCAACTCAAGCAATCTTACATAAATACATTGATGTGAGATGATGCACCTGAATCTATTTACCATGTGTGTCTGGATCAAAGTCAAATTAACCTTTGAATAAATAAGTAAGAAGCATCCCTTTCTTTATACACCAAGTGTGATAATTGGTACAATAATTCTTCTTATGTCCTTTGACTCCACAAAAAAAAAAAGAAAAAGAAAAATCCTTAACTTACTCTTTATGATTGTTCTTATTGTGCCGATTATACTACAACCTCCTTATCCTTTCTTTTCTTTAACCTTTTGTCCTTAGATGTATTGGCTAAGTGATCACTTTCAACTTCCTTATAGTTTTGCTTATCTTCTCCTTGGGAACAATGTGATATGATCTCTTTAAGAGATAAAGCCTTCTTTTAACAATTATACCTCACGTTAAATTGTTCAAATTGTATGGAAGAAAAATTAAAACTAAGTGCATAAATTAGTTCCTCAAACAATGCCAAGTTAGTACGTTAAGTTTTGAAGCTATATAAGATATCTCGACAATGTACTCTCTTATATTCCTTTTTCTTTATGCCTCGATGAGATAAGTTTTGCCCAGAATATACTTATTTTAGCCTTTTCATTCTTGGCAAAACTCTTCTCAAGGTCATAAAGAAAGTCTTTCGCCATTACAATCATATTTAACATAGTGCCCTTAAATATTTCTGGAATGACACGCTTGATAACCATGAAACTTATGTGATTTGATGACTCCTATCTATACATCTTCCTCTTTTCATCAAAGGTACTCTTGTTAGTAATGATAAGTGTGCAATCTTCACTTAACGCATGGTTTAAGCCATTGACTCTTAAGAACGTTCATTATATCCTCTTGCCATGTCTTAAAATTAATGTCATTCAACATAGCAATTGAATTGATATTAGTAGAGATATTAGGAACAATACTAGTAATTAAATAGAGAATAAGGCAAGGAGAGCAAAATTAAATGCATATACACACTAAAACATGCAAATAATAATTTAAATAATCGTAGGGTGCATTACAAGATATCTAGCACAACATTGACATGTAGTCTTTAGACAAAGATATCAACTTGTTGGTACTATTGGTGCAATAATCGAATACTAATAATAAATTCTTGTCAAACATTTATGACTTTCTTTGGACCAACTAACTATTTACAAAGAAATTGAACAATTATTACATATTTATATCATAGATGCAAATGTAAATAAGCTACATGTTAACCTTTCTTTGAACCAGTTAATATTCGCATGATTTATATGCATATAATTTTTTCTAGTTATTCAAAATAAATGATTTCCACAAGAGAGGCTACTTCAATGGTATACTATTTCAACCATTCATATCAAATAATATGTATAAGAGATTATCAAATTTTGAATTTTAATTACCCAAATTCATAATATATTTTCTTTAGTAAAGCCATAACCGAAACTAACGTTGACATTCCTATCGATCAATCCAGTCGGCTGCATGACTACATATATATATCGAACGTTATCAACTGCAATTGAAAGCTTATGTTGATTACGTATGCTATAGTGCTATCCATCAAACCCAATCGGCCTTCATGAACTTACGCTCACCGATAACCTCACAAGAATTTGTGACGTAAGAACCACCTCATGAGAAATTAACTAGAGTAATCATGAGATGAATGATTTTATCATGTAAAGGAATCAAGAACGGACTGGCCATTTTCAAAGGAATTCAATGCCATAATACAATATAAGTGACAAATGTCAAAACATTCACAAAACCATACACGCAAACCATATTCGTAAAGCGACAGTCCATATTCCTAATGCTTAAAACCGAAAATAACAACATGACATGTTCAATTCCTAAATTGAATTCTTAAAGAGCTGAATTGATTGAAGTACATATCCGAAAATAACAACATGACATGCCAACGCAGGAAATATAATAGTTGAAACCCTAACGCCCAAAATTAGGGAAAATAACACTTTATATAAATCATCTTGAATTTTAATGATCTTAATAATTTTAAGACTATAATTTTACACATAATGACATTGATAACACTTGGAGTTAAGAAATCTTAATTTCTATATACTGAATTCACTAAGAACAACATGTGCAAAAACTGGGGCACAATCAAAATAGAAAAATTTTGCAAAAGTGTACCTAAATCCATGACTAAGGACACATACAAAGCGAATTGACAGTGAGTCTTCTAAGTTAATTACAGAAATCATTAAAGATATAATCTCGTCCTTTCTGGTGATGATAGTCGAAGAGAATAAAATGATTTGTGTGACTTGAGTACCACGACCGTATAAACATATTATTTTATATTTAGTTTAAATTTATTAAAATTCATAATTTTATTAGATCTCTTTAATTTAAATTTTATATTATATTATAGTCACATTACACAATTATTATTAATAACACATATAAGTCAATATTATTGGAATAAATCCTACAGTATGTTTTTGTGTTTTTTTAATCTCGGTTTTGACGCATTGAATATGGTGTGATTTCAATTTTTCACGATGGTTTAAGCCATGTATAATTCGCTGTGTTTGCTCTCGGTGTTTGTTTTCACAGTGTTGGAGTGCACAGGCATAAGGTCTATTTATGTTATTATTTTCGTCTCTATGTATTCATGTATTTTGGCTATTTATGTTTTGTATATAATTTTGAAAAATATATTATTTGAAGAAAAAAATAGGAAACTGATCATGATGCATTGGCATAAAATTTAACTCCTCATATTTGAAGTTTAGAGGAATATATTAGAGAAATAATTTACAGTCATCTCCAGTATTTGCGTGGGATTTAGCATATTGCAATGTATTTGCAGGAGTTCTTGACCCAATCACCATGATAAGTCCATGAGGATGCTCTTTCTTCCATGATTAAACCTCTTGCAGCATTTATTTTTTTATGATAAAGTTGGTGTTCATTTCGACGGATGGTGTTGAATATGAAGATAAAGAGAGCTAATCGACAGGTGGTGTTAAATATGAAGATGAGGTCAGCAAAGAGAGCTAATTTAAAAAATAGTGAAGATACATAAGGAAAGTGTAGAGGTACTCTCAAAAGTTCCTTCAGCTACTGAAAATCATATCTGTAGAGCAATCTATATACAGAATCTACTCATCATTGAGTTGATTTCAAGGAGATATTGTGAGAGCTTTTACATACTTTGCACTCATATAGGTAAAATTATTTTACATATACACACTATTTCTATTAATAATTTATTTTTTAATCCATTAATTGTCTATATAATTTTATTTGATGACTTATGGCTTAGGTTTTCTAAATTATATATGAAAATCTACGTGTAAACTTTTGAAGTTACCATTACTATTTTGGATCCTCTAAAAACAGATCCTTTAAGATTTTCAAAAGTTAAACCTTTAAACTAAGTTGACAAGAGCAATGATTATATTATGTTAATATTTCAACATTCATTTACAATTTTACCTGAAATATTCTTTTTTTGTCTTTTTGCTATTGTGCTAGGGACATCGTTTAAAACTGTGACAGCAATTATTTCAAGGGAGAAGATTACAGTTGATGCATTTGGCGAAAGGCATTAAATTTAGTTCCTCTCTGTACAATTTTGTTCTATGAACTTCCTATTTAGTTTGATGAAAATGTGAAATTTTAGTATATTTAAACTTTGTGCCAATATGGTGTCCTTATATTATAAGTAAGAATGCACATACATTGCTGAGTTTCCTCTGATAGACAAGAATAAGTTACTTTTTATTTTTAAATTTGATTTTCGAAAAGATAATTATGAAAATTTTTCTATTTTTACCATATTTATAATTTACAAATTTATGAACTTCCACAATTATGGCTCTAGGCCATCCGATGTCCTTGTGTAATTTTAGTTTTGTTTTAGTTAAAGTTAGTTTTTGGAAAAAAAAAAAAATGAGTTTTTTAAATAATGATAATAAGCGAAGATTATTATAACTTAATGGTATAACGTGCCTTTTTGCTAAGTTGTAGTATATAATATAGTTAGTAGGAAAAACCATGGTGATAAATATTTTGCATTTAATTTTATAATTATTTGTTTAGATACATGTATTAAAAGTTTATCATATTTTCATTAGTTTTACAAACAATTTTACATATAATTATTTTTACATGTGCAATGCGAGGGTGATCAACTGATTTTTAATCTATTTCAATCTATGGCACGGCATAATAATATGAAGTGCAAAATGGAACGCTAACTCCTCGTGATTGAGATTAATTTGATGTAAATAGTGGAATATATATTACTCGGCTATTCTAAAGAACGGTTTTTCAGTTCTCTATTCTTTTTGACGTCTAAAAATAAGAAGGCACTTAGGGAATAGAAAAAGGAAAAGTTACACTATTATAATGTAAGATGATCGCTACTAGTCAGGTTTTCAGATTTTAAAACAAAAAATCCACCATATAATACCGTAAAACTTCCTAAAACTTATATTAGTAAAACTCATAGAGTAATAAATACTAAATAGAGTCTGTAAAATATGAAAGAATCTGTGGTGATACCACATATATAAAGTTAAAAGTTTCAATTTAAAGTGAATTAAAATATGACAATAAAGAACAACGTTCCCATTTTTATGAAAAGAGTGCAGCTTTTCTTTAGTAGGGAAAAGAAGTTAATAACAAGAAGTTAGATAAGAGATGCAGAAAATAACAATATAGGTAATAGCAAACAAAAGGTACAATTGAGAAGAGAGAAGTGGAAAATAAAATACCATAGATATATGGTTTTTCTTTATGGATGATGGGCTTTAGTTAAGGTTATACGTTTATTTCCTTTTTTTTTATTTTTTTATTTGAAACTTAGAACATATAGGAAGAGTTATATCATCATCATTTTATTTCCTTTTTTTTTTTATTTTTTTATTTGAAACTTAGAACATATAGGAAGAGTTATATCATCATCATTGTTATTCTTTTTTTCAGGACGGCTATAAGATAACCTAAAATTTGTACCATAAATACCGTAGGTAGCATTTAGTTGTAATAATTAGACCAAATAAAGAGAACTAAACGTGATAAGTATAAAAAGATGATCAAACAGTATAAGCTCATTGTACCATATTTTATTTGTATAGTATAGTACAGTACATAAAATTTATATTAAAAATATATTTATTTATATTATAAAATAAATAATTTATTGTAATATTTAATAAAAATAATATTAATTAACTCAATTTTATAATATGGAGGGATATTTTTAAGAATGTTTTGTTTTCTTGTCTATTGAATTTCACTTTTATATAATGGTATAAATGGAATAAAATTTAGGCTTTTTGTTCAATCCATTAAGACAATTTTTTGTCCGATTACTAAGTAAAGTTACAGATCAAATATAAGACAAATTTTTTTTATCAAGTCTAATACCACAAAAATCATACAATCAAACACTACGTTAAAGTATAAAAAATCGAGAACAATCGAAAGAAGGTAAATTGAAATGATCCAAATTCACGAATATAGGCTTTAAGGATTGTACAAGATATGGAGATGTCACATCTACACTCTACCTTATGAGAGTACTTTGTGATATTTATACACAAAACCTACCATTGACCATTAACAATCACTCGAGACCTATTTGATCAAGTACAGTATTATAAGGTACATAATATAATAGGATTATGATGATCACTGATGAGGACTGTATCTTTAAAATTGTAACCTTCCCATGTTATATTACTTACTAATACGTTTTTATTCAAAACGAGTTTACCGCCAACTGTAGTGGCACCATCTACTAAAATTTGTCATTTTTTAATAGGTTTACCCTATAGAATCAAGGGTTTTTTACGCATATAAGTACTCTCGTTAGAGCATTAATAAATAATTAATGGAATGCTTAGAGTATTTTCATTGTCCCAAAAAACAATCTTATCAATATTAGTAGAAATGATCTTTCCCTCTTGTAAAGAGATTAACAAAGAAACTTTTTATCTTCTCATATATTTGATATTTTTATGAAAAGTATTCCATTTTAGAAATTTTATCTTCTCATACATTTGATATTTTTATGAAGAGTATTATAGACATCCAATTTTTTCCCCTTTATTTTATTTTCTTGAATGGTCTTAAATCAAGAAAAACACAAAAAAAAATTAAAATTAAAGAAAGTCCAAAAAAATAAGAAATTTAGAAAAAAGATAAGAAGTTTAGGAAAATACAAAAAATAGAAAAATAAAAAAGCACAAAAAAATAAGAAATTCAAAGAAGATAAAAAAAAAGGAAATTAAGAAAGAAACACAAAAAATAAGAAATTTAGAAAACAAAAAAGTGGAAAAAAATTATAAAATTGAAAAGTTACCAAAAAAAAAAATAATAATATAGAAGATTTTAGGGAATTTAGAAACAACAATAGTTTTTCTTTTTTTCAAATAAGTTTAGAAGCGGGACCATTGGGTTTAGGCTTAGATTTAAATCTAACTTAGGCTAACCTAGTTCATATAAGCAATTTAATTGCATATATGAACAAGACACAAGCCAATGGTTTAACGAATAAATATACTGACTTGGCATTTGGTTAGAGTAAGAGATTAAGAGTTTGAATATTGGTGAGGGCATATAAAAGTTTTTTTTTTATTTTTTCAGATAATTAAGTATTATCACATGTCAGGATCTGATTGTGCTACGTGTCTTGACATGTTAGCCCCTTTTTCCCTTCCTTTCTTTCCTTTTTCTCTCCCTTTCCTTTCATTTCCCTTGATTTTCCTCCTCTTTCCTAATCAAGAACAGCCAACCCCTATCACTTTAGGTCCAATTTTTACACAAATTTCATATACAGATACGTAATTTCTTACATCAATCTCTTACTTTACGCGGCCTATTTTGAATTAAACCAAAGAACAAGACCAAATTCATCCTTTTCGTTAGTCAAATTGAGCTCCTAAGATTGGAAAAAAAGCTCAACTTTCGAAAATTCGCAATTCTCCATTAAAGAACTTTCTAAGCTTGTACCAACTGAATTCATTATAAATTGAATCTTCTCATCCTTGTTCAAGATAAAAAACACAAATCAAGAGACTACCCACAAAGTCTCTCTCTCTCTCTACCGACCTTTCTCTCTCTCTCATCGACTTCCTCTCTCTAGCTATCCCTAGACAACACCACTACCTTAGCTAGCTTCCTTATAACTCAAGCTTTCGAACCTAACTACCTTCACCCCTAGCCATAGCCCGAAGCTTTTCCACCATCAAAACCTTAGCCATCGCCAACCCAAGCTTGAAATACTACCCTAACCACCATGTTAGAGCAAATTAAACCCATCACGACAATCATTAACCTTAAAAGCTTAAGACCTAATACCCCCTTAACCTCCAGTAGCTGATACACGATGACAAGCTCCACCACTGCTAACTGCTACTTCACGCCACCACCCAAACCACCTCTATAAGCTGTGGCGCTCTCTTTACCCCACTAATCCCAATTGGAAACACATAAAAAAAAAAACCCTTTACTTACTTGTTTTGGTGGCCAAATCAAGTCGAACCAACTCCAACAACTACTACTACTACTTCTTCTTCAATTAATGACCCAAATCTAGATCTGAGCCTAACTCGAGTCCAACTTACAACCCCAGATCTGACCCAATATCCAGACCCAAACCATGGCTTGACCTGTGTCCTAATTTAGTATCTAATCCGACCATATTTTCTATTTGATTTTTTTCCTTTTATTTTGTGTGTTCGATTTTGCTCTTATTTATTTATTTGTGTATTTATTTACTTGTAAATTGTAATATAAAAAAAAGGGAAGAAAAGAAGAAAAAAAAAGAGAAAAGAGACAAAAAGTTGTTATTTATTTATTTCTTAAATAAAATGGAATAAAAATAGTAAATAAAATAATTAAAAAAACGATAGTAAAAATAAAAATAAATAAGTAAATAAGCTAATAAATAAAAATTGTGTTTTAAACACTTAGGAAAATAAATTTTTCAAAAAAAATAAAAAAAATATACAAACCTTTTACAAATTAGGACTTCTTTTAGATTTTTCAAAAATAAAACCTCGATTAGGATCCTTTTTTCTTCTAGAAAAATTTCCTTAAATGAATTAAATTGGAAAAAACATATAGCCGATCTCTTTTCAAAAATTAAAATGAAATCAACCCACTAAAGTTTTCATTAAAGGAACCATGTATGTCTAATCCCGAATAATAGGTACATAGATACCTACAGGATGACAATAAAAAAAAATATATATGATTTTCCCTTATCAGTTTAGATTATTCGAATTATCCCATTTATGTAAATAATCGAGTTCTATCTTTTGAAACTGAAAAGTGATTTTTAAGCTTAATTTTAAATTTGGAAAGTTAATGGTATTAATAAGGGTTTAAAATTCCTAATCACTGAATCTAGATCTCTTGTTTTAAGACCATTTTTCATATCGGTTTTTATTGAAAGACTAGTAGTTAAATTATAACCAATCCACCGAATCAGCTATAACTTAACTCTTTTTTCTAACTTTAGTTGAGTGGTGACTCCAAAATGATTTCAAGTAATAAAATAATCAGTTTTCTTCAAACCTTAGTTGAGGGTCAGTATTAAATGAATAGTGATTTAATATTAGTCGTTTTGAATAAGACTTGATTTTAAAAGAACCGGGAGGTGAAAAAATAGGCTGGACAACTTGGCGACTCTATTAGGGATGTCAAGAGAGTTAACCATTAGACTTTTCAAAATTAAAATTAATCCCTAAAAATCACCTTAGTATAATTTATTTACTTATTTGTTCTTTATTTTTATCATAATTGTACTAATATCTTTGCAGGTTTAGTTTTATGTATTTAACTATTATGGGGGGGGATTTATTTCTCGTACCATAAATACATGATAGATACAATTGAACCTAAGCCATCTTAGGACCTCGAATAGGGAGCCATTGTAAAAGTTCCAAGTATAGTGGGGCAACCACCGTTTGAAGCTAATTAGGTTATCTTATTTAAACTTCAATGTGACCAAAGAACCATTTTTTAGAAACGAATGAGGTCATAGAGTTTAAGGACCTCTAGAACCCACCCTTCTTGCATACATTCTTTAGGATTTAGCGAATAGTTAATAAGGTCACATTTTTATAAAAGAGAAGAAGAAAAAACAAACCTAAAGCTTCTTTCCCTATATTTCTCCTAAAATTCACTCTCAGCTTTTGTTTATCTATTATTAACTTCATGTCTATACTATTATCTTGTATACCACACACACTGGGATGTAGGGGGTCATTTGTTGCATCAAAGATACAGAGTAGATACGATCAAACCCAAGCCATCTTAAGACCTTAAGAGAGAGGCTATTGTGTAAGCTTTGAGTGCTATATTATAACCACTACTAAGAGTTAATTAGGCCATCTTACTTAAGCTTGATGTGACTAATGAAAGTGTTCTTTAATAAGTGGGGTCACAAAACTTAAGAACCTTGTTAGAATCGCATTCATGAACCCTTCTCCTAAAATTGACAAATTGAACGATGTGGCAAAACTAAAAAAAAAAAAAAAAAAACCTATGAAGTTTTCTAATCTTTTCCTTATAAATGTTTTCTTCCTTTAAAATATTGATACAATGCTTATGTAAATAAGATAATTCTGATGTAATTTTCTATTTCATCCTTTTTTGTAGAAAATTGTTAGGTCCTCTCTTACACAAGCCCTTTTCAAAGAAGTCCATATCCACGAGCCTTTAGAGCTCAAGGGGATACTTGAAAGATGGTTTCAAATTTTCGATTTAAACCACTAGAAATTCATTGAAAACAAGATTAAGCCCATCATCTCTTTACTCAAAGTCCAGACCAATGTCACCATGGTATGGGCTTTAGTCTACTTCTAGGACCCTTAAAATTAGTCTTTTCACTTTAGCCTATGCTGACTGAGCCCAATCATTGAAGGATACTCCTATCTGCTAGGAGTCCCCTCTATTGGAAACGGAAAATATGTCTTAGATATCACGATTAGCTATGTAAAAATTTTCAAAAAGCTCCTAGGCCTCCATGAATCTGAATTATGTAGAATATGGACAAATCCTTATAAGAGAATTGTTAAGTTGGATAATCTTTTTACTTAGTTTGCGTCCCCATCCAGCTACAACTAGAAACTCTTCTATGGTAGCATTAAAGATTGGTAGCAATATAGGATCAACACTTATATCTTGGCAACACTTAGATCTATTTTCTTTTCTAATGGGATATTTCATATACATCATAGGATTGCAGAGCTTGTGACCTAATTTTTAAAAGGGAAACCTTATGTCCCAATACTACTAACAACATAAGCTAGCTCACTCAATCGTCTCTAAGAAAAGAAGAATGGAGAGTTAAAGACTAATATAGCCCTACTTACAGTTTGGTTTATCAGCCATACTCAGAGCCTTAAACTTGATTTCCTTCATAAACAAAGTAGCTAGAAGATGAATCCCATTGATACATTTACTCCTGTCATTGAACTCCCTAAAGGTGTTGCTACCTATTATAGGGTTAAAGCTTTCCAGAAGTTCCATACAAAAGATATTTCCTAGGTTGCTAGATAGGTTAAGGTGGTTGAGTTGAAGAAAAGAAATAAAAGTAAAGAGGAGCCAAGATATCATAAGAAAAAGAGTATTTAGACTTTAGGGATTATTTGTAATAAAATTTTTTAATGTTAGGGAAACTTCAAAGATGCAATAAAAATCTTTTTCTTGCCACATTGTAGTTAGTTTACCAACTCCCCTATTTGCATCCGCATCATCCTTACATTGCATTTTGCCTATAAATATTCATTAGTTTCTATTTAGTTGAGTCCTTAAGTTTCTAAGTTCTTTTCCCTGTACCTTCTACTCTAACCCTTTCTAAGCTTTTATCCTATACATCCTTAGGGATCTTTTTTCTTGTAAGTTTGTAAAATATTTAGGCCCTTGATCCCTTAGGTTTGTTTTATACTCCTTACTTACAACTTGTAAATAAGTCTTATCCTTATATTCCTTTTTTCCTTTTCTCTTTCTTAAAAAGGAGAGATTTGTTCAAAAAAAAGAAAGAAAAGTTGCTAACTTGTAAATAATTCTTCTAATTAGGTTCATATGGTTGATGACAAACTCGCTTCCCTAGAAAGGATGATGCATCAGACGGCCTAACAATGACAAGTTTTGTTCCTAATGATCACCACTCTCCAAATATTCCAAGATTCAAGCTTGGAAAGGAGACTCTCTAATCTAGAAGAAAAGGTAGCTACACTACAAAAGAGCATTATAGATCTAGAAATGGTAATGGGCCCCATACTTAGAAGATTTCAACACCACGTTCAATACTAATCAAATATCAGTAAGCCTAAGTAATGAAGGAGTCCCAAGAAGAAAAAACCTAAGGAAGAATAAGAAAAAACAAACCCTAAGAACTTAGAAGAGACAATTCACTTGATTGAAGATCTCAATTACCTAAATCTTTTATCATTTAAAAGCAGCAAAGATTATATCTTGTGAAGCCCCTAATCCAAATTACAAACTAAGCAGCTTTGACTTAGAAGCACGATGCGACTATCATATGGGTCAGATGGGGCACTCCACTAAAAAATACTGGAAATTGAAGAACAAGATTCAAGACTTGAATAATGCAAAAGTCATTCAGCTAGAGCTACAACAAGATGATCCTTCTTCAAGTCATGTAGGCAGTTCAATTGAGTTACCTAAAGCTCCATTTCCTTTTAGTATACTAATGCCTTCTAATAGGCTCATGGGTTATTTTAAGTAGTTGGTTGCTTGTTAAGATAGGGACAAAGAAAGTTGTTTTTCAATAAAGTCTATACTAGCTAGAATAATATAATTACCTTTTAAATTGAATGATTGCAATGTTATTGGAGCAAGTAAATTTTCTTAAGGAATCGGTAACTCACTTTTAAAAGGTTTAAAATGAAAGGAGATAAAATATTCTCCATACACTAACCTAAAACACTTTAAGAGTTGAGAGACATAATGGTGATGATACTTTGAGCTCATTTCTTAAAGTCCACTTTGAATGAGATATGCAAATTAAAATGAAGTTGGGCATTCATTTTCAAATTTTAAACACAATCATCTCTTGTTCACCCCATTGAACCCATTTAAAGAAATTTCAAATTTAAACCTTATCGAGATCTACCCCATAATGGGGCAATTCAGAGGTTAGGGTCATTGATGAGGATAGAAGGATAAAATAGGTTTATGCTTACTTCAGTAACGTTAAATTAAAAAAAAACTTTTATTTTTTGAAGAAGAGCCATATCCTTTTTAAACACCTCAAGCTTATACTTAACTCACCTGAGCTTATACAATAGAAATCCATAGATTTAGGACTTTGAATTGCTTAAAAGGCAAAAACTTAGCAATGAAGACAAACATTCTTGAGGCCAAAAGAAAAGAAAGAACAATAAGAGAACTTAGAAAATTAGGCCCAAATATAAGTTAAAATCCTTAAGAGATATATCATATCTTTGTAAGGGTAGCTAAATTGAATCAAAAGTCAAAGCCCAAATAGCCCTAAAGACATAAGGCTCTAAATCATAGTCTAAACTTAGAAACCCAAAAGCTCTATATCCACTTTGAAGCCTCTCTTATTAGGCCTTCCCACCCACAATACCACCTTTACAAAATAAAAGCTCTTTTGATCCTAAAAGGTAATAAAAGTTGTTTTCAAAACTAGGGCAAGCATATTTCTAAATTTTTCCTAAGGTTCTTGACTCGTACACCTAAGATTAATATTTCTTTCAAAAAAGGCTTCTTCATTAGTCCATTTTGAAACCCTTAGATCAAAAGCCTAAATTCATATTGTTAAACCAAAAAAGACCGAATAGATTGATCAAAGTGTATCACTTGCCAAAATAGACTATAGTTTTAGGATTGTAGTCAATAGTGTAATCTAGACCAAGAGTTTGTAATGAAGTCTTTTTCGACTAAACTAGTCATGAGTTACCTTTTCCTTAAAATATAAGGATGTTAGAAATCATAAGGCCCCACCAAATGGCTCGACATTTAGGCTAAGGGGAACATAAGAGGCCCCATGTAATTATTAAGGAAGGGTTCTTTACCTGTTAGCAAACTAAAAAAAGAGAAGATAAGAAAAAAAAAGGGGTAATAATAAAAAAAAATGAAAAAGAAAAAGAGAGAGAAAGTATCTTTATTCCAAGTCCATGTTGGCCAAAGTGGCTAAGTTTTCAATCCATTCTAGAGAAAAAAAAAAGAAAAAAGTTAATCACAATAGTCAGGGCTTTTATCATTCTTCCCAAAATAAAGGAAATTATCTCCAACGTCTTTTTCAATATAAATGGATTTCACTTAACAGTTTGTTTGTAAATATTTTCCTCAAAATCAGGTAATGTTTTGGGCTATTTTTAATCCTAGCCATCTCTCAAAAGGGCTATCTCGCCTTCTATCCATTCAACTCTCTTTAAGGTTTTTAGCAAGCCTATAGGGCATTTCTATTTACCAAGATCTTTTCGTGAGCCCATAAGACACTCTCTTTCTACATTTAGTGTTTAGTTAGCCTATGAAGGCACGATCTTAATTTAGTCTTTTCTCAAAGTTCTTTTAATAAGCCCATAGGGCTCTTCTATTCCTCAATTTCCTTTAATGGGCCTATAAGGCCCTTTTGTTAACCAAATTCTCTCAAGTGAGCCCATAGGGCACTTCCCTTCACCAAGTTTCTCTTAATAAGCCCGTAGAGCACTTCCCTTCATTGGTTTCTTTTGGCAAGCCTGTAGGACACAACATTAAGTCTAGCATGGGGTTGCTAGTCCTCGAGAGATGCTCCTGCCTAGGTTAGTGAAGCACAACCAGGTTCTTTAGATTGATCTTAGCTTAGGTATACTAGTCTTCGAGAGACCCTACCACTTAGATTAGTGAGCCTAGAGAGGTACAATCAGGTTCTTTAGATTGATCTTAGCTTACAGTTACTAGTTCTCGAGAGACACTCCTACCTAAATTAGTAAGCCTAGCAAGGTACGATTAGGTTCTTTAGATTGATCCTAACTTAGAGTTGCTAGTCCCTAAGAGATGCTTCCACCTAGGTTAGCAAGGCACAACCAAGTTCTTTAGATTAATCCTCGCTTAAGGTTGCTAGTCCTCATGAGATACTCCCACCTAGGTTAATAAGCCTAGAGAGGCATGATTAGGTTCTTTAGATCTATCCTGGCTTAGGGTTACTAGACCCCAAGAGATACTCCTGCTTAGGTTATTAAGCCTAGACAAGCATAACCAGGTTATTTAGATCAATTCCAATATAATGTACCTAGTCTCTAAGAGACGCTCCCACTAAGGTAAGTGAGCCTAGAAAGGTACAACTAGGTTCTTTAGATTGATCCCAACTTAAGGTTGCTTATCCCTAAGAGATGCTCCTACCCAAGTTAGTAAGCCTTGAAAAGCATGACTAAGTTCTTTAAATCGATCCCAGCTTAAGGTTGTTAGTCTCTGAAAGATACTCCCGCTTAGGTTAGTGAGCTTAGAGAGGCACGAGTTGGTTCTTCAAGTTAATTCCCATATAGGGTTGCCTATCTCCTAAAGACACTCACGTAGGTTAGTAAGCCTAAAGAAGTATGACAAAGTTTTATTTTTTCACTAAATCCCTAATAGATCAAGTCTAAGATAGCTAATTAGTTGTTTTAAAGTCATCCTAGGAGCATAAAATAATATCTCCTTATCTTTGTGGCTAAGTAAACTTTGTCATAAAGAAGGGAAACTGTAAACGCCTAATTTTTGCTCCCCCTTTATTTTATTTTCTCAAGTGATCCTAAATTAGGAAAAACACAAAAAAAAAATTGAAAATTAAAGAAATTCCAAAAAATAAGAAATTTAGAAGAAAAAAAAAAGATGTTTAGAAAAATACAAAAAAAAATAAGAAAAATAAGAAAAAGCACAAAAAAAAAGAAATTTGGAAAACTATAAAAAAAAATAGGAAATCTAGAAAGAAACACAAAAACTAAGAAATTTAGAAAAATAAAAAATTTGAAAAAATTTAGAAAATTAAAAAGTCACTAATAATAATAATAATATAAAAGATTTGAAATTTAGAAAATAACAATAGATTTTTTTTCAAATAAGTTTAGAAGTGGGACCGTTAGACTTGAGCTTATATTTGAATCTAGCCTAGATTGACCTAGTCAATATATATAATTTAATTGCATATATGAATATGGCATAAGCTAACGGCCTAACGAATAAATAGATAGACTTAGTATTTGGTTTGAGCAAGAGATTAAGGGCTCAAATCTTAGTGAGAGCATATAAAAGTTTTTTTTTTTTTTTCAGATAATCAGGAACTGCTACATATCAAGATCTCATTATGCCACGTATCCTGACAAGTAGCAACATTAGATTAGACGTGTGTTGATGTAGTACTACGTGGCATGCTACGTTAGTTACCATGTATCACGTAAGGATATACAGTAGCATTTGGTTGGTTGAAACGGTTGACGTGGCACCACGTTAACCCCTTTTTCCCTCCCTTTCCTTCCTTTTTGTTTCCCTTTCCTTTCATTTCCCTCAATTTTCCTTCTCTTTCCCAATCAAGAACAGCTTACCCTTTTCACTTTAGGTCCAATTTTTACATAAATTTCACATACAAGTACATAATTTCTTGCATCAATCTCATACTGTATGTAGCTTATTTTGAATTGAACCAAAGAATAAGACTAGCTTCATCCTTTTCATCGGTCAAATCAAGCTCCCAAGATCAGAAAAAAAAGCTTAACTTTCGGAAATTTGCAATTCGTCATTAAGGGACTTTTTGAGCTTATACTAACTGAATTCATTATAAATTGAACCTTCCCATCCTTGTTCAACATAAAAAACATGAACCAAGAGACTACCCATAAAGTTTCTCTCTCTTCTCGTTCACTTTCTCTCTACTGACTTCTCTCTCTCTCTCCTTGACTTCCTCTCTCTAGCTATCCCTAGATAACACCACCACCTTAGCTATCCTCCCCACAGCTTAAGCTTTCGAACCCAACCACCCTCGCCCCTAAACGTAGCCAGAAGCTCTTCCACCATCGAAACCCTAGCTACTGCGAACCTAAGCTTAAAATACCACCCTAACCACCACATCGGAGCAAATTAAACCTATTATGACAATTACTAAC
This sequence comes from Lumnitzera racemosa, assembly GCA_024138005.1. Classification (NCBI taxonomy): domain Eukaryota; kingdom Viridiplantae; phylum Streptophyta; class Magnoliopsida; order Myrtales; family Combretaceae; genus Lumnitzera; species Lumnitzera racemosa. The sequence goes on along the minus strand of JAMXBC010000007.1, from coordinate 67,500,704 downwards.
CTAAAAAACTTAAGACCTAATACCCCCTTAACCCCATTAGCCACCGCAAGACGCCAAGCTCCATTATTGCCAATTGTTACTTCGCACCACCATCTAAACCACCTCCATAAGTTATGGCACTCTCTCCACCTTTACAAATCCCAATAAAAAATGCATAAAAAAAACCCTTCACCTACTCATTTTGGTAGCCCAATCAAGCCAAACCAACCCCAACAGCTACTACTACTTCTTTGTGACCCAGATTTAGATCTAAGCCCCACCTGAGTCCAACCCACAGCTCGAGATCCAACCTAATGTCAAAACCCGAACCATGCCTTGACCCATGTCCTGATCCAACATCTAGTCTAACCGTATTTTCTATTCAATTTATTTCCTTTCATTTTGTTTGTTCAATTTTGGTATTATTTATTTATTTATGTATTTATTTACATGTAAATTGTAATATGAAAGAAGGGAAGAAAAGAAGAAAAAGGAGAAAAAAAAGGAGAAAAGAGAAAAAAAAGTAGTTTATTTATTTATTTCTTAAATAAAATAGAATAAAAAAAACAAATAAAATAATATAAAAGGGATAATAAAATATAAAAATAAAAATTAACAAGCTAACAAATAAAAATTGTCTTTTTAACACTTAGGAAAATCAAATTTTCAAAATAATAAATAACTAAATGAACATACCTTTCACAAATTAGGACTTCTTTTAGATTTTTCATAAATAAAACCCCAATTATGGCCTTTTTTTGTAGAGAAATTTCCTTAAATGAATTGAAATGGATAAAGTGTAAAGCCGATCTCTTTTCAAAAATTAAAATCAAATCAACCTATTAAAGCTTTCATCAAAAGAACTACATATATCTAATCTATGATAGGGAGTACATAAGTACTTACTGGACGATGATAAAAAAAAAAAACCTGTTTTTCCCTTTTTAGTTTATATTGTTCAAATTATCCCATTTAGGTAAATAATCAAATTCTGTCTTTTAAAATTGAAAGGTGATTTTTAAGCGTAATTTTAAATTTAGAAAGTTAATGGTACCCGTAAGGGTTTAAAATTTCTAACCACCAAATCCAGATTTCTTGTTTTAAGACCATTTTTCAAAATAGATTTTTATTAAATTAGTTATAACTTAACTATTTTTCCTAACTCTAATCGGGAGGCAACTCCACAATGATTTCAAGATGTTAAAAAACTAGTTTTCTTTAAGCCTTAACCAAAGGTCAGTATTAAACGAGTAAGAGTTTAATACTGATCGATTTATTTTAAAAATTAGAAAAGTAGTTTCATTCATTTTGCTTTTTGTTACTTAACTAATATGCGATGACGTTATTTGGATTTTATTGACAACATTTTGAAATGTTTACATTGAACATTTTTACGGTTTCATATTATTAATAGGATAAGAGTGACATAGAGTGTAGTGCAGGCATATGTTAAGTGGCCCATACTCCTACATTACTAGCTTCAGCAAAAAGGAGCCTCACCTACCTACCCCCACCTACCTTACCCCCTTCCTCGCCTCCTTCATTTTTTTATTTTGATCATGCAACTGAAGGGTCTTTATCGGAAAAAGGTATAGCCCATGTCATGAGAATCTCATAGTAAGTTTAGGTCCTCCTAGTGAAATCCCATTACAACCCAATCATAAGTAGAAACGTGTTTTATTCCTAAACATTTTATGCAAAATAGGACTTGACTAGTTCCCCAATGCTTGACTACTCATGGGGAATGTAATTGGATGGATCGTTGAAGGGTATCTAACTTATTAAATAAGATAAAAGCTCTATAAGATCTTAGGTTGGGTTCTGGAATATGATTCAAAACCCTATAAGGTTTAAGATCGAGCTTTAGGATTATAAAAAAAAAAAAAAACCAATAGAAAACTTAACCCGATAAAAAAAAGTATATATTAATAAAAATATTTACTCTTAATTTATGTAAAATGAATATCATATATAAGTTTTACATTGTACTATCGTATTTGATTCTCAAATTTTATTATTATGTAAGTTAGTAAATATAATTCTAATTCTACTTAATTTCTTTCCTTTCTATTCTCTCCTTAATCCCACCTAAACCCTATAAAAACCCACTCTTATAAGGTCTATTGAATCTTATAAAAACCCACCCTTGAAGGTTGACAACCCTATTTATATAGTTTGACTAGCCCTTACCCTTTTGCCCAATGAGGACTGGATAAACTTAAGCCTTTTCCTAAGATTACTACACAATCATAGTTTATAATAGTTATAATAGATTATTTTACTAAGTAGGTGGAAGCTAAGGCAATAGCAAAAGTAATTGAGCAAAAAGTCAAGTCATTTGTATCTAACTTTATCTTGTCAAGATTTGAAGTTCCCTTTATGATAATCACCAACAATAGTTTATAGTTCGACAATGATAAGTTTTGAGCTTTCTATAGGAAGCACAATGTCCAACTAAATTATACTTTTATGGCTCATCCCTAAATGAACGGATAGGTAGAGGCTACTAATAAGAACATCTTATACAGCTTAAAGCGGAGAGTTGATCAGGTAAAAGGGAAATGGACTGACAAGCTCCCCAACATTTTATAAAGATATGGGACCACTTGTAAAACCTCAATGAGGGAAACCCCTTTTAGGTTGGCTTTTAGATCAGAGGCTATCTCACCAATTGAATTGGAGCTACTTAATTTGTGCACACAAAAGTTTGATGTTATGGTAGATTAGATTGACATAATAGCCAAACTCAATACCGAAGAAGAGAAATGGGATATTGTAAGAGTAAAGGTTGCTACTTACCAACATAGAGCAATGAGGTATTATAACCAAAAGGCCAAGCATAAGATATTTCAACTAAGGGACTTGGTCTGTAAGAAGATGAAAGAAACTAGTACACAAGATTACTAAGGGAAACTCGCCGTGAATTTAGAGGATCCAGTAATGGTCTAAGAAGTCATAAGAAATGGACCCTACAGACTAGAAAATGTTAGATGGATAAGTTATCCTTCAATCATAGAATGCCGAGAATCTTAAGTTACATCTTGAATAGTTCCTCTTTATTATTCAAGAATGCTATGCATTTAAGTTTAGTGCTTATCTTAAAACTATGTAAGGCAACAGCCTAGTTACTATCACATTGAAGTGTTTCATTTCCTGATTTGTCATATGAATCTTTATTTATGATCTTATTAATTCCTAATCTAACTACAATCAACAGATGATATAGTTCAAACCTACATGGTGAACTAGCTAATACTTATAAAGTTCTAACCTTTGATGGTTAATGGGCTTAAATCTTAATTTTAAGTAGCTAACAAGCCTAACTATTTCAAAAAAGAGTTCCAACCTAAATGGCTAATAAACTCAAATTACCTCTAATGTGATGAATCTCTGGGGTCGGACACATAAAGAGGCACTACAACAAACCAAAATAAGAAAATAAAATGGGGGGTTTAGCAATTTCGTAAGCTATCGAGCTGAATGTAATGCACCAATAAGATTTAACATGGCCTAAGACTCGTCGGATGTGACATATTAGTTCGAGTGATAGGGTTGCTCACTACAATCCTTATTGAAGGGATTGATAAGAGCTAGTAAAGAGAGAGAGATTTCTTAAACAAAAGACTCAAAAGGGGTTTTTCATTAAATATCAAAAGTTTATCTAAAACCCTATATAAGTGTTCTATTTATACAAAGTGGTAAAGTTGTAAATTAATAAAATGACTAAGAATGCCCTAGTGGTAATTATGTAAATATAAGACAGACATGAGACAAATTATAAGTAAAATACAAGAAATAGAAAATTTGAATACATAATTAAAATAGATAGCTAAGTAAGATCTTCAAGTAAGGGGCTAATGTTGGATTCTAAGAAGTTATTGAAGACCCTAGAGCTTTGGCTTACGTAGACTTGAGCTTATGGATGATCTGTCTTGCTCGAGGCTGTTCTGATATGCTCATGGTTAACCTGAAGTTGCTGGGGTTGACCTTGAATGGTAGGATCAACCTGATATGGGAATAGCCAACATGTTTTGGTTCGACTTGGCATAGGCAAGCAGATATGCAATAGTTAAACAATCCTAATATTCTGAGCAGGTTTTGGCTGAAACAGACTAGGGTGAGCTTATTAATCTCGACAAAGTAGACAGATAGTCAAAGCAGGATAGAGCTATTGGACCAGAGCAAATCACACCTAAGTAAACCTAGAAGGGTATATTAGACCTGGTATAGTGAGGAAGGCTAGGTAGAATAGGGCACAACTAGTCATCCAAGGCAGAACTATCAAAGTAGGGTAAGTCTTCCTATATTGATGTTCAAATAAATCTATCCGACAGCATGGTCAGGGCAAAGGAAGGAGCATGCAGCATAACGAGGCAACCCCCATAGAGCCAGGTGGGCTATCCATATAGCTCAAAACCTAGCAAGACGTCGGGTCAATACTTGGAATCCTATCACAATAGGTATTAATTTAGTTTAATTAATGAACTTTAAAATTTAAAATAAGTTCAGATCTTATATGATTAACAAACCTTACTTATCTACATCTATGGATAAATGAACAAATAACTATATCCTTATCCATAAACAATAAAAAGGCTAGCTAGGCATGTTCTACATTAGCGAATTCCTAAAGCACATGAAGGAAAACCTGTTATAAAGATAAAACAATGAGAGTTCAATAGAAATCAAGCAAGTATTAATACAATAATTAAAAGGTCAGCATCCTGACTTAACCAAAATTTAGAATAAATGTAGGAAAGTTAGAAATTTCATCAATAGAAATTAAGCATTTGGTTCTAAGTTAAAGACATTCTCTTTAGTGGAATCAACAGGATTGGGGTCTTGGTTGGCTATACTATTGCTGACCTTAGTAGAGTTGGGATTTTCATTTGCTTTAGTAGTCATAGCTAAAGTATATACAAAGAATACCAATAATATGCTAAACTTGGCCTCATCTATGATCTTTAGAACATGACTACTAATCTATAGAATAGGTACAAAAGATCAGCAACTAGATAGATAATACAAGCTAAAGCGAGTGATGGTGATTGAAAAACTTATATCACATAATTTGGTAGCAATGTGGCCTTTGTTACTACCACTAACCCTATCTACATCTCTTTTCACAATTTCCCTATCTTTAGGAAGAATAATTCCCTCTAGTAGGGCTAGGGATTTTATCTTATCTCCCAAAGAGAAATCCATATTTAAAATGGTATGACTTTAGCAAGGCACATAATAATAACTCTCCTCAATTTGAGGGATAAACTCGATAAGCCTGATGCCTAGAGCTTTCCCTCGAAAGGCCTTGTTGGCAATCTTATCTAAATCTTTGCTTTTCTTAAATGGAGGTCTCTAACATATTCTTTTCCTTTCCTCTTTTTTAGGCTTGGCATGGACATTAACTTTGCAATTGTTAACTTATCTATAACTTCTACTAGAACAATCTCCATCACATCTTTAGTAGCAACAATTTGGCTAGACTCACCAGCTAGTCTTTCCTCTATGGTATTCTCTATTTAGGGTAGCATTTCATTCCAAATAAGTTCAAAAATATTCTCTTGATGAGCTATCTATCCATCCTCTAGTCTGACTATCATTTTCTTCTTTTGAACAACCTACCCTTTGATGACTTGTTTCTTTGCTTCAGTCTGACTTAAGGTAGCCTTGGTGGTACACAAATCCAATTTTTCTTTTTGGCCTTAGCTCGGGCTAATAGCTTTCTTAGGTCTACATCACGTACACCCATGTTTATAGAAAAGAAGAGTATTACAACTTAAAAACTAAAAATATGTACAACTTACAAATCCAAGCCAAGCAAAGCTCAAAGGCAAAGGATCTCCCCCTATGACTTGTAAAGATCGGCTTCCTTTACATAGATCGACTCGATACGGTAGCTAGATCAAGCGCTACCTTCCTTTTGTAGCACTTTGTGATTTTCTCAGTGTCCCAATAAAACATATTAATATGCTACCCTTCTTGAATCCTTTTTTTAGCAACAACATCATTTGGCAATAGCTTTATGTCGTTTGTTCTAATGGGTTCTATCCATTTGGCCTAAAAATCGAGATCTATATCCAACTTAGTCAATATATACTTGTCATGCTATTTGTGTATCTTGGACTCTAAATCGACCATGAATTTGTGGCCATACCTTGCTACTACATACAACTACCCATCTAGTTGACGTTTAATGGTAAAGAAAAACTTGAACAATGATGTAATAGCCCTAATTTTTATCTCCTTATAGATTATTTCAAAAGCCACAAGGATCTAATATGTGTTGGGGGAAAACGTGCTCGATAAGATGCGAAAGTAGTTAAAAAATTCTTTCTAGAACCTAGAGAAAGGAAAACACAAACTGAACTCCAAATACTTCAAGAAAATATGAAATTCATGGTCAATCGGAAAACATACTCTCTCATCTTCCCTAGGCCTATGAATTTTCACTTAATTGGAAGATCTTCAAAATATTTTTTATATTTGGACACAATTGCCCCAATGGTGGTACTTTGAACATTATATGGTGAGCCAATGTTATGCACTACATTGTTATATAAGTACTTAGTAGTAACCTATCCTCTCTATCATCAGGATAAACATCTATTGGTAGAGCTTCTGTACGAGAAAGTTTCTCTTACCTTTCGATCGCACTCTCTAAAAAGCTACTAGAGGTTTATGTTAACCTAGTCATCTCATCGGGTAGGGGAGAAGGAGCAGGCTCAGAATCATTTGGAGCAAGAGTAATAGAACATATTTTACTCCTAGCTATAATAGGTGAAATATTAGGAATTTGAAAGAAAGAAGAATTGAAGAAAGAACATTGAAGTTATGCACAAAATAGTTTTGAGAGAGAAGATTATTTAACACTAGTATAAATGAACCAGAAAGCGTATAAAGGAGCCTCTCAAAGACTTTATATGTATCACCCTAAATGACCCTCTTCTCAAAGAATGATGATAAGTGTAAATTACTTTACACTTTCAAGGTATATTTAGGCATAGAATTGATTATAAATGTGATTTAATTCTTAAGTTTTTGGTACTTAATTGTATAAAATATGGATTTCAAGTAAATCATGGGCAAGGGGATGAATTATACACAAGAACAACAATTTTCAAGTCAGTCATGGCCGTGAGGAGAAAAAAATCAGTGAAGTAGCATCAATCACATGCGTGATAATGAAGTAATGAAGAATCGAACCCTGATCATATCCTCAATCATGGCCGTAATTGAGGAAGTATTGATGATTCCCCTATCAATTACGACCATGATTGAATAATAGTAAGATGATCACGACCATTGTCATGGGTGTGATGAGATCTAATAATGGGACAAGAAGTTCACGGCATTTATCACAACCGTGATTCGTTAAAAATAATTCTTTTCGAGACTATCATGCCTTAGGTCATAGCCATAATAAAAGGAGCATAACTATTCTTTTCTACCTTTTTACACAAGCTAGTACGTGGAAAACATCAAGTGGTGCCGTAAAGGGGTAGATTCGAGTCCTTTGATAGGGAGAATATAAAAATAATGCAACTTATGGAGAAAAGAATCAATTTCAAGCATCAAATTTTATTAGAGTAGAACACTATCAAGAACAACACATCACCTACCAACAACACATCCATTCACCTATCCCTGTACCTAATTTGTATTTTCCCATTATCTTCTGTATAGTTTTCTAAGTGTTGTACTATGCTTTCTTGGAATTACTCAAGAGAGACGATAGGAATTCGTTGTTTGTGCATTCGTCAAACTTCTTCAGTAGAATAAAAAGGGGGTTTTACTATTAACTTATTCCATGTTTTATGTCTATTTAATTATGATTCCTGTTGGTTTGTGTTATTGTTTTATCATATGTGAGTAGTCTATTAGGGCTTACTACATCAATTAGTATGATATAGTGTATGGAAAAGTAATTTCCTGATGTTATTAGTTTTGATGAATGGTACTGAATGAATTTAAGTATGGTGTAGTACACGGCATCAACTTATGATAGATTTCAATAGAACATGTCAAGAGGCAATTCTATTGAATAGATCTATTTTATTATGACAACTTACTCTTAATAATAGATTATTGTTAGGAAAGTTACTGCATCTTTAGGGGAATTGATACATTAACACAATCTTAGTTAGCTGTTAATTAGGAAGAGATTCCAATAGATACAATTAGGATTAGAAGTATGTAGTTTTGAGAATGATGCTTACATACTGTAATTTCCCGCTGATAACAAGTATTGGGATATAAAAAAAATATTTTAGTAATATTATGCTAAGTGATGAAGTAAGTTTACATGGTAACTGTGTCATTAGTAATTGTTTGGTCACCATTATCTTAGGTGCATTAGTTTGTGGTTTAGTGTAGTTGAGTTAACAAATTAGAGTCTTAATAATCGATTACTTGATAGATTGGATTGCTAGATAATAGGAAAATTATTAAGTACTAGTGTTTGGGTCATTTTCCCTGTGGAGGTGACCTTATAGCCATTTGTGGTATAAAACGATAAGTATACTTGCCTGTTAAATCAAATTGAGGATAGAATATAAGTTTATAAATTGTAAAATTTAGAAGCTATAAAAAGAGGCAATCAAGTTTTTGGCACCACTGCTAGGGAAAATCGGCATCATCATTAAGAACATTAAGATTCTTATTCTTCTAGCATTTTTTTTTCTTTTCTAATTGTTAGTAGTTTAGTCAAAATACTTTTGCTCATAATTGATTATTTGCTGAATTATAGTTTATGACCCGAAGCAGCATAACTGATCTAGCTGACTTTGATCCTGAACCCAAGAGAACACTTAGAAGTAACTTAAAGAAAGTTTGAGAGTATTTTGAGAAGCAAATATCAACTAGTAAGGAAGAGCACAAGAACCATTAAGATCTAGAATGAATAACCCAGATCAAAATGCTGAGCCACCAGTAGGAAATCAGTTCTTAAATTTAGAAGATGGTACCTAAGGAGGTCCGCCATTAAATTTAGACCCACATCAAGATGTAGGACAATGTAGTACACATCTTGATGGAGCCAGGAGTAAATCCACCTATGGCTCTTAGGACAATGTTAGATTATTGTAGGCCTAATCAAGCTAATATGTTTGAAATCAAGCCGAGTATCATTCAAATGATCTAGCAATATGTTTAATTTGATAGGTTTAGTGACAAAGACCCCAACAATCATTTGCAGTAGTTTTTGGAGATATATGACACATTTAAAATAGGTAGAGTTTTTGAGGATGCTATCAGACTTAGGCTATTTTTATTTTCACTAAGATCCAATGCAAAGTAGTGGCTCAAATCTATGCCAAGGAATTCCATTAATACTTGACTAGAAATGGTTAAACTGTTTATGAGAAAATATTTCCTACCCTTAAGGATGGCTAAGCTAAGGGTACATGTTTTTGCTTTTAGTTAAATGAATTCAAAGACTCTATATGAAGATGGAAGAGGTAGAAAGAGTTGTTAAGAAAGTGTTCTCATCATAGCCTTCCAGATTAGCATCAAATTTAGATATTTTGTAATGGATTAAACTATACCACCAAGCAACTCATTGATGTAGCTGCTGGAGGAAGCCTAAATGATAATTCACCTAAGTAATGCATTTAATTGTTTGAAGACATAGCCGATAATCATTATTAGTAGTCATCTATAAGAGGAACAGAAAGAAAGTCAACAGGAAAACATGAATTGGATGCCACTTCCACTTTAGCACATAAGGTCAAGATGTTGACAAAGAAGTTGGATAGCCTCACAATGGATCAGAACAAGGCTTTGGCACTTTCAAATTCAGAATTGGCTAACTCTTTAGTGATAGATTGTATGGAAGAGGTTGAATACATGGGGAACCTAATTAGACCTAGGAATGATCCCTTTAGCAACACCTACAACTCCGGTTAGAGAAATCATCCAAATTTCCAATGGGGCAACAACATCAATTAGAGTTATAATATGCAACATCCTGGATTTTAGAGACAAGTGCCACCTCCTCAAGGTAAACCAATGTCCATTGAGGAAATGTTGGCTCAATACATCAAGATCTTTGAGAATCGCCACCAAGCCATAGAAGTAGCCTTAAGAAATCAAGGAGCCTCAGTTCATAACTTAGAAAATCAACTTAGGCAACTTTCTAAGATGTTATCCGAAAGAGCTCCTAGATCGTTACTAGGCAATACGGAGACAAACCCTAAGGAGCACGTTAAGGCTATGACTCTTAGACATGGCAAGGAGTTACAAACTTCTAAGAGGATCTAAGATAGAGCAAAATAAGTTGAGACCACAAATGAAGATCAACTAATGAATAATAGATCACCAGAAGAGGGAGTCTTAACAATAGTGCTAAAAGAATATAAGCCATCCTTAACATACCCTTCTAAACTAAGAAAGGATAAGGATGATGAGCATTATAAGAAGTTTTTAGAACTCTTCGAGCAGTTGCACATTAATGTTCCTTTGGTGGAAGCTCTGGGCCAGATGCTTAAGCATGCAAAATTCTTGAAGGAGCTTTTTTCCAATAAGAGGAAATTGGAGGAACTTTCTACTATTATCCTAACTAGAGAATGCTCTGCAGTTCTTTTGAACAAGTTACCTAAAAAAATCAAGGATCCTAGTAGCTTTATTATCCTTTGTTTGATAGGAGACCTTCCAATAAAGAAAGCATTGGTAGATCTTGGAGCTAGCATCAATTTGATAACTAATAGTTTGTTCAAGAGATTAATTTTTTTTTTTTTTTTTGGGGGGGGGGGGTCTAAAAGTATTTGTATGAGCATCTAGTTGGCAGACAGATCTATGCAATTCCTAAGAGGAGTTATGGAAGATCTTTTGGTTAAGGTACATGACTTTATTTTTCTTATAGATTTTGTAATATTGGATATGGATGAGGACATCGAGGTTCCACTCATTTTGGGAAGACCATTATTGGCAATTGTGGGTGCTGTAATTGCTAGTAAGGATGGGGAGCTAGTGCTTTAGGTTAGAAACAAGGAAATGGTGATCAAAATGCTTGACGTCTTTCAAAAATCAATGAGCGATGATGGTGAATACTTTGCTATTGATTCATTTAACTTTATCATTTCTGAGTTTTTTCAGGATGTCTTGAGTAAGGATTCTTTAAAGTCATGTTTGATAAATGGAAATGAGGTAAATGAAGTTGAAGAAGTGAAAGAGATGATCACTCAGTTGGAGGCATGTAGAATACAAGTGAAGAATTTCGAAATTGAAGAGATTAACAAGAGTTTAATTACTCGTATAAAGCCTTCGGTTGAGAAGCCCCTAACTTAGAAATAAAACAATTGCCCTCTTATTTAGAATATGCTTTTCTGTCTAAAGATTCTAAGCTGGTGGTGATCATATCATTAAGGCTAGATTCTTACCAAAAGGAGAAACTTTTATCAATTATAAATGAATATAAGAGGGCGATTGCATGGAAGGTATCATATATCAAGGGAATTAGTCCTTCCTTTTGTACACATAAAATTTTGATGAAGGATGGATGTAAATTGGTAGTGCAACCTCAAGGGTGGCTAAATCCTAACATGAAGGAAGTAGTTAAGAAATAGATAGTGAAGCTAATGGATGCAAGACTCATGTACCTAATATCAGGTAGTCCATAGGTAAGTTCAGTTCACGTAGTTCCAAAAAAGGGTAGATGACGGTAGTACCAAATGAGAAGAATGAATTCATGCCAATACGTATTGTGACTGGTTGCAGAGTATGCATTGATTATAGGAACTCAATGATGCCATAAGGAAAGACCACTTCTCATTACCTTTTATTAACTGAATGTTGGAGAGATTAGTAGGTCATGAATACTACTGTTTCCTAGATGGGATGTCCAGTTATTTTCAAATTTCAATAGATCCAGAAGACCAAGAGAAGACTAAGTACTTTTGAATACCTTAGAATGCCGTTTGGACTAAGTAACATACCTACCACTTTCCAGCATTGTATGATGGCTATTTTAGTGATTTAGTAAAAGATGTGATGGAATTCTTTATGGATAATTTTTCCGTGTTTGGTAATACATTTGATGGACGCCTTGCAAATTTAAAAAGGGTACTATAGAGATTCGAGGAGACGAGCTTAGTTCTCAACTGAGAAAAGTGCCACTTTATGGTACAACAAGGCATTGTGTTAGGACACAATATATCAAAGAAAGGCATTAAGGTAGATAAGGCTAAAATAGAAGTAATATCAAGGTTATCACCACCGTCATTTGTGAAGGTTGTGAGGAGCTTCTTAAGACATGCTAGATCTTATAGGCAATTCATTAAGGACATTTCTAAGATAGCAAGGCCATTGACAAAGCTCCTTAAGAAGGGTGTACCATTTGATTTTAATACCAATTGTTTAGAGGCATTTAACGTTTTGAAAAAAAAAATTGACCAATGCTCCTATCATGGTAGTTCTTGAGTGGACCATGCCTTCTGAATTAATGTGTGATGCAAGTGACTCAGTAGTAAGAGCGGTATTAGGGCAAAGAAAAGATTGATACGTGCCTTGTTAGCATAATGTATTAGTTGAATTAATGTGTGATGCAAGTGACTTAGCAATAAGAGCAATATTAGGGCAAAGAAAAGATCGACACTTTCAACTGATACAGTATGCTAGCAAGACACTCACTCCAACTCAAGTGAATTACACCATAATTGAGAAAGAATTGTTAGCGATTGTCTTTTCTTTTGAAAAATTTCAGCCCTATCTGATTCTATTAAAAGTGATTGTTTACACCAATCACTCGATTTTAAGATACCTTTTATCTAAATCTGATGCAAAACCTTAGTTGATCCATTGAGTATTGTTGCTATAAGAATTTGATTTAGAAATAAGGGACAAGAAAGGGGCCAAAAATTTAGCTACAGACCATTTATCTAGGTTAGATATCCACATATGAAGGAATTGGATGAGGATGACATTAATGATAAATTTCTTGAAGAAAGTTTGTTTTCCCTTTGCACAGTAGCAACCTATAACATTCCATACTTTGTTGATATAGCAAATTATTTGGTTGGGAAGGTTTTACCATGAGATTTGGATCACCACAAGAAAAAGAAGTATTTTACTTTTATGGAGTTAAAATATTACTTTTGGGAAGATCCTTTTCTTTTTCAAGCATGTGCTAATCAAATTATCCAACGCTATGTATCACATGAAGAAGGACAGAAAATTTTATTCCATTGCCATAGTAAACTAATAGCTGGTCACTATAGTGCAAATAGAATAGCTTAGAAAGTGTTAGAGGCTCATTTTTATTGGCCAAGTATATTTGGGGACGCTTATGATTATGTTACAGCTTGCAATAGGTGTCAAAGATTCGGCAATGTTTCTAAGAAGGATGAAATTCCATAGAATTATATTTTAGAATGTGAAGTCTTTAATGTTTGGTGAATAGACTTCATGGGATCATTCCCGATTTCTTATGGTAATAAGTACATTCTAGTTACAATCGATTATGTGTCAAAGTGGGTTAAAGCTCAAACTTTACCAACAAATGATACTAGGGTAGTAGAGAAATTTTTGAGGAAGTTATTTTCTTGATTTAGAGCACCCCAAGCATTGATTAGCGATAGAGGAACCCACTTTTGCAACAATTAGATTGAATGAGTCTTAATAGGATATGAGGTACACCATAAGATGGCCACTCCTCACCATCCACAAATAAGTGGCCAAATGAAGGTATCTAATAGGGACTTAAAAAGGTTTTTGGAGAAGAATGTAGCATATAATAGAAATGATTAGGCTAAGAAGCTAGATGATGCTTTATGGGCATACCTAACTACTTACAAGACTCCATTAGGCACTACTCCTTATCGATTGGTGTATGGTAAGGCCTGCCATTTATTGATAGAGATTGAGCATAAGGCTTATTAGGCTTTAAAGACAGCAAATATAGATTACGAAGCAGTTGGTAAACTTAGGCGATTCTAACTTAATGAATTAGATGAGTAGAGTTGGATAACCTATTAGAATAATTGAATATATAAGGAGCGAGCTAAACATCTTCATAATTCCAAGATTAAGCACCCTAAGAAATTCAAGGAGGGTAATCAGTATTGTTGTACAATTCTAGACTTAAGTTATTTCCTGGAAAACTTATGTCTAAGTAGTCAGGTCGATTTTTAGTGAAAAAGGTATTTCCATTTAGAGCGGTGGAGGTTGAACACTCAAAAAAGGGGGCATTTAAGGTTAATGGGCAACGGTTAAAGATATATCATGGAGAAGTGAAATGGAAACAAGGAAAGGAGGAGTTAAGACTTCTCTAATTCATGGAATGAAAGTAAATATTTTGGGAGCGTCTAGTTTGAGACATTAAATAAGCATGTATCCTTTAGATTTATTTACATTCTTGTGTTAGATTTATTAATTTCATGTTGTTAGGTTAACATATTAGTTGTTGTCATTTTTACTTATTTGGTTTGTTTTGAGATTTCTTTATAGTGTAATGCACAAAGAAAGGAATCATGGAATGAAAGTCATGGCAATTCAGAGATAAGAGAAGAATTCATAAAGTGTGGGGATGTTGATGGAAATTAGAAGCTTAATACACATCTCAGCTTTGATAGAGGTCAGTATTTGAATTTTTCAAGTAAAGTATTTGGTGTGCCTAAGAACTCAGTTATCACTAAGACTTACTAGGGTAGAATTGAACTGCAATGAGTCCTTTGAGATATCTAAGAAAATTAGAGGGAACGGTCCACAATCGAACAAGAGTAGCTGGCGTGAAGTTCCTCTAAGGATGTGATTCACCAATAAACATAACAAGACTTAACACCTCACTTGATATGATACATAAGTTGATGTCAAGGTTTACCTACCACTTATCTTGAGCTACTCAGCAAGAATAGATAAAAGTATAAGGGGTATGGACTTAGAGAGGATTGCCTCATAAGAACAGAGTATTTAGTATTAAGATGTAAGTTATACTCGGCATACAAGAGAAAATGACTATTTATAGTAAGTCTCTAGGGTAACATTATAAATAAAGAAATTACAAGAAAATATTTACAAAAAGGAGATTCCTAGTACATACAAAAAGAGTAAAAAGGACAATAAACCAAAAATGGAAAAGTAGTTAAATGTTAGACGAGGTAAACAGCTAGCAATGCAGCATTGGTCCCGTATGAATATTCTCTGAGCACAGCAGGTAGGAAAGGTGAAAATGTTGCGGCACTAAAGGGGCCAAGACAAGAGAAATGGTGGTATGCCAAGAGAAACTACTTGGCTATTTAAGTGAGTCTCTCGTTACTTGGAAATAGATTCTCAGCAGCATTTTATCAAAGTACTTGGCACAAGGTCCGCAGTAAGGGAATAGTCGGCATCATCACTACCGAATGTACAGATTAACATATGACAATGTAAGGAGCTTAAGGAGTTCAACCGCCTTTCTTCAATGTATAGTTTCTTGTCATCAACAGGTTGTCACGAGAGAATTCTACAAGAGAGGGATTGGAGGCCTCGAAGGTACACACGAGTAATGGGATTGCTGATCGGCAATGCATCAATTTCCCGAGGTTGTTGAAGATTTGCCCTCAAATCTTAGCCTTCATCATCATAGGGCACATATGGAGTTAAGTTGGTGATGTTGAATGTGGTAGATATACTGAAACCTTTAGGTAGCTTAATCTCGTAGGCATTATCATTAAGGTGCCTTAGGATCCTTTAGGGTCCATCCACTTTGGGTAATAGTTTGTTTATCCTTTTGCTAGGTAAGCGTTGTTTGCTAAGACGAATCCAGACAAAGTCCCTAGGAGCATAAATGTTTCGTTTCCTTCCAGACTTCCAATTTCCTTCTATCGAGCCACAGTCTTGGTCAATTGTTCGGCAATTCTTTGGTGTAACTTATGAAATTCCTCAGCATACTGTAGGCTAGATTAATTCTCCCTTTATGTAGACAGATTGTTAACTAAGTCTAAAGGTAGGTTCGAGCTAAGTTCATAAACAACCTCAAATCGTACTGTTCTAATGGAGTTTTGAGTTGAGCAATTGTAGGCAAATTCGATGATTAGTAGGCATAAATCCCAATCATGAGAGTTCTTTCCAACAGTGGCACATAGGAGGCTACCAATGATTCTATTAACTACTTCAGTTTGGCCATCTGTTTGAGGGTAGCAAGAGGTACTGAACAGGATCTTAGTGTCAAGTTTCTTTCATAGGGTTTTCCAAAAGAAGCTCATGAATTTTAAATCATAGTCACATACAATACTTCTCGGCACTCCATGGAGTCATATGATTTCCTATAAAAATAGGTTAGAGGTTAGTGATGAATAAGGCATCATTAGTCCTGTGGCAAGGAATGAAATGACCCATCTTGTTGAACTGATTAACCACCACCATGATCAAATCGTATCTTCTCGGCATATGAGGAAGGTTGAGCATGAAATCCATGCTTATATCAATCCAGAGCCGCTCAGGAATCGGTAGTGGCATGTATTCTCCATAGGGCTCTCTCTTCCTTTTAACATATTTATACACCTTGCACCCCTTAAGTATTCGATGCAAATCTCTCATTATCCCAAGCTAGTAAAAAAGCTTCTTCAATATCTCAATCGTTCTCTTTTCCTAAAAATGTCTAGCTAAACCCTCAGCATGAACTTCTCGAGCTAGTAGTTGTCTTGCAAAACCACTCGACACGCATATCTGCTTACCCTTCATTAAGAACCCTTCACTCAAGTAGAATCCTTCTATATCTCCTCTATCACTACACTTGGATACTGAAGGCCCAAAATGTGGGTTATGCTCATATCAATCAAGTAAAGTGCCAAATCCAAGTACGTTAGCTTGCAACATCGTGATGAGGGTATGACGACGAGAAAGTGCATCAAATACTGTATTAGTGCTTCCCTTCTTATACCTAATGACATAGCAAAAAGTCTCTAGGAACTCGACCCACTTGGTGTGATGCCAAGAAATCTTCTGCTACCTACAAAGATGCTTAAGAGATTCATGATCAGAATAGATGATGAATTCTCTCGGTAACAGGTGATACTGCCAATTTTGGAGTATAAGAATAAGGGCATAGAACTCCTTGTCATAAGCTGAATAATTCATGGTAACACCTCAAAGTTTTTTGCCGAAGTAGGTAATGGGTCGGCGCTCCTACATAAGTACAGCACCAAAGCCAACACCAAACGCATCACATTCAACCTCAAAAAATGTTCTCGAAATCTAGTAGGGAAAGCATTAGAGCAAACGTCAGCTTACACTTCAAATCTTCAAAACTCCTCTGAGCCTTTTCTATCCATTTAAACTAAATGTTCTTCTTGGTCAATTCAATCAATAGTGTAATTATGGAGCTAAAGTTCCAAATAAATCTTTGATAGAAAGAAGCAAGGCCATGGAAGCTCTTGACTTTAGCTACACTTATTAGCGTAGGCTACTCATTAATAACCTTGACCTTTTCTTCATCAATGCAAACTCCACTCCTTAAAACAACATATCTAAGGAATATAACCTTGCTCTAGCAAAACAGGCATTTCTTCAGGTTATCAAATAATTTCTTAGCATGGAGCCTATTAAACACCAATCTCAAATATTTGATATGAACAATAAGGTCGGTACTGTAGACTAGAATATTGTCAAAATAAACCACAATACATTTGCCTATCAATGCTCAAAGCACATGATTCATGAGTCACATGAATATACTCGGCACGTTAGTTAAACCAAATGGCATAACCATCTACTCAAAAAGACCATCTTAAGTCTTAAAGGTTGTTTTCCATTCATCTCTTGGTCTCATTCATATTTGATGATAACCACTTTTTAGATCTATTTTTGAAAAGATGTGGACGCCATGTAACTCTTCGAGCATGTCATTTAACCACGGGATTGAGTATCGACACTTAACAGTAATCTTGTTGATGGCATGGCTGTCAACGTACATCCTCCATGATCCATCCTTCTTTGGTACTAGCATAGCTGGGACGGCACATGGGCTCATGCTCTTACGAACATATCCGCAATCCAACAACTCATCAACTTGCTTTTTCAACTCAGCTGCCTGTTCAAAATTGAGTGCATAGGCAGGTCGATTTAGTAAGGCTGCTCCAAGTTAAAGATCAATGTAATGCTCAATTCCTTTCAAAGGAAGTAATCCTTTTGACATCTCGGATAGAAATACGTCAAAAAATTCCTGAAGTAATTGCAGCACTTTGATAGGTAAGTTCTTAACCTCTCTAACCTCTAGCAGTCTCCTGACCAAGAGGAGTACATAGTCTTCGGGTTTGACCTCTTATGCAAATTGAGCTCGAGAAATCACTAAGGACTTCCGTTGCAAAGATCTCGCAACTTTTCCCTAAGCTTCTTTCACTTCCCTAGGACTCATCAGCGTCAATATAACTTTCTTCCTGTCCTTTTGAAACATATAGGTATTTCTATACCCATCATGTAACACCCTTAAGTCAAATAGCTACGGTCGATCGAGTAATATATGGGATGCACACATATGCAGGACACTACACACTACTTCGTCCTTGTATCTATCACCAATAGTAATCAATACTATAACTTCCTCGAAAACTTATAATCTTCCTCTCTCATTTAGCTAGTAAATCTTGTACAGCTTGGGGTATGGTAAAGTTGGTAATTTTATGGCCTTAACTACCCCTTGTATGATGATGTTGGTACAGCTTCCTCCATCAATGATCACAACGCATAGTTTGCCATTCACCTGACAATTTATATGAAAGAGGTTCTCTCTCTACTCGTTTTCATTAGCCACCAAAGTACTGAGAGATCGCCAAATAACAAAGCAATACTTGACACCGCCTTTAGGGGGTATCTTGGCTCCCGAATCTTCCTCAAATTCTTCTAGCATCTAATCGGTTACCACTTCTTCCTCTCCTTCACTTGCACTTTCTACTTCAAACTAGGGCTTATCTCTCTTAATGGTCATGACTCAGTGGTTTGGACATTGACTAGCCATGTGTCCATAGTTAAGATACTTAAAACACTTCATTTCTCAGGTTTTTTGTCCTAAGCTTTGACCTTGGTCTCCTTAGATCTCAGGTTCCTCGGTCTTGCTCTTACCTCGGCACTTGTCTAATCAACTTGGCATGTGACCTCGGCGTTTAACATCAAACTTGTTTGATGCCCTGTCACTCCCTGCTTAACACGACAAGCCATTCCTACCCAGCATTATGGTTCTACTACTCAACATTCAACTAGCTTGGTTCCACCATTACCTTTCAACTCTCTAGGCTATATGGATGGTTTCATCCAAAGTTGTAAGGCTTTGCAATTCTACGACTTGACCAATCTCGGCTTGGAGTCCCAAGATGAATCATGCCATAGTTTGGGTCTTAGGCTCATCGACATCACATTGTATCATGAGCAATTGAAACTCTCAGACATAGTCATCTACGAATCTATTACCTTACCTCAAGTCTTGGAGTTATTGGAAAGTGTCTTACTTGTAGTGCTCGAGAACAAACCTACTTCTCAAAACTCTCTTCATCTCATTCCATGTTTAGACTTCATGTTGTGCCCTCAGACTAACATTCTATAGCTTCTTCCACCACATTGCTACATACCTAGAAAATTCTAATGTAGATAGCATCTTTATAATCGTAAAAGTTGAATATCTTTTCGATTTTCTCTTGGCAATCGAGGTAGTCATCAACACCACCAAACCCGTTGAAGCTCGGAATTTGTATTTTAAGATGGTCGGTACCTCTTGGCACTCTGAACTCACACTTATCCATCCCATCATATTGGTCTTCTTCCTCTTTGTACTCTTCCACTTCGTCTAACTCTAACCTTCTTCTCACGACTCTATCAGCATGTCGTGGTGGTGCTTGGTTCATAAGAATGGCTTCCAGAGCTTGCTTATTCATTTGCCTCCTCGACCTATCTCTCATTTCTTGGCCCTGCTCAGTAACTCTATCATGCGGCCCAGCTTCTAAGACCTTTTTTATTAAGATAGCCAAGTTGGTTACAATAGCAATAAGATCTTGTATCTACTCATCAGTAGTTAGCTAACCTAACTACGACCATGAGCATCGCTCTCGACATCATGAATCTTTCCCTTGGCACTAAGGTTTGACATTCTCAATACAAGCTTTGGCAAGGATACTTCATGCAAATGCTTTCCATATACAAATATCTCAAATAGTAAACATAGCAGACTAACACTACATAGCTCTTGGTCTCAACCTCAAGTTTTAATACTAGGAATATATGGTATGCCAAGGAGCTTAATTATCACTAGGACTTACTGGGGCAAAATTGAACCGAAATGAGTTCTTCGAGATATCGAAGAAAATTAGAGGGAACGATCCACAATCGAACAAGAGTAGTTGATGTGAAGCTGCTCCAAGGATGTGACTCACCAACGAACATAACACGACTTGACGCCTCATTTGATATGACGCACAAGTTGATGTTAAGGTCTACTCACCACTAATCTTGAGCTACTCGGCCAGATTAGATAAGAATGTAAGGGGTATGGACTTAGAAAGGATTGTCTCGCAAGAATAGAGTATTCGGCATTAAGATATAAGTTATATCCAGCTTACAAGAGAAAAGGACTAATTATAGTAAGTCCTTAGGGCAACATTACAAATAAAGAAATTATAAGAAAGTATTTACAAAAAGGGGTTCCTAATATATATGAAAAGGACAAAAAGGACAACAAACTAATAATGGAAAAGTAGTTAATTGTTAGACAAGGTGAACAGCTAGTAGTGCAACATTAGTTTCGTACGAATATTCTCTAAGCACAACAGGCGAGAAGGGTCAAAATGTTGTGGCACTAAAGGTGCCAGGACGAGACAAATGGTGGTATGCCGAGAGACACTACTCGGCTATTTAAGTGAGTCTTTCATCACTCGACAATAGATTCTCAATAGTAGTTTGTCGAAGTACTCGGCATAGGGTCCTTGGTAAGGGATTGGTCAGCATCATTACTACCGAGTGTATAGATTAACATATGATAATGTAAGGAGCTCAGAGAGTTAAACCACCTTTCTTTGATGTATAGTTTCTTGTCATCAATAGGTTACCGAGAGGGAATTCTTCAAGAAAGGGATTAGAAGCCTTGGAGGAGCTTGCGAGTAATGGGACCACTTACTAGTAGTGCATTAGTATCCATCATAGGATCAATCATAGCCGTAATAAATTAACAAGGCTAATCTACCTATCCATTACGGCTGTCATCAATCCCCTATAAGAGTTCACACCTCAATCACAGTCGTAATCAATACCTTGGGTGTTTTTCACAACATTACGGCTGTGATCTAATGAGATAATTGTGAAATCTAAGGCCACAATACTAGTTATGCGTAGCATCATGCTTGTGACTATAAAAGGGGAAAGGCCATAATGGTTCAAAAATTTTAGGCACCGTGCTAATCATGAGTTTTATCATGCCCTTGACCAAGCTTAAAAAGGGGATCATAGCTTGAGTCATGGCCATGATCATGTTCCTGTCACCCTATTATATAAGAAATTTCCTCTTTTCTCT
The DNA here is from genome assembly GCA_024138005.1 of Lumnitzera racemosa. Classification (NCBI taxonomy): domain Eukaryota; kingdom Viridiplantae; phylum Streptophyta; class Magnoliopsida; order Myrtales; family Combretaceae; genus Lumnitzera; species Lumnitzera racemosa. Next base: position 67,479,262 of record JAMXBC010000007.1, on the reverse strand, counting down.
CTCCTCATTTCTCTAATTTCAAATTTCCACCCCGTGATAACCCTTTCCATGCTTGTCCCTTACAAAAAAAAGCCAACATCATCATTGTCACATAAATCCTTACTCCAACCCATTCTAACACTTGTACGATCATTCTCATCATAATAACGCTCTTCTAAGGTATGATTTCCCTCTTTTTCTTTCATTTTTCTTTACGTATACAATGATTCCTTCCATTTAACTTTAGGGTTTATCCATATATGTTTGCAATGATTTGTGAAAGTGTTGTTATAGTGGTTGTAATGTGTTTGGATCATCCTTAGACTTTGAATTTGCATAAATTTGTAATGGAAGTTGCTTATTCAATATAAAACCCTAATTCCTCTAAATAATGGTAGAATTGAGGATTACTTCAAATTGAGCCTAAGTTGATGAATATGTCTCGTCATGGTACTTACATGATTTGTAGAATCGTATTGTTACTTGCTCTCTTATTCGATTGGAGTGCTATGTTTATGTGTAATAATGTAACATTAAGTATTGTTTACTCGAGGGAAGACCTTCATCCTTAGTTGATGTTATGGCTCTAAGTTAAGTCATGTTGAATTCATTTGTAATGAGTGCATAGAAGTTGGTTAGGATTGATCATGATTAGTCAATAGATCCATTATGTTCGTACGTAACAAGAAGTTGAATTGGGTTTACTTAGTTTAAAGTGTGCTTAAATTATATATGACTTTGAACTAATAATCAATATCTATAGATGGCACCAAAACGGTCAACTACATCTTAGCATAAGCGACCCAAGGTTGATAGTCCTCCTTCTCTTCCTCCTCAACATTCTAACACAGTAAGTTCTAGCTGGTCAGTTGCTCCACCAGCTAGTATGACTAATGAGCAAACAAACAAATTCAAGGAGTTTGCTGCAAAGAAGATTATTAAGTAGCATTGTGTAGTGGATTGTGACATGCTAAGGGAATATGGCTTAAAGATTGCCATGTAATGGTTATTAAGCAATGGATTATGGCTAAAGTTGTTTATAGTTCAAGAGAAGACATATTGACAAACAACTCTAGCTTTTCTCTCCTCTTTCAAGATTAAGTATGAGTATATCAGCTTCGAGATGCATAATGAGGTGGAGTTCCTTGCATCTAGAAGGACTCACACCTTTGACATGCTAACATTTGTATGAGCGTTAGGGTTGTATACCCAAGCTAAACTTTAAGATGAGGAGTTTGTTGATTTACTCGTGAGCCTGCCCCGTAGAACTTCAATAACTGAATTTTGGAGAGAAATCTCCAATGAAAGTAGTTTTAGAGTGAGTAAATCAAAAGCTTCTACTTTAAAGAAGACTAGTGCTCAAGTCTTCCATTATATTCTAGTCAAGATGATCTATGGGAAGCATGAGAACCTTGGAGCAGTGCAGGAGCATGATTTTTTACCTTTTTATAGTAGTTGAAGGGGGTTTCGGTAAATGTAGGCATCTTAATCACATTTGGACTTCACCGTTAGACTTTCAATAAGAGCAAAGGTATATTTGCGGGAGAGGGAGGGGCGAAGGGGGGGAGGGGGGGGGGTGGTTTGGAGGAGTGGGAGGGGGAAGGTTCTAATCACTAGGATTCTAAGGAATTTGAGGTTCTAGCCTATAAGTAACAAGCCGAGCGACTCTTGTGCTAATCCTGAACCACTTTTAGGAACCCCTTTTAATCAATGGAGTATTGTAAGAGTTTTAGATCCTAATTTGGATATTGAGGACCTTAAAGCTCTTGATTTTACACCTTCAACTTCTAGCTTCTTAGTCGGGAATTTAAACAGATTAGAAATTGAGGAGGCTAAGATTAAAGAGACTTAGAAGGGGATTGTCGAGCTCTTAAAGAATATAGCCACTAAAGTAGGAGTGATTATACCTTCTTGTTTCTCCCGTCCTCAAACTCAAGAAGACGCTGGTCCTAGTCAACCTCTAGCTCCTCCACCAATCCAAGCTCCTCGCGAAGAAGAAGTAAGCAATGAAGAGTTTGAAGAGGAAGACTTTGGTGATGATGAAGATGAGTCAGACGAAGCCAATAGTAATGATGACCAAGAAACTAATGAAGCTCACTACACATTAGTTGGAAAAGATGCTAGTGGTGAGAGTGAAGAGGAGTCATCTAAAGTGGATGTAGATGATTTGGATGAGGATACTGATGCCAATGATGACTAACCTGTTTCTTTCTTGTTTTTTTTTTCTTTTATTTTGTTTTCTTTGTTTCCTTGTAACTTATTTTGTTGTTTTAGGATGATCAATTTATTGAGAGCTTACCTATCCTGATGTATTTTTTGTATGGAGACTATCATATCATGAGATTGTTGTTTTCTTTTTCTTTTTGATTTGTCTTGATAGTCAAGTGTGATTGTTGTTTTCTTTTTCTTTTTGATTTGTCTTGATAGTCAAGTGTCTTTCATTGTTCGAGTTGTCATGGTATTGGAAGCTATACTCTTTGATCATTTACGAATCAAATGAATTGCTCGAACTTCGTGTATTAGGGAAGGCTAGTTGTTGTTGTTTCTTTTATTTTTTTTCTTTCTCGTTATTCAAATTCTATGCCTATTCTCTATTTACTTCCTTCTAACATTAAGGACAATGTCTCTCATTAAGTGTAGGGAAGGGTAAATTAAGCTCATAAAAAAATCTTCCACTTAAGTTTGATTGTTTTAAGTTATGAATTGACTTAATGGATTGTGGATTTGACAAAATAGCAATTAATTTTGTGAGTTTATTTTGTGCTTTACCCAATTCTTGTAGACTTTGTTTACATGATCAAGATTATGAGATAGAACCTCAGAGAATCACACTTTCTTATTATTTAATGAATGAGTCAAGGGCTTAGAAGTGAATCGTAGTCTTTAGTTCAAAGTTAATTGATTGTTCTTCTAAATTTTCTAAGTGGTAATCTACTTTTCGATTACTTTTGGGAGATCATTTAATCTTGAATGAAAAGAGCAAATGAAGTAGTTTACAGGTTGATACTTCTTGAGAATCTCTTCAAATTAGAATAAATTGAAGTGTTTAAAGACTGAATTAGTAAGGTTAGGCCTTGGTCCCTCAAAAGAGTAAAGTTTGACCTCCCTACTAATTTTGTTATTATAACTTTGCAATAAGAATTTACAAGGATCAAGTTAGTAAAGGTAGGCTTCAGTCCCTTAAAAGAGCAAAGTCTGACTCTATTGCTGATCTTTGGTATTCTTATGTGTTAAAAAAAATGAAATGAAGAAGAAAAAGGAAAATGCAATGTATAAGTCATATTGGAGAGATTCAATAAAAGAAGTAGAAATACAAGAGTAAGATGGATGCAATATACTTTTCTTCTAGATTAGTGTTCTTAAGAAGTAATTGAAGATTTCTTATACACTTAGGGAAGTAAATGAAGTATAACCAATTTTCGTTCATCTATTTGACTTTATATTAACTTTGAACCTTTGAAAGATTTTATTAAATAGTAAGGGTGAAGTGTGTTTTACTTTGATTAGTCTTAGAATATTACTTTTTGTATTCTAAGAACACAATGGGGTATGTACAAAGATAAGCCATTATGGATGTTTTTTCAAAAATGTAATTAATTGTTTTGAGTGTTTGCTTGAGGATAAGCAAAGCTTAAGTGTGGGGAAGTTTAATAAGTGTAAATTACTTTACACTTTCAAGGCATGTTTACGCATACAATTGATCATAAATGTGATTTAATTCTTAAGGTAAATTAAAAGCAAGAGAATGAATTATACATAAGAACAACATGACGTATATTGTAAAGTTGAATATGCCTTACTCTATCCAAACCGAACTCTCCCATAGACTTGTTTATGAACTCTAAGAATATCGGAAGACCTAACGTACTTTATAAGTTCTGTCCTGGCCTACTATTTGTGCCCTATTTTGCCAGGTCTTCCTTACTATATTAGATTTACCCTACCTTACTCTCGTAGGGTTTTCTTTACCCTTCCAAATCTACCTAGGTGTGATCTACCCTAGTCTAACAGCTCTGTCCTACTCTGACCGTCCACTTTGCTTTGTCGAGATCGATAAACTCGCCTTAGTTTGCTTCGCTAAAACCTATTCAATATGCTGGGATTGTTCGATTATTCCATATCTACTCGGCCATGCAAAGTTGGACCAAAATAGGTTGGCTATTCCCATGTAAGGTCGGTCTTACTATTTGAGGTCAGCTTTAGTAACGTCAAGTCAACTAGTCATATCTAGTCGTCCTGCCATTTGAGGTCAACTTCTATAACTTCAAGTCAGCTACGGGCATATCAGATCAGCCTTGAGCAAGACAAATCATCCAAAAGCTCAAGTCCACCCAAGCTAAAGCTATAGGGTCTTCAATAACTCCTTGGAATCCAACATCAGCCCCCACCCGAAGATCTCACTTAGTTATCTATTTTACTTATATATTTAGATTATCTATTTCTTATATTTTACTTGTAATGAGCCTCATGCCTATCTTATATTTACAAAATTGCCACTAGGGCACTCTTAATCATTTTATTTATTTACAACTTTACCACTTTATATAAATAGAACACTTAAATAAGGTTTTAGATAGACTATTAACATTTAATGAAAAACCCTTGAGACTTTCCTCTTGGAAAACTCTTCTCTACCAACTCTTATCAATTCCTTTAGTAAGGATTATGAGAGTAACCCTATCACTTGAACCGATACATCACATCTAACGAGTCTTAAGCCATGTTGGATCTTATTAGTGCATCATATCTAGCTCGATAGCTCATGGAATTGCTAAACCCCCCATTTTATTTTCTTATTTTGGTTCACTGTGGTGCCTCTCCGTATGTTTGATCCCGAAGACACATCAGCTTCACTAGTATCAGAGCACGGTTGCAATGAGGGAGCATGTTAGGTTGCTGTAAAGTTCTCTTTGTGTTGCTAATAGTAACTACTGTATCTTTCCTGTAGTTACTATAGCATATGAAGTTACTGCAAAGATTTGTTTGTGTTTGCCAATTAGTGGTTATATTCCTCTTGTTGATATTACAGTTAGTTCAATTGAAGTAAGTTTGAAAATCTTAACCTATGAAGTAGAGATTTGTTTGTCAATAAGTCTAGTTCCTATTATGCTCTGTTGTACTTTGTTCTTCATTGCAAAAAACAAAGTAAGGTCATCTTTGTGTACACTTGTACATCTAAGTGCATTGGTTACCAACGTTAAGTTAGAAGTGGGCTAGTAAGATTAAGTTAAATAGACTGTTGGTTGGTGTAGTGAAGTGTACAACACCCGTAGTTTTCAAAGAAGAGAGTATTCAATTTGAGTCTTATTTTTCATATCCATATCTGTGTAAGGTTATTGAAACTGTGGGTTACTATATAGCTATTGGCTTTTTTTTTTTTTATTTGAGAATTGGCTTCTTTATTTACTATTATTGGTTCGAGGATATGATGCCTAAGATTTGAAATATTCGATTTTTGCTGTATGTGAATATGGGTACACGAAATCGAGTATGAGATTTTAGGCTTATTAATAGTAGCCACTGGAGATGTTATTGCCGATGATTTGAACTTACTAGTATTGCACATTAAAAGGAGATTGATGTGGCTATTGCAGTGGTGGTATCTAGTCATATGTTGATCTATATAGGTGGCTGTGTTAGTATATTGTGTAATTGATATTGAAGTTGATGGTGTGATTATTCTTGTACTATACTTGACTACAAATTGCTTGATGTGTATTGAACTTTGAAGAAATTGTACCAAACTATACATGATTTTGTGTTTGTGACCAAACTCCAATTTGCTACAATCTGAACTATTGTAAAGGAACTCACTACTGAACTGAGGTGAAGGAAGAAGAAGTGCTTGAGTGAATTGAGGTAGTGATTGAATCGAGCTATTTTGTGTCATCACCAAATTGCTATTGTCGACCTTGCACGTCTGAGCTAAAGTGAATTGTAACCAACCTAAAATTCTAAGGTGTTTAAGTCAACCTGATTTATTTCTGAGCTGTAGAGTACTGCTTGAAGTTACCAAACTAGCTATTGTGTCCGAGCTGATTACTTGAAAATGAAGGATTTCCGAACTAAGAAGTGTGTATATAGAGCTATACATATTGCAGGATTGTTGAGCTCCCAACAAGATTTGAGCTTTGAGTTATTTGGTTCAATTCTCGCTGAGCTGATCAAATGAAGGATTTGAGCTATATTAGTTTTCGCTGGTCTGAGCTATTCCCTTCTAGAAGTGCAGAAGCTCTTGTTTAAGTGGAACATTAGGCGTAACTGTGATAGTGCTAACTTAAAATCAGTGAACCAAGAAGTTGCCAGACTCGTAATTATTGAAGAGATGGCCGAGGAGCTCAATTTATGCAATGTGGCATCAAATAAATTTTACATAAAGGGAAGACTTGAATAGGGTATTATATTAATCCAAGTTAGTCACTATCCTATAAATTTTATCTCAAAAATTGTTTTTAGAAGATTAGGCTACAAAACTATAAACCACTTAAATCCATACAAGACTGTCTATAATAATGAAGTGATTCAAGTGACGAAGCAAGCAAGAATAGTCTTCTCCATTGGAAAATTGCAAGATGAAGCTTTATTTGATGTTGCTAACATTGGAGATTGTCACATGTATCTAAGTTCTCCATAGAAGAGGAGTCATAACATGAGCTATGCGCCCTTGGAGAATACTTATTCCTTCCATGACAAAGAATGAGTTATGCTCCGTCCTATATCCTCAACTAGTCTTGAAGATGGTTTAAGGATTGTTAGGACTTTAGTAGATACATGGAAGGCTAACAAGAAAGTTCTTGAAGAGGCTAACAAAGAGGAAGAAGAAGTCGATGGAGCTATTACACCATCCTTAGTGATCGAAGAAGAAACTGGTTGTGAGGAAGTGGATGAGGTAGTAATTGTTGGGAATAAAGTCCTTGAGGTAGAAGGGTAGATTCATGTCTCACAATTTCAAATTCCCTAAGCTCACGACAAGTTTAAACTTAAAGTTATGCTATTCCCTTTGATTAATAGTTGCTGTAGCTACTTGAGGATGATTGACTGGATAGATGATGAGTAGAAGGGAGGATGTCTAATGAAGAGCTTGATTGATCGTGCTTATGATGAGTTGGGAGCACGTCAAGCTGTATTTTCTTTGATCATTAAGCGGAGCTGTTTAATTTGCTTTCATTTTACTTTGGTAGATTTGTTTTTTACCTTAGTGGATTTAGAATCGCCAATTGCTAAGTTTTGGGTCGAAACTCTTCTAAAGGGAAGGGATGATGGGATTTTAGGTACAAATTGAATGACGTGGACTATAAAGTTCAATATTCCTTACTCTATCTAAGCTGATCTCTCCCACAAACCTATTTATGAACTCTTGGAATATTGGAAGACCCAACGTACTCTGCAAGTTCTGTCTTGGCCTACTATTTATGCCTTATTTTGCCAAGTCTTCCTTACTATACTAGATTCACCCTGCCCTTCTCTAGTAGGGTTTGCTCCACCCTTCTAAATCTACTTAGGTATGATTTGCCTTGGTCCAACAGCTCTATCCTACTCTAAACATCCGCTCTACTTTACCGATATCAATAAGCTCACCCTAGTCTGTTCGACTAAAACCTACTTAGTATGCTGGGACTGTTCGATTATTCCATACTTACTCGACCATGCTAGGTTGGACCAAAATAGGTCACCTATTCCCATGTCAGGTTGGTCCTACTATTCGAGGTTGGCCTCGACAACGTTAGGTCAGCTAGTCATATTACGTCTGCCTGCAATTCAAGGTCGGCCTCAACAACTTTAAGTCAACCACGAGCATACTAGATTGGCTTGGGTAAGACAAATCATCCAAAAGCTTAAGTCCAACCAAGCCAAAGCTCCGAGGTCTTCAATAACTCCTTAAAACCTTATCACTCAGACCGGTGCGTCACATCCAACGAGTCTTAAGCCTTATTGGATCTTGTTGGTGCATCATATCCAACTCGAGAGCTCACAGAATTGCTAAAACCTCCACTTTATTTTCTTATTTTCATTAGTTGTGGTGCAACTCCATATATCCGACCTTAGAGACACATCATAACAACTTTTTAGTCAGTCGCTACTATAAGGAGAAGAAATCAGTGAAGTAACATCAACCATGGGTGTCATAATGAAGTAATGAAGAACCTATCCCTGATCACTTCCTCCATCACGACCGTGATCGAGGATGTATTGACAATTCCCTTGTCAATCACGGCCATGATTGGTTAAAAATAAGATGATCAAGGCTATTTTCATGAGTACGATGAGATCTAATAATGTAATAAGGAGTTCATGACATTTATCACGACCATGATTGGTTAAAAATAATTCTTTTCGAGATTATTACGCCCCAAGTCACGAGCATGATAGAAGGGGTACAACTATTCTTTTCAATCTTTTCACACAAACCAGTATGTGGAAAACATTAAGTAGTGCCGTAAAGGGGCAAATTCGAGTCCTTTAAAAGGAAGAATATAAAAATACCGCAACTTGTAGACAAAAGAATCAATTTCATCCATCAAATTTTATTAGATTAGAACATCATCAAGAACAACACATCACCTACCGACAACACATCCATTCACCTATCATTGTACTAAATTTGTATTTTTTTTGTTGTCTTCTGTATAGTTTTCTAAGTGTTGTACTATGCTTTCCTAGAATTACTCGAGAGAGATGATGAGAATTCGTTATTCGTATATTCATCAAACTTCTTTAGTAGAACAAATAGGGATTTTTATTTTTAACTGATTGTATATTTTATGTCTGTTTAATTATGATTCCTATTAGTTTGTGTTATTATTTTATCATGTGTGAGTAGTATATTAGGACTTGCTACATCACTTAATATAATCAAGTGCATAGGAAAGTAATTTCCTGATGTTGTTAATTCCAATGAATGGTATTGAATGAATCTAAGTATGGTATTAGTGCATAACATTGATTTAGGATAGATGTCAATAGAATATGTCGAGAGACAGTTCTATTGAATATATCTAGTTTATTAGGACAAATCACTCTTGATAATAGAGATATTGTTAGGAATGTTGCTGCATCTTTAGGAGAATCGATACATTAACATGACATTAACGCAATCTTCGTTGGCTGTTAATTAGGAAAAGATTCCAATAAACACAATTAGGATTAAAAGTAAGTAGTTTTGAGAAAGATGCTTACATATTGTAATTTCACGCTAATAACAAGTATTGGGATATAAAAAAAAAATTTTTTTGGTAGTCTGCATGTTAATTGTATCGTTAGTAATTGTTTGGTAACCATTATGTTAACCGCATTAGTTTGTGGTTTAGTGTAGTTTAGTTAACAAATTAGAGTCTTAATAATCAATTACTTGATAAATTGGATTGCTAGATAATAGGAAGATTTTTAAGTACTAATGTTTAAGTCATTTTCCTAATGGAGACGACCTTATACCCATCTGTGCCATAAAATCATAAATACAGTTGCTTGTCAAACCAAGTTGAGGATAGAACATAGGTTTATAAATTGTAAAACTTGGAAGTTCTAAAAAGAGGCGATCAAATGAAAGGAAAGATAATTGGGATTTGGGCATAATTTGATTGCCAAACGTCAAAAGAAGGCACATGTACATCATAAAAAATCCAATGGTTATAATACCAATGGTAGTTACTAAAGTGTGCAATGCAATAATGGTAAAGTTGATAGTTATCCTATACGCATACATAGAAAATGAATAAGAAGGAAAAAGCAAACAGTTATGACCTTTGAGTTAAGAACTTACATGATGCATTACATTGAATAATGAATAAAGTATGGGAGTAATAATAGAAAGCACGGTAGCAATGTCTAGCAATCGTATAATGAACTATGAGCATGGCCTACTCACTGGTCATTCAGATTGGGTAATACTTCTATACTTATTACCATACTCGAATTTTCAACAATAAGAGTTAGGGGGAAAATTATGATAGTAGATTTTACCCTCCTTAGCTACTGCTTAGCACATTACCTACCGACCTAATCTATTCAAACAAAGACCTCTAGTACAGCCATGTTTGGCGACCTGTGTGACTTTAGGCCCAGCTAATCTAATAGGCTAGAGAGCTTGGCCTGCTACACTTTGAATTTAAATAAGGATGCGAAGAGTTTAGCATCCACTAAGCTTAACTACATAACTACCCACTCCCCCAACTTTCGGCATGTAACCAAATTAAGGAGTCATCACGTAGCCTAAGACAAATGAACTACCTATCATTATGGTTATCAAATAAGTGCCTATAAATAAGGAGACACTAATACTATACTCTTAAGCATTCACTTACTTATCCTCTTACATTTTCATACTCTAACTTAGGCATTGAAGTGGTTATGCCGAACTAGCCTCGGTCTCCCCTTTAACCTAATTGTTTTCTTTTTCTCATGAACCAACTTATGTACTACTTTCAACTAACAACATTGAAAACTAAAAAACAATTGAAAAACTAAGAGAATACAAAAAGTTAAAAATTTTGAAAAATTGGAAAAAAAAAATGAAAATCAAAAAGTTAGAAGTAGAAGAATAAGTTTTTTTGTGCGAGTCATTATTTTTACATGTTAGACTGGTTTAAGCCTAAACCAAGTTTAAAATCCAAATCTAACCTAGGTCAACCTAGTTTATAGATGTAATTTAATTGCATATATAGACGAGATATAGGCCAACGACTTGATGGAATGACATAACACACATAAGCAAAAGGTCTTGGTTTAATCCTTATCGGGTACAAATTGCACCTTTTATGTTTATACCCCTTATCTACGACATATCGTGTTATGATTAAACCACTTGTCCACTTTAACTTATGGTAGATGCCTATTGGTCCATGTAGATCTTCATTATTATCTTTTTCATCCTTTCTTCTAGATTTTCCTCTTTTTTTCCTTTTCAAAGAAGCCACTTCCATTTGTTTTTTTCCTCCAATTTTCTCCATGATAAAAACAGATAAATGATGGTATCATGAAGATCTCATATCGTTTTTTCAATTCACACTAAGAAGATGTTCGGATTCATCCATTAATATGACCAAATCAACATGAGAAATCAAGGAAAAATCCTAAACTTGAGATTGTAGCTCCTCCACTATTCATCGAGTGTAAGCTTTTCTAGTAATATCAAAGCTTCTTGTTAATACTAGAAGGGAGTGCATCTTCTTAAAAACTAAAAAAACATGCAAAATCATGATCATTTCCTGAAATTTGAAATTTTCCCAAGTTGCACATTCATGGTCAAATTGCCCATTAATGGCCATTTCCATGCTTGCTTAAGCTCCAACAAATAGATAAAGAGCTCCCTTATTACCATTTCAACATCAATTCTCATCCCCATCTCCCTTAGAGCACTCATTTAACCCTTTCTATCTACCCAAAGCATATCTCTCTCTAGTTCATTAATGGCTCGAGATGATTTTTAAACAAAATCACCACTACCATTAAGTTCCCTAAGCTCTAAGCTCTCCATCCCAACCACTCCCATCATCAGCCATGACCTCTAGCCCCTCCAACAAACTACCTAGGGTTTGTTCCACAACCAACCCTTTTCAAAACACTACAGCCACTCATCCCCACTTGAAACCAACCACACAACTGTGAACATTACACTCAAGAACCCCATACCATACCTTCTGCTTACTCCTAACCATTTTACTTGAGCATATATAATCGATAAAACTAAATAAAATTGAATAAAATCACATAAAATTGGTAAAATCATAAACTTATGGAAACGTATATTAAATTTTATAATTTTACTAAAAAAACTATACCTAAATGATTTTACATCTATTTTGCCTAAGAGAAACATTATAAAATCATAAACTCAATAAATTATATATTTGACTTGCAATTTTAACTACTATGTTCCTAGTGTTGGTCTCGTATAAGATAGCAAGAGCGTGGGGTGAATTAATATCTCTAAATTTTTGAAAATTTTTTCGTTAAACATAAAAGAAATTACCCCTCTTTAACAACTTATTATGGTGAACAATAATATTTAACAATTTGATATACAATAATAAAATTGCAAAGTAAAAGAGTAAGGAAAGAGGAAATCAGGCAAAGATTTTATAAAGCTTTGGACTCCTACCTACTGTTCTCTTCTAGCTCCACTATTCGGGACCCGATCTACTTCAATGGTATCGTTCCACTTGGTCCACTAAATCAAATCACAAATAAATTACAAGATTCAGTACAATGACTTTACAACACTCTGCTCTACCTATCTAGCCTCTCTATAATCTAGGTTAACACAAATCTATAAAGTACAAATAATCTTTTCTCTACAATATATTATAGGGATTACAAGTGAGAACAAAAGTATAAGTCTCAAATAATTTAGCACTTAAAAGAAATAACACTTGTTTTAGAACTTTGATTCGATACAGCTATTTGAAGAAGTATTTGAAGAACTTTTTTGAAGAACTTTTTGAAGCTTTTTAGTAGGTAAAAACTAATCAAGAAATTTTATGCAACGATACTATTTCCTCAAAGTTGTATATCAACATTTTGAATCCCTTTTACTTTTATATTGAGTTTTCCCAACGGCTAAAATTCTGAAAATTATCTTCACTTTCATAATTATCCAATTGTTAGAATGCAAAGGATACACCTTGACTATTTTCATGAGAAGATCTCAGTCATTTGAAAATTCAAAGCTAATTCTCCTTATCTTGTTTAGATCAAATATTCATCAATCTGTAATCACCAAATAAGCTTTGATTTGAATTTAAAAAGATTAGCTTTTGTAAGCTATTTCCGGATAAGCCTTGTGTTCAAAATTTGAAATCCTATGAAAATCGAATCAACCTTATCCTTATCTAAGATTATATATATTTTGATTTATCCAAATCTATTTTCACTTTAAAAAAAACCCAATAGATCATGATTCCATCTTGAGTGAAACGAGATTATATGTATTTTCCTAATATGCTTAATCTAGTGGAGCTAGGGCTTGATTAATCTAAATCTGATTTAAAAACTAATTTCAACGTCAACTTTCCAAACTTACTTTCTGAACAACCTTCTGAAGAGTATCAACCTTTTGTTTTGAAGTTTTTGAATAAGTTTCTAAAGTATTGTACTAATTCTTCTTATAAAAGCTTCTATAATACTTTCTAAAGACTTTTCACAAAAGACTATTTATAATCAATTCAAAGCTTCTGAATAAGCTTCTGAATGCAACTTAATTTTATAAAAATAAACTTTCTAAAAAACCTTCTGTAAGCCTACACTCTTAAAGATTCATTAGCTTTTAACCCTTTTTGTTATCATTAAAATGTATAAGAGATATCTAATACTTACAAACCACCACCAAAATCGTACACCACTAACACCTTAAGGCCAATGCTAATCACCCTCGAAATTACCATCGTTCACCAAAGCATCATCTCCATACCACCATCTTCCAATATGAAACACACAAAAACGACCTTTCCAACTTGAAAAGTTGTTGAAGACCAACTAAAACACCCCCTTTCAACCAATCATTACCCCTCTCTCGACTATATGTACACTACATATGACAACCAGACCCAAACCCACATTTGATCCATATCCTCGCTAACCTGACCCGAATTAGTATTCGACCTGTGCCTATACTCGATCCAACCTTTTCAAAAAATTTTATTTTTTTTATCTTACTTTTCTTTTTTTATGAAGAAAAAATATTATTTTAATTTTTCCTTTCTTCAATTATTTTCTCCTTTTTTCCTTTTCCTTTCATTTTTTCAAGATTCTTAAAAGCTCCTTATTTTTTATTAAAAAAATAAAAAAATTATTACCTAAAAATACATATTTTCAAAAAAATAGAAATTAATAAACCCCTTTTCAAAATTAAGATTACCTTTTTAGAATTCCCAAAAGGATAAAGAACTAGATTATGACCCTTTTAGAATTTTCTCTTAAATAAAATGAAATTAAATGGTTGAAAAAGGTAAATCTAATCATTTTCAAAATAAATATATATATATTTGTAAAACGAACTACAGAAATCTAATCCCAAATAACAAGTATATAAGCACCTATAGGAAATAATGTGGTGACTTAAAATATGGAAAATTTTATTTTTTTCCTCTTTTGTAAAATAAAATAAAGTTTGTTATCATTTTTCCTTTTTTTTGTTAAAAAAAATCTTCTTCTTTACTTGTAAATAAAAATATATAAAAATTAAAAATTACAAAAATATGTAAAAAATAAAATTAACAAAAATAGATTTATTTTATGATAAAAAAAGGTATTTTGAGAGATAAATATAAATTTAGAATATTTAGGTGGTACCTATTTAGAGTTTAATATGTTAGCCTCTAATCTAAAATCTTTAATTTTCAAAAATTGTTTACAAAATCAGTTTTTCTCATAAACCAATAGCTAGGTGAGAATCGACCTACCCAATTAGTTCTAACCTAAACCTTTTTTCCAAACTCAGTTGAGTGATAACTCTAAAATCTTTTTAAAATTAAGAGAAAACCTAATTTTCCTTGATCCCTAGTCGAGATTCAATATTAAAAAAGTAGAGCTTCATAGTAATTAGGTTAAGAAAAATAAAAATTGAAAATTTAGGCTCAATGATAACCTTTGGGAACATGCTGTAAGTTCTTATCTTCCTATTCCACAATGCATGCATTGTTTGTTTACCTCCAATTCCCTTTTCTGCAAATTCACTTTGGTAGGATCCAATTCCCTTTTCTACAAATTCATTATATAGACATTCCTAAAGAAATAGTTGGATTTTTTCGTTTGTCAAAACATCCTACCTAGTTTTAATTTTTTTTTCATAGATTTGGTGTCACATCTTCCAAAAGGTACTCATAAGCCAACTTAATAAACACACAACCTTTACTTTCATATTTCCATATCTCTTTATCTTTAGATTTATCATTCTTATCAAGCATCCCATTATCTAGTCATTATGCATAATATCAATGTCAAGTATGTCAATAGTTGCTCCAAGTAGTCCTTCAATCATAATCATTGAAAGACCTACAAAAAGTCCTTAATGGTTATGCCGACAAGGCCTATTGATACTTAAGTTAATAAGGAGAGAGAGAAAAGAGTAAAGTGAAGTTGTTTGAAGTATATGAGAGAGTGCTTTTTTGGGAATGCTCAAGGTGCTCAAGAGTCTTAGAGAAAGAAGGGGATTGGTTACCTTAGGCTCAATAGGATAAGGAGCTCACTTGCTTGGGATACATGGTGTCCTATAGTTTACTCATACATGGCTATTGTAAGGGCCAAGAATTATAGGATGGGGGATAGAACAGCTTTGTTACTTGGTCAGCCTTAAACAAGCTAGAGGTCATGACTTAAATCTAGGATGCTGACATATTTGGAGCTATAGGGTATCCTGGCTGTACTACGAATGTGAAATGGCAATTAATGGAAAGAGAGAGAATGTGAGGTAGGAGCATTATGGGTACCGAGTTGCATGCTAAGCACTTAGGTCGTGTTCAAAGAAGACTAAGGTTACCCTATCCTAAGGAGTGAGGCTAATTTTCTCGATGACCCAAGATGGTAGAGGTGATAAGGTGCTTAAGGTAACCCAAGCAGGTGTGCTAGCTTACGAATGGACCAAACATAGCGAAGTGCTAGAAGCATCTCAAGTAGGTTGCTTGGTTAGGCTTGAGCTTATAAGCGAGATTGAGTAGATTACTAAAGGAGTCCAAGCTCTTTATCTTAGAAATGTTCTTAGGGGTACTCAAGTAAGCTGAAGCACTTGTATTGAGCCTTAGGACCTTAACCTAAAATGTCCTATTAACATTTGCCCTACCTATAACTCCCCACCCCCACCAAACTTTCCTTAGCATCGAGATGGCAAAGCCCCCCCCCCCCCCCCTCCCCCTTCCTCCACTGTCCTTGGCATCAAAATGGTAAGGAGAGTAGACCAATTTATGTTCCAAAGGCTTAAGCTTGAGCTACAATAGAGTGTTTCCACAACTAAGAGTCATTGAACACTTAAGTAGCCAAGGTGACTCTTAATGTGACTAATGTGACTCAACTTAGAGCTCATGTGATGAAATGATTATTGGGTTGACTAATGTGACACTTGGTCTACTAGAAGTGTAATTATGATACCTAAGGTAAACTCTAGTATGTAGGGAAGGTATTAGTGTCCATATATTGAAAGGATCTAAGCTATTAGTCATCTAGCAGAGACATGTGGACTCTTAAGATGGTGATCCTCATACTAATAGGAAAAAATGGTTCACCTTCTCCTTACTTGCCTATATAAAGGGCCTAGGGGCCTTTATTTCATCACCTTCATTTGAGTACATAAACAAAAATTTGCCAAAATTTTCCTAAAGATCTCCCAACTCAAGATTCCTTAAAAACCCATAGCTTTCAATCTTTAATTTCCTTTTCAAGCATATAAATATGATGGCTAAATGAAGAGGCTTGGGATTTCAATGTGAGTACTTGAGCTTAATCGATATCTCTAATATGGTTGAGGTTTGTCACTAAGTAACAATCAAGGAGGTTACCAACCTCACTCCCCCTACTCGAAACAATGATAGTGACAACTATAGTTTGTTGTCCTAGGATGAGTGGAGTAGGTTCATGGCATTGAAACCATGAGGAAGGTATGCCAGTGATAATAAAGAGTAGAAAGGTGGTAGAGCTACAACCTTTAAGAATTAATGACAACACCATGACCTATATAACATATAGGCACAACTGTGAGGCATATAAGATAGTATACTAAATTGTAAGAATTAGGGTCTATAACTAGCAACTAGAGAGGCTCAAGGAGAATGAAAGGGCATATAACCTTAAGGGAGAGAGGTATTTCTGTATGTATGCATGGCCCTTCAAGCTTGAGCTATGAATTCCTTTCTCAAAATTCCAACTAAACTTTTATCCTATTTCAAGATCAACATGTGCTTCGAAATGCTTAGCAAAAGCTGCTCACCTTCGAGGCAATTTTTGTTTATAACTCATAAGGGTCAACAACTTATCTGTTTTAGTACTTCTTTAACTTAAAGACCAACTAAGATTGTTAGGTTTATGTGATAGCCCCTAACGAGCATCTAAAGATCTTTAATGGGCTGAAGTCAAAGTTAAAGGGGCATAAAGACCAGTTCTTCCACGTGAATGTAATTGAGAGGATACCCTTTCCTACCGGATGGGTGAAGCTGATCAAGATGACGAAAGTTAAGCACTTCTTCCCTAAGGATGAGGATGCGAAGGAGGAGATCCTTAATCTCACATTCTACCACTGGGGCCTCAATTTATCGTTAGTGGTTGATAGCTACATCCATAAGAGGCTACTATTTAAGAGAGAAAAAGAGAAGTGTTGGGTGTGATCCTAGCCGATGAGGGGTGGTTAGGAGTTCTCTACATCGCACTGTCATTAGGAAAGGGAAGCTTGAGGCTGCTCATCCTTAGCTTTGTAAGTTTATTAATAGTTATGTTATATTTTCTTTTAACTGTTACTTTATACTCATAATTATGTAGATTTCTTTTGAAGACTTTAGGTGGAGCTTGACTATAGCTCATGAGAGGCAAATGTAGGAGTTATCTACCTCCAAAAAGAAGAAGGCTTAGGCCGAAGGAGTAAACACCTCAGCTACTAAGGGTAGGGGTTAAGATACCCCTATGAAAGGAAGAAGAGTTGATAAGTCGAGTGAAAGAAGGGAGGGGGTTAAACGGAGGGAAGGGGGGAAGCTTCATTCTTAGTTCTTCTTTATGGGGCAGGGAGCTTCCCAAAGATGACAAATCGATAAGAGTGCATAGGGGAGCCCATTGTTAAGGGGCTCCCCCTTAGCTACAATAGTGGCTCATACTCTTGAGTAAGGTTCGAGCAAGCCAACTCCAATACCCAATGTTGTGCTCTAAATTGAGAATGAGCCTACTTATAAAGGGTTGGGGTTGGTTAGCTGCAAAGGTATCAGGAGCTATGGTAGTAGGAACTATAGTAGAAGGGCTCTAAGGAAACCCTTTAAGTTTGTAAGGTAGCTATAATCCCAATCAATAATAATCCACCTTAACGCACCAATGTCACTTCCTATTAACTTCAAGTAAACTTCACTGAGTGGTTTTAGGTTCTACTAAAAGACTAGTATGAGGAGATGGTCTTGGATGAGTTGTAGCAGGTAAGTTGAAGTTCTCCATTGTTGCCTTTAGATTCCTAAGTTAGCTTATAGTACTAATGCTTTTGTTTGCTCATGTATAAGTTGTTGTGATCTATCACCATGCCTTCTAACACAACCATGGCCTTATGGCGCAGGTAATTTTTTGTTCCTTGTTTTAACTACAAGTATTCTATAGTGCTCAAAGAAACTCACTCTTATTGTTTTAAGGTGGTGAGCATGAGGACCACTGAGTTGGAGGAGTTTGTCTCCAAGCTTTAGGAGGAAGTGAAGGTGAAGGAGTATATTGAAGACATGGCCTCCAATTGCGAAGACCTCAAGCAACCTAATATGGAGCTCTTTGACCGTATAGCTCAAGAACAAGTAGAAGCAAAGGTGGTGAAGAGGTTGGTGGATGCTAATGTGCATAACCTCGCTAATTTGAATGTAGAGTTAGAGGGGAAGAAGAAGAAGCTTGAGGAAGCTCAAGCTGCATTCTAAGCTTGGCATAAAAAATTGAGGGATGGTTAAGAGCTGACTTCAAAGGCTATCTAAAGGGTTTTCTACTAGACCACCTTAGGACTCAAGTTTTAGATGGTAGCTACCAAAGCTAGGCTAAATAGAGGGTAGGTGGTGCAAGAGGATGTATGCCATCAATAGCCATAACCTCAAGTTTATCACTTAGCTTGACGATAATATACCAGAAGGATTCTAGGATTCAACTAAAGGGTCCGTTATGGAAATTGGATATGGTAACTAGATTAGGGCTTAGTAAGGATCTTCTATAGCTTCTTTTCCTTCCTCTCACTTCCCCATTTTGTACACTTTTCTTTTCTTTCTCTTCACTTTTCTGTTGTACTTGAGGCCTAGATCCTATCCCCTAAAGACTTCTAAATATTTCACAAATCAACTGAAGTATTTTTTTTTTCCAACTTTCATTATGTGCCTGCATTTTAGTCTTCTTTTTTTTCTTTGTTGCTTATTTAGCTTAAGTACTCATGCTCAACTACTATACTTGAATGCTTAAGTGTTTAAGATACAAAGTGATCAGGAGTAATGCATCAAGCAAGTATACCTAATTAAATTATAATATAGTTAAAAGGAATCATGAGTCTAAATGTCAATCTAACGTAGAACCATTCATTTGAGAATCCTAGATTATTAGCAATTTACCTTAAATTATCAATTATCTAACTTAACAATTTAAGATAATTTTCATTAAAGTAAGGATAGCCAAAGAATGATAAATAAGGATAAAATCAATAAAATAAATAAGAACAAATAAAACAACTAAACTAAATAAAATAAAATAAGCATGAATTCATAAAATTAAAGTATACATAATCCTTAGCAAACTGTTGTTATTTTCTACCTAGTTCTATATAACTTCCAATCTCAATTACTCTTTAGACCGTAGAGATGCCTAATTTGAATTGGCTGCACTCATGTGTCTAGCCAATTCTAATTCTAAAATCCTATCTACCCGAATATCTTCCAAATAGAGCATCGTAGAATTACATGAAGAACTTGGATCTCACCACTAGATTAGCCATTTTAGATTACTATGATCTAAAGAAATTAGTACCTAATCCCTTAGTATACTCAATTCCTTTAAATTACATGGGTCTGTTCATAAAAGACTAGTGTCTCAAATAGCAAACTCAAACATCGAACTAGTAACCTAAGTAAAGACTAATTCAATAACACTATAAGTAATGTAATCAAATCTTTAAAGAATAATATCATAGATTGAAAAAAGAGAATTATTGCAATTAGAACTAAGGTTCAATAAGGATTTATCAAGAATAATTCAAAGTAATAACATAATAAAAAGAAGAGAAAAGAGGGAAAAAAAAGAGAGAGAGAAACCTCCAAAATAATTCTATTGTATGACTTTACCCAAGGGGACTTTCTTTGTAAACTTAAGCCTAGACATCTATTTATAGGATTAAGACGTAAATTTACAAAGAAAACCTCATAAATTATTGCAAGTCTATGGATAAGTTTATACGGCCATAGAGCTTAGGTATGTACTTGCATTTTATTTGAAATTTTCAAAAGTTCAATAGAATTTGAGGATGTAGGGAACACTGGCATGGACTACTATCGTAGTTTTCAACCATGTTCCTCACTAGACTTCATTTTTTCACTCGAAATTCTTCTACTTCAATCCTTGATCAATGCTTTCATTCCACAATACTCTAAAACTTGATACAAATCCTTGAAATTTCATCAAATGACTTTTAAGGTCCCAAAAAATGAAATTAAACAAATTAAGCTCAAAATAATATAAAATTAACTAGATTAATGTACAAAATAGCACAAAATAATAACTATAGAATATGTATGCTAAATTCATATTATCAAATACCCCCATACTTAAACTTTTACTTATCCTCAAGTGAAATAATAAAAACAAGAAGAAAATATCCTAAGGATAAGGTAATTAAAATTTATCCAAAAAAAAAGTACACCCTTAAATCCAAATAGCTTAGCAAAATCCTTTTGAAATAACCCTTTTTCCTTAACTTAATGCTTTTTGGACAATTAGATAATAACTCCTGAGAACTATTGAATTTCAATGATTAATCCGAATAATTCAAAGTTGGCCTTATCACTTAAATGGAAACTATACTAAAGATTAAAATAAACATCAACAAGTTAAGAAAAAGTTATAGGAATTTTCTTACTATAATTCAAGATGAGGAAAATATTCCCTTAACTATTTTTAATTGAAAACCTAAACTGGAAGCATATTACCTCAATTTATGCTTTAATTGTCTCTCTACTTCTTTTAATTTTCATTAGGCGGCTTTGTAAGTTCAATCTAATTCCTTTACCTAAAGGTGATTAGTATTGAGAAAAAACATTGCTCTTTTGATAAACCATGGCTAATCCTTACTAATTTAGGCCTTTTCATCCATTTAACTATTGTCAATAGGAATGCACCTCACTCTTATGAAAGATTAAGGTCGATCCTTACCAATTTTTATCAATTACTTTAATAATTCAATTAATACCTCCAATAACTTTCGAATGACAAATATTCTTTATTCATCCAATCTAAAAATTGTGAAAAAAGGAGGATAAATAACTATATTTTAGAATTAAGCTTAGAAATTAAAATAACTAGTCCTCAACCCATCTACATCTATGCTAATCCCTAGTATAAGTCTAAGTTTAAGTAATAGAGAACTCTAAATCATGAGAATTTAATCAGCCAAATTCAATACAGTGCTCCAATTTCATAAAGGATATAGGTAAATTCAAAAAAAAAAAATCCTACTTGCTTAATATATAGGGAGAGCAAATTTCTAAAATTTTCTATTTCAAGAAAAGTTTCAAAAGCTCAATTGTGTATCTAATTTTATAACATACATAATCTATCATTTCCCCCCTATACTTAAGTTGTACATTTTCCTCTATGTACTTTACAACAAATAAGTTCAAAATAAAACATGAAAAAAATAAAAATAAAAGGACTAGGGCTACCTCGATATTAACATTGATGTTTGAGAAAAATATAAAGTCTAGGATTTGAATTTCACCGATCCATTTAAGCTCACAGTTTTCTTTGTATCTATCAAAATGAACTAACTAGAAAATTAAAAGAAGAGATTAACTAGATAAAATAAACTAAATAAAATGATAACTAATTCAAGTAACAAACATTAGTATCCTAAAAAACATACAAAAGATCAAAAGATCAAATAGTTATCTAAAGGAAAGAGTAATAGGAAATAAGTTAGTGAGGATAGTCATCTAAAAATTAAAAATCAAACCAAGTCTTAAAAAAAAAGTGCACAAGTAAATTCATTCCTCATCCTCATCCTCTTCATCTTTGTCGTCCTCATCAATCTCCTCTTCTACTAACTCATCTAAGTATGGGGTTAGCATAGGTGGAGAAGGTGGTAGCTGGACTCCCAAATGGGCAAATAGTACATTCTGTTCAACCTCAATGCGATCAATCTTATGAGTTAGAATCCTTTACTTCTTCAATACCTTCCCCATGATCCTCTTAATGGCAACAAATACTAAAGAAGATCATGAACAAGATTACAACTAGGATGATGAAGATGTAGCCTCACCAAAAGGCTTAAGGAGTGAACGCTCAGGTCTTAGAGAAAGCTTCATAGCCTTGATGGATTCATAATTCAATGGAGTAAGAGGATCCAATTACATCATGTGATGAATACCATGAAAACATGGTGTATTTCTTCCTAATCGGGTGACAAAGGGACCTACAAAAATAAAACCTAAATGGCAATTGATGGCTTGGTTCCTTAAGGACCATGCTATCTTAAGGAACCAAGCCATCTTAATACCCAAATTAATAGGGTGTCTCTTAGAAATAATATGTAAACATATAATATCCCTCTCATTCACTACCACTTAATAGTTTTTTCCTTCCAATAAAATCCCTGGCCAATAAATAGTGAATCAATCTAAAAGTAATATCTCTCAGCTAAGAAGCCTTAGACCTCCTTTGGTCATAAGCTCCTTGTTCATGATTTGTCAGATTAGACAACACAAAAGACTCTTACATTCCATGAGGTAGCTTCTATGGCAACTCCCTATACTCTTTAGGCCTAACATAATTCATAAAGTATATGCCCTTTCTCATAGGCAACTCATCAAATAGCATGGTCTCCTCTTAACGATTACATCTAAAGTATAAAGTATTACTCCTACCACTTTTAATGTAATCGAAAGCTAATCTTAGAGTACTTAACACTTTCAGTATTAATTCCTTATTCATTGGCTCATTAATTATAAAAAACCAGTCCCATCCTCTAAATTCTATTAACTATTGAACTTTGGCATCATAGGCATTCTAAACTAATGAATCCCACCTCAAATATGTAGTTTGGTAAAATTCCTTTTTCAACAATTGGAGGGATTACTTCCTTTGCCAAGATTGATGAAATGCCAGAAGCGAATGTGTAGGAATGGTGCTTAAATTCTTACGCGTGGTATGTTTAACCCTCTGTATGATTTTGAAATGAAAAATTAGAGAATTTAATTTTGATAGAAAGAACAAATTTATGTTGTATAAATAATGTCTAATTCAAGAATCTTATAAGATCCAAAAAAACATTCCTAATTTATTGCTAGTTTATTCAATCAAGCAACTTAGGAAATCTTAAATTAGGAAGAGAATGCATTATGAAATGCTAACTTTTTTTAGACGTTGGATTAATGAAATTATAGGATTAATTCAAGATTAAATCTTATTTTCATTCATGAACCTTAGATTTCAACATACAATTCATTAAAACTTGTTTTCTATGATCTATTACATGTGCAATTGCTTTAACCAACAATTCCATAATTCTAACATGAATTTCTAGCATATTGAATTAGATTTTACATCAACAATTTTTAATCAACATTGCAAAATTCGTGAATTTTAGGAATCTTTCTAATTGCACGAAATTTTGATCACTAAGTTTCTATATTTCTAACATGAATCGTATACATTATAAGCTAATAACAATATCAATAACATGAATTTCACCACTTTGCCCCTCTTTCCTTCACTTTCCTTCAACATGGAAAACAATCCCATATTCAATCCATAATAAGTACATGCTTTTCAAGCAACTTCTAGTAGATAATGAGTAGACAATACTTTTCACCATATTATTTATCTTAAATCACTTGTGAGACCCTAATCAATTAAGTATCTTAGTCGCTAAACTAACAAATCCAAGTTATGACATTTAAGGCATTTAGAAAGATTTAAGACTTTTGAATAATTTTATTAGAATTGAGCCAAATTTTAATATAAGGTTATAAAAGATAGACCAAGAGTGCTAGTAGGATCAATTTCTCA
This sequence comes from Lumnitzera racemosa, assembly GCA_024138005.1. NCBI lineage: Eukaryota > Viridiplantae > Streptophyta > Magnoliopsida > Myrtales > Combretaceae > Lumnitzera > Lumnitzera racemosa. Next base: position 67,455,376 of record JAMXBC010000007.1, on the reverse strand, counting down.
AAATAATATATATATATATATATATAATATTTAATTTCAATAAAGTGTACTTTTATAGAGTATATTTATTAATTATCTAGGCACAAAACGAGCCATTAGAGATAAATTATATATGTAATGAAATTATTATGAGGCATAAAATAAAATATAGAATATATGTATATGTGTTGTGTGAAATTTTTAAGTATACATGCATGCTTGTAATTAGCTAAAATACCTTATTATTAACATTTTGAGCTAAGATAACATAGGAAAATCAATAAAAATTATAAAAATAAAACAACAACAACACATCTAGGATTAAGATTAATAGGCATGTAGAATTGCTGGGACTGCTGTTAATGCCTTAGAGATGAAATTAGCATGAAAACTTCCATGACATTTAAGCTTAGAATACATAAAGGAGAGAAAACAAAAATCCATTTTAACATCTAACCAGCTTAGGGTATAAAAACACTCTCTAACATTTTGTTCATGCAAATGATGATCTAGGAAAAATTTGAGTGATCTAGGAAAAACAAAGAGCTAAAATTAGTAAAAATATGAAAATCGATGCATGATTTGGGGAGTTAGATGGTTTATTGGAGTAAGGAGTTATTGAAGCTCACTCACCACTACCACCACCAAAAGCCACACCTAACGCCTGGAGCTGCTGATAAGGTGGGGACCACTATGGTTAGCTAGAGCTTCATTTTTCAGTGAGTGTTCCTTTTTACCTAATTTTGTAAAATTCAATAAAAATATAAAAAAATACATAGAAAATTAGGAAAAAGATTTATTCCTATATATTTTCATGCATAGAATATAGGAAAAATAATATTTTGTACAAATTTAATGGCTATACTATATATCCTTAAGAAATCAGATAATTTTTTATATTAAAATAAATATAGCTAATGATGTATTTTCTACTTCAAATTTTTTTTATAAACTGCCCTAAACCAATATTAAATTGCTATGTGAAAGTTTTTTGTGAAAATTACTTTCTAAATTTTTATTTGATTTTTGAGCCCTAACTTATGCCTAAAATAGTGTTTATGGTGAAAAATAACCTAGTTCTCTTAATAATCTCACTTAGATCCCGAGTTGGATAGATCATTGAAGTATTTATACCATTTTGAGATGGTTAGATTGAGTAGTAAAATGAGAAGTCATAGAAAATTGTGAGTTAGTCTTAAAAAGTTAAGTTAGTATTTGATTATTTTGTTAGATTCAAAAGAATTGATGAATTATGATGTAATGTATAAGGAGTTAGGAAGTAATGAAGCTGAGGAAAGTTGTTTAAAGTGTTATTCGAGGTTTTAAATTGATCCTATAATTGTAACTTAATAGAAAAGTAAGTAAATCAACTAAATTTTAAGACATTTGTTGAAAGCAAATGATAACTCAAAGGCTCTATAAATGAATTTCACACTAAAATGATACTTAGAAAATGAGTTAGAAGCAAAATTTATGAGTTAAATGTAAATAATAAGGGATTTAGAAGCTTAGTTAGGGCTCGATTTTCCTAAAAACTTTAGAGATAACAAAGTTAGAAGATAGCTAAAAGGATAATGTAATAAGAATTTTAAGTAGGTCGAATTAAGAGTAACTCAAAAGCTTTTTCAGAAGCCAAAGCCTCAATTTGGAATACAGAGGCATCATTGAGAAACTTAAAGAAACAACTTAGCAAGTTGGTAAGGTTAATCATTGAGAGAAGCTTAAGGAAGGTTGCTTAGAAAGACTAAATTAAGTTTATAGACACCCTATTTTTGCTACACTTTTATTTTTATTTTTATTTTTATTTTTTTGTTTTGAACTTTTTAGAATATGGTAAAATGGTCCTAATTTAGGGGGAAAAATTAGAAAACTACAAAAAAAAATAGAAAATTTACAAAAACAAAAAAAAGGGGGAATATAAAGAAAATGTAAAAAATATTAAGAAATTAAGAGAAAATACAAATAAAAAAGAGAGGAAGATTTAGATAATTTGAAATAAAATGGAAATTTTTCATAGTTTTAGGTTTTAGATAATAAAAATAATAAGGAAAATTTTGGGCCAAGGCTTAGATTTAAACCTAATTTAGGCAAACGTTGTCCATATATATAATTTAATTGTATATATATATAATTTAATTGTACATATAAATAAGACATAGGCTAAAGACTTAATGGTACTATACATAGACTTGAAATTGCATATGGCTTAGAGATCTTGGGTTAAAATCTCACCAAAGGCACAAAGTGCCTTTTAATTTTCTTTACAAAACATACATCAGCCACATATCACAAAATCATTGAGCTACATCATGACACGTGGCACTTTTTAATTGGACCACAATCTGATGTAACACTACATGGCTCTACGTAGCATAACACGTGGCATGCCACATGACACAATCTGTTGTTGTCCCCTGCCACATCATCAACTACGTGTCATTTCAAGATACGTAGCACCATAGCACCCTTTCTCTCTCTTTCTTTCTGTTTCCTTCCCTTTACATCCTTTTCCCCAACAGAAACCATTTGCACCTCCCAGTTCAATCTCATTTTTCTCACAATTTTCATGTGAGAATACTCCAATTAGTAGGTGATTCCTATTCTCTACAATCTACTTCAAATAGAGCCTAAGAGCTTGTATATAATGCGGTCAAAATCAAGAGGAAAAATTGAAAAAAGAAACTCAAATTCACACATTTAACACCTGAGTTGACTAAGTAAGTTTCAAGCTCTAATAACTATTTTTAAAGCTTCCATTGAACTTTTTTAGCATGTTTGAACATAAGTAAAGCCATCTTGACTAGTGGTTGAATCAAATTGTGCAATCTATGCTCGATCAACTTCTTCTCTTTTATTTTCAAACTTACGCACTTAAAGAGCTTGCCATGTTAATTCCTTGATTAAACACTATAAAAAGGGGGTCCAATTTTCATTTTGAATTAGAAATCTATATTGGCAATATCCAATGAAGTTCTCAAACTGCTTTCAAGCACTTTCTTAATCTCTCTCTCTCTTTCTCTCTACAATCCCTTTCTCTCATTTCATCATCTCTCTCTCTAATCACCATTAAGCTATGCCACTACTACAGTTGAGACCCCTTGGTCCCTAGCTCCCCAACCCAACTCCTTTTAGCTACCATCATACTCGCTAGCTATGCCTCCAAACCCACTATTACTGAACCCCAACCACTATAACTCCCATACACAAAATACCACCCATCACTCAATTGTACTCGAAACGAGCATAAACTAAACTCACTACATTCAAAAACCCAAAGCCTAACCCTTCACTAATCTCTAACAACCACCACCATAACCAAACCTCTACTACTACCGCCACTCAAATCCTGAAAACCACCTAAACCATGGCTACTCACTATGACATCGAGCTTACCCCTACCTAAACCTAATAAAATCCATACAAAAAAACCTCTACCCTACTCAATTTTGTAGCTAGAAATGCTTGAAGCACCTCTACCACATGCTGTTGTCCTCCTTCCATCTACGAGCCGATCCAAGTGTAATTCGACTCAATCCAGATTTATGCCCAACTAATCGACTTGCCCAATTTATCTAAGTACGGCCCTGTTTCATTTCAATTGTTTTGTACTTTATTTTTATTTTTACTGTAATTAAATTTGTTCTTGTAACTCAAAAAGAAAAAGGAAAAAGGAAAAAAAAAAGAAAAAGAAATAAAAAACAATATAATAGTTTTTTTTTTCCTTTCCCAATTAAAACTTAAAACAATAAAATAGAAAAAAAAATAAGAATAGGTAAGAAAAATAATAATAATTAAAATAATTTTATCACTTCAAAACTCATTTTTCAACAAAGATAAATTAATCTTTTCAATTAGGATGTTTCTCAAAAGTTTAAAAAAAAAAAATTTAGGACCCTTTAGAAATTTTCTTTAAATAACTCGAATCAGGTTAAAAACGTAAACTTGATCCACTTTTCAAAATTAAAATCTATCAACACATTAAAATTTTCATAAAAATAATTACGTACGTCTAATCTCAAATAGTAGGTACGGCATTTCTGGGGTGATGTAAAAAATAAAAAATTTTAGTTTTTCCACTTTTAGCTCAAATTACTCCATTAGTAAAAATAAATTTAAAAAATCTAATTTATTTAGTGTCATCTTTTTAAAAAAGGTGATTTTAAGAAATTAAATCTAAATAAGGAAAATTTATGGTACCCTTAAGGGTTTAAAAAACCTAACCCCCATGCTCATTTCTTTCGCTTTCTAAAACCTTTTTCCTATAAAATTGATTTTTTCTACTCAAACCAATGTCTAGATTAAAACCACATCTACCTATTTGGTTTTTGAGCTAAACCATTTGCTGACTCCAATCGGATGGTGACTCTAAAACTTTACAAAATTCTTTTAAAAAATCAGTTTTCTTTAAACCTTAGTCGAGGAACAATATTAAATGAGTATGGTTTAGCATTGATCAATTTAAGGAAAACTTAAAAAAAATCGGGAAATATTAAGCTCGATAGAATCCTAAACTAACAGGTTTGAAAGAAAACTAATGAATAAGTTGTCAATCATCCAGTTAATGATGTAAAACAAAAGTGCTCCTTTAGAGGTAGCCTAAGTTTCATAAATTTTGATTTTCCACATTTTAGTTTATTTCATTTTCTTTTCAATTAGTTAATTTATGTTTTTGAGTGAGTTGTTATCTTACTTTATACAAGGCAATTTAGTTAGAGATTTTGTCATCCAAATTGATTGGTTTTTAGTCAAAATTTTGTGTTCAAATTGATACTAATATTTAGGATTTTCAGTCATTGTAGGAAACAAGTTAGAAAATTCAAGCTCGAAGTCATTTTCAATGTTCAAAGAAGATCATGGCGATAGTCTATGATCGTGGGCTTGGACCATGATCCTCTCATAATTCAATTTTAAAGAAAAAGGCTAAGGAAATTTCTTGACGAGATGAACACGGCCAAGATCACAGCCATGGTCCTTAACCGTATATACAATGTTCTCTTCAACATAGGGGAAGGAACACAACGACTCACCACAAATGTGTTCCCTACCTATGGTCACTACTGTGTTTGAAAACCACGGGTATTTCTTGTCTTCTTTCATTCCATTCTCATATTATTTCACTTTCACACATACTTTTCTCTATTCTCTACGATCATCACAATCACTCATTGAGCTTTTCGAATCTAAGCACGAAAACATCAATCATAAGGTCTGTACATCAACTATATCACATTATTTTCCTTGATTTGTTATTAGATTTCATAAAAGTCTAACTTTTATCTAGGTTTTTAATATCAGATTTTTTATGTGCATATATTTAGATATTGTGTTTTAGGAATGATCTAGTATATATAATGTGATGTAGTTTATTATTGTTGATTATATGCTAGAATCATTGAAAAAGATTTGTGCTTTGTGAGGATTCATTGAAGGAAGTGATGAAAACGCATAAAAGACCATAGAAAGAGAGAAAGAGAGAGAAAATGAAAGAAAATAATGTTGTTTGAATAGTCGATGATTTAAATCCATTTTGAATAATGGAACTTAATGTGCTTGCTGTTAATATGAATTGCAAAATCAATTTATGCATGAATTAAGCACTTGGACAAGTTTCTAATTAATAAACTAAATTGAATATTAGTGCTCATGTGGTTTTAGATGATATTTTATAGGTTAACTATTGATCCACAAAATTATTCACTTATAATTTTCTTATTAAGAGTCTTAAGAACCTATTAATTCAATAATTCGAAATTAGATGATTCACTTATTGAATTATGATTTTAGAAAATTGCAAATTTAATGTTCATTTTGGATGGATTTGGCATGATTGAATTTTATAAGATTTTCTTGAAAAATTATCCTATTATAATATTAATCCGTTATATGGGTATTGTACTTTGCAAGCTTATTAATTTGATCACTATCCTAATTGTTTCATACAATAACTAGCAATTGATGGAGGTGATTGCAATGGTTCTATTAGTGAATTAATTTTTGCATGGATTATTGTTAATTATCACATTTAAAATATTGTTTGTTTTTTAATTTCAGAAAATGCCCCTAGTTAAGCATGCAACTCATAAGAACTTAAGTGCTATTCTACGACCCCCTCAACTCACTTTTGAGCACGATTGGCAAAAGGAAAGGTTTAGACACCTTTCCAAGAAGAAATTTGCTAAGCTCATTTACATTAACTAGCATGCCTTGGCACAAGCCAATTATGATGCCAGGATTCACTTACTAATTGGTTTCGATGGATAGGATAGGCCACTAATGTTCAACCAGCTAGTATATAGTGATCTTACCCTTGAGTTCCTATGCGCATTCAAGTTAGCTATTGATAACCTTAGTTAAGGTAAGCATAATATAGTTTATTTCGGATGTTGTAATAAGGAAGCTAAGATGCCTATTGATGAGTTTGGAATCCATTTAGGGATTTATCTTACTGAATATATTACTACTCAAGAGTATAAGATTTACCATAAAAAGTTAACTAAGGGTATATTTGACGCGACTATATGGCGTAGATTGACTAGTGATGGAGGGGTGTTTAATCCTTATCAATCTATGGCATCACATTTACGTAACCCTACTTAGGCTAATACATTATGTATTAGCTAGAAACCATATAAGGAGAGGCAAAAGTTAGGGGGTAGTCAATGAAAGGGACATTATGTATCTTCATAGTTTTAATAATCACTACCCTCTCAATTTAGGATTCAAAATGGCTTAGTTCATGAGAACCTAAGCTATTGAGAGGCTATCTAACTATATTTTTACAAGACCTTTCATTACCCACCTAGTGAAGAATTATCCTAACCTACGCAATGTGACGAACATGAGAAAGATGAAGAATCCCATCCCTCTTACATATGCCTCCATCAGATCTATGCACCTACCACCACCACCAAATGTACTGCTTAAGCCAACTAAACAAGCTACCACTTCACCATCCTCTAGGCTACAAGCTAAGTACTCTTTAGTAATTGATACTATCAAGAGATTCATAAGGAGGCTTTTCAAGAGATAGAGGATTTTGCAACATAAAGTTGACTAAGCCTTAGTCCAGTAAGTGGCAATCATGACCCATCACTAGATTTAACCACCACTACAACCACTAATGCCTAGACCAAATTTTATACAAGAAGCTACTAAAGAGGGGATCGAAGAAGAAGAAGATAGGGAGTGATCTCTTATTTATTTTTATTTTTAGAAAGACTTGGTTTATGTTTACTTTTATTTGGATGACTATATTAAATAACTAACTTTTTTTTTATTTGCTACTTTGACTACTTTTCCATGCTTTCAAGCTTGTAAGATACAAACCCTTGGAACTTTGAATCAGCAACTAGTTTATTTTATATATTTTGTTATAGTTAACTTTTCCCTTTATTTTTCTTTAGTTAGCTCATGTTGATGGAAGAAGAAAACCAAGTGCTTCATGGTCTGATGGAATTCATTTTTCGACTTCAAATTTTGAAAGGAATCCAACAATAAAACAAGGGAATTTTTAGTTTCTTTTCTTTCCTTTTCATTGTTATTGTTTTATTTATTTTATCTTCCACTTAGATACTTGATTTGAATAACCATGTACATTAAGGAAAATATACAACTCAAGTGTAGGGGGAATGATAGATTATATATGCTATTATATATTGCATCCCCTTTTAAGTTTTGATAAAATTTAGCAAATTTTTGCACAATTTTAGAAATTTGTGACCCTTATAAGCATTAAGCAAACATAAATTTTTCAAATCTACCCATTCCTATTTGAATTGAGGATACTTTGCTAAAATTGAGTTATTAAATCTTTAAAGTTCATATTTATCCTTTTCCTAAGCTTAGACTTAGGATTAGGATAGATATGACTAGGTTAAGGTCTAGTCATTTTGATTTCTAAGCTTGATTCTAGAGAATAGTTATCTATGCTTTGTTTTCAAAATGTTTACATTAGGTGAATAAAGGAGATTTGTCTTTTGAAAGTCCTTTAAAAAAATTGAAGTAGTTAGAGGAGTAAAGTAAATTGCATAATTAAATTGATCGAATAAATTGCTCAAGATTGGCATAGATCAATCTTAGTCCCCTAAAAAAACAAGACTCCTTCTTGCTGCTAATCGAAAAAAGTAAAAGAAAATAATTAATGGTGTTAAGAACTAGCCTTAGCCCCTTAGAAGAGTAAGGTGCTTTCCCATTGATAACCACTAAATTAAAAGAATTAAATTAACAAAGATTGGCCTCTATATCGTAAAAGAACAAGTTACTTTCGTAATGCTAATTAAGCTCAAACAAAGGAAATTAAGTTGAATTAATAAACCCTCCTAACAAAAATTAAGAGAAGTAGAGGAACAATTAGAGGATGAATTGATATAACAAGCACCCGATATAGTTTAGTTTATATCTTTTTCTTATGAATTTTTCTTGATATTTTATCTTTGTTATGATCATTAGTTTAGTTTTTGTTTAAATATTATGATTAACTCTAAATTCTCTAGATTGGTCATTGAATTTTAGTAGGTTTTGGCTTGATACTATTTAAGGAATAAGGGTGATTTTTGAAAATGTTTTTGCTAAGCCTATAAGATATTAAGGGTGTACCTTTCTAAAATTAAAGTTCTCTGTCTTTTCCTTTAATATTTTCTTTGTTTTGTTTAAAGACAAGCACAAGCTTAAGTACGAGGGAATTTGATAACACAAAAATAACATATATTTTCTACAGTAATTTTGTATTGATTTTGACTTTATTTCTTATAATTTGGTACTATTTTAGGCTTAATTTGTTCATTTATCACTTTTAGGGACTTTAGGAGTATGCTATAATAATTTTAAGGATTCCAAGAAGATTTTAGGCAGTTTTAGAGTAAAATTATGGGTAACGAAGTGAAGTAGAGAAAATTCAAGTAAGAATGGAAGTCCAGAAATGACCATAGTCGCAAACCACTCCTGTAGTCGTCTTATAAAAGATTCAATTAGAATTTCAAAGTTTCGTACTAAAGGCAATACAATGGCCTACCACTGCGGTTGTATACAACGGCCGTGAAGACATTGCGAATCCTAAGATTCCATTTTTGTTAGGTTTTCTTTTTGATCCTAGGAGCATTTCCCATAAATATGCTCTTAAGCCTAGGGTTACAAAGAAAATCCCTTAAGCAGCTGTTAAGTTTTAGAATATTGCAAGAGGGCTCCTCCATCAAGTCTTTATATTTTTTAGTTTTTATGTTTTCAATTTAATAAACTTAGTAAATCATTGTTTAACCATATGTTCATAGGAGTGATTTTATTTATGAAATTCTCTCAAAGATTTTATTTATTGTGATCTAGTTATACCATTTTTATTATGTTAAATTAATATTACCTAAAGTATTAATTTAACATATGAGTTTATTGAGAGTTGTGAGGTAAATAGTAAATAAACAAGTTTAAATAGAAAATATTAGGTGCACTAAGAGAATAGGTATCTAATCTCTTCGAATTAGGGTAACCTAATAGCAAGATCCATGTACTTCCTATGATCTTAAGATACTCTATTCAATAGCAATGCAGATAGAAAGGGTTTTAGGATTATGAATCAGCTAGAGACACGAGTGCAATTAATTTAGAATTTTATTTCCATTATAATAAGATTAGGAATCCCTACAGTTCAATAAGGCAATCAAGATTGAAAAATCCCATAAAACTAAGTAGTAAACAACAATTAAGATTTACTAAGGAAATGTCGATTTGTAATTAATTAATTCATGTTCCCTATTATTTTAATATTTTTATGTCTTTATTGTTTTTATGTTATTTTTATATTTTTATTCTTTGAGTTATTTGAGGCTTTTATATTATTTTACTATTTTATTGTTAGTTGTTATTTTTATATTATTTAGTTAATATGTTATTTAATGATTTTGTTAGTAGTTAGTTGTTTTAATGTCTTTATTTTTGTTGATTAGTTTGATGTCTAATTTCATTATAATTCTTACCTTTTATATATATTTTTTTTGTTTAATTGAATCTTCATTTATTCAATAAGATCTTCCCTTAAAAAAAAGTTAGGTAATTGAATAAATTAAAAAGGTTACACTTGCGATAAATAATTAGATATACTTATATAACTTAGCTCTTTATGGGATTAACACTCAAACTCAAAATATGTTTTAAATCTATACTATAACTTGACTAGATGTACTTTCCTACAATTTGGTATATGTACGATCAACAATATTAGGTAAATTTCTCTACAATCTATAGGCAAAAGTGACTAATGATAAGAGTTGAATTAGTATTCTAGCCAATGTAACGGATTTGAGGGAACTTTTCTTAAATTTGAACTGGTAAGCAACTCTATAAACATAATATGCTACAGACTTATGTTCTAAGAAACAGTAGAACAAGTACTTGCTCTTTGAGTACACCATAAAAAGAATCTCACTTTAGTATCATGTAAGCTATTGCGATTGCCTACTAAGTTCACTAGATCCTTAAAAGCCTATCCCTTCTAGCCAACTATCATTTTCTAAGGTTAAAAGTGAACTCGAATGAACCATCAATAACTTATAGTAGTAGATGTACAGGTTGTCTATCAATCCATACCTAAGCTCTAAAATAGATGAGGTTAAGATTGTCATGAACACTAAGGGAGGAGGACTGTTATAGGAACCACTTACTATAAAAGAGGTATAGGAAGACCAAATCTACGTATGAAGCACTTACGTAGCAACCCTTTGATTGCACTAAGGCATTGCAATACAATTTTATTCGTCAATATAAGGATCCTAATTAAAAAAGGCTAATGTCAACCAACTACTTTGGATTATGCTAATGGCTAATGAGAAAAGTCATAAATTAACTTCTTCTTTTGGATCACTAGGGAATATGCATGTAGATGACATAATGCAAGAATATTCTTTTGGATCACTAGGGAATATGCATGTAGATGACATAATGCAAGAATATTGTAACCCTTAAAAATTCAATAAAAAGAGTAAACACAATCATTTATTAGAACTATGTAATGAAAGTACACATACTTATAGTGAGAAATGCTGTCACTGACTTGCACCTAGAATTTTGACACCAATTTTCTTCTAGCTCTTGAAGAAGCACTCAACCAAGAGAACAAGGATTTCTCCCCATTGACTTTGCATGACTTCATGTAGTCAAATGGACAATCTAAAGGCCTTACTCTTTATGTATGATGGCTATAGTAGTTATGTTGATCCTTCTAAAGTTATGCGTCTTCAAAAGCATGAAGTAAGTTTAGAGTGATTTCTCTTCATAAAATGATACATGTGTATCTAGGTCCTCTATTTAGAAATGATGACTCACATACTTTCATGTCATCTAAATGTAAGGAAAGCTAAGTCAAGAATTCATCAAGTAATTCATGCTTCAATCTCAAGAACTCAAAGTTGACCTTTCTAAGCTCCTTTTCCTATCACTAGTTTATCAACTTGTTGAAGTTATTTATTCTTCTTTCCTTGCCTTCTTTAAGGTATCCTGCTTGAAGCTATTATCCCAAACCACATTACTCATCTAAAATCAAATGAAATGCAAGACTTATACGGTATGCACATAATAACATCATCCCATTCTTTCATCAACCGATGGTAGATAAGATGAGGAGTTTTGGAGGTGGTGGCATTTCTAGTTTAAGTAGTAAAAGAAATTGGAAAGATGAAAACAGGTACTGTAGTTTGCAAATTGCAATTAAAATTTCAATCAATTCAATTGTGTTACTTGTATCTTTTTTAGAGTAACATATTGTTCTTATTTGATCAAATCAAATTATCAAGAAGTAAGATCGCATAGTAAAATCATACAAAATGAGAACATGCGAGACAAGCTCAATCAGTTACTTTGTAAGAGCTAATAGACATCAAAGTTTAATAACAATACTATATTTAAACATATCTTTTCTCCTAGTTCATCATTAGTGTGAAGCTTTACATAAATTCACTTAAATACTCACTAGCTTCTTCATAAGAGCATTTTATGACATAACACGTTTTTTTTCAATTACATAATCTAATAAACACCTAAAACTTTTATAAGTATGCTAAGTCATTCTTGGTTAGTTAAGATATCATTAATATTACCTTTGAAAGCTACAACCATTACATCGTTTAATATCATATTGAATTCATGGGTTATATAATATAGCAATTATGAAGCTCTTGCCATATGGTTAATACATGAATCAATAGTTCATGGTGAACCATAGAAAAGTTATACTCACCATCCTTATGAAGTTTGCAAACAATAAGGATATCCTTAGCCTTTTTTTATTACACACTCACAACCCTAATAAGAGGTAAGTGCCTTTATAACTTTTGTAGTGGTTGGCTATAATAAGTCTATTAACATATTGTGCAACCTAAAAAATACAAATGACAAGCTCAACTTAATTGTTCACTTTCTTATAGCATAGTTATTCAAGTGTTATAATTTTGGGTACACACATATTTTTTTTATTTTATGCGATTTATTTATGTGGAAGAGAAGTTCAATACATATAATTTAAAAAGTTTCACTAGGATGATATATCAAATTTACATTTATAATACTGTATACCTACATTTATATTTATAATACAGTAGAAAAATATTTTCAAAAACAATGACAAAATGGTCTTTTCAATGGGTTATTAAAAGCTTACCTCCCTTAAGCAACTACACTTCTCTAAAACCCTAACCATTACCAAAAATAAGCTAATCCCTATCCTTTGTGAAAAAATTAAAGAGCAATCCCTAAGCTAAGCCCTAAGAGGAAAGTTTAGTGAATATTAAGGTAAACCTTCATGGATTAACAAAAGTAAGTTTGTTTTGAATCATCTAGCATCTTAACTTTTCATTCTTATTAATCTTAGCTCATTCTTAAGGGATTTCTAATTCTATACGAAGAGTAGCTTTACAAGAGTTTGAGGTAAGTTTCTTAGAGGTTAACTTGAGCTAAGTTTGTTTCCAAGCTTATTATATTGTTTAAGAGGGGTTTTAATTGTATTTTAACAAAAGAAGAATCTGAAATGAATTGTACATTTTGGTTATAATGGTGTATGGCTCCATTTTTAGACTCCTTTAAGTGTTTTAGCTAATTTAAATAAGTTATATATGTTTTCACTTTTTTAGTTTTAGGTTTTATGAAGGATCATTGAAGTTTTGGTAGGAGGGATTAAACTTGTAGCAATGATGTGAGTGGAGTTTTAAAGTTGGGAATTTATGATATTTTCTATTTAAATTTGTGCTTGAAGGTATACTAAAGTTGGGAGGAAACTAGATAAACTTAGGGAGCTTCTTAAGTTAAACTATTCAAGAAAACTATAGAATTGTATCTTGGTAATCAGACACCATTTTGGATATCATTCGAATGCTAGGCCTCTATAAGTAGTGTTAACTTAGCATTCGGATGCTAGTAGCCGCTACCCCATTATTATGCCTTTTGCAATTTCTAAGCTTGGATTTCTCGACTCTTTTCAACCCTAAGCTTATACCCTAGGTATTTTATGCACCCAATCTTGACAAAAGATCTAATCTTTTCATTCATTTCACCTCTTAAGAGCCTAATAAGGTTAGAATTGAGAGCATTAGGGGAGATCTAACTTAAAATATTATTGGTTGCTTGTGTGTGTGAGATTAGAATGAAAAAAAAAAATAGACAAAATCCTACCTAACCTAAAATGTATGTTGTTGGTTGTATTTTGTCAACCTGTCCTCATGTATAGAGGGCTACTACTGAACTCATGTAATGATTTCCCTATAAACTTTCTTGCTAAGATGACGTAGCTAAACCTAAGTTATTAATGGTTCCCAATTCATAGATGTTGTGATCTCAGTGTAAATGACACTATAATATGTATATAGTAATTTAAAATACTTATATTATATTATATCTAATTATATAATATAACAGATCATTGTGTAATGGGGTTATGAATACCCATTTGATGCTTGTTAGCTAATATAAGATAATAACCAATTGTTTGTATAATTCTATGTGCATGTGATATGATAGTAATTGGCATCCATTTGTGCTTACGTATTGCATACTATGATTAGTTTCATTCTTTCTCTTTCATTCATTGGATGTAAGGATTATGTCATATATGAGTAGCCTTTTATAGATGAATTGTAGGAGGAGGATGGATTAGACTTGTTAGATATCTCTCATTAATTTTGATGATAACAAAAAGAGAAAAATGGTAATGTACTAAAGAGTGTGTAGGTATTCAAACAGTTCTTCAATTTGTTTAAATTGAAAATTAAGTTTCATTCAGAGATTTATTCTAAACATCTAAATTGCTTGAAAAAGAAACAAGTCTAAAGTATATTCAAAAAGTTCTTTAGAAGCTTATATGAGAAGAATCAATACAGTACTTTAGATAGTTCTTTAGAGAATTTGAAGATAAGTAAATTGAGATATCTTTACAAGGTTGTTCAAACGGTTTGACCTAGAAGAGTGAATGTGAAAAAATAACAAGGCATTAGATTCGAAGTAAACAAGGCCTAACTCTACTATATTGGGTATATTAGAGAAATATACTTAGTCCTATTATACTTAAGTTGGATTTAAGATCAATGAAGATTATCTTTAAGAGAATTAGTTTTTAGAGATAATTAAACAATAAGAAAATATCTAAGATTGGTTAAAGATAAAGTTGATTTTGAAAACTAAGGGGTATCAAATTCAAAACTCAAGATTATCTGGACTTGTTGATCAAAATATATCCTTCAAAGAGAAATGACCAAAATAAGATCAAATTCAAATTCCAAGATTTTCTCAACATATCTAAGAATTATCTTTGAACATTGGCATTGGATAAGCTTAAGGCAAATATAATCTCCAACAATCTAATTGTTGAAGGTCTCCATTATAAAAGAAGAGATGGTTCAAAATATTATACAATTCTAAGAAGAAGAAAAAAATACATTACATACTGATCATGATCATTGCTTACTATCTAAAAAAGTACAGAACACTTCTTAGAGACTATTTCAAAGAGTTTAACTAAAGTTGTATATTCAATAATCTTCATTTCTATTTCCGTACCAAACTATTTGAGATTTATATTTTTTTTCTCAATTATATTTTGTAAACATTAATTATTTGAGTATTGTTTGAGAGAAGTTTGATTATACTCTATAGATCTCTAATTAGACTAGACTCTAATGAGGTTAGACAGGCAAAGCAAAGATTTGTAAAGGCCAAATGTAATAGAAACTTGTAAACTTCTCTTGATTTGTTTTTGACATAGTAGATCAAGTAGAACGACATAGATGAGGAATATCAAGTCTCTAATAATAGAGCTAGAAGAGATCAGTAAGCATAAGGATGAAACTATTTAAATCTACAGCTTAATTTTCTTCTCCCTATCTCTTTTAATTAGAGTTGTTTACATGTGCTGTTATTCATGTTAGTACGCCCCAAGGTTCGAAGGTTGGTTGGAGCAATATGTATAGTACAATCAAAACTTAAATAGATATTCATGTTCGAAGGAACTTAGGAAATAGCAAGTGAAAAGGATTTTAAATGTGAATGTGAATAGATATCATATACCAAAACATAAGCACAATCGACTTTGAGCTCAAAATAAGGTTTGATACAACTCATGAATACTAAATCAACACTAAGGTTTCAAATGAAGGATTAGGTACAACTCACTAACTTACTCAAATAAGGGGTTCACCATAATCTCAAGAAGAAGACTAATAAAAACATAAGAAAGATCAAAGAAGAAAATGGCACTCTATAATTTGATACATAAGCTTAAACAGCTTACAAATATATCAAATATAATCTTACTTCAAAAAAAAATGTTCAACCATCTCGGCTACTAATTGCAATAATTGCTATTTATAGTAAGTCTTAAAACCTTAGTAATAAAATTGTAAATAATATACAAGGCCTTAAACCATAAAGTAGGCCCACAACTAAAGTTAAGGAAAATATTTACAAGTATCCAAAACAATGTTAAATGGCACATTTAATGGGAAGGTTAGCATGCAAGGTATCCGAACTGTTGTAGGGTAAGTTTGATCCGAGTAGGTACAGGTCAACAGCTAGCTATCTAAGTTGAAGTTAGATTCCTTAAAGTCTTATTGTGCTCGGCTAAGCTCTCAGTAAGGTTAGCCTATAGTTACTAAACTCATAGATTGCTCAATACTAGATTATTCATGTCGTAACGAGCTAGCCTTTAGACTTAAGACCTCAATTATTTAGTCCCTGGTTCTCTCGATAATCAATAAAGCTGTTTTTTAACTGTCTTCCTTTGCTTGCTTAACCTTTTCGTATCAACTCAACCTTAGGTGGGGCAGGTTGGCTATGGCTTGGAGATGGTTGAAAGCCAATTCCTATTATTACTGGAGGGTTAAAAGAAGTTATCCTCGACTTTAAGTAATGAGCATAGGTCCGAATGCCAAACAAGCTCCTCTTCCCTTTTCTTTTAAGCATAGGTGCCAAGTTGCTCTGAATCTCCTTAATACTCATAAGGGTCAAGCAATAGCTCTTCCCATCCTTTCGAACTATGTAAATGTTGAAGAAGCCATCATGGATCACTCTTCGGTTGTACTCGTAAGGTCGATAAAGAATTAAATTTGCTACATTCATGGGTACTACATTGAAGTCAAGCTCATCCTCATACTATCTTGCCTTGAATGCTATCCAAGCTCTCTTATGCACATGGACCATACCCTTGTCGTTAAACCACTTCTGTCCATAAGGTTAAGGTTGCAGGTAATTCAATAGTTTCTTCCTTATAATTAGCTCTGCAGAAACCATGTTAGTGTAACTACCTCCATCAACAACTAAGGAATAAGTCTTCCCATTCACCAAAGATTGGATCGAGAATAAGTTCTCCCTTAAACCTAGGTCTTCTTTTCAGTCGAGTCATCATGGCTAAGAGCCCATCCATATCTAGATATGGTCCTTCCTGCACTCTTGTCACTTTGACTCTTTACTTGAGCATCTAGTCCTTTACTTTTCAAAATCATGACCCTTTTGTTCAAATATTAGGAGGCAATATGTCTATATCCCAAATACTTAAAACACTTAACTTCTCCAATCTTGGTACCGAGTACTCTCTCCTTCTTTATTTTCTTTGTCTCAACCTGGTCAAGTCAGTTGAACTCTCCTTTCTCCATCTTATTCTTTGGCCTTTTCTTCTCGTCATACCTCTTAGGCTCAAGGATGCCTTATTGAGATTGGCTGGTTAGCATTTGGTGCTTTCTTCTCCTCAAACGCTCTACTCTCAAGGCTAAGTTGATAAGCTTATCCAATGAGTGAAATAGATGGAGCTCGACTACATTAGCAATGTCATCTCTTAAGCTACTCAGGAACCTAGTAATAGTACAGTCCTATGGCTCAATAATCTCACATTTGGTCAAGGTCTCAAATTTTTGCAAGTACTCCTCAATAGTGTTTCAACCTTGCCTTAAGTGTTGGAAAGCATAGAGCATCTCTTACTTAAAGTAGGTCATCAAAAATCGATGATTCATCCTTAAGCCTCCAAGTTCTTATTAGCTCTTCTCCTTCAACATCTCGCTTAGCAATTAATTTATCCTACCAAAGACTTGCATATTCAAGAAGGGACAGTAGAGCTAACTTAACTTTTATCTAATCAGCACACTCATAACACTCAAGTAACTTCTTTACTCGAGGACCTAATGATGGAACTCTTCAGGTTAGCTACTACCACTAAAGGTTAGCAGCTTAAGCTTGATTGTCAAGTCTTAGGCTATGTATTAAAGGCTCATCCCTTGCATTTCAAGCTGGTTAGTTCACCTTGGTTTGGCTACTTCTATTGGAGCTTAACTCAACCAAATCTCTTCACGGCCTTGGTTCTCATCTTCAAGCTCCTTAGTTCACGTCGAAGTCAATACTCCTATCATTGCTTCTCCTCAACTATAGTCAATCTCTTTTTCTCCTCAGCTTAGCAACTCTTCCGAGCTATTATTCATCATTAACAAGCTCGTTGGAGTCACTTCTACTATTTGGTACTTAGTCTCTTCTTTTTCCTTGGCCAATACGTTGGCAGCCTCTAACTAAACCAGTAAGCTCTTAAATAGAATCTGTAAGATTCTGAATTTGATATTCTAGATTATCAATACGTTGCCTTAAACTTCTATGGAGACTATCACTACTAATACTTGCACTATCTTCAAATGTGTTCATCCGTATAGTAATTCCAACTAAGAGATTTTAATAAACACGTAATATACTCAACTCGACTAAGAATCACTACAACTTTAATTTCTATAACTACCCATGAGTTCTAAATACTACTTTAGCTACTGTAACACTATTAAGGACAAATTAAAACCAGAAACAATAGCTAAAATCACTACTACTAACCAAAATACAATTGACAGCAACTCAAAAACTATTACTACTTAACATAATATACTTCAAGAACACAAGTACCACTACCACTATTACATACAGTACAGTAAACTAGAACTTAAATGGCATATTACAGAAGAATAAGATCTCACAAATCAAACTTTAAAGAACACTAACACTTGTATCTCTCCAAAGCTTTGATACTAAGATGGTATGTCTAAGGTCTGAAGGTCAACTAGAGTAATATGTATAGCTCAATCAAAACTGAAATGGGTATTCAAGTTTGATGGAATTAGGAATAGCAAGTAGAAGGGATTTTGAATGTGAATGAGGATGGATATAATGTACCAAAACAAAAGCACAATAGGGTTCGAGCTCGAAATAGGGTTCAATATGACTTATGAACACTAAATCAATACTTGGGTTTCAAATAAGGGGTTCACTACAATCTTAAGAAAAAAAACTGATAAGAATACACGAAAGATTAAAGAGTAAAACAATACTCAATAATTCGAGACACAAACTTGAATAGCTCATGAAGATATCAAGTATATTCTTACTTAAAAAAAAATGTTCCACCATCTTGGCCACTAATTACGATGATTGTTATTTATATTAAGTCTTAAAACCTTAATGGTAAAACAACAAATAATATACAATGCCTTAAACCCTAAGTAGGCCCACAATTAAAGTTAAGGAAAATATTTAGGAGTATACAAAACAATGTTAAATGATATGTTTAATAGGAAAGTTAGCATATAGGGTATCCAAGCTGTTTTAGTGTAGGTTGGGTCTAAGCAAGATTAGGTTAACAACTGGCTATCCGAGCTAGAGTTAGATTCCTTGAAGTTTTAGTGTGCTTGACCAAGTTACCAGTAAGGTTAGCTCATATTTACTGAACTCATGGATTACTCGATATTAGATTCCTCATTCCAGGTCAAGTTGGTCTTTAGACTTGGGACCTCGATTGTTTAGTCCCTAGTCTTCTTAGTAGTCAACAAAGCTATTGTCAAGCTATATTTCTTTCCTTTCTCAACCTTTGGTATCAGCTCGGCCTTAACTTAGAATAGGTCAGCTATATCTTGGAGATGGTCGTAGGCCGATTCCTATCATATATGTTAAATTATTAAAGTACAATAATTTACCAAATCAATTATCCCCCCCCCCCTCGATATCTTATATGGGACCGATAATTAGTGTGAAAGCTATACTCTAATATCATCTAAAGTTTAAGATCATGAGTGAATCAAGTGATAGTTTAACAGTTCAACTTTGTAAGGCACTATTTTTTTATGGAACTAATTTTCTTTATTAGAAATTTAAGATGGAGACTTATGTGAAGGTATCTAACTATCAGGCTTAGCAAATCATCTCGATAAGAGATCTTAAAGTACCAACCATTATTACATCAAATAAGGATATCACTAAAGCTAAACATAATGCAAAAGCTAAGAATTTACTTTTAAGTACTATTGTACATTCAAAATTTTATTTAATTACTTCTTGTGCTACAGCTAAAGACATTTAAGACACTTTGGTGTAAACTTATGAAAGCACTAAGATAATTAAGGGTACAAGAATCAACTCTTTAGTTCAACAATATGAAACCTTTTGAATTCTTGTTAGTGAAGAAATCAAGGATTCTTTCAGTAGATTTATTATTATAACTAATGAATTGTCTTCTTTTGGCAAAACAATTAGTGATGTAAATATAGTACATAAGATGCTAAGGATTCTTCCCAAAATTTGGAATGCAAAGAAAATTACCATAGAAAAAGCTTACGATCTAAAGAAACTAACATTGAGTTAATTGCATAGCAAACTTATGGCATATGAAATTGATTTTCTTAAATTAGATAGTACTTTAGAGGATACAAAGAAAAAGGTTATAACTTTCAAGGCTAAAGAAACAAACATTGATTCTAAAGAAGAGGAAGAGGATGTGACACTTCTATAAACTCAACAAATGGCTAAAGAAGAAAGCTAAGAAAACCTTCATTAAAATATTTTCTTCTAATAAAAGCTGGTCTAATGATGTAAGTAATGTGATCAAGGAAAAAGAGGAGAAAAAGTCTTAAAAGGAGATCGTATGCTATGAATGCAAAAAGCGAAGACATATCAAGTATGAATGTCTGGTATTAATCAAGAAGATGAAGAAATACAAGAAGAAATGAAAACCTCTTATGGCTATATGGAGTGCTTTGGAAGATTCAGAGACTAAGTCAAAGGATACAAAATAATGTGAAGAAGCAAATCTATATCTTATGGTACTCATTGAGGTAAAGTCTAAAACTGATTATGACTTTGACATAGAAGTACCTGATGATCTATGTGCTGAAATCAATAAATTACAAAAAGCTCTTTCTAAGGCAAACGGCAAGATCTCTAAGCTTGAATTAGAAGTAAAGACAACAAAAAGTGACAAGCAAATTCTTAATTGAAAAATTCAATTGTTGGCATATGCAAATGATTTCTTCAAAAATAACTTTGAAGGACTGCATGTTGCTCATGAAGCTTTAGTCAACGAAAATCTTATTTTGAAAGAAGACATTAAAAATAAAAAAAAAAAATCATATGGGGGATTTATCTATGTCAATCAAAAATACATTTCAAAAGTTTGATGAAAGTAATAAGAAATTACAAATGCTAATATCTAGTTAAAAATTGGATAATTCAAAATCTAGACTTAGTTTCAAATTTAGAGAAACATCTAAAACAAAGAGAGAAATAGTATTTTTCAAATAAAAAAAAAGAAAAAAGAAAATCAAGAAACAACCAAAGAAAAGAATAAAGGCAAAACTATTGAATCTGTCAAACGGTATAATTGATAGAGTTCTCAAAATAACGATAAGTATCTTTTCAAAGGATACAATAAAAGGTTAAATAGATGATATGTTAGAAAGAATCCGAGTCAAAGGAAAGTGGTGCATGACAAGTATAATTAGCAAAGACCTTATGCTTGTTTTTTTCTGTAATAAACTAGAATACATAGAGAAATATTGTTTTTTCAAAAGATACAAGTTCAACAAATATCAAGGTTCAATTCAGAAAGTCAAGCTTAAATTTTCATAAACCCAAGCTTCACTGGGTTCATAAACAAACTTAATTGTACTGTGATGTATGCAAGAATACAAAGCTAAGTTAAAAAGAACGTTGTATCTTGACATTAGATGTTCAAGACACATGACTGGTGATGCTTTGTTACTCACAAGCTTAGAATAGAAAGAAGATGGTTATATGAAATTTGGTGATAATGGTAAAGGTAAAATAGTTATGATAACAACAATTGGTTTGACACCACACACAATTGAAAATACATCATTAGTTAAAGGACTAAAACATAACTTGTTAAGTATAAGTCAGTTGTATAAAAAAGGGTATAGGATAACATTTGAACATGACAAGTGTACAAGTTTTAATAAAGATGGATTAAAGTTGTTTGAAGGATTAAAAAAGAATAATATTTATTTAATTAAACTGTTTGAAGCATCATATGAAAGTTTCTCTATATCAATGATTGATAATACCATACTTTGGCATAGATGGTTAGGTTATGCAAATTTTTCTTAACTTGAGAAATTATCTAAAAAGAACTTAATTGAAGGTTTACCAAAATTGCATGCTAAAAAAAAAAAATCGTTATGTTACCTATATAAAGGATAAGATAGGTTCATCATCACATAAAAATAAGAAAATTATATCCACTCAAAGGACTTATAGTTATTGTATCTAGATTTGTTTAGGCCAACTCGCACTCTAAGTCTTAGAGGAAATAAGTATGGACCTGTTATAGAAGATGACTTCTCAAGATTTACTTAAATCTTGTTCTTGCATCATAAAAGCAATGTGTTTAAAAATTTTGAAAAATTTTCCAAAAGAGTTCAAAACGAAAAAGGCCTCGATATCATTAATCTACAAACTAATTATGAAAAGGAATTTGAAAATTCTAATTTTATTTCCTTTTGTGACAAAAAGGGCATCACTCATAACCTTTCTACACCCTATGCTCTAAAACAAAACAGAGTAGGAGAACGTAAAAATTTCAAGAAATGATAAGAACACTACTTAATGAAAGTGTTATAGCATATCATTTTTAGGCTGAAGTAGCATCAATGACTTGTTACATTATAAATCAGGTATATGTTAGACCTTTAATAGATAAAAATGTCCATGAGATTTATAAAGGAAGAAAACTTACTATTTCATATTTTCACACTTTCGGTTGTAAGTTTTTTGCAAAGAAAATAGGAAATGTATTGGGAAGTTTGAAAAGAGAGATGATGAAGCCATCTTTCTTGGATACTCTTTGAACTCAAAGGAATATCAAGTATATAAAAAGGTAATAAAAGTATTAGAAGAATTAATAAATGTCAAGCTTGTTAAATAAACAGGCAATAAAGAATCAGATGATAAACTTTCATTTGCCTCTAATAAAAAGAGCTCTGTACGACATGATTTAGAAGATAAGTCAAAACCTCAATCAAGAGGAACTTAAAAAACTTCAAAAACATCTAATGCATCTAAAACAAAACCAAGATTAGAAGGTTCTTTGAAGACTAATAATAAGTTTGTTGAAACTCATTCAAAAGGTTCTGAACACTTTCATACTCTACCATCAACACTTAGATTTAAAGCAAATCATCCTCCTAAACTTGTGATTGGTAATGTTAGATCTAGAACAAAACAAGGTCAGGCTTGCAAAATTTTGAAAATCCTTTTGCTTCAATATCTGAAAGTGAACCTAATTCAATTTATGAAGTTTTAAATGATAATAAGTAGATCTTAACTATACAAGAGGAACTTGGTCAATTTTAGAGAAATCAAGTATGGAATCTAGTTCTGAGAGCAAAGGATAAGTTAATTATAGGTATTAACTGGGTTTTCAAAAATAAGTTGGATGTACATAGAAAGGTGTTGAGTTCTCTCTCAATATATTTTAATCATAACAAAAAGATGCGAATAAACTTAACAAGCTTTCTAAGAATGCAAGATGTTTTTAAAGAAAAGAAGTATTGAGAAGAAAATGAAATTAAGGATATCAAGATTGTTAAAATGTATATTAGCATACGTTTAGAAATTCACATTTCGCATTCAATAATGTGATCAGTTGCTACTTCTAAATTCCTTTTTGATTAATTTAAATAATTTAAGTTGGATAAATGTGCAAGAAGGCCTAACTCTACCTTATTGAACATATTTGGGTAATATGTTCAATTTTGTTCTGCTAAAGTTGGTTAAGTCCATTGAGATTTAAGTAAAAAGATGTTGAAGGATTAGATTCAGAAAATTGAGTGATTAAGATTTAAGTAATATGTTTTCTGACAATCTCGATTAGAATTGTTTAAGGATTGAAATTCAGTAAGGATATTAATCAAAAGAGGATTCTAATATTTTATTTTTTCTATAAAAGGACTTTTTAGGTAAGTTGAGTTTGAAAATCTCAAGATAAGATTTGTTGAATTCAAATTCTTAATCTTGAAGATATCTTATAGATAAGCCTGAATATTCTTGAGTAATCCAACCTAATCTCTTATGGGAATTGTTTTAACAAAATTTAAATAAAGATATTGAAGAAGGGAGAAGATTTGTACACGTTAGTTAGATAAGTAGTGTTGGATTTGTTCATACCTCTTCATCCTTGTCTTTATTATTTGAGTGAGAATTGGAACTTATCATAACATACAACTACTTTTGAATTACACAAGCTTAGTAAAGAAACGAATCTGGAATAGCTTAGCTCGAATTTTTGAATTTCAATTGTGGTTCCTATTTTCATAGGATACTTTTCTAATATCAAAACTATTTTTGTTTAATAAAGATATTAAGAAGAAAAATCAGGAGATAGTAGTTTGATGTTATAAAAAGGTTGATCCAACATAAATAGAAGCAACACCAGATTAAGAAGGGTTAAAAAAATAATAATAAATAAGAATCGAAATTCAAAATTCTCTAATGAACAGTAAGAAATTCTGTCAGAACTTACATGAAATCAGTTTTCATTTATACATTATTATTACTTCTGAGCGAAAATTATAAAGGGATATTTGCTTGCATTATCTCATTTTCTTTGTAAAAGATTTTTTTTTTTTTTTTTTTTTTTGTATTTAGATGTGTGAAAGGATTAGGGAGTTTTCTAAGTCTTATGTATAGCTTAGGAAAAAGTTAATGAGATAGGACAAGGAAGCGATCGGATATCCTTGTAATCTCTCATTGATATATGTTTTTTGAAAAGTTTGAACTAGTAAAATGACATTGGTAAGGAGGATTGGGGCCGCAACAATAGAGTCGAAAGAGAGTAGTAGCCAAAAAGTCAAAGCTCTGTAAAATCGCTTGTCTAATCTTCTTATTTCCTATCTTATTTACTTTCTATTCTTTTTTGTTATTTACATCTTGAGTTAACAATCAATTTCTAACTACTTATCATGTTACTCAAGATATTAAGAGGATTTTTTTTTTTTAAATCAAAATTTATAGTTTTTGCAAAAAGATATCAATTTACCTCCCTTTTGATATCTTATTGGGACCAACAAAAGGTAATAAGAAATAAAGCTCATTTAGTTGCTAAATGATATTATCAGGAAAAAGGAATGGACTATGACAAAACTTATATTCCTATTGCTAGACTATAAGCTATAAGATTACTTTTTTCATTTGCTTGTCTGAAAAATGTCAAATTGTATTAGATGGATGTCAAAAGTAATTTTCTGAATGGTTTGATAAAATAAGATGTATATGTTGAGTAACCCTTCGGATTTGAAGATTCATTCAAATCAGATCATGCATATAAGTTGAAAAAGGCATTATATGGTCTTAAATAGGCTCTTCATGCTTGTTATGAGAGATTAAGTCAATTTTTAATTAAAAATGATTTTTAAAGAGAAAAAGTTAACACTACACTATTGATGAAGCATTATGAAGAAGATATACAAATTTATGTTGATGATATTGTTTTTTATGCAACTAACGAAAAATATTGTCAAGAGTTTTCAAGCTTGATGTAGGTTGAATTTAAGACATCACTCATAGGAGAATTAAATTTCTTCTTAAGATTACAAATCAAACAAATAGAGAATAAGATATTTATTCACTAAGAGAAGTACACAAGACAAATATTAAAGAAATTTGGTTTTAAGAATACCAAAAATTCTTCAACTCTTATGAGTATCTCAACAAAGATTAATAGTACAAGTAATTGTAAAAAGATAAATGAAAAATTATGTCGAAACTTAATTAGATCTTTACTACACTTAACAGTTTATGTCCTTTGTTTAATACTTATGTTTGTGCTAGATTTCAGAGTTCTCCAATAGAAATACACCGAATTGTTGTTAAAAAGATATTTAAATATATAAAAAGTATCACAAAATTAGGAATTTGGTATCCTAAGAGTTAAAATTTTGATCTCATAGGTTATTCATATGTTGATTATGGAGGTTGCAAAGTGAATAGGAAGAGTACTTTAGGTACTCACCAGTTCTTAAGGGACATGCTAGTTTCTTAGTCTTCCAAGAAACAAAACTCTATTGTCATTTCAATTGTAGAAGCATAATATGTTTCTATTGGGAATTATTGTGCTGAAATACTTTGGTTAAAACAGCAGTTGAATGATTATGGGATAAATTATAAAAATACACTCATAAAATGTGATAATACTAGTATTATTAATTTAGCAAAAAATTTAGTTCATTACTCAAGGTTAAAATATATTGAAATAAAGCATCATTTTATTCGTGATCATATTGCAAATAATTATATGAGTGTTGAATTCGTATTAATTGAATATCAATTTGTGGATATATTTACAAAACCATTAGATAAATTAAGATTTGAATTTATCTGTAATAAAATTGATGTATGTAACCCTTTTCGTTAGCATAGAGAATATTTAATCATTTCCCCCTAAGACCAAAATTTGGACATATGCCACTAAAGAGTATTTAATTTTCTATAAGCTTCAAATTTTGAACATATGTATAGTATATTTATTGTAAGTACCTGAATGTATGTAGCACATGTGAAAAGTATAGTAGTAGGTCTTAAAATATCTTAGAAGTAGGTCCAATAAATTAGCCCATGCATGCAAAGTATGGACCATGAAATTTGATAATTTTTCCTTTCCGAGTATAAGACTACTCATTTCTCTTCTTCTTCTCATTCATTCAGACTCTTCACCTCCTTATTCTTTTTCTCTCTCAAGAAATCATTTCACCAAGAAAATTTGCCTGTATTGCAACTAAAGGTCCCAAAACAATGATCCCAAGCAATCTAAATGACCTTGTTGATTTCACTAAAGAAGAGATTAACAACACTAACCCTCTAGAAACTCAATCCATTCCAATTCTTATGAAAGATAGTAAACCAACTTCTAGTGTACAACAATTAACTTAAGTCAATCCCTCTCCTAACAAGACAACTATTACTTACTCTAGTAGAATGAAACTCTATGTTAAGAAGAAAACAAAAGGATCTCAAAAATAAATTATAGGTTCAAATGTCTTGTTTTGTGCCTTTTCTATTTTAATGATTAGTTTTCTTTTGTTTCCAGTCATACTCTTGTTATGTTTATGGATTGTGCCATGTACTTTCTTCTTTATCAATGAAAGCCCATTTTAGTTTCAACATATGTTATCTAATTATAAATACTAAGGGAGAACTATTAAATAGCCTTTGATGAAAACGAAAAGGTAGAGAAAGGCCAAAAACATTAAGTAGTAAACGTAAACAACAAACATGATAACATAGTAGCTTGCATGTAAATTTTTTCAAGTATTATTTCTTCCTATTACTTATATATTGGATGTCATTTTTTTTTTACCTGTTTTTGGACTAGTAAGTGTTTTGTTATCATTAAAAGGGAGGAGCATATAAGGTATCTCTCATGAATTTTGATGATAATAAAAATAAAAGAATGCTGATATATTAATAAGTTTATAGGTATTCAAATAGTTCTAACTTGTTTAAATTGAAAATTAAGTTTCATTTAGAGACTTTTTCAAAATGTTTGAATCAATTGAAAAATAAATAAGTTTAGAATGTATTTAGAAAGTTCTTTAAAAGCTTATATGAGAAGAATTAGTATAGTCTTAAGAAAGTTCTTTAGAGAATTCAAAGATAAGCAAATTGAGATATCTTCATAAGGTTGTTTAGATGGTTGACTTAGAAGAGTGAATTTGAAAAATTAACAAGACATCATATTTGAAGTGAACAAGACTTAACTCTACTAGATTGGATATATTATGGAAATGTAGTTAATTCTATTTCACTTAAGTTGGATTCAAGATCTACAGGAATTATTTTTAAGAGAATTAATTTTTGGAGTTAATTAAACAATAAGAAAATATCTAAGATTAAATAATGATGAAGCTGATTTTAAAAACTAAGGGGTATCAAATTCAAAACACAAGATTATCTGAGTTGCTAATCAAAGAATATCCTTTAATGAGAAATGATTGAGATAAGATCAAATTCAAATTTCATGGATAAACTTGAGACAAATATAATCTTAAACAATCTAGCTGTTGAAGGTCTACATTATAAAAGAAGAGAGTTAAAAATATTCCACAATTGTAAGAAGAAAAAAATACATTACATATTGATTGTGATCATTGCTTACTATCTTAAAAAGTACACGACGCTTCTTAGAGACTATTTTAGAAAGTTAAACTAAAGCTACATATTTGACAATCTTCATTTTTGTTTCCATGCCAAACTATTTGAGATTTATATTATTGTTCTCAATTTTGTTTTATAAACATTATTTATTTGAGTATCATTTAAGAGAAGTTTAATTGTACTATATAGATCTATAATTAGTTTAGATTATAATGAGGCTAAGTAGGTAGAGCAAAAAGTTATGAAGGCTAAGTATAGCAGAAGTATGTTAACTTCTCTTAATTTGTTTTTTATATAATGGATCAAGTGAAACTATACTAGTGAGAAATACTGGATCTCTAGTAGTTGAGTTGAAAAAGAACAGTAGATATAGAGCTGAAACTTTTTAAATCTTGAGCTTGATTTGCTCCTTCCTATTTCTTTTACTTTAAGTTCTTTAGGTGTGTTGTTATTCATGTGTTAAATTATTAAAATATTACTATTTACTAAATTAAGTTATTAAGAGGATAATTTTAATCTATATTGAAAAAAAAATTATTTTTTTTAACATATCAATTCACACACCCCCATATATTCCTTAGTTTAATTGTTATAATTTGAAATTATAGTTGAAAATATAAAATATTAAAACTCCTAAAACACCACAAAATACTATTAGCTTTATATATGTAATATATCCTATAGCTTGTAAGATTAGGTTTTAAAAATCTAAAATTGGCTTCATGATATAGGTTGTATAGTCTAGCAAAATGTCAAATAAGACACATATTTAAAAGCCCTTTCAACAAAAACATTAAAAATTGGAGGGATTTTTTCTTTCTATATATAATGCTAGAAAGTAGACATTTGCGGTGATAAAGTGGATACAAATATATAGTGAATGCTAGAAAAACTTATTTAATTCCTTTTAGATCTCATCAGTGTTGATATTTTTTGTCTCATCGGCGCCAAAAGGAGAAAAAAATATTAAAAGATTTCAGGACATTTAAACATGTCTTGAAAAAGAAAGTTAAGAACTAATTAAAGACCAAATGCGGATGAAAAATTATGATTTACTGACTAATCCAATGTGTTTCAACACTATCAAAAAATATATTCTCTCCATTTAAGGGCAATAATAATTGAGAGAAAACATGACTGTACGACCACATTAAATCATTAACTAGCAAAATTAACCCTTTTGACAGTGGAATGGGAGAGGGGAATCCATTTCCAAAAGAGAGAGATTACCAAGAAGAACCACAACCACTTAATACCAAAGAAAAAAAAAAAAAGAAAATTCAAGAGAGCGAGAGTGTGCGCGTATGTGTTCACTTCTTATTGTAGCATTATTAATTTTGGCACAATTATTTTATAAGAATGACAACCATTCACAGCTTAATACAAAAGTAGAACATAAAAAAAGTTTCTCTTTCTGTTTGGATGAAAAAAGCTACACCAATACCCTTCCATAACCAACATACGGAGAGAATAAAATAATATAAAATAGGTACTCTACTATTCTATTCAACCGGTATTTTATTATTGCACTAAAATAACAATTGATCTCATTGGTAAAAGCCAAAATCAAAGCACCATAATAGTCCAATTGTGCAGCTTTTTTTAGTACTCCCTTAAGCCACTTTCTCAGTGCATGCCTTAAAGTTTTAGTCTATTTTATATTGGATTACGATTTTCAATTGTGTCTCTTGGTTTTGCCATCGGGGTTTTGAAGAAAAACCTGAAAGAAGAGAACTTCCTTCTCAAATATTTGATTTTTAGACTTCTCTTTCACTTTTTGGGCCTCAAAATATGACTGTGGAGGATAAAAATGTTGGTCTGGTGGGTGGTGAAGGAGCAGTGAAGGACCTGTTCCCAGTTGGTATGAGAGTCCTTGCTGTTGATGATGATCCAACTTGTCTCAAGGTGCTTGAGAGATTCCTTCGTTCTTGCAAATACCAGGGTCTGTTTTATGTTCTTGTCATCTCTTCTTAAGAATTGTTGTTTTCATGATATCTCTAATGGTCTGTTTTATGATTTTATTGGTTAATTTCGTATGGTTTGTGCAGATGCTTTTGTAGTGCTTTTTTCTTCAATCAATTGGACTTGTTTAGTTTCTCATGTTATGAGCATGGATTTATTGGTCAACTCAGATTTTTTAGTCATTTGCTGAAGAGTCTCTTGGGGAAAATCCTACCTGTTGAATGTTCTAACAGGCCAAAAAATTTTCCATCTTTGGAATCTAACTCGGGTCTCCTGTATGGCGGCTTAGCGTCATGAGTGTTTCAATCTAGTAAAAATGACTGGTTTTTTGATGTCATATTGTAGTTGCGATTTTAGTGGTCAGATTTAAATGAAAAGGGGAAAAAATCAGTTGACTGGACATTAAAAGAGCTCTTTTATTTTTGGTTTTGACAAAAAATTTAATTAATTGGTGATGTGGGTAAATCTGAATCATACCGTTAGCAGTCCCGAAAAATTGAAACTTCATAATCTATTAAAGCGCCCCTTCTTTTTGTTTTGAAACCCGACAATGAAAACGGCAATTAATTGTTTGGAAAATTAACATGAACATGTCACAGAGTATCCGTATATGTAGTCATGACAAAGTACCGGTACTTTGTATGAAAAGTGCCATTCATGTTGCAAGAACTTTTGCTGTGTAGTATGATTCAAAGGAAGACTTGTATAGGTCAATCTTACCTTTGCTTGCATTTCTTCAATAGTTCCATAGGAATAACAGAGGAACCTAAATTTATCACAAGTTTTGAAAGAGTGTGGCACACACATGCTGCAAACTGTGTACTATGTGATGAAACAGTAGGATTCCTTTGGCATGAATTCTTCTGATGTACATGATTGCAGGTCAACTGCATAAGATGCAATTTTCGTTTTCTTGCAATACTTTAGATGTTATAGGAATTTTGTTAATAGAAGTGTATGGTTTTAGGTTTGAGTTTCTTCATGGTTAAAACCATTGTCTTACATTGTTATTGTTTTTTGATTTGCGTTTACAGTTACCACAACCAATCAGGCAATCAATGCACTAGAAATGTTGAGAGAAAATAGGGACAAGTTTGACCTGGTCATCAGTGATGTTAACATGCCAGATATGGATGGCTTCAAGCTTCTCGAGCTCGTAGGTCTTGAAATGGACCTGCCAGTTATAAGTAAGCATTTCGTCCTTGATTTTCGATCTTGTACCATTTAATCCTCTTGATAGAAAATAGTATAGGTTTGGTAGTTAGATTGCTTCACTAGAGTACTTGTTTAAATAGAGAAGAAGAATACAGTCTCCTTTGGGGATAATCCCATCTGAGTCTGAGTTCAATAAATTGTGCAGTGCTGTCTGCTCATAGTGATCCCAAGCTTGTGATGAAAGGAATCAGCCACGGTGCTTGTGACTATTTGTTGAAACCAGTAAGAATTGAGGAGATCATGAACATCTGGCAGCATGTGGTCAGGAGGAAGTTCAGTTCCAAAGACCGGAACAAGTCAACTAGCACAGACAGGCCTCATGGTCAAGAAGGTGGAAATGATGCAGCAAATGTTGCCAATGGCGATCCAAATGCAAAGCTCAATAAGAAAAGGAAGGACCAGATTGATGAAGATGATGATGATGGTGAAGACACTGGGCATGATAATGAGGACCCATCTACACAAAAGAAACCTCGAGTTGTTTGGTCTGTAGAACTGCACAGGAAATTTGTTGCCGCCGTAAACCAACTAGGCCTTGATAGTAAGTTCTCAAAATATTCCAGTGCTCACATCTTATGTGCGGGCATCTTTTTAACTGATGTGAACAATTTCAAAATGATAGCTTCTCTTTTCATTACTTACTGCAGAAGCTGTGCCTAAGAAAATCCTTGACCTGATGAATGTTGAAGGTCTCACCAGAGAAAATGTTGCCAGCCATCTGCAGGTAGATAGCCATTTTCCTGCCTACTTTAGTTACAGGTGCAACAGCACTTTTCTTTTATTGCTAATAAAGCCTTAGCCAGCCTCACAACTATTTCACAATGGGTTGTGGTTGAATTGCCTCCTGACAAAGTGTTTGGAAATTCTGAAGATAGTCTATATTGTGATTCCACATATGCATTCGAGATTCAAAAAAGGAAAGTGAAATATCATCTCTGGAAAATGTGAGAATTTCAATCGTACACTAATTTCTTTGGTTTAGTAGAGTTTAATCAATAATGTCATAGCTAATAAAGCCAGCTCTATTCATTTAACCGAAAAATATAAAGTCAGCATTATCTAATAGTTTGGAAACTTTTCTTGTATTAAGCACCTAAGACTTTCTTGTGAAGGTGACATCATATTTACAAGTCATTATTTGAGATCGAGAACTTCAATTATCTCATAGTCACAGCATCTCTTTTCTCGTTAGTTGGTTTTATAACACACTTATATGATGTATTTTGCTCTTACCTGAATGAAGCATGCGCCTTGCAAAAACTTCAAGGTTGATCCTTGTAACTCGAAGCTAATGTGTTCCTTGTTCTTGTGCTGCAGAAATATCGTCTTTACCTGAAACGATTAAGTAATGTAGCCAGTCAGCAACCTAACATAGTTGCAGCATTAGGGAGTAAAGATCCTTCCTACATACGCATGAGCCCAATGGATCGTTTTGGGGATCTTCGTGCCCTGGCTGAATCCAGAAGACTCTCCAACATGTCATTATCTTCATATCCTCCAAGTGGGATGCTTGGCAGATTGAATACGCCAGCAAATTTGAGTTCACGAGGTATTACTACCTCTGGGCTAATCCACCAGCCAAATCTTCCTGAAAATATGAGTGGTTCTGTCAGTACCACCATGGGGAAGCTCCAGCAAGGAACAATGCCAGCTGGCCAAAATGCAAGTTTCTTTCCAATAATGCCTTCAGTGGAGCTCAATCAGATGCAACAGATTAAGCCTGCAAGCCATGTTGGAGAGTTTAGTGGCATTGATGATCCAACTAAATGCAATGTTGCTGCAAGTATCACAGAGAAGTGGAGGATGGATAGTAGTTCAAGTAATATATCCATGTACAATCAAACAAGTAGCCATGCGTTCTTACAGGGGGGTCAACAAAAGATTCAAAATAGGGGTAATCATGAGATCCAATCTTCTGTTGGAGGGGCATCTGCACCCTTTTCATCTCTTAATGTTGATAGGGGTGGTACCAGTTATAAGGAACCACGTGAGAGCTGGCGAGATGGAGAGCTACATGGGTTGCCATCTGTAAATCCTCTTCCACCAGGTGGACATGCTCAGTTACCTTTGAGTAACGGAGGGAATAATTGTCTTCATATTCATGACAGCCGAATGGATTATTCAACTAATCTTGCAGTGTCAGGAAGTCTAGAGAAATCCAGAGGGGATGCTCAATGTCAAGCAGGTTTGCTTGGCAATGTTGTCTCCAGTCTGAGTTATTCACAAATAGACAGATTAGAACACAATCAGAATCTCAGAGAGATTTCTAGTCAACCCCCTGCTTGTGTAAATTCTCTTGCTGGAGTTTCTGGCAGCGTTCCTATCTGTCCTGGTGGCCCCAGTGAGGATCCCAGGATCACACTCTGCAATAGAAGCACTGACTTTTCACAGTATGGCCAACAACTTGTCGGTCCGCCTACTCAGCATACACAAGTTGAATCTTCATCTATCAACTCAAACACAAGGTGCGATGAGAACTATTATACGGACCAAGCAAAGGATAGTGTCTACCAGGTGAATTACTCATTGGATGAGCTAATGGATGCAATGATCAAGCAGGTAACCATGGTATCTTGGATTGCATGTTTTTCCCCTCTACATTGTTTGGGGATGTAATTTAATTATCAAAAAATAACAGAAGTAATATTTCTTTTACCCCCACAAGCATGGAATTGCTTAGGTTATATGTACCAACATCCTGGAAGGTTCTTTACTTTCTTAACATTGCATGGTAGTTAATAGACTCAATGCTAATAGTTTTATATAGAATGTAAGATTGCAGGTGCATTAAAATCAAAGATTTTTCCGAGCTCTGGAGCTCATTAATATAGGCATGATTGGAATATGAGGTGCTTCTCTAACTCATCATTGCTAGACAAATTGTGTTTGTTCACTGGTGGAGAATGATCTGTCTGATTAGAATCTCGTGAATTTATGAATTACTACAGACTTGAACTTCGAAATAATAAAGTATAATGCTAGAATTTGATTGAGAAACTTGCGTGCTGGTTCCAACTGAGATAAACTGAACTGCTCTGAAATTTACTTGATTTCGATAATGGTAGGATTATAATTAGCCTTTAAACTCTTTCGTTGGTGTGCTCAACCGAGATGATGTATGAACAGTGTTATCTCCAAAGTCCACTTTTCTGACTGAAGGTAGAGATTTAAAATTATTCAAAAAAAAAAAAAAAAGTGTTTTTATACTTTTAAGCTTTCAACATTTATATGAAAAAAGAGAGAAAGAAAAGCCTCAAGCAATAGTGGCATGTAACCAACAAAAATTCTTGTGAGGTGATTCAATGTGTTAATATATAGTTACTAGTTAAATGGTTTCCATCTTTATATAATATCTGTAAAGAAGTTGAATTTTTTCTCCTAATTTTAAGTGGTCGAACCGGATGGTCTAGTTCTGAAAACCATACTAATTGTTGTAAATATATTGCTATTGTGTAGTTTGCCACATGTTTTAGTTTGAGATTGCTTTTTAGTTCATAAATTGTGGCTTACTTCTAGCGACCATTTTCCTCTAAAACAGCAAGGTGCGTGTTGATCTAAATGAGTGATCCAGCAAATAACTTTTGCATTAGAAACGAGAAAATATCCTGTTCTAATTTAAATTTAATGCATGTACGTCTTCTTTTCTGCATTTGATTGAATTTTCGTATCTTCATGTACTGCAGGAGCATAATGAACCGATACTGATGGATGGAAACATGGGATTCGATCCGTACCCCCTTGGTTCTTGCATCTGATGTTTGCTTCCAAGATGACTTTCCGGAGGAGTTCGCATCGTGTAACTTAGTTTGTTCTCCATTTCTGCAAAGTTTATATCTTCTCTCTTTTCTATCCGATGTATGAGCATGCTCGTTGCTTTTGTAGCTTCTGTTTTTCTTTCAGGTCTCTAATCAGTGTACAAGCTAGTTTCATGCTAAGAACTCCATTTCCTGAATAATCATACTAGCTTAATTGAGTTAAGACTCCAAACTCATGTTCTCAATTCGAATTAATCCCGATCTTGTGATATTTTACCCGGCCACTCTGGATTCCGCGAATATTTACTAAAATAGGAGGCTCATTGTATCCCATCATCTATATTTACTGATACCGATGAAAATTATAAAAGACAATTAATCTATATGAGAACGGGAGCAAAAGAGAGCTGGTTTTGTGATCGAAATACGGTCGTTTGGCTCTGAATAATAAGATAGGATCTCTTACTTTTTGTGCAATGCTGGAGCTCTGTTATTTTTCTCTTTTTTTTATTTTTTATTTTTATTTTTTTTTCTTTGTTTCTTCTATTTGATAAATCTTATAAATTGAACAGATGTGGTTGCAACATAAAGGTTTATAGGGTTTTCCTTTTTTTTTTTTTTTCCCTTTCATTTTGGCAATACGATTTATATATAGATGGGGTCTCATTCACAATGCTCGGAGATGCAAGTTAAGAGTTTAGAAAAGACGGAAAAAAAAAAAAAAAAAACACTTTTTCATTAGTATTTTCTATAGAAATAAGATGAATATAGGTTAAGAGTGTAATTAAATTGAGTTAAATTGATATAATATAGAGTTCGAACTTGAGCTCGACTTAAAAACCTGAAGTCGATTAAGATTTAAATTTTAAACTCGAGTTTGATTTGAAAATATATATAATAAAGTTCGAATTTTTTATAAATATTTTTTAAATAATCTTATATTTACTTATATTTAAAAAATTAAAAATTATATAAAATTCAATTAAGCTCGATTAAACTTATAGGCTTGATGAACTTAATATTCTAAAGTTTGAACTTCACTTGATTTATTACTTGAATAGTTTGAGCTCGACTTAAATGATGTCAAATTGAATTCAAGTAAAACTCGAGTTAAACTTGAGTAGATTGTAAATTGGTTTATTTCACTTATACCTTTAATAGGGTAGGGAACAAACACAAAAAAAGACATGCTTTTCAATTTAGGATAGGTCTTTCCTCAAAGTTTGATGATTGCAAAATTTGAGGAATTTTCTTATGTAGAGCTGATGCTTAAGATCTTTATAGTTTAGGGATATCGATGTTGGTTTTTTAATGGAATAGATTAAGTTTAATTCTAATTTTATATAGTAATCATCGAAGTAAAAAGGACAAGAAAGATTAGAGCTAATTGTATTAAAAAGCATCATAGCATAGTTACATATCTCATAATTGAGTCTTCCCTCAATAAATCGTTCAAGTTTCATTAAGTAGAAATAAGCTTGAAAAGTTTTGATTGTAAAAGTAATCCGTTTACCTGAGTGAAATGGCTCGCTTGCTCTTTTTTCGTGTTAAAACTAAGAGCTTTTGAGTTCCTTGTGAACGAGGCACTAACATGAGCAAAATAATGACTGTTATATCTTCCTTCAATTATGAATGCCGGTAAATAACCTTTTCGTCACATTTTTGTTAACTTATTACAAACTCCCCCCGGGGGGTGGTGGGGGTGGGTTTGGAAATTGCAAAGGAAGAGTCTATATTTATGTAATATTAGGTCTTGATTTCTTGTTCATGCATTTAAAGGCATGTATTTATAAGTTATTATTATTTAAAGGCTTCCATCCATTTAATGTTAATGGGATTTGATATGACAGAACATAATTAAATAAAAAAATATTTCACTTATTAGCTTTGCATATTTTATTGAATTTATTTTATTCAATAAAATAAATATGTTATAACATTCATTTTATTAAAAAAAATATTTCTAGATTCTTTTTCTCCTTTTAGATAGCTATTTATCTATATCATTTTGGATGGAATAGTATAATATTCATAGATAAATATGGTAAGTAAATTAATTTTCAATAAAGACTCAATAATTAATATTAGAAAAATATAAGCATTACAATTTATTTAGACAATAATTGGATTAAAGAACATTTTAATTATGTGATTTGCAATTATTTGAAATTATCATTTGTTCGAATTTAATGTTGGTTTAAGAACGTACAGGAATGTGTTGACTAAAAAGATTTGGTTTATCTCTCCATACATGCCACCAATAAGTATAATTTATAAACACAAACACTTAAAAAAAAGGTAAAAAAAATCTCGACCCTTATTTTGTAAAAATCGCACGAATACAGGCTCTTCCTCTGCATTTTTTATTTCCAAATTTATAATTAAGTCAATGTAGGCTGTGCTAAAAATTGGTGGCAGATGATGAGTCGGTCTATTTTGTGGAGTTGACTTGTTCATGGTATATATTTCTAAGCAATAGAAAGGAAAAAATCGTTCTTATTCCGTTTATACGAAACAACAATCTTCATACTAATTGGGTTATAAGATCTTAGCACTTTCAATATTGCAAGTTTTACATTCTTCATTGCTGTTTTCTTTTTCTTTTTCTTTTTTTTTTTCGTAACAGTATCGTCTAATATCAATAATATAGAAAATATGGACTGTTGATATGTATGTTTCTTCTCCTCTTGTGAATGGAGGATATCTGGAATTAGGTTGACTATCCTTTTGGCACATGAATCACACAACAAAGTATTTCGTGTAATTTGTCATGTTAATTTATAGGCCATGATGTTTATTTCTAATTATTTTCATCAGTCATAGATATAATTTATACTTTTACTTAACCTTAAAATCAATGATGGTGGTTTCTTTGCAATATTCAAGTACTGAGAGAAGGGAAAACGGTTTAAAACTTAAAAGGGCTCCATCATCATGTAATTATAGAATCAATAGACACAGATCACAGGAGGTACTTTTGCTGATTCCAGATGCCAAATAGTTTTAATTTATAAAGAACTCCAAAAGCACCATAAAACATCAGCAAGCAAAAGCACATGAAACATTATTATTCAATCATACAAACAAAAGAAAATGCCATTCTCCTAATGATTGTTTAGCTCAACTAGCTGAGCTCTTCTCTCTGCAGCTTTCTTCCTTATAAATATTCCCCACCTAAGAGCTGCCTTTAGCTTAAGCCATCCCACAACAGCTTTCCCTGAACTCCTACCGTGCTCCTGCGGGTTCACATGGTAAGCCCTCTGGGCTTCGTAAGGGATGCCATAAGAAAAAGAATCCCCATCCGTGTAGTGAGCACTTGTCCCCTTCCCAACGCCAACTCCCGTGGAAAATGTTGTTAGCAGTCTCTGAATATCCTCGCTTTGCAGCATTTCTGTGCTCCTTAACCCTACTTCCTCGGCAAATAGATCCTCCATTGCCTCCTTATTTCTCATTTGAGTCCAATCTCCTGGAGTATAGCAGGGTGAAAGTCCTGGA
The DNA here is from genome assembly GCA_024138005.1 of Lumnitzera racemosa. Taxonomy (NCBI): domain Eukaryota; kingdom Viridiplantae; phylum Streptophyta; class Magnoliopsida; order Myrtales; family Combretaceae; genus Lumnitzera; species Lumnitzera racemosa. The sequence continues at coordinate 67,417,043 of JAMXBC010000007.1, read as the reverse complement.
GTTCCAATGGACCAGTGATTGGTTGTGCTGCCAGGAAATGCTGCCAATGAGTTATTTAGTGACTGACCAGTAGATTGATCAGACCTTCCCAGTGGAAATTCAATCAGATTTGGAACTGATGAGCGGTTGCTTTCGGGTTGGCAATGCAGGTTTTGCTCTTGTGAGATGTACAACTGCCTGTCTTGTGCAGTTCGATTAGATAGGTCTGCTGTGCAGTTATTCTGCAGCATTGGTAGAGTCAATGGTTTAATGCCCTTCTTGACACTGGACAAAGAGTTAAGAACTTTTCCATCGTATTCTACCACTCGATTCCAACGCTCATATGCACTCTTCACTAGAGAATCCACCAAAATCTATAAACCAGAAAAAAAAAAAAAATTTAACATCAGAAATTAACCTGAATAATAATTACATTGCTATATTCGTGAGAACTGTACATGCTATCGATAGATAGAATCATACCTTTTGGTTGTGGTTTAGTGACTCGAGAGAAATGAATTGTCCATCAGCAAGAAGGCCTCGAAGCTCATAGATATGGTTGAAAACTACACCAGTTTCGTGTGATTCATCAGCGTAGTAAATATAAAGCTTTCCACCCAATACACATGTCTTTGCATGCTCAACTGTATTCTCCCACATTCTGTTTGACATTCCACTTCCCAGTATCTAGATTATGAATACAAATGTTAGATAAAAACATCCTTCTTTTAGGTATAATTCAAAGTACTATTTTTCTCATGTTCATTATATAGTTAGTCCATTTTCAAAAGCTTCTTTATAGAAAAGAATTGAGAGGTAGACACACTTGCATTTCTCACAGGCACACATGCAAGAAGAACAGAAGTACCAGCAATGGGTTGATTGCTACAGAAATTCAAGGAAAACTAAGCAAAGTTCTTAATCGCAATGACCATATGACATAGAAGTTCTTAGTTCTAATAATCATGTAAACGAGAAATGAAAATGCCTAAAGTTAAGAGAGGAAATCTTTACAATGGATTGATTACAAATTAACTTGAGCATGTTGGAAGTCTCACATATTCTCACTTGTATTAATCAAACGATGGCAGAGAAAAGAATCTAGGAAACAGTCTGATGGATAAAGAACACATGAAAATGCAAAAGCACAAGTTTATTATGGAGAGAGTAAAATATTTCACGAGTGTAAGGGAAATGTAGAGCAGAAGAAATCAAGTTATAGCTTTTAATTTGATAGCCATGCAGAAACAGGATTTATTTACGAAAGGTTCAGTCTACTTGTATAGCGACCAGTATCGTGGGGGAGCAATCCTCAAGCCCGAATACGTCATTCAGAATCGGAACAATTTCGAGCAGAGCAACGAAGGACGAGTACTCACACTTCTGAGTTTCTGGGGTTCCCTGACAAGAAGTCTGAGGAAATCTTCTACTGTTACTATGCCTGCCTCTACCATTTTCTTGTGTAGAGCTCCATCTTTTGCTATTCTGTCCAATCTCCAGACTTCATCATGCAGAGCAGGTGGATAATGTTTCTTGTATACTGAAAATGGTAGCCATAGTTTAAGTTAACTAAACTCTGTAAAACTTCACTAAAAGCAATTCCAGCAATTATTTCTTTTCTCCTTCCTCATTGGTTGCTATAGGCCATGCTTGGTGTAATATTTCCTAGTTCTCCTTCATGAGACCTTGAACTTTCTTAGATGAATGCAGATTACGATAAGAGGGATTGTTATTAGATAATTGTAGATACCAAAAGTAGTTTGCTATGTATTCCATGATGAACTATGGCAATAGGATACAAGGGAAGACACCCTCCAGTATCTTTTGCTAATTTCATTTCATGAAACTTGCCCCGCTTTGGTGGCCAAGCTAGAGGATCAATGTTGCCAATTTAAGATATTCAATAGAGAGCCTACAAACTTAGCCTCTAGGCTCCAACCTAATAACAACATCCTAATGTAGAATTAACATGTCGAACTGCTTAGTCTATATATTAAAAACTTATGCTGGTACATGAGCGGGAGCTTTGAAAAACTTACATTCCCCTCTGTGATCTTTCACAACAAAAGCCTCTGTTTTAGCCTCACGAACTCGAGTCCCTTCACAAAATCTGGGGGCAATCTTCACACCAAGCCTGAACTTTCTGCTCCTGATCCAGCTAGAATTGTCGTTGAAAGTAAGCTCTCCAAGAGTTCCTACACCTTCTTTGAGGGTGACCTGGAGATCCCCAGTAAGAATCGGTCTTTTCCCTTCACGTTCTTTTACTTCATGACTTTCAAAATGCTCTTTTGTCCAATCTTCATCAGCTTCCTCATTGAAATCCCCCTCCAGAACCACAACATTGAGTTTGGCTGCAGATTCTGGACCAGTTTGTACCACATGACCTGTGTTTGCATCTATCAAGACAGCATGAATGGCTGTACCTTGCTCACCTTCGACTTTTCCACCTGTGAAGAGATGAGGTGGCATTCTAGTTCTGAAGTGAAGTTGCAGATTTTTCCCTTCGGAGCATTGTATTCTAGGTGGCGTGGACCTGTTCACGATATTTATTGGTCAAAAATTTTCAGATGAACCTCATATTTCACAAGTTCTTATAACCTTACGTTGTGAAGCATGAACACTGATTAAACCTGCAAAAGTAAATTTCAGCCTCTGTACAAAGGCATGTATTTCTTGATCTTTCACTCCTTTTGATATCAATCAACAGAATTGTGCATCTTTGCACCATTAGGAAAGCCAATAGAATTCTATATGGAAATTAGGGAAGCACACCTTCCACTCAGTTTAGCTTGAGTGAACTTCGTCAATGCCCGTTCGACTTCTTCACTAACCTGTAATACAACATAATTTTTATCAGAATATAACTGGAAGGAAAACATAATAAGGTATTACCTTCTTATTCGTGGGATCTAGCTTCAGATAAATTCGTTCAACAAGCAGATACCATCTCGCTGATATATGAGCATTCGATAGAGGAATTCATAAACATTCTTTAGTCTCAAGGAGAAGAGCAAGGATCGAATCCGGAGACTATGAATGGTGTGCTATTTGCTTTGCTATTTTTTCATGCTTAAAGAATGAGATATAACAAAATACTTTCTTGTTCATGGTGTATGTCAGGAGTTCTCTATCTGAGCAATAATTTTCCCCAAGGAAATGGATAAAGTACATCATCAGTGAAGAAACCGCCGAGTTCAGATAAAACCTTTTCCCAACCTTATTTCCTATGCATTGTAGCCTTGTCTAGTGTACTGTTTTTTGTATACTGTTAATTAGGCACATTCTTCACTTGGACAAGTCGCTAAGCTCTGCAACGTTTATCAATTTTACTCATTCTCCAACAAAAGAGAATAACTGATAAGATTGCTATTTGCAATTCCAATCATCATCATGCATGAATTGGTACACAAACATCCTTAAAAGAGGCAGGGAATAACTCACAATTCGCCGAAAAAGAGGCTCCAAGGATGAGCAGAGCTTCTGCAAACTATCTACCTTCAAAGCTTCCACGACCACACTGCAAGGATAAGCAGAACTTGTTACATATTCAAGCCCTAAACACTTGTTTATAAGAGCATAATAACTAACTCCAAAGCACTAAGAATAAATGACCACATAAAATCTAATCTGAATGCACCATTAACAAAGAAGAGACCATGTTGGCAAGTCTTTTGCAAACCGAACCTTGCAAGAGCAGGCAATTTTGGCTTTTTCGATTCGGGTACAGGAACTGGTGGATCCTCTGCATGCTCATAGGCAGAGTTGCACTCATAATCATACCCTCTCTTCTTGTTCCCGGAACTTTCCATATTAAGAACTAGTACCCTCCAATGCACTTTTTTTTTATTAAAAAATTTCGCAGAAAAGTTTCATATAAAACTACAGGAAGCTTCAAGGAAGCAATATCAAATGACTAGAGTCTAGAACAATTAACATTTGATCTGAAACAGTCCAATCTTGAAGAAGAGAAGACTTCTTTTTTATTATTATTATTATTTTTTTCTCCTTTTAACACGTTGGCAAGATGAAAAATAGAATTAATTAAAGGAATATCTGACATGACGCTGGATTGGATTAGATCTACATTTAATTTTATTCAGTTGTTTAATGTTGTTTGTCGTAATATTTTAGGCATATAATGCAAAGTCACAGCTGTTGTGAGTGTAGAGGTATCAAAGTGCATGAATGTTGAAAGCTGATACCGCGTTTTAAGAGCATCATCATTTAAATCTGATACCTTTGACTGCTTACATAATAAAATAGGGAAAAAAAAAGAAGTCAAAAGACATCTCAAGCCCCATCTTACACGACATATTTCGCTTTTTTCCGCTTCTTCATTAATTACTTTGGCGCCTTGTCGCTGTCGCTGGCGCTGGCACGAGTTCTTTTCTGCGTACGAATTCTCCACCCCCCAACCACCCCCACCCCTTCTCCAACCCCTGTGTTAAACTTATATTCCTGTACTACAGCTCATTTTTATTCTCTTGTCTCATCTTCCATAAATCTGCAACACTTGTATCCTTTCGTTAAAAACTATAGAATCAAGATTCAAGTAAGGCTATTTCGTTTCTTTTCAATTACTAGGATATTTTTTATGGTATCAAAGCAATGTTTTTTATCCTGTTGATTTCTTATTTCTGTTATGAATACTTTCTAAATCATAATATGGCAATTGATCCACTTCATAGTGATCCATTGTATTTGTCACTTGTGGACAATCCTGGTACTTTAATTACCAGTATATTGTTTGATGGTTCGAATTTTCTGCCTTGGAGTTGATCAATAAAATTAGCCTTAGAAGCAAAAGTTAAGCTAAGGTTTATCGACGAAAATGTGGTAAAACCAGAACTTGATGAAAATAGAATTCAGTAGTGGTTATGATGTGATTTCATGATCTGTTGTTGGCTATTGAACTCAATGACAAAAAAATTGATAGAAACATTCATGTGGGCAAAGTCATTAAAAGAATTATGGGATGATATATGTCATAGATTTGCGATGACTAATGCTCCACTGATTTATCAGCTTCAATATGAATTGTCAATTTTAAAGCAAGGTAACTTACTGGTGAGAGGATACTATAACAAACTAAAGAAGATTTGGGATGAAATGAATACAATTTGTGAATATCATGAATGTGAATGTGGTGCTATTGCGCAGTGTAGATGTGATCTAAATGGAAAATTTCAAGAAATTGATAATAGAAATAAACTCATGCAATTCTTAATGGGTCTTAATGATGTTTATGAAGGAGTTAGAAATCATGTGTTGTCGATGAATCCATTGCCTACAGTTAGAAAAGTTTTTATCTCATTTGCCAAGTTGAAAAAAAAAAAAAAATGAGTGATTTGATGGGAAACAAAGAAGAGTTATTTGCTGATTACACTATCAAGAGTAATAGAGGACATACTTTGTTTAACAAAAGAAATATAAATATTGTGAATCAAGTTCACAAGCATTGTAAGAAGCCAGGACATTCTATTGAAAATTGTTTTGAACTTGTTGGCTTTCCTGAATGGTATAAAGGTTTGAAGGAGAAGAGAAGTATCAAAATGGCTTCGAAAGTACAAACAAGTGGAAATGAGTTAGATGATCCACTCAGTAATTTCAAAAATGTTGTTAATCATGGTGATAATGATTTTGATTTAGTGTCCAAGGTCTATCAAGAAGTATTGTGAGCACTAAAAGGAAAGCAAGAAGAACATGTGGTGAATTTTGCAGGTACATATTCTCAACTTTTCACTTCTAAGTTGAATGATTCTTGTACTTAGATAGTAGATACATACAGGCACTTTTCATCATATATCTCTATTTATGCATATTTTTCAAAATACCAGAACCTTAAATAAACCAGTTACTATCAAATTTCCTAATGGATGAACCACTTTAGTACATGTTGTTGGCGATATAATCTTAAATAACAGATTAGTCCTAAATAATGTACTGTTTGTTCCATCTTTCTCTTTTAACTTGTTGTCAATACGCAAACTAATTGCACAACACCATATGACTATTACTTTTAATCTCATACATTGCTTATTTCAAGACCTTCATTCTAAAGATACTATTGCTCAAGCTAATGCTCTATCTATACATTTTGAAGTCACATTATCACCTAGCAAGTTGTCATTAAACTTCTGATGTTTCTTATCGTTCCAATAGAATAGAGAATGTAAATTCTTGTAGCCAAGACATGATTGATAATAATAACATGTTTTTAGATTTGTTTCATAGTAGACTTAGTCATATATCCATTTCAAAAGTCAAACACTTAGTTAAGAATAATCAGTATATTGACTCAAAATTTGTTTGTAATGCTTTTATGCTCTCTAAATGTCATCGATTGCCATTTTCTGTTAGTCATTCACATTCATCATATCCATTTGATTTGTTACACATGGATGTATGAGGGCCATATAACACATCATCTATTTCTAGAGAAAAATTTTTCCTTGTTATTGTAGATGATAACACTAGATATACCTGGATATTTCTCTTAAAACACAAATCACAAGTCCCTCCTATAGTATCTAGGTTTTTTGCCTATATCAATAATAACTTCAAATCTGCACCAAAATTTGTTCGTTCAGATAATAGTACTGATTTCCTAGGTAATGAATGCCAAGAATTGTTTAGCAAACTTGGTATAGTTCATGAAAAGAGTATCATTTACACTCCTTAACAAAATGAGACAGTAGATCGAAAACATAGACACTTGTTAGAAATGGTAAGAGCTATTCGAGCTCATGTTAATCTTCTAAAATATTTTTGGGGAGTGTGTATTTTGAGTGCCACTTATCTCATAAATCTAGTGCAAACCTAAATATACAATTAGAAGAGTCCTCATGAAGTTCTATTCAAAATACTACCCAATTATAATCATCTTCATGTTATAGGATGTCTCTATTATGCTTCGACAATTCCTTATTTTAGGGGCAAATTTGATTCTAGAAGTTGATGATGCATATTCTTAAGATATCCATGTAGACAAAAATCATATAAGCTTTATGACTTAAACACACATCAAATTTTCATAAGTCAAGATGTTTATTTTTATGAAGATAATTTTCCTTTTAGAAATGGCACTTAGAAACCACTTACTTCCCTTGAACTAATTTTTTTTTCCACCAATTGAACCTTCATTAATAGATTGTCAATCTCAGTTTCAACCCACAACTATTGTACAATTAGACTGTCTTCCTTCTCAACATATTATTCCTCCTACATAAGACTTAGAAAGAGTTAGGAGACCGCATGCTTGGTTGAAAAACTTCATTTGTCATGCTCAAGCAGATGCATTAATGGCTGCAACATCCTTTCACTCCTCCATCTCTTCTTTATATCATATTTTTTATGTACATTCTTTAGCCCATTATCCTAAAGATTACATTGTGTCATTAGCTAATGTTCTTACTATCCAAGAGCCAAGAAATTATGATGAAGATAACCATGATCCTAAATGGATAGAGGCAATGAATAAGGAGCTTTTTGCCTTAGAATCCAATAATACTTAGGTTGTAACAAATTTGCCACCAAGAAAAGAGACAAGGCATGATTGGTAGATAAAGGTTACAATCAACACAAAGGCATAGACTATACCCATACCTTTTCTCTTGTAGAGAAACTTGCTACTATTTGTTTATTATTGGCTATAGCTGTTATACGCAAATGGTATATACACCAATTAGATGTGAATAATGCATTCTTATATGGATATATTAAGGAAGAAATTTATATGCAAGTTCGTACAAGTTACACTTTAGCAGCTCCTAATCAAGTATATAAACTTATTAGATCATTATATGGTCTAAAATAAGTTTTACGACAATAGAATAAGGAATTCACAAAGTTTTTGACTTCCTTAAGTTTTTTACAATCGAAAAATGACTATAACTTGTTTACAAGATAAGATTCCAAAGGTTTCTTGACTGTTCTGATTTATGTCAATGATGTGTTAATCACTAATGATAATATTTCTGCTATTTCTAAGGTAAAACATCAACTTGACAATGCTTTTACTATAAAGGATATGGGTGAAGTATGGTTTTTCTTAGGGATCGAGATTTGTTTAAATCAAAGAAAATTCTCTTTAGATATCCTCAATAATGTAGGGTTTACTGTTGTAAACTAGCTGCTACACCTTTTCCTTCTTGAGTTTACATGGACAATGAATTTGGGCACCAACTAGAAGACTTATCCGCTTATAAAAGATTAGTAGGTCATTTGTTGTACCTAACCATCACAAGACCTAATCTTTCTTTTGTACTGCAGTAGTTAAGTCAATTTGTCTCTAATCCAAGAACCATACATCTAGTAGCAGCCAAACATGTTTTGTGCTATCTCTAGGGTTCTGTTAATTAAGGTTTATTTTTTTCATTTAATAGTTCTTTATCCTTAGTTGCTTACTTAGATGTTGATTGGGGAGTATGTAAAATAGATTAAAAATTCTTATCAAGGTTCTATATTTTGCTTAATACTTCTTTAATAGCATGAAAGATACATAAGCAAGTTATTGTATTAACTTCATCTACTAAAGCTAAGCATAGAAGTATCACTACATCTACTAAAGAACTCTTATGGACTTCATTCATTCTCAGGGATTTGTACATTTCTATTCAGTTGCCCATTCCTCTATTCACAAATAGTTGTTCAGCAAAGATGTTCATTGAAAATCCATGCTTTCATGGATATGTAAAACACATTGAGATAGATGTTCATTTCACATGAGATCATATTGAATTTGGTTTCATTCAACTTACATATGTTCCCTCTTCATTCCAAATAGCTGACTTCATGACAAAATCAGTGAATGAGAAACAATTAGGTTTCTTTTCTTTTCTTTTCTTTTTTTTTTTGTTCCATGTTAGGACTTTTACCAAGTTTAACTTAAGGAGGGGATGTTAAACTTATACTCCTATACAACATAATTAGTTTACAAACGTGGCTTACTATTTTACACGTATCTCTTACTGTATAAATAGTTAATGTAGTGGTTTGTAACAAACTTAACTAACAATGAAAACAATATAACTCATTTTTACTCTCTTGTCTCATCTTCCATACATTTGCAACACTTGTATCCTTTGGTAAAAGACTGTAGAATCAAGATTCAAGTAAGGCTATTTCATTTCTTTTCAATTATTAGGATTTTTTTCACTCTTTCTATATAGGGATAATGTCATGGTTTACATCCAATTTTATTACTTTTTGCAATTATATACTCGAAATTTCAACTTATCTAATTATATACCAATTGAAGATTTAGTTATCATTATTTATACCTTAGTTAACTTCAATTTACACCATTAGTCTATTTGGCACGATCAATCAATGAGATAGCCACCTATAGCCTTAGAGGTCGAGTAATCCTCTAGAGTAGTAGACAACCGCCTACAACCTCTAATAGGTCTCACAATCTACGTTTTTTAAGTATGCCGTGACCATTGTTTTGAAAGTGGTGAATGTTGGCTACCTATCGAGGGTGAGTGACCTTTCTAAGGCTATAAGCAACCAACCCATTGACTAATTGTGTTGACTAGACTAACGATGTAAATTAAAGCTAATTGAAGTATATATAATGACAATTAAATCTTCAATTAAGTATATAATTAGACATATCAAAATTTCATGTATATAATAGCAAAAATGACAAAGTTGAGGTGCAAATTGTGATATTAAACTTAAATATAATATAATATCATATGCTATGATATAATTTAATATAATACATAGTGGAAGTATTTGTGTAGGTGATGTCAACATCTAAAATAAAGAAAATGAAACTATTTGAAATGAATGGGGATGCTACCAAGCAGGTTGAGAGATAGGTTGTTATAGGGTACCTAATTTGCTTAACCTGACAATTACGTTATAGGGTTTTGAGATGGATTTTAGGCTTTATTTCAAAACTCTATAGGGTTTTAATTTGGGTTTTGGAAATTAAATAAAATCTAAAGGGAAATCTAAACCCAACAGAAAAACACATAACAAATGGCTAGTTGTTACTATATGCATATGACAAATAAAAAATGATAAGATAATAATTTTTAAACAACCATAAACTTTCACCCAGTCTCTATCTCTGGTCTCTTTTGTCTCTCACACTCACTAGTCACTTACCTTGCACCTTATTATCTTTACATGCTATCTCTTGTCTCGTCTTAAGTAACTCTTATCTCAATTTTCATAGTCATAATCATCTACCTTCATCCTTTGACCTTCACAATCTCATCATCATCCATAATTCATCACAAGCATGTCTAATAATAAAAGAAAAAAAAAAAGGATTTTGTTTTCATTTTGAATGACTTTGCTTCATTAAATATTTATAAGCTTCATGTACTAAACTAAATCTAAGTTATTGCAAAAGCTCAAATAATTATTGTAAAACTATACAGTCATGAATTTAGAAAAAAGAAAGAAAGAAAGAAAAAACAACTCTAAGATTTTAGGATAGGTTTTGGAAAGTCTACAAAATATTAGTTTAGGCTTAGGTTTTATGAAACCTGTTCTGAACTTGATGTAGTGGCGTCCTTAGATATGAAATGGTTATATAATATAATTACTCATTGAATGAATATAATGAATAAAAAAATATTAGTTTGTTCCATGGTAAAGATTCTATTTAGTAGATTCTACTTAAGTCATTAACTTTTTTTTTCTTCTTTATTTAAGCTTTAAATGTTTGCAAACTTTTTTAGAATTGGACTTTTGTTAACTTAACTAAATTTCTCTTCCACCTTTTACATGCGTCAACTTCCTAGTCTACAAATTGATTTAATAAAACACTATTACATACATATTCATTGAGTACTATGTTAGAGAATAAACAAAAATACAAAAAGATAAAGATGGAAAATCGGATGTAATGATCTTCAAACCCATTAAGTTGAGAACCTAGGTGGTGGTTAATCAATCTAGACATTGGCATAACTAGCCAAGTGCCATTATGTACCTATTAGAAGTTGGCATGTATTAATGATGGACAAAAAGGCTAATGGAGCTAATAAAATTCCATTTTTTGTAAAAGTTTGAAAATGTTGACAATTTAAATAAAAAAAAGTATAATCTTACAATTCAAATAGAAAAGATAAGTAAATGTCAAAGGCTAAATGTGTATTTTTTTTGCTTTTTCAAAAACTTTATATTTTAAAACATGGAAACAAAATAGAACTTTTGTCATAATAAATTTTTAGAAAGGAAATTTTCAAGGCAATTTGTATCTAAAATTTCTTAACAAGTTTAATAAACCACAACGAACCAAAACTACTAGGCTAGTGTAGATTTTTAATTGGTTATGAATCTTTGATATTTTCTTCGTTCTTTATTTTTAATTGTTTATATTACATTCTTTGATAATTTGAAAAATATGGACATTGAACACAATTAGATCCTACATATGTATTGAAAACCCTATAAAAATGCTTATAATTAATAAATTATAACTTTTGTTCCATATATAGGCACTCAATCATAATTGTAGTATAGTATGGGTGAGTTAAGGTTGTAACTACAAAGAAGGAAGTTAGTTAAGTACTAGATTCAAAACTTTCTATCTTAAGCTAGGTTGATTGAATTCATGTTTGATATGATGAGAACATATTGATAAGGAGCTCTAAATAACTAAAGAAATCAACAATCATAAAAGTCGTTCATTTGTGATGACTTATTATTTAGACTAGTAGCATACAATTGTCAATATGAGTATATTACACAATCTATAGAAGATGATTAATGGAATTCATTTGAACCCATCTCCTTAGTTGGGTAAACAAAATTCACTATATGGCAAGAACCCTCGCTACAGCACATTCTCTTACATGACTAGTTAGAATAACTTTTGTTACTAACTAAAGATCCTAGTTATGAATATGAGTCAATTGCTTGGTCAACTTCATATCCCATGCTTGGAACCATATAAAACAAAAGAATTTAAGTGATTTTGACTAAATTCTTAGCCATAAATTTAGGTAAAAACACCCAATATATTCTTTAATAGAGTTTCAAATCTTAGGTTGGGCATTCATAAAAGCTATTTCTACTAAACCCCTTGCTTAAGTAATTTAGTAAACCTTTAACAGTATTACACTATTTGTTCAACAAAACATCAATACATATACTCAAATAACAATACATTAGACCATTAATCTAGTAAAACATCACAAAACCTACTCATAAATAACTAAGCACTCATGGAAATTGCAAAAACAAGTAATAAACAACAATGAAATAACATTAGCATCATCAATATCAACTAGATAAATGGTTTAGAAATCACCCAACAAGTTGAACCTTAAGAACTTAAAAAACCCAAATCTTCAATGTTAAAATCTCCACAAATACAAGGTGAAAACATGTTCAAAATGCTTTACTATACTCAAAAATATTAAAATCTATGTAAAATATGCTAAAATGACCCTAAATCTACTTTAAAAAGTAGTCCTTATGAGAGAAAATGAGTTTGAACCCTAAAAATGCCTCCTCCCTCTTATTTGTTGCAGCATTCTACAACTTTTTTATATTTTGTAACTGACATCTGGATGCTAGACACATGATAGCTCTAGTGTGCTTAAGACGTTTAGTAATCACTATGGCTTACCAAGTACTTTAGTAGGTCCTTCTTGTAGAGAAGAAAGTAAGAATGGAAGTAAGCAAACTCGAGAGCCGAACCATGGATGTTACTCACCATATCTTTTATTAAGTGAGGTTTGATGGAATGAAACTCGGATATAGAAAGTGTCCAATGCTTATTAGGAGATCCAGGGAGGAAATAACTTATAAGATAGATAGATCTTAGTCCACCCTTAGGACAGGGAAGAGGTACTTCTTTGACTCCTAGTACCAGCGCGAAGTCTAATCAGTACAGTAGGAAGCCGCTTTCAAGCAAAGAACCGAATTCCATGTCTTAAGATAGACTAGAAGAACAATTTCTTGAAACATTCTACTTATATAAACTTTTTGTTTTTGGCTTGTTAGGACTAGGACTGGCAGTTCGGGTCGGATGGTTGTCCCTTCTTCTCAACAGAATCCGATAGACAAGAAAGAATCGAAAGCAGTCCTTAGCGCATTGTCTTATTAATTGCATTGGATGCCTTTCTCCCCTACCTCAATCCCTAGCTAGTTGTAATCCAAACCTCACTTATCCCATGATGGAAATTATTCAAAAAGTTGGTAAGGGGTCCTTCGCCCTTAAGACATAAAGAGAAAGGCTTACTTATGAAATTTTATTAAACAATTGCTATGGGCCACTATTGAAGTGAAGAACCCATGGTGTAATGTAAACAAATAAATGTCAATGGTGATGTGCATTTTCTTCACCATTAAATGATCTAGAGTACCAATTAAGTTTCAAATTCCTAGGGCTTGAATAAAAACCAATTTGGTCAATACCCTTCCTTTCCTACTATAATTAAAAAAGTTCCTTAGTTGTGAATAGAGCAATTTGGAGAAGAAAGATAAACTAACTAATAGCCTCATAGCAACCCTAAGGATTTTAGGCTAGCTATCATTTCAATAAGCATTAGGAAAGTAGGTATCTTAGGAGAGTTAGACTTATATGCAATTCCACACACTCCTTTTGTCTGTAAACCTATCGAAGTTGTATCCCTTCCCCTTTCATTCTTTTTTGCTAAGACCATTTCCACAATTGTCGAACTCAAAATATCATAAGAGAAATCAAACAATATAGCTTCCATTTCTTATAAAGTATACCTTAAGTAGGAAACTATTAAATCAAGCATATCGCCTAATAAAATAACCTTAGAGAATGATTGCAATTATTGGTAGCTATAGATACCAAATTAACTAGTCAAGGAAAATAGGAAAGAGGTAGATTAGGAATCCTATGGTAGTAGCATTGGTGAAATTCGAAAAGAGATTAGCTTGAAAGGCTTTCCAACTAACCGTTGTACTTACGACAGTTGTCCTTCTTATTCTTTTGGAGTGAATCCTGAATCACTTGTAATCATAGCAATATTGCTAGTTTGGTTCTTTTTACCATGTTTTTTTTTTTGTTTTTTTGTTTTTTCAATTATAAAGTTGAGAGCGTATGAAGTTCCTCTCAACTACATATAGTCATTCTAGTAGGGATAAAACCATGGGAAGGGTAGATAAGAGGAAAACCCTTAACTTAATGAAACCAACTAAAGCTAAATCAAGTGCTTCATTTTTTAATGAGATCAGGTTCACTATAACCATTCCAACCAAGAAAATGTATGTGCTAAGGCCTTAGGCTATCATGCTAGCCATTGCTTGTCAGTTTTCTATTAATGCTTTGCTTTTGTAAGCTTTTGGTTCAAGACTATTCTAACTCCCCCCCTAAAATCTACTAGTGATTCCACTATGAATGGCACCTACTTTATGCTAGCTGAACAATATTAAAAGTACCTTGAAGATACTAGCTTTTTTTACTTTCTCATGCCCCTATGTTGTAATGATTTTGAGAATGTCACTCCAATATTTTGTATCAGTTTGCAACCAGACTCACTTTATCCACTCAAAATGACTCGTGAATAGAGGAAATGAAGGCATCCACCGCTAATTTTTTTCTAAAGAGAATTAGATAAGAATAAAAGAGGAATATTAGAAGCACATAAGCTTATGAAAGGGAGTCTAGTTATGACTAATGTAAGAGATATATGTGCATTGTACATTTTTACAATCCCTTATATAATTGCTAATTAAGGAAACATTCTAGAAAGGGAAAAGGCTAAAAGAGTATGATCAAAAGTAGGAAATACATGTACAAAATGTAAGATATAAAAGGAATAACAAGGAAAGGATCTCATTGGAGGACACCTATTACATTGGATCAAAACATATATCCTTTAAATGTTGACTGGATACTGAATAGAAACAAATAAAGAAATATGGATGCTATGGCTACTGCATCCTAAGGTGGCTTAAGGTGCTCATAAGAGATAGGTTAGCAATTGGTTAGCATAGCTTGGAGTCAGGGGAAGTAAGTAGAAGATCAGATTATTCAAGTTGTATTGGTCTAAGTTTGAGCTTAGGCAAGGCTTGACAACATAAATAACTAAGGAATAGCTTAACTAGTGGTGAAAGGGGAGGACTTAAGCATAGCTTAGCTAATCCTTAGTCATTTATTCACTAAGTACTCGAGTGGATAGGCTATGGAGTCCCTATAGTCAACCTTTGATCAACCCTAAGCTTGGCATATTCTACTTGGAGATCGGTTTGGACATCATAGAGGTCAATTAGGTTGATGTTGAGTTCAGCAATGATTAAGAGTAGGTTGCGTTGATAGTGGGGAAGGTTATATTCCCATTAGCTCCTATGGGCTATTGAACTCAATTGGATTCAACTTCATTCGAGACGTAGAGGGTCAAGTCAAACACATTAAATGTAGGGGATATACTATATTGTTGTAGCAAATATAACTTATTGCCATTATCATTTATCTTTTATTTAATCTTAAAGGATCTATCAACATGAAGTGACAACTTATTGTTCGTACGGCCAGGAAACCGATCCTTACTGAGGTGTACCCACACTAAGTCTTTAGATAGGAAGTTTATGACCTTCCATCCTTTATTTTTTATCTCCTTTTGTTTAGCCATTGTTTAAGCGAATTGCTTAATCACCTTCCAATGAAGTCTCTTAAAGTCTTTGGCTTGTTATCCTCCTTTAAGGTTCTTTTCCTTAGTAGTTGTCCCACTATCATCCCTATGGGTAAGGTCAGGATGATGGCCCTAAACGACCTTAATGTAAATAGGTGGTAGAACTATAAGACCTATTATGGGTGAACTCTACAAAAGGAAGTCATAATTTTCAATTGTGTAAATTGTTTCCCATAATAGCTTGTAGCAAGGTCCAAACAGTCTTGTTCACCATTTTGGTTTGTTCATCTGTATGGTTGTGATAAGAGGTGTTAAACATTAGTTTTGTCCCAAGTCTTTGCCATAGTATCTTCTAAAAGAATCTTGTGAACCCTAGGTCTCGATTTAAGACTATGTTATGGGAAACTCTATGAAGCCGTATGATCTCCAATAAGAAAAGGTTAAAAACATGTGAAGCATCATAAGTCTTCTAATATGGGATGAAATGGGCCATCTTACTGAACTATTCTACTAAACTATTATAGAGTTATGTTGTCGGATAGTCCATGGTAGCCTAAGAGCAAAATCCATGTTTAGATTGGTCTACAGTTGGCTACGTATTGGTAGAAGTGTATACCCCAATGGGTTTGGGTTCCTTTTCCCATTAGCCTTCTTCCATAACAAACCTCTCCACTACATGATTAACATCCTTCGTTATCCTTGCCAAAATGGTGGCAATATTCTTGGTGGACATTGTAGCTAAGTTGTATGGAATACCCAAGTCTATTATTTATGATAAGGATAAGGTGTTTGTGAGTTACTTTTGGTAGGAGCTCTTTAAATTGAGTGGTACATTCCTTCGAATGAGCTCTACCTATCATCCAAAAAAGGATGGTCAAATTGAAGTTATGAACAAATGCATTGAACATTATTTGAGATCATTTGTGATAGATAGACCTACGGAATGGCTAAAATATTTAGCCTGAGCTGAATTTTGTTTCAACATAAGTTATCATAGAAATAATAACATGACATTGTTTCTAGCATTGTATGGAAGAGAACTAGAAAAAGTGCTAAACTATATATACAACAATAGTTTGGTAAAGGTAGTAGATCAAGAGTTGCTTGATCTAGATGAGATTGTAAAGCTATTGAAAAAAACTTGTAGAAATTCCAACAAAGAATGAAGACAATTGCAAATCAAAAAAGATCAAACAAAGAGTTTTAGGTAGGGGACTTTGTCCACGTTAAATTGCACCCATATAGATAGTTAACAGTGGCTAATTGAATGTCTTATAAGTTGTCTAGGAAAATTATGGTCCTCTTTTGATATTAGAAAGGATATGACCAATAGCTTATAAGTTCGCTTTACTAGAAGGATCTTGAATACATCCAATATTCCATATTTTATTGCCAAAAAAAGCTAAGGGTAATATGGATGTACTAAGATCACTACCAGTAGTGACTTTCACTAACTATATTATAGTGAAGCCTCTTACTATTCTGCATGTAAGGGATCTACATCGACAATGACAAATAGTGAAATAGGTGTTGGTGCAGTAGGAGTTGCTTGATTTAGAAAACTCTACATTAATATATCTTTCAAATTTTCTACACGATTACCCGAATTTTCACCTTGGGGACAAGGTCAATTTTCAAATGAAAGGGGAAAATGATATGCATCAATAGAAAGAGTTACAAATGAATAAAAGATAATTAAAGAGAAACAATAGAAGACTTCAATATTTGAGGGATTAAGTTTGAAGGAGTTGCATAATAATGTTCCCCAATAATTAGTTGATTGTTATAGAGTAGTTAGCATGTATAACAAAATACTAACAACTACAAATAAAATATAAAAGGGTAACATACAGATCTTAGGGGCATGATCCCTTTACGTAAGCAATTCGTTTTGGAGTTGCTTTGAGACTCAAACTTTAGAAGCCTCCCTCTTCCTATCCATCTTTTACAATACCTTGTAAAGAAACATTAAAACATTGTATTAGTAAACTTAATCAAGCGAGCTTTATTAGTAGATTCATCATTGAACAAAGTTTGCATTTTGATAAAGACAAGTTAAGAAAATTAAAAACCTAGATAAAGAGATAGTTGGATGAATAAAGAGAGAAGAGGCATAAGTTTGTTTCTTGGGTGTATCAAGAATTGTATTATGGTTTGAATATTAATCTTTTATTTATTTATTTATTTATTTATTTTTTGTGTTATGAGTGGGTTGAGCCTCCCAAGTAGCCTTAATACTCTTCTAGTAAAATTAGATTAAATTGGTTGAGTTGGTTAGGTTGGATTGCCTCAAAAGGATGTTTACTCTTCATAGTTCTAGCTACCTTACTGTACCCTTGTCTACTCAATTGAAAGTGCTCTAGGGATAGGCTAGTTTAATCTTTTGATTTAGTTATACTCTTGGTCTTGTTAGTCACTTCCGTTTTGCGACTCTCTAATTTTACTCTTGCTTAGTTTAGCTTAGTCATTTAGGTTACTCCTTCATATGATCTAAATGATGCACAGAGTCTTTTACCATCCTAATGGTGCATTGCGTACTACCTAATAGTTTCCTATGATACAATAGAATTGTAAAGGTTTAACCTAAGGTTTGGCTTGATTGGTTTGTTTAGGTGCTCCTTTACCAAAGTAATGGATAAAATGAGTTCCCCGATAGAAATGTGATACAATGTATAAGAATGTACAAAAGCAAACTTATCCTCTAATGACTGATGGGTTAAAATTATCTTAGTATGGTTCTAGAGCCTTCAAGTGTACACCTTAATGATTGGACTTAGGATTAGATTCCTATCATCTCCTTGAGGGTATTGAAAATTTGTGCTCAAGATTTAGTGGGTCTTTTAGCTAGTCTTCCTATTCTAAAATTCAAGGAAATAGATCACTAATATTAAAGGTCATAGAAGCACCATAATCCTCAAGAGTCTAAGCTTATAGGCATTATCATTGATCTTTTCTAGATTTATGAATGGACCATTTACTTTTGATGATAACTTGCTCTTCTTATAACTATGAAATCTCTCCTTCCTTAGATGGCTCCATAATAGATTTCCTATCTTGAATGTTATGGCCTTTCTTCCTTGACTTCCTTATTGTTGCTACTTAGTGACTCTTAGCAATGGCTTCCAAGACATTTTGATGTAGCTTTGAATCTCCTATACTTTATTAACAACACTTAAACTTTGCTCCTCTAAAGCTAGTATACATTGCAAATTAATGGGTATGCTTAGACTATACCCATATAAAGCCTCAAATGAGACTTATCAGTAGTACTGTGTACATCAATTGTAAGTGAACTTCATAAAAAGTAGAAAAAAAAATCATAAAATCAATAAGGTTCATGCTAACTATTGCTTCAAGCAAGGTACTTAAAGTATGATTGATAGCTTTAGCTTGCTTATCTATTTGAGGATGGCAAGATATGCTGAATATGAGCTTGATGCTTGACCTTCTTCATAGCACCTTCCAAAAGAAATTAAGGAACTTTAGGTCCTTATTTGAAATAATAGTATAAGGAATGTTGTATAACCTAACTATTTCATAGAAGAATATGTTAGCAACATGTAAAGCATTATCAACTTTGCGATAAGGTATAAATTGAGATATTTTGTGAAATTAGTCAATAATGGGCATTATTTAGTCTGTTTTTTCTTTTTAATACCATCTTAGATAAATATAAGAAAAAATCCATACTAAGATCAATCCATAGCTAAGCATCTATAGGGAGTGGCAAGTATGCTCTAGACAATTCTCTCCTCTGTTTTTCCTTCTTGGATACCATACACGTCCCTAACACTTGTTGTAGATCCTTCATCATTTCTAGCCAATAGAAATGCTCTTTTCTTTGAAATGTCCTAAAAAACCTCTAGCTTAAACTTCTCTAGCCAACAATTCTCTAACTGAACAATTTAGGATGCATACAGCATAGTCTTCCTCTCTTAGTGAGATATCCCTCAACAAAATAAAATCCATCTCTAGTCATACCAAGAACACATTTTGCTACAATGTACCTTAAGGAAGCATCTTAACCATATTTTTCCACCAACAATAAAAATTGAGCAACTTGAACTACAATGTTTCGATGAAGACTTGTATATGTGTACTTACTTCCATGTTCATCTAACAAAAGTGTATATTTGTATTAGTAAGTATGCTAGGTACATGTATAGTGTAATACTGATAAGATCAAGCTAAACCCATAGGCTCTAATTTGTTAAGTACTAGTACTTTTCCTTCTCTCTACCGTCTAACTAATTAATTCAACCTCATAATTACAATTAAATAAAACCCTAAACCAAATTCTAAACTAACAACTGAACTATCTAAACTAATTAACAAGAAATAAGCATACAAAAATAACAATCAATAGCACAAAATAATGCAAAAATAATATCTTTAGATTTGATCTACCTTAAAAAACCTATGCAATCTATCAATCTCATCATAGATTTATTAGACAATGGGAATTCCTAATTTGTATCAATATCTCTCTCGATCTATTAATATCTAATAATCGGTTGATTAATTGGAATCTCTTCTTAATTGAAACCCAAATTGCACTATTAAGTTTGATCGTAATCCTAAGGATTTTTGCAAGTAACCCTTTCCAATTATGCAAATCTAATTACACGTACAATCTCTCAATCTATATCAAATATGTAAATTAATACTTTGTATATATTAACTTATAGAAATTAAAATGGCATAATTGAATCATAATAAATTGAGAATCATGGATTGAATTGAACAAAGATGTTGATTACAGAATTCCTAAAGCTTCTCACTATCTAACAAAAAAACTAACAATCATTCGTAATGTATAAATGAAATAAAAAAAATGAAAAAAAAACACAATAAAAGAATAATAAATCTCTTTTTCTTGCAATCTTGCATTATTGGACACTTCCTACTTTCAAACCTTAAACTTCTATTTTCTAATTTTCTCTCTTTAATTCTCTAATTCTTTTTTTCCCCCTAATTCTAGCATAAAGAATGGTTTTATACCTAAGGAATCCTCGCAACTTTTTTAGTAGAACATGGCCTTAATGTAACTGTGTAAACCTCCCCATATGACTAACTAACTCTAATCTTCAATGAACAATGCAATTCACTGGTACATGGCTTCAACACAGGTAGTATGTAGGCATGTACACTTCATAAGTCCTTATATGGCTTTGAATCTCAACTATAATTCATCTAAATTGTACATAGCTTGAATACAAATGCTATAAGGCTATGTAACTCTCATAACACTCCATTTCAGCTCCAATTTTGTGCAATTTTCCAACATTAATCTCCCTTTCATATAAAGTTCCCTATAAAAATCTAAAACTAAAATGTAAATGAATTAAACATCAAAATATTCTCAAAAACATTCATTAAATCTATAAAAACATTGGAAAAAATAGTAATTAATAAGTATAAACATAAACTCATCAAACTTCCCCATAATTAAGTTTTACTTGTCCTCAAGTAAAACTTTGAAGGACAATAAATTCCCTAAATCACCATTACATTTAACCATACATTGCACACATTCTATTAGAAGCTTAAGAGCATATATTCGTCTATCAATTTACATTAAAAAAATCATTAAATTAAAAATTTAACTTAGCAACCTTTTATACATAAACTTACTTAATCATAACTCAATTCCCCTAAAACACTAAAGTACTAAACACTAACCACTAGAAACCATATAAGAGTTCAAAAGCTTATCTATGCTAGTTAAAGTATTATTGTATCATTTAAACGAAGATTAACAAACTTGAAATCAAGTTTAACATCAACTAACCAGAAAAGAAGTCACTTGTACTTTATATACTTAACTAAAATATATACATTCCCCTTTTCCATCTCACTAGGCATGATAATTTAGGGTAAGTACATGTTACATCCACTCATCTCCAAATTATCTTTCTAGTATTGATTTTCATTAAAGGATTTTCATTAGAGAATTTTCTTTTCCTTTTCTAGCATTTCATTTTATAAAGCAGTTTCATTGGTTAGTAAGTCCCAAACTATTTGACCTTAAGCTATTAGGTTTTAAGATACCCCTTTGAGCCATCTACCTTTATTTCTTTCGTTTAATTTATTAAGTTAAGCTTTCTTACACTTTTTTATTGACCTACATAGTAAGCTTTCAACTGATGACCTAAGCTTGTTACTTAAGTTAACAAGCATTATTGCCTCAAAAAGAAGGGAGACACCATACAAACTTAATTACTTGAGTCTACAAGGTCTACTATAGAACTTCATTTTAAATCATTACGTTCTAATAATTTGTTAACTCCAACTTTATTGATTTTTTAAGAAACTTTCAAAAAGAAAATTTTATTTGTTCATTTACTAAAAATTATAGGGTTCTAAAGATTTATAAGGAATAAGTAAAACATTAAAGCAATCTTAAAAGTATAGATGACTAACTCCTAATCAATGACATTGCCATAATTCGAAGTCTAAAATCAAAACTTAAATCATGTGTAACTTTACCCCACTAAAATTTCACACTTCAAATCCAATAAAGTATAAAAAGGTCATCACGATCAAGTAATATTGAAAAATTAAATAACCTAAGAAATTGCTTTTAATTTGAATCCAAATCAATTTTAGATTTATAATGGTTAATTGAATTCTATATAAACTCAAGTGTAGGGTAAATCCTAGTACTTTTATAAAGCTATCCAACATCAAATATAGATTACTCTAACTCCTTCCCCATTATAAGAATTGTACATTATCCCTATTGTACAAAATAAAATCGAATAGAATCAAAACGTAAAAAGGAAAAGAAGAAAGAAAACTAAAGCTTCCTTGATTTAGACAACTAATACTAGATTCTAAAATTGCAAAATTCCATTCAATTGAGTTAATATAGACCTTAGAAAGAACAGAATAGAAAAAAACAAAGCAACAAAAAGGGGAAAGAAAATCAAAGAAAAGAAAAAAGAAAAACAGAAAACCACTTCATATGATAATTTGAAATCCATCGAAAGCAGCAAAGGGTTGTACTAAGGCCAATCCCTTGCTAATTACTAAGTACATAAAATCAAAAAATAAAGGAGAAAAAAGTTAGCAAAACTCTATTCTATATGAAAACTCATCATGCTTCTCCCCTTCAGTATCAACATCATCCTCCTTAGATGATGATGGAAGTTGAAGCTTTGAAAAAAAAAAAACCTCTATATATATATAAATCTATTAACGATGGTTTTTGTTTTGATATATAGTTACTTGCAAAATAGAAAATAACTTAGGAGGTAGGTGGGTATGGGTGCTAGAGGATGCTCTAGCATGGCTACTTCGATACCTAAGTCAGCCACTTATTATGAGAGAAACTATAATGATACAAGTGGAAGAGAAAAAGTGAAAGAAAGATTCCTCCTTCCTTGGGTCTTATGCCATATTTATAATGGGTGAGAGGCATTTGTATCCGAGCTAGGCCCTAGGGGCTAAGCTTAAGCCTCAATCATGTTAATCTAGGCCTTCAGGCTATTTAGTAAAAAGCCCTATCAACAAAATCTATGTAAAAATAAATTTGGTCTTCTCTCTTCAACAACCTCACATTTGCCTTTCTAGTTGATTACGAGACAACTTTGTCTTAGGTATAATAGAACTCGATAGCTCATGTATCTATGGATCTACTTGCAGAACTAGTAGAGGCACTGGTGATGGTATATCATATTTATCCTCCTCCATAGCATTAGGTTGCTCTTTTGGAAGTAGGTCTTTAGCATCATTCATATGGATTGCAAAGTTTCCAACCTAATTATTTTCATGTGACAATATAGATGTATGTATAGTAATCATCAAATAAACTTAGTTGCTTAACCAATCTTATTATAGATGGCCTAACATAAGTATTTCTAACTCTAGCATCATGTGATTGTCGAGGGAGGAAAAGGGTCGAAACAACTCCTATGAACTAGCCTTCTCTTGATCATATTGTGTAAATACAAGATATCTAATGTACTAACCTCTCTAAAGCTATCTCCTCTTTTGTTAAGCTATGGCTCAACAACTTATGGAGATACTTGTTTGTAGGAACATGAAAAGTAGAAGCCTTCAACTTCTTTTAATTATAAATAGGGTCATTGATCAACTCTCTCCAATAACTCCTTTCACTCATGAGTTACCCCTTAGGTTAAATTCATTGGCAATGCTATATACTCATCCCATTAGGTATACTCTTCATCTATAATAACAGAGAATTGATTTATATTCATCTAATACATCTCTCCATTGACTCAAAACTCCATAGAATTATCTATCCCATAAGAAACATGATCATGTTCTAGCTTAAATGCAGTAAGGAACTCAAGAGTAAGATCCTTATAAATTGGCTCTTTAATCTCAAATAACCTATTCCATTGTCCAAAACTAATGAATGCCATCACCTAAGCATATAAAACGAATATGATCATGTACTAGATAATCAATATAACAAGTATCCACAACCTTTTACCTTTTAAACTTCAGAAATTTTTTCATGGATCATCATGGAATTGAACAAAGATGTTGAATATATAAATCATAAGGCCTCTCAATATCTAAAACAAAACCAATTAATCATTCATCATACATAAAAGAAACAAAAGAAGATAAAAGCATAACAACCCCATCCTTTTTTTTTTTTTTTTTTGCAATCTTGGAATGTTGGATGCTTTCTATTTTGAAAATCCTAAACTAATATTTTCTGCTCTCCTCTCTCTAATTCTCCTAATTCTTTTTTTCCATAATTTAGGCCTAAAGAATGCTTTTATAACCAAGGAATCCTCACATCGTGTAACTCATTGACTCCAATCTTTAATATACAATGAAATTTACAAGTATACAACTTCAAAACAAGTAGTACAATTGCATGTACTCTTTATAGGCCCCTATTTGACTGTAAGCTCAACTATAATTCACTCTCAATTGTATACGGCCAAGGCATAGGCACTACATGGCTGCACAACTCTTATAACACTCCATTTTAACTTCAATTTTGTGCAATTTTCCAACATTTATCTCACTTTCGTGCAAACTTCCTTATAAAATATGAAAATAAAATATAAACAAATTAAACATTAAAATACTCTAAAAAACATTCATAAAATCTATAAAAGCATTGGAAAAATTAATATAAATAAATAAATACTCATCAATCACACATACATGAAAGATTGCATTAGGTACAACATCAACAACCCCCTTCTTGTACTTGATCAGAAAGGTAAAACCTTCAAGAAATTTATAATATTTGTCTTACTTTCTAGAAAGCTTTTATTGTCGCCCTAAATACTTCAAGGTCTCATTGTCTATACGTATAATAGACTTGTGAGGTAGTAAATAGTATTGCGATACAATGATTGTATGAATCAAGGAATAAAATTCTTTATCATACAAAAGATAATTCAAAGTGCCTTTGTTAAGCTTCTCACAAAATATATGCAATGGATCTCCTATTCTACATTAATATGGCTCATATTTCAACTTAAGATGCATTGTATTCCAACTCAAAAAGTTTCTCAAAATCCAACAAAGCTAATACAAGATCTATTGTAAGCTTATTTTTAATCTCATAAAAACTCTTCTATTATTTGACAATGACTTAATCTCATCAAAACCTTTTGCTAAGTTGATTGATTAGTTCAATCTTATAAAACTTTTGCAAGAGATTATAATCTACATTCTTAAATTTATCATTTGACATTCCATTTACGTATTACAAATGAATTTGATTAAGTGAATCAATTTACATTGATTTATTTGTTAGAAAAGAAAAAGAAAAAACCTATATGATTTGACAATGACTTGAAGAAGTTGTAATTAGAATTTTCCTATATAGGAATAATTTCTCATATGGTACTTGAACATTGGTTGAATTCTCAATTAACAACCTCATCTTTGTAATTATTGACACCCATTCAAACTTTTTAAGAATAATGACACTACCTATGTTAACTGTATCTAAAACCATTTGTCCAATTGGCCTTTTTTTTTTTGTCAACCATAAACTACCACATGTCTTATTGTCCGCTTAAGATGTCAATATGATTATTTAGGTAACAAAAATGACAGTAAGGACCCATCTTTGACACAACATATTACTATTTTAGGATGTCATCTTCGCTATCTAGATGACATCCTAAATGGAATATCGTCATTAAAATAATCTCAAGGTGTCAAATGGCAGTCTATCAAATGATAAAAAATGCCATCTAGTCATTATTGTTGCTTCTTCCTTTCAATCAATAGGTTGTCTTTTTAGTTTTCCTAATACTCTAATTCTATTAAATCATATTTCTTTAGTCTTTTCCTTATTTGTCAAGTATATATATAATTTCCTTTCTATTTTCTATTGGATCTTTTTCCTTGTCCATTTTATCCTCTTTTTTTAGTCAAACCATTACCAAATTTATTATGTTTATTTGTGCCCTTCAACTATTTATTCTTTTGTTATTTGGTTAGGTTGGAATGGCTTCTTCATTCAAAAGATTGTATAACATTCTATCAAAATGTTGATGAATGGATGGTTTTATCACATTAGAGACAAAGAGGAATATGGATAGATGGATTTTAGTAGGGAAGCTTTTATCAAATTAGCAGTTGAATAAGAAAGTTGTGATTCATACATATTGTAGTGTATTTGAATCTCACCACTACCAAACATTTATGTTTATGAAGATCTGTAAACCCCACAAATTTAGCTAGTTAAGAGTAGAATTGAACCCTAATACTATAGATGACTTGGAGAGTTATTAAAGCCGAGTAAGATAAACATTTAATAAATTATAAATTTAAATATATTATAACTAGTAAAACCTTAGAAATTGATCAAAACCCTAAATCTCATACTAAAACGCTAAATCACATTTATACACCATTAACCAAAATTGAACCTGAATTTGATCGAAACTCTAAAATTATAAATATGAACCTACAAAATAATTAAATATTACTCAATAGTGATAAAATTATAGTCGATGGCAATTTTCGACTAAATAGCCTATTAACGTGAAATTATAACGAAATTGCTATAATAACTTGTAAAAATTATAATTGTAATGGGTACCAATTAAATTGATAAAATTTCACAAAAATTTAAAAATTAATTTATGATGAGATTTGTTATAATTTTTTTGTTTCGAAAAATTACATATATTTATTATTAATTTTTATTTTCTTTCTCATTCTTTTTCAATTTATCTTTTTTCTCTCTTTTCTCCCATTTGCAATGTCTTAGAAACAAATCCCAATTAGTTGCCCACGTGAGAAAAAAAAAATTGCCTTGGGTTGCGTGGAAAATAAAAGAAAAATGAAAATAAATATTGGATAATTACTTAGCTTAAATTTTAAGCTAGTTACTCACATGTATAAAAGGAAGAAAAAGAATAAGAAAATTCTGCACAAACTAAAACACTGAAAGCAAACTGTGAGAGAAAAAGAGAAAGAAAGAAGAAAAAAGAAGAGGAAAAGAAGAGGAAAAATAATAAAAAAAAATTAATAGGTAAGTAAATTATATTTTCTTCTAGATGTATGTTATATAGTATATACATGTATAAATGAAGTATTTGTATAGTATTTTTTTAAATATAACATTACTAATACATGTATATTTGCATAAATACATAAATTGAATAATATATGCATGTATTAGGCTAGCCATGTATGTATACATTTATGAACATAAGTATATTATATGGCAAGAGTATGTATTATGTATTTTTTTTAGGAATACATATAATTAGTATTTAGTATTTTCATTAAATAACTATAGTATATATATACATAATTGTATCGTAAATTATATATATATGTGTATATATGTATAATTATTTTTGTATATATATATATGTATAGTTGTATAGTATATATGTAGTGGTGTATTTTTATAAGTATGTATATAAGACATATATATATATAATATAGAGTATATGCCTCATGGTATACGACATATACCATATAATACATATGTCATATTTAATATACATAGTTTACAACAATTACTATATAAATATATATAATATGAAGTATATGTTATTATATGTATACCATATAGTACATATATAGTATACTGAATATATAATACATAAATAGGTAATTGTATATTATTTATTTATATCTATGTATTCAGAATTATATGAGTGTATGTTACAAATACATGAATACATGAAGATGAGCATAAGAGTATGTTTATTTTCACTAAATATATATACATATACATAAGGCGTATAATATATAATATATATATGTAGTATACCGAAAATATATATATAATAATATCTATAAACTAAAATAAATTTATAATTATATAAGGAGTAGGTACATGTATATATATATATAATACCGTAAATAAAGATTTTCAAATAAGATAAAATTATAAAATATATGATAAGTATATGTATATATATATACATATGTATAAAGCATGAAATACATAAATAATAAGAAAATAAGAAATAATAAAAATAATAATGGCAATAATAATCATAATAAAGCTAAAAATCTCAAAATATGAAAATATGCTCAAAATAATAAAAATATCAAATATATGATTTAAATAATTATTAAATCATAAATATGTTAAGAAAAATCGAAAATTAATATTTTATCATTTTTAAACTTAAATAATAAATTTTGTGATATTTTTACATCACAATTCAAATTACAAGTCACAAAATCCAAAATAGACCTTGCTACTAGAAAATACGCTCGAAAACGATTAAAATGGACTATAAGTTCATAACGATCAAAGTTAAAACGAAAAAGTTATGTGCGATTTGATAAAAAGCTCGAATCGATGATTTCATGTAAATCAATAACCAATTTAAGTACACAGTACGATTTGGCATTCTACTTTAGTGATTTAATTCCTAAACTTATTACTTTCCATATTCCGCTAATGTTAAGTGATCCTGAGATCGAGACCGACTACCTTTTGGACTATTACAATTATTGACATCATTTATGACCAAGTGAGTACTCCCGATAACTCTATACTTGTTTTGTGCTTGTAGTTAGTGCACATAAATTAAATATTAATAACATGATGCATAGGGTTTTGGGTTATGAATGCGACTGATATTGATTGATTACTATATAAAACACTATTAAATGTGATATAATTGATTGTTGCATTATTTGAATGATTTGTTGATAATGTTTGACCACCTCATAAGTTGACTTAATCATATTCAACGCAACTAAAATTAAACGGTTCATGCATAAAGCATGAACATTGCATATAATATTCCGGCCGTTACCTCACGCGGTTGGTAATGAAGGGCCTTGGAAGGATGGATTCCCACATGATTTGATTAGTACAATGTAGGAGTATTGGTACAATAAGACTCTACCCTTGGCTCGCGGGTTCTACCCTTGGCTCGCGGGTTCTATTCTTGCCGGAGACGCTAACAGTAGGTGGTTAGGGGTCGCGTCTAGAGACCACCGCTGTAACGTGTGAGCATGGACTATGGGAGCCCACTCACTGCTAGACCTGGATATTTGTATACTATTGATTGATGGAAGTAGAAACCTGTTTAGGGAAATAGGGAATTGATTAATATATATATATATATATATATATAATGATATAAGGTTAAAAACCCAAGTGCTAGAGCTCGGTTATGATTGGTACCGATGCATCTCTAACCCTTACTTCGGAGGGCGTTAAATCTGATCTTATATGCAGTACCGGTCAACTGCATATATACTGTTTGGGATATTGCTTGTTCATTTATTTATATGTTTGGTAATAAACTGTTTGATAACTTGTTTGCTAGTATAGTATGGGGGTTAACTCACTAAGTTCTTGTAGCTTACTCCTTAATAGTTTTCTCTTACAGGTTGTTAGATGATTAGGCATGGGTTAAGAACTGAGAGTTGAGTATCAACGTCGAGATGCATAGAAGTTAGACTCTGAGGACAGACTATATGATTCATTAGAATTATTCTATACTACATTTAAATTTTGTGACTTTAGTAAGTTTGAGTTTTAGAACTTTACTACCTAATCTTATTGTTTTGTAGGGGATACCGATTCTCTGCGGTTCTATTAGACTGTGGCTTATTGGATATCCATAGTCACATATATGTGGTTGTAAGTTAATTAAATAAAAACTTTAGTGACTAATTATTTAGAATCTTGCAAACTCTGGCTTGCAGGATGATTTTCAAATCATAGGTGCACACATGATATGAAAATTTTAAGCAATCCTACTAGGCCCCTTTTAGAGTTACGATCAAAGAAGCATTTGATAGGGTTATGCATTTAGAGCCATGGTTCATCATTGACCCCATTTTACTGGAATGTTAGTAAAACTCATAAGTTTGAAGAATTATCTTTTAAGCATATTAAGTTTTGGATTCAAATATCAAGTCTTTCACTTGGAATGATGACAAAAGAGAATGCAAAAAAAAAAATAGTTGCAAATGTAGGAAAAGTATTAGAAGTCGAAATCATATGGATCTAAGAAGACCATATTTATGTGCTCAAGTGCTCTTGAACATAGATAAACCACTATAGAAGGGTAGATGGATTAAAACTAGTTTACATTGAAGTGGTTAAATTACTTATTGCTATGAGTGTTTTTTTTTTTTTTTTTTAATTTTTGCTATATATGTAGATTTCTTAGTCTTACAAAGTCTTCATGTGGGATAAAATTTCAAAGGAGACTATTTGAGAGTGTTTGTCCTTGATGACAGTGAATGTCATGTGATTTTAGTGCAAAGCTTTGATCCTACAAAAACACGAACAAAAGACTAAAGTGGTGCTAGGGCTAGTCTGGTGTAGCCACTCCAATGCATAAGTGATTATTTTGTAGAAAAGTAAGTAAATAAGTAACCAAAGTATTGAAGGGTGTAAAAGAGTTCTTACAATGCTTTCCTTCTGTCGAGCTTGATTTTTTTCCAATTTCAATTATTTTCTTTAATCAAATTAATATTAAACCCTAAGCCACTTAATACTAATCTTCGACTAGGAGTTAAAAAAAAAAAAAAATTGGTTTTTCTATTTTGAAAAGCTTAGAGTCGATACCTGATTAAGGTCAAGAAAACATGAGTTAGGCTAAATTAATTGGATAGATTGATTTTAACCTAGTCATTGATCTATTGGAAAAAAAAAGAATTTCTTTTAAAATGGTTTTTTTTTTTAAAAAAAAAACTAAATATCTAGAGTTCGGGTGCTAACTTGTTAAACCCTAACAAGTACCACTTTTCATCTTCCGAATTTAATTTTATCTTTCAAAATACTCTTTTAGCTAATTATACAAAAAAAAAAACTAATTCTATTTGCACAAACAAAAATAATAAATCAAAATTATTTACAACAGGGAAAATAAAAAGAATTTTCCATTTTAAGTTGTCTCGTAGATGCTTACATACCCTCTAGAAGGGATAAAACTTTCTATAATTCATTTGGTAAAACTTTAATATGTTGGTGATTTTTAATTTTGAAAAACATCCGTGCTTACATTTTAACCATTTGTTTTGTTTAAGAAAATTGGGAGAAAAGGGCCCTAATTTTTCAATGTTTATTTTTTAGGGAAATTCTAGATGTCTTAATTTTGAAGAGGGTTAATTGAGAATTTTTATTCTTTTGAAAATTTTTTTAGGTGATAAAAACTAATTTTGTTATATATTTTTTCATTTTTATTTATTTTCGAGTCTTATTATTTAATTTTTAATTTTTGACCAAAGCATAAATAAATAAATGAATAATATAGTTTTTCATTTTTTCTTTCTTTCTTTTCTTTTTTTCTCTTTTTCTACTTTTTTCTTCTTTTTTGTTCAGATTTTTTTTCTACAATTACAATAAGGTAAATAAATTTATACAAAAAATAAAAATGTAACACCTTAACAAAATCCAAAACTAGCAATAGAAGGGGTCGGACTAATGGATTGCAACGCACGTAAGTTAAGGGCGAACGTTGAGTCTGATCGAGTATCGGGCCGAGACTTGAGTCGTCTAGCCCGATTACTTGCGCTGTAAATGGCTCGCTTAGAGAAGGAGGATGCAAGTAGCAGTAAGGTGCGATCTAGGTAGTTTTTGAGTTTTTTTCAAGTGGGTTAAACTGGTTTTGTGTATTTCTCATTAGGGAATAAGGGGGCTAGGACAAGTGCCATTATAAATAGTGGTTGTTTAAGGGTGGTAGAGGATAGTATGGTGCTAGCTAGAGACAAAAGGAGTTCATACGATGCTTAAGGTGCTCATTGGAGTGTAGAGGGTTGTTAGCCTGATGTTGGAGTGGCTTTCACATATGATCGTGATAGTGGATTTCACCTAAGTGGTAGTGGTAGGTGGTTTCAATAGTAGTGTCGAGGGTTTAAATGGGTGGTAGTTGGTTTCTCATGTTATGGGGCAAGGTCGAGCATGAGAGTGGTAGGGTTTGAAAGCTTACTTAGTAGAGAGTACTCCTATGGTGGTGGTTTGTTTTGTTAATTACTATGGGAGTTGAAATTAGAGAGAAAGAGTGAGAGCTCATATGTTTGAGGTTTAAGGAGAGAAAGTGTATGTGGGGCATAATTGAGAGTGTTAAAGTGATTGTTCGATGCTGGAGTCATGTCATAGAGTCTTTATTTATACTTTCTAAAACTCAATCAATCATAGAAATGATCAAAACCCACTAAATTTGAGAATTACGAAAATTAGGTTTTGATTTCAAATTCAATGTGATTTGAAGGAAATTGATAGTTGAAATGAGTTTATGAGTGTTCATACTTGCCCAAAGACATAGTAAAAGTTTTGATTCTTGCCCAATTTACTTAGATTTGGTCAATTTCATCAAGTACTAAAATCTCAATTTGTGACTTTTTTCGATTTTTCAAGCTCAATTTGTCCTCACAAATGATTATATTTAGACGTGTAATCGGCACTCATTCATAGTATCTTATGTGGTCTTTGTGATTTCACCATTAATTTGGTGAAATCATGAAGGAAAAGGGATCAAATATAAACAAGAAGTGGGCTAGTTGGGCATGTTTCACTTAAGAAACCAACAAAAAGAAAGGGAAAAAGAAAGAAAATTAGATATAATCAGTCAATCATAAGCTAACACATGTCCCTATCCTAGTCGAAAAATAAAAGATGTGAAGTACCTTGCGTATGAATCGAACCTAGAATCTCTTTATCAACTCCAATTATAAGACCAAAGACTTAATCATTAGACCATTTGGCTTGTGCCCTAATTCTTTTGCAAACAAATTATATTTAAGTTATTTGATCACCTAGAACCCAATTAGAAAATTAACTAATCTAGACTCAATGACCTCAACACAACTTTAAGTCCTTATTTTTTTTAAAAAATATTTTCTTAAATCTATTTTTAAAATAATAAATTTCTATTTTCCTAAAAAAAAATGTATGCTCTCCTAAAAATTCTATTTTTCTATTTTATTATATTTTTATGAGATTTTTTTTAATTTTCTAAAATTTCTTTTTGTTTTTAGGTACTTTTTCTTATTTCCCTTTTTTGTTATAATTTTCTAAATTTTCTAATTTTTTTTATTTTTCTAAATTAAGAACCCCTATATGTCGTCCCCGTGCCCCCCCCCCCCCCCCCCCCCCCCTCCTCCCCCCCCTTTCTATTCTAAAAAAAAAAAAAATCTCAAAATTACATAGGGCAAAAATGAGGTGTCTATCGTTGCCTTACTCAAACTTTACTACAAAGACAAAAGGAGACACCATTTTTGCTCCGAGGATGAATTTGCCCTATGCAATGTTACAATTAACTAACTAGCTTAGGTTTGATCCATTGGGGATTTGGTGAATGGCAAAAGATGAAAGAGAGAGACAGCGCTTTAAGAGCTGGTTAAGACGTAAAGTGGGATTTTAGAATGGTATATTACCCTATAAGCTTACTAGAACCTTATGAAGTTTTAAAGGAAAGGAAGCACTAAAAAGTTGGCAAGATTGTAAAAGTGACGTTGACTGAAGGGTAGTACCCTAAAAATTGATATTGAAATGGAGTGTAGCACTCCTGTAGGCTGGCAAGAATCCTACTGAGCGGAGGATAGCACCTATAGGTGGGCAAGAACCCTATAAGATACAGAAATGGAGGATAGTGCCCCTATAGACTAGCAAGAACCCTAAATTGGTAAATTGAAACCTAGTAATGCTCTTCTGAGTTAACTAACCTAAGTAGAAGTGTCTTTAAGGGATTAAAAACCCTTAAATGTGGAATCAATTTAAAAAACTTGCTCGTTTGAGTTGACTAACCTAGGCAAGTTGGCAAAGCAATCCTTAAGCTAGTTAAGACCCTTAATGAGAATCAATTTTAGAAAACCTAACAATGTTCTTTTGAGCTAATTAACCTAGGTAAGCGGGTAAAGTGCTCCTTAAGTCGGCTAAAACCTTAAATGACAAAATGAAACATATTTGTGCCCTTCTAAGTTGACTAACCCGGGCGAACGGGCAAAGTGCTCCTTAAACTAACTAAGATCCTAAGTGACAGATTGAAAACTAGTCTTACCTTTATGAGCTAACTAACCTAAGTGAAAGGGTAAAGCGCTCCTTGAGTTAACTAAGACCTTAAATGAAAACCTAGTCATGCTCTTATCAACTAACTAACCTAGGTGAGCGGGTGAAGCGTTCCTTAAGTTGACTAAGACCCTAAATGAGAACTTAGTTGTGCTCTTCTAAGCTGACTAATTTAGGTAAATGTTTAAAGTGCTCCTTGAGCTAGCTAAAGCCTTAAATGAGAACCTAGCTGTGCTCCTATTAGTTGACTAACTTAGGTGAATAGGTAGAACACTTTTTGAGCTGGTTAAAACCCTAAAAAGATTGAGAAACAGGACAACATTCCTTGAGCTAACTAAAACCCCAAAAAGTTTTGAGGCGAGACAATGCTCCTTAAGCTGGCTAAAACCCTAAAAGAGATTAAGAGTGGGTTAATGCTCTTTGAGCTGACTAGAACCTTAAAAGAGATTGAGAGATAGGTCAATGCTCCTTGAGTTAGCTAGAACCCTAAAAAGATTTGAGATAAGACAATGCTCGTTAAGCTGGCTAAAACCTTAAAAGAAATTGAGAGACAAATTTGTGCTACTTGAGATAGCTAGAACCTTAAAGAGATGTGAGTGGGGACAATACTCCTTAAGCTAACTAGAATCCTAAAAAGAATATGAGACAAGACATTGCTCCTTGAGTTAGCTAAAAACTTAAAAGAGACTGAGAGATGAGTTAGCGTTCCTTAAGCTTGCTAGAACCCTAAAGAGGTTGGAGATAGTCAACACTTCTTGAGTTAGCTAGAACCTTAAAAGAGCTTGAGAGAAGGGCCGATGCTCCTTAAGCTGGTTAGAACCTTAAAAAGATTTGACAAAGGGTAAGCACCCTACAGGCTGGCTAAGGACCTTAAGAAGCAAAACTGGGGGATGTAATTTATTAGAAAAACCTCTTGACTTGAAAAATTTACAAATGGAAAATTTAGTAAAAACCATGTATGATGAAAAAGGCAATAGGGATAGAGTTCCTTGATTTGAAAAAGAGTTAATGAACATACAAAACTACCTCTAGAAAAATGACTTAGACTAATATGTTCAACTTAAAAAGTATGACCACAATGAAAAGGAAGTAGATCACATGAATTGCAAGCTTGGCCACTCAGGCTGACATGGATTTGAAAATGGATAGAAAAAACTTATAACAAGCCTTTACTTTTTCTCTCTTTCTCTTTCTCTCCTTTTTTGTTTCTCTTTTGTCTCCCCCCACCCCTTTTTTTTTTGCCTTTTGGAAAGTTTGCTAATGGGTATAAATTCTTAACAAAAGAAGAAAATGTTATAACTATCCCCTTCCTTAGTAACTATGTAAGGCATCTCGTATTCTTCTTAATTTTTGAAAATGTCTCATAACCCTAATGCTGAGCTTCCTAGTGGGGCTTTGTGATTTTAAACATTCCTTTTTTAAGGAGATGATAACTTATGATTAGTTTAGTCGAAGAGGAGTTGCTTGTGTACTCTCAATCTATATTATACTCTTTAACTACTATTCCAAAAATTATAGTCCAATTTTCAAGTGATATGCCTCAATCAATTTGTTAGGTCTTTTTCGATTCGGCATTGTGAATTTAGGCCTTTAGTCAAATAGTTTTAAGAGGGATTAATGAGAAAGCCTATTTCGAAAGAAATACTTATTCAACCTAGGTATACAAGTCAAGAACCTTCAAGAAGAAACTAAAAGTGTACTTAGTCCAGTTTCATAAAAAAAAAACAAATTTAATTTAAGATAAATTGTTCCTCATGATTAGAAGAACTTTTATTAAGTATAGGTGGCATTAAGGAAGGGAAGGCCTTGTGTTTGTGATAGGTAAGGGGGTTTTGTGTTTGTGATTTAGGATGGATATGTATGATTTGTGTTTTTAGGTTGGGCATGTAATTTAAGGCCTTGCATCTTCTAGGCCTTCTTTTGTTGGGGCTTTTATCTTATATAAAGGCCTAACTTTCAAGCCTTTTCTTCTCTCTCTTTTTTTTTATGTGTTTTTTTTTACTTCTTCTTTTCTCTCTCTCTCTCTCTCTTTTATTACTTTGCCCCATTATTTCTCACTCTTCTTTAGCCTTAGGAGTGATCATCTCCATTACTGAGTTCTTGTCTTTAAGAGATTCAAGGCCCTAAATCCATGGATCCCTAGTATATAAGCTTAGGTAAGGTATGTGTAAACTTGATGTATTTGAAATGGAGTTATCTCTTCTTCATTTCAAAGAAAATAACTTATTAGCAATAGAGATCATCTTTGACTTAATGTTACTAAAATAAGTACAAACTAATTTTATTCTTCTCTCATAAGCAATGACCCTAACCTCTAAATTGCCTTAATATAGGGTGGTTCTTGACGAAGTTTAAGTTTAAAAATATTCCAAGTTAGTCTAATAAGGTTAACAAAGGATAATTGTGTTTGGGATTTGAAAATGATTATCTAACTTTATTTTAATCTATGTATGAAATTCAAAATGGACCTCTTTTAGGGAATAAGTCCAAAGTATCCTTACCTCAATATTGCTCAACTCTCAAAGTGTTTAAGGGTTAGTGTATGGGATATAGTTTGCCCGTTCTCTTCTTAAAGAATTTTAAAAGTAAGTTATCAATTCCTTAAGGAGGAATTTATATTTATTTTCCCTAAAGTAGAGATTGACTTAGCCCCTTAATTTCTCAAAACATACCTTAGTTTGATACTTTTCATTCAATCTGAGTTTGAGACTGAGGTTGTATTTGACTTAGTTCATTGTTGGGCTTAGTTTTCTCAATAGACCAAGGGTTTTAGCTTAAATTGACTACCTTGATGGGTTGGTGTTTGGGTATGCCACCCTAATAGGCTGAGTGTCAGTACTTAGGTTGGTTGCTTAAACATGCTTAGTATTCATGTTTTGAGTTGGTTGCCTTAACGAGCCAAAGGTCATTTGGGTTGGCTACATTATGGGCCAAGGGTCGTATTTGGGTTAACTGCCTCATGGGTCAAGGGTTGGTGTTTGGGTTGATTGCCTTAACAGGCTAAGGGCGTATATTTGGTGGGCTACGTCCATGGACCAAGGGCTAGTGTTTGGATTGGCTACTTTAATGGGTTGAAGATTCATGTTTGAGTCAAGCCCATAAGAATTTATAACCGTTAGCAAATTTCTTCTTCTTCTCCTTTTTTATTTTTGTATGAAAGAAAAAGATAGGGCTTTATTTTATAAAAACTAAGAAGTCTAAACACAAATAAAGATGGTCATTTTAGGGTTCTATTTATAAGTCTATAAAATTTATTTACATTTCCCTAAGTGAGAGAGAATAATGTGTGAGCCTCGCATAATTATCTAGAGCAAGTCATTTAAGGCATACGCAAAAGTTAGCTGATTAGGACAATATTTCACGAGTAAATCTTAAGAGTTAGACAACGACACCCCATAGATCCAAATTATAGAAATATAATAAAATAATAATATTATAGCTAAAAATAGTTAATTCCACTAAATTATATTACATTATACTTTGTCCATCGTAAATGCATGACATAGGTAAGAAGAACTTATAAACATTAGAGAGAAAATATTTGAATAATAAAATTATGGAATGACAAAAAATAATATATATAAGTAATTTATACATCTAGAGTATAATTATTGCATATAAATATACACCAGAAATAACTTAAATTGCTCAAAAAAGTGAAAAATCAACTAAAAATTATCAAGGAAATTAATAAATAATCACTCAACATACTAAAATTGGTGGGAAACAAATGGATTAGGCATGGCAAGCAAGCTGGATAGCTTTTGAAGGAATGAAATAGGAAGAGGACACTTAGACTAAATAATTTAGGAGGGGTATAAGTGCTTTAAGAAAGAGAAAATTAACCATTTGCATTCTTGCAACTTTGGGAAATTCACCAGAACTTTCTATGAACTTCTTAGATTAGTGATGAACCTAGGAAAAATATAAGAAGGGGAAGATTGGTGAAGAAAAAATTCAAGGAAAAATAAGAACTAAAGCTACACAAATAGTATAGAATTGGAGAGCACGAATATAGGGGTGTTTTGAAAGAAAACCACCACTACTACCCAACAGTGGTGGTAGCGACTAGGTTAGCATATAAAGGGGTAGCTAAAGATAGTGGCCAGATGGTTGAAATCTGGTAAGTCCAAAAATTATGCCTAATTTTCCTCTATTTTCTAAAAATACAAAATGAACACAAAAAATTATGAAAAAAAAATTCAGAATATTTCTACATATACTTTTCAAGAAAAAATGCAGGTTTGTAAAATTTCCATGTGAGTATATGATCTCCTTAATAAATCACTCAAAATTGAACAATTTTAGAACTTGTTTTAAATAACTCTATCGTTGTTGTTTTAGAGCCAAACCTTTATTTTAGAACATCCTCATTTTGCATGTATGAATCCTATGAAAAGTTTTTAGCCAAAAATATATTCTATGACATTTAAGGAATTTTTTGCCTCTAAATATGAAGAAAAATGACATTTTTTTCGAAATTTTATACAATTAACCTTATAGTAAACAACATATAGTAGATCTGGAGGTTGATTGTAGTATATGTCTCTATGGAGAGTGGTCTAGAGATGGTTGGATTGAATGAGATTTGGAGATATGCATAAATTACTAGTTATGGACTATATGTATTAAGGTGAAGATGTGAGGATTTGAGAATTTGGTAAAATGGTGATTAAGGGTATGATGAATTTGTTACATTATTATGTAACACTAAGTTTGTTACCTATAACATGATACTAGAGTGAGTTACGTTATGCAAATTAGCAAATTTAATCTTTTCAAAGAGTTCTTCAAATAGTTGATTTAGTAAAAGAGTGATTTAAAATCTTCGTATAGATACTTGACAAGAAGGTTAGCTTGTGTAAGAGTCTTGAATATAATAATGTCAAGGTCTTGGTTAGGGTAACATTTGGTGAAGAAGCATGGTTGTGATAACTTTAAAGACATGTTCGGACGGTTGGTGGATGAAAGTACTTTAACTCTAAATATGTTGGAGCTTCATTTAAGGAGTTGTCTATAAAAGAAGGGTAATTGTATTAGGTTCAAAGATTTGACTAAAAGGTTAGCTAGTTTAGAAAGCTTAGATAAAATCACTTCAGAGACATTTTCAGATGGTTAGTCTATAAAGAGGGGACCTAATCTCTAGTTTAGAGACATGATCAAAAAGTTGGACAAGAAGAGAGACTTAATTGTACTCCTATCATAGACTTGTTTGGGAAGTATTTAGCAAGAGAAATGTGATTAGAATGGCTTCGAAACTTGATTCGAGTATTAGTTGGTGTAAAAGCTTAGTGGAAATGACTGTAGAGTCTTGTCTAGAGAGTAAACTAGACTAATCGTATAATGGGGATAATCTCAAAGACTTAATCAAAAGGTTATAAGATTAAAACTTGGTGTTAAGTAAGCTTTTAGAATCTTATTTAGAGACTTCAGCACCAAGTTGGAACTTGATATAGAGCTTATACCCCCTGTTACATATAAGTCATAACTACGCTTAAATTATTAAAATGAGCTTATTTAACTTTATATTTAGTAAAACCAAAATAATTATATTGATTATTTAGGAAAAAATTAAAGTAGACAAGATCAACCATCAAGATCGTCAAGTGTCACATGTCCAGGTAAGTAAGATCAGTACTTCATTGTACTTTGAGGTAATATTTAAGGATACTTAGAGGCCTTTGTATATTTCTTGGTTTTGATAGTAAGTCAGTTGTATGTGCATATGCAATATGTGGACTTGAATAATTTTTTGCTATTTGGAGTGCTGGATTTTATGTATTTGTTGCTTTATGATATTGTTGGATAGAAACAGTCATTTCCCTACCCTTATTCAAACTAAGTAATAGGAGAGGAGGTTGCAGCAAGGTTAGGGATCATGGTTTGAAGGTAGTCTCGAATAAAGCATGTTTCTCTATTATATAAGTCTCGATTTGGATTCGATTTGTGAAGTGCTCAAAATCAAACTCCTCAAAACCTGGATTAGAGCTAGCATAATTTCTTTAGTCCACGACGACCAGTCAACATCGTGTAATGACATTTACTTAAACATGCATTGCAACTAATTAACCTTGCATGAAAACCCTAGTTGTTTAATGTTAGATATGTGCTATTGTCTTCATCCACTTATTAAGCAAGTTATCGCTCATTCCCTTATAGTTGTTTTACAAGTTTTCTAGTAGATACACTAGTACTACTCCAAGTTCCAAAAGTGTAGAGAATGGGGTCGACGAGTGAGATTCAAGACCATTTTACTGAATTCCTATTTTTTTTATTGACTTTACTTACCTTTAGGAAAACTAATAGGGTCTCTTTAGGTGACCCTCTAGTTTTCAGCTATTGTTACTAATACCAAGTTCTTTAAACCTATGGAATTTTATAAATCATTATTATGTCATTTTTTTTTACCTAAAACTTGCTTTCTTCTTAAGGTTTTATACCACAAAATCTCTTTTAAAAGTTATTTTAGTAAATTACACCACACATTAATACTTAACAGATATTGAATTAGATAACTCAAAGTTGTGCAGTGGTAAAGGCCTTGTGAAAGCTAAACCTATGTAACAGCTAAAGTAACCAGCTTTTAGCTTAGGTTCATTTACATGGCGAGGCTATTACAACTCTTTAGTTTAGGGCATGACAGTTTAAGATGGTATAGCATGGTTCTTAGCCATTTGCGTAAAGTGCAACTCTTCTAAACTAACCTTGAGATGTTACAATTAAAATGAATTAGAACACTTTAAGAACACTAAGAGCTAGGGTAATTAAGCGAGATGTAAAAAAATAAACTTATAAGATTATTTGTAGGTTAGATATATGTATAATATCATATATAGTGTAAGGCAATACTATGTAATAGTTAATGCTAATCTAACTTATATTTTGCTTATTTTTGGATGTTGAATCATTAACTTATGTATATATGGTGACAATAATAGATGGTGAAGAGCTTATGGATTGTAAGGTCTAATTGTAGGAATTGCTTTAAGATGGACTTATGCGAGAATGTTTTATAGACTTGGTGAAATTACGTAATATGCATATATATATATATATATATATTGCAAGAATTATCTTGTCATTGTTGCGTGATTGGAAATATTAGAGAATGATTGAAGATTTATATTACTACTATTACTTGGCGAAGGAATACTTGTTGAGTAAGGAACGTTTGTTGTAGTGATATTAATGATTCAATTTGCAACGATTGAAGAGTTGAAAATGGAACTATTAAAGGAGGTACAATTAGGAGACAATAGAAGTATCTGTACATTTTTAATGATTTTCTCAACATATCATTGGGTGGTCTTATAAACTTTCATTTAGAGAACAATGGTATAGAAAACCTACTATAATAAATCTGAATTCCCTATACAAGGGTAAAAAAACCTCCTATGGTATAATAAAAATATACTAACGACTGATTAAAAACCGAGATGAAGGTTTTAAAGAAGCTTATAAGATTACCTTAGAGTTTGCAATGACTTGACTTGAGTATTAAAAGATGGTAATAGTTAGATGTACAAACTTATAAAGTGGAAAATAGAGGATTAAGCTGAATCTTAGGTAGAAATTGTTTCTAAAACTTAAAGTAGTCAGTGACTAGAAATAATATAAGGTAACTTTGTGATGGAACTATTAATAACAATAGAGAGGTATAAACCCTAGAAAATCGATAGTCTAAACCCTAATTTAAGTCTGAGTGTCCTAAACTGTGAAATAAGTCAATAAGGCTAGTAACCATAAAAGATTATGAAATATAATAATCGAATATAACACCGATAATAAAAACCGTAGAAATTGATCAAAACCTTAAATCGTGTACTAAAACCCTAAATCTGATTTATGCATAAATCAAATAGAAATTAATCAAAACCCTAAACCCCGTACATTAAATAGTATATATGATACCATAATATTTGCTAAATAAAATGAGTTCATAAATGTGTAAGAAGTAGGTATATATATATTACCGTAAATTAGGAATTACTAATTAAGTAAATTATAAAAATTAATCAAATATAGTAATAAGTATATATATATATGTGTGTGTGTGTGTGTGTATCATAAAATACAAATAAATAATAAGAAAATAATAAATAATAAAAATAAAAGTAATAATAATAATAATAATTGTAATAAGTCTAAAATCTCAAAAATAGGTAA
Organism: Lumnitzera racemosa; assembly: GCA_024138005.1. Taxonomy (NCBI): domain Eukaryota; kingdom Viridiplantae; phylum Streptophyta; class Magnoliopsida; order Myrtales; family Combretaceae; genus Lumnitzera; species Lumnitzera racemosa. The sequence continues at coordinate 67,374,863 of JAMXBC010000007.1, read as the reverse complement.
AAATGAGTAACTAAGGTAAAATATGCTTAAAATAATAAAATTATCAATTATATGATTTAAATAATTATTAAATCATAAATATATTAAGAAGTAGCTAAAATTTATATTTTATAACTTTTTAAATTGAAATAATAAATTTTATGATATATTTTTATATCACAGTTTAAACTATAAGTCACAACATCCAAAACAGACCTTGTTAAAAAAAAAATACGCTTGAAAATGATCAAAATAGATTATAAGTTCATAATAATCCAAGCTAAAATGAAAAAGTTATACGCGATTCGATAAAAAGCTTGAATTGAAAATTTCACGTAACTAGGTGAAGTAAACATTGCAAATTACGATACTAGTTTAGCTTTAAATTCTCAAACTTACAAATTTTTATATTCCTTATTCTCAGGTGATCTTGACCTTGACCTTGACCTTGACCTTGAGCTGCGACTAGATTATTACAGCCCTTGAGTCACCTATGGCTGAGTGAGTTTTTCCTCATGATCCCATACTTGCTTGTATTTTTAATTAGTGAATATAAATTATGATTAATAATTGAATGTTGTATGGGGTTAAGTTATACTTATGTATGATAATTGTTTATTAATAGTGAATTTACTTTAAATTACAATAATATATGGATTGTTGCATGGTAGATTCACTAGGAATTGATTGTTTGTGACCTTGATTGATCACTGAATAATAAGACCTAATTTTATTCGACTAGAAAAAGTTAAACTAAAACACGCATAATCATACACTACATAACTAATTCCGACCATCACATTACACAGAGGTAGCGAGAGGCCATACGTGGGTTGATTATTTGATTGTTATAGATTTTGTATGGTGTACACGTGCGATATGACCTTACCTTGACCCGCAGGATTACTAGGCATTAGATGCACCAACAGCTTGGTTAAGGGTTGAGTTTAGAGGCCTCCATTTAAGGGTGAATGAGTGCTGCATGAACCTACTCATAATCATATGTGGAACTCGTTTTTTTATAAAACTGATAATGGATATACCATTACATTTTAAATATGAAATGTGGAGTTTCGTTATGAAATAAGTTCTAGTATAATACCCGAATCTGACTATGCCGATGCATCTCAAACCCTGACTTTGAAGGGCGTTAAATCTGAGTTGCATGCAGTACCAGTCACTTGCATGTATTTATTTGGCATATTAGTTGACATGCATATATTTGATTGAACTTAATTGTTATATAAGTTGATTGTTGTATGGTTGAGGGGATTATCTCACTAAGCTAGTTAGCTTATACCCTTATAGTCTTCTTTCCCAGGCTGAATTGTTCGTAGAGTCGAGTCATCGAATGCCCAAGGTTAGTTGTTCATGAGGGGGTCGATGTGGGAGTAGAATGTGTTCAAAGTGCTCACATGATGGTTTAACTAGATTATAGATCTGAATATGTCATAAATTGATATTAGTTTGAGTTAAGAAATTTTAAAGACCTTTTATCTGTAAACTCTTATCTAAATAGATTATGTTTTATATTTCTATATCTTATTATTATTATCATGAAATAATATTGCTTATACTTACGCAACTCTTGGTTGTTAGTTGTAGCTGTAGTCTTGTGTATTATATAAAGGGTCGTCGATTGTAAGGGAATTCAATCTACAGTTCTTTGTACGGTATATGGCGACTACCACGACTAGCCCCTTCGGGTCATGACATATCAACTTAGGGATGGTGAGATACATATGAATGGGAATGGAATTGATCTTCATTGGATAATGTAATGATCTTTTAAAAGTTAAGTAGTTAGTAAAGTTAATAGTTAGTAAGACTACAATAAATTTTCAATGATTAACTTCTTTTCAACAAAATTATAGATTAGCAATCCAATCACTTTGGACATATACTAGGTATAGTTTTCATAATGATTCTTGTTGTTTCGGTGTATTTAATGTTGATAAAAATATATATATATATATATTAACTCTTCTGATAATGTAGACATGATCTTATCTAAATAGTTAACTACAGTAGTTATGGGAAATAGAGAATTTAGAAAAGGGAATATGTGATCTTTTGATTGATATATATATATATATATAGAAGTTATCTATATGGTTGTTGTTTGTATGAAGGATTAATCCCACTATGAATCTTTCAAGGTATGAAATTAAGTTCTTACATGAATTTGTAAAGTTTAGATTATGATGTATTGCAATTCTTTTGTTTATTTAGTCATGATTTCATATTTGGTTAATTAAGGATGTAGTTAGAAAACACGTATTTAAGTAGAAGATGTGTGATCTCTTCATATGTATAAAATCTTGTACATAGAATTCTGGTCAGGGGAAAGATAATGTTAATATAATCCTTCTTTGACACTGAGATAGAATCTAAGATACATTTCCTTAAGGTAGACTTTGAATTTTGATGTAATTTTTGTGGGATTTGTAACTTGAGAATTGAAGTATATACCTTTCAATGTAGTTATTCATACTTTGAGATGAATATGTAAGGAAGTTGCTTAAGTAGTTTGAGTGCTAAAAAGCTAGAATTTGAAGAATTTATGAGGTTTGAAATAGATGACTTTGAATAATGTTAAATGTGTTAAGACTTGTATGTGTGGAGATTGGCTTAAGTAAATGGATCCCAAACAAGTGGTACTTAAAAATATGGTGTCTAACAAGGGATTTTTGTTACCATCTTACAATAGGAAGAAATTATGATGCTTTAAGAATGCAAAGGATATTACATCAAGAGTTTGACTATCGGTGATTTTATATTAATAGGCATTGATTTGAATTCAACTCCTAATGAGTAGGTACTTTGACATTACTAAGAATACCTCATTGTTATTTTATAAAATATAGGATATATTTGAGATGAATGATTTGTGAATACTAAAATCTCAAAGGAAAACTTATTGTTTGGAACTATATAACATTGAGTCAATCAGGAATAATTCTTTTAGAAGGAGTTCAAACACTTGAATTCTATGTTAAATCCTAAAGTTAAATATAGGAATTCATTTCTACTCGAGTACACTTTGCTAATATTGCTTGTATAGGAAAACATATTTAACACAGGTGCTATATGACTACTAGGAAAAGTTAATCTAAATACATATTATGGAGCTTTTATGATATTAATTGAATAAGAGATTCTCCCTCAAAATAATTAATTGAAATTGAATTGTATACATAGTCGCATATCATATATGATCCAGTATAAGGTAAATAATCATTATGGAAGTAAGTTATTTGATTAATGAAGTAGTAAGACATCTAAGGAAATGATCAGGGAATGCAAATTTATTTCTAAGTACTCTTATACCTTAAGATTTATTAAGATTTAATTCCTACCATTCTCGTAAGATGATAGACCCATCACAAACTAGATAGTTGACAATTAATGTAGATACCCATGTGAGCAAGGATGTTGCCACAACAATTATTAGTTGATGGAATGTTTTAAGTTTGAGTACAACAAAAAGTGCACTAGGAGCTTAGGCTTTAAGAAGAACCAAATCTTCTAAATTTGTTCATATGAATTGATATTTTTAGGATGAGATAGGAAAAACCTACTTTAACCAAAGATTGAATAACCTGAATCAAGACTGATTAGAATATGTTGAATTCCTTAGTAACAAGAAAGATGTATAAAGCATTTAAGACAATGATAGAAGCTAGATTCTAAAAGAATATGAGAACATCACAATTTAGGTAGGTTGGAACCCAAAAAGAGCACATCCAAGATAATTTGGAGAATGATTGTGGAACTAATGATGGTGAGTAGGAAATAAATAATCAAATACGAAATATATACCATTCTTACTTGAGGTTAAGGTTTGAATGTACCTTGGAAGGCGCATAAGTAAGTAAGCTGAAAGTTTCTTATTAAATGATATTTACTATCATAACATATTTAGAAATAGAGAATAAGAGTGTGATGGATCATAAAACTAAGACATTAATATGATTCCAAGAACTAAAAGAAAGAATAGTGCAAAAACTTAAGACGTGATTAAGAGTTGGGCCAAGTAATGTTATAAAGAATGGATAAGCTTTAGCAAAGACCAACATGGGAGGGTAGAGGTAGTGGTTGGGGTGGGAATTAATTTGCATTAGAGATAGACACATTATAAATGTATTTAGAGTTTTAATAAACTTGAGTAAAGAGAAAAAAAAAAAAGAAACTCTCAAGAAATTGTGAGAGTTATACATTAAAAGCAACACAAAGGAGATTTTAGGAAATATACAGGATTGGAAGTGTAATAGATTGCAAAGCTAAAGCATGGAATAATTTTAACGACCATAAGTAAGAATTGAATGATGAGTTAGAACATAATAGGGATTTTGAATCTAGTCTGTTTTTTTTTTAAAAAAAAAAGGGAATGGGGAACCGATTAAGAGAAAAGAGTAATACTTTAATGTAGCAAGATGAGTAGCAAGATGAGGTTACAGAATAAACAATGATATTAGACACATTGTGGTTGATCATGAAAGTAAGTAAGGGACTAAACAAATGTTATTAGATTGAAATATGATTATTGACAGCTATACTCTCGAATATAATTTGAGTATATATAAATATGCAAGAAGATGATGGAAAATTTGCGATTCCTACGTTCTTCTTACCAAATTTGTTAGAAGTCATGTTATCTTATTTTATGAATCCTTTATTTTTAAGATGATTCAAACGTGTTGTGTCAATCATAACAACCAATTAATTTCTTGGTAATTCCAAATCTACCAATTTCAAGTCAAATTCATCTATCAAGTCATTTTTATCTCCTTCTAAGCATGTATATAAGGATTAAGATTTGCTAAACTTAGCTTTACAATGGTATGTATTGGTTAAAGGAGTGCTTAAACCTTAAATTGCAAAGATAATAAAAATTTTGAGGTAGCATCCAAATAATGTGGTAAAGTAGGAGGTAACCCATCAATATAATGGATAATCAGATCCAAAAGGTTAACAAATAAGATATGGAATGATGATGGAAGATAAGATATGCATTAGTAATAAGAATTAGGTTGCAAAACTATTGAAAATAAAATACTATTTAGATTGAGGATCTAAAGATATTCCAAAATTATCATATTTAAGAATTGTAGATCTGGAAGACTTTGAACTCATATTCAAAAAGGGATTGAAATTTGGAACCAAGTGATCATACACTCTAGAACCTAGTTTAAAAGGTGCGAGTAGATAGGGGATGAGCAAGGGATGACAAAAAACCCTATGGACTTATTTATGTACGAGTAGTCTATGGATCTATTATATCTATATACTTAAACTAGATTCGATGGACAATATACAAATGGTGGAAATAAGTGATATAAAGGAAATACCTAAAGATATTTGGTAGAAAAAGATGAATATGAAATGTAGACTTACTTTACCTATGAGTTTGGTAAAATATCATGAAGTTTATTACAGGGTGATGGTAAGTAAACTCATGAAGAATTCAAACATAGTATGAGAGTTAAACCAATAGACCTATAATAGAATTATATACTAAAGGAATCATCTATGCAAATACTAGATAAATAAATCCCCAAAATCAAGAAATCAAAACATAAGGTATGTGAAAGTATAATAAGGAACTTTAAGTTGAACAAATTAACAATAACGCTAATAGATCTATAAGAGGATTATACAGTAGAGGACGTTAAGTTAGTGATCTATAAGAGCATGCTAGACAACTTTTGGAGGAATGAAATAAGAAGAGGACACTTAGACTAAATAATTTAGGGGGGATATATGTGCTTTAAGAAAGTGAAAATTAATCATTTGCATTCTTGCAACTTTGGGAAATTGACCAGAACTCTATGTGAGCTTCTTAAATGAATAAGAAACCTAGGAAAAATAAGAACTAAAGTTGCGCAAATCATATAGAATTGAAAAGTACGAGTATAGGGGTATTCTAGAAGCAAACCACCATCACAACCCTACAGTGGTGGCAGCAGCTAGCTTAGTAGACAAAAGGGTGGCTAGATGGTTGGATTTCGGTGAGTCTAAAAATTATGCCCAATTTTCTCCTATTTTCTAAAAATACCAAATGAACCCCAAAAATTATGAAAATATTTATTTTGGAATATTGCTACATGTACTTTTCATGAAAAATGTCAATTTGTAAAATTTTCATATGAGTATATGATCTCCTTAATAAATCACTCAAAACCGAACTATTTTAGATGTTATTTTAAATAACCTCATTGTTGTTGTTTTGGAGCCAAACTTTTTCGAAAACATCCTCATATTGCATGTATGAATCCTATGAAAAGTTTTTAACCAAGAATATATTCTATGATAAGGAATTTTTTGCCTTTAGATTTGAAGCAAAATGCCATTTTTCATAAATTTTATGAAATTAACCTTATGAAAAATAACATGCGGTAGGTTTGGAGGTTGATTGTGGTATATGTCTCTATGGAGGGTGGTTTGGTGATGGTTTGATTGATTGAGATTTGGAGATATACATAAATCACTAGTTATGGACTATATGTATTAAGGTGACAATATGAGGAATTGAGAATTTGGTAATATGGTGATTGAAGGTATGATGAATCTGTTGTATGATTATGTTATGCCATGTTTGTAACTTATAATGTGATGTCAAAGCAAGTCACTTTATGCAAATTAGTGAATTTAATTTGTTTATAAAGTTCTTTAGATGGCTGATATGATAAAAGAGTGACTTAAAATCTTGGTACAAATACTTAACCAAAAGGTTAACTCGTGCAAGAATCTTAATTATAATAATGTCAGGATCTTAGTTAGGCCAACCTTTGGTAAAGAAGCATGGTTATGATAACTTCAGAGACATGTTTAGAAGGCTAGTAGATAAAAGTACTTTAACTCTAAATATGTTAGAGCTTCGTTTAAAGAGTTGTCTATAAAAGAAGGGTGATAGTATTAAGTTCAGAGATTTAACTAGAGGGTTGGCTAGTTTTGAAGGTTTAGATAAAATCACTTCAGAGACATTTTCAAAGGGTTAGTCTATAAAGAGGAGACCTAATCTCAAATATAGATAGTTGATTAAAAAGTTAGATAAGAAGAGGGACTTAACAGTAACCCCATCATAGACTTTTTTGGAAAGTATTTGGTAAGAGAAATGTGGTCAAAATGGCTTTAGAACTTAAATCAAGGATTGGTTAATGTGAAAGCTTAGCGGAAATGACTTCAAAGTCTTGTTCAAAGAGTAAATTGGAGTAAGGGTATAATTGGGATAATCTCAGAGACTTGATCAAAAGGTTTTGACATCAAAATTTTCTTGTTCAGAGACTTTAGCAGTAAGTTGGAACTCAATATAAAGCTTGAACTCAATATAAAGCTTACACTACTCTTAAATTATTAAAATGGACTTACTTAACTTTATATTTAGTAAAACTAAAATGGTTATATTGATTATGTAGGAAACCATTGAAGTGAACAAGATCAACTATTAGGACCATTAAGTGTCATATGTCCAGGTAAGTAGGATTAGTGCTTGGTATTATTTAAGGATACTTGGAGGTCTTAGCATATGTCTTGGTTGTAAATGTAAGGTAGTTGCCTGTACGTATGTAACATATGTACTTGAATAATATTTTGTTATTTGGAGTGCTAGATTTTATGTATTTACTACTTTATGATATTGAATTGATCTGTTTGAAATTGCTTAATCACCCCAAAAAGCAATCTAACTAATGCTTAGCCTAACTTCTAATTGGACTTGCATCATCACCTACTAGGGGAAATGATTAGGTTTGTCAGGCCAAGCATAGACCCTTTGATGAGGATAGCTGAAATGGTCATTTCCCTACCTTTAGTCTAACTAAGTGACAAGAAAAGAGGTCGCAGCAAGGTTAGGGATCATAGTTCTAAGCTAATCTCAAGCAAAGCATATTTTTCACTTACATAAGCCCCAGTTTGGTTCATATCCAGGCAATGTCAAACTCCTTGAAACCTAAATTAAAGCGGGCACAATTTCTCTAATCTCACGACAACCGGTTAGCATAGTGCAATGACATTTACTTCAAAATATATTGCATCTAATTAACCTTACTTGAAAACCCCAGTTGGTTGATGTTAGATATGTGCTATGGTCTCTATCCCACTTACTTTGCATGTTATCACTCATTCCCCTATAATTGTTTTGCAGGTTTCTCAGTAGATACACCGGTAGTACTTCAAATTCTAGAAATGCAAAGAATAAGGTCAAAGAGTGAGATTCAAGACCAATTTACTAACAGGGTTTCTTTCGGTGACACTCTAGTTTTCAACTGTTGTTACCAGTACTATACTCTACAAACCTGTGGTATTTTATGAATCCTTATTATATTGTTTTTCTAAAGTCATTTATAAAAATGTTTTGTTCTCAAGCTTTTATGCCATAGAATCTCTTTCAAAAGTTATTTTAGAAAATTGCACCATAAGTTGATACCAAAAAAATATTGAATTGGATGACTCAAAGCAATGAAATAGTAAAGGTCTAGTGAAAGCTACACCTATGCTGGCGGCTAAAGTGGCTAGCTTTTAGCTTACGTTGGTTTATATGGCGAGGTTGTTCCGACTCCCTAGTTTATGGCATAACACAATGGTTAGATGAGTGCTATCAAAGGATCGCTTACAAGAAGGGGAAAGCTAAAGAATAAAGAATAATATGCTAAAGGGAACTTTTATTTTCATGACAAAAAGAAACAAAGAAATGGGGCGTAACATTTATTCTCAATGAAACTTGATATTTACTCAAAACTTTTTAACCACATCTAAAGTCCCTAATCTAGCTTTCGTAGTTCGGTTGCAATTTTGCCCACATCTCTAAAGCTAATTGATGGTCTTTTCACTTTTTTCAACCTAGGCCAAGAAGGCTTCGTTAGAGGCTTCAATGTGTCTAGCCCTTTGCTTCCAATAGATAACTTTAACTTGTAGTAGCTGTTCATGGATTTTTGGGGCATTTGGTAGTCTATTAATTCTTTGATTATGCACATGTTGTTTACTTACCATTATTTGTAGGTTGAGAAATTCATGCATAAGAATCATTTATTTGATGAAACAGAAGAATGCATGTAGAAGTTAGAACCATTAGGTTGATATATCGTTTCCTAAGTTGTAACCCTACTATTTAATTTTGGTGTTTAAAAAATAGTCACAAAAACTTATTACATTTCTAAAACTTTCAAACATTAATAGGGTTGCAATTCTTTGGAGTAATGTATTAACTCAAGCTTTAAGGGAGGTATACACAATTAAGGTGTGTTCTAAATGTCCTTATGCTCTATAACCTTACACGTTTCCAAGGAAGCAGTTCATTGACCACATCGAAGCTTAAGTGAGGTAACTTGATCAACCCTAGAAGGTTGTTACCTCATAGCATCCAAAACTTACACAATGGCTTCCCTCTTAGGATCCTAAGACGGCCTTAGTCTGATCGTATCTACCCTATATCATTAATGTAATCATTCTCCTCAATATCTCGAGTATATTGTATGCAAAATGAATACAATAAATAAAAAAAAGTATATTTACATGAAACAAATCATAACAATAAATAAATAAATGACACATGTATTTTGAAAGACAAATTTAATTTCAAAAAGTTTCAAGTGGCTAGCGCTCTTGACACCCCACTGGACTTGCTAAGCTGTCGAGCTTGATTTTTTCCTAATTTCAATTATTTTCCTTAACTCAATTAATATAAAATCCTAACCCATTTAATACTAACCATCAACTAAGAATCAAGAAAAACTTAGTTTTTTTATCTTGAAAAGTTTGGAGTCACCACCCGACTAGAGACGAAAAAACATGGGTTATGTTAAATTGATTGGGTAGATTGATTTTAACCTAACTACTAATCTACTATAAAAAAAAAAACCAATTTATTTTAAAATGTTTTTTTTTTATCAAACCCTAATAGTTACCACTTTTAATCTTCCAAATTTAAAGCTATCTTTTAAAATACCCTTTTAACTAATTCTAAAAAAAAAAAAAACTAATTCTATTTGCACATACAAAAATAACAAATCGAAATTATTTACAATAGGGAAAATAAAAAGAATTTCCAATTTTAAGTTGCTCCATAGGTATCTACACATCCTCTAGTAGGGATCAGACATTCTGTAGTTTATTCAATAAAACTTTAATGTGTTGGTGATTTTTAATTTAAACAAAAAAAAACATCTGGCTTAACATGTTAACCATTTCTTTTGTTTAAGAAAATTGGTAGAAAAGGGTCTTAATTTTTCAATAATTTTTTTTTTTTTGAGAAATTCTAGAAGTCCTAATTTTGAAGAGGGCTAACTGAGAATTTTTGTTCTTCTAAAAATTTTTGTTGGTGATAAAAACTAATTTTATTGCATATCTTTTTTATTTTTATGTTTTATTATTCAATTTTTAATTTCTGATTGAAGCATAAATAAATGAATAATAAAGCTTTCCTTTTTTCTTTCTTTCTTTTCTTTTTTCTCTTTTTCTTTTTCTTTTTTTTTCTTTTTGGATTTTTTTCTACAATTACAATAAGGTAAAAAAATTTACACTAAAAAAAAAATACAATACTTTAACAAAATCCAAAACCAACAAAGAAGGGGATAAACCAGTGGACAACAAGGTACATAGGTCGAGGCCGAATGTTAAGTTGGATTGAGTTTCCAGTTATCCAACCCTATTACATACGTTACACATAGGTTAACTAGAGAAGGACGAAAGTGGCTACAAGGTGTGATCTAGGTAGTTTTTCGGTGATTTTCAAGTAGGTTAAAGTAGTTTTATGTGTTTCTCATTAGGAAATAGGGGTTAGGACAAGCGCTACCATGAATGGTAGCTGTTTAAGGGTAGTGGAGGATAGCACGATAGCAGTTAGAGAGGAAAGGAGTTAATGTAGTACTCAGGGTAGTCCTTAGAGTACAGAGGATCGTTGGCCTGATTTTGGAGCAACTCTCACACGTAGCCATGATAGTAGATTTCACCTAAGTAGTGGTAACAGGTGGTTTTGGAAGTGCTATCAAGGGTTTGAATGGGTGGCAATTGGTTTCTCGTGTTATGGGGCATGGTTAAGTGTGAAAGCGGTGGGGTTTGAAAGCTTACTTAATTGGGAGTAATCCCATGGTGGTGGTTTGTTTCGCTAATTGCTATGGGAGTTGAAATTAAAGGGAGAGAGAAAGAGCTAGCAAATTAGGGTTTAAAGGAGAGAAAGTGTTTGTGGGGTATGATTGCAAGTGTTAGAGCGATTGTTTGATGCCGGAGTCGTGTAATGGAGTCCCTATTTATACTTTCCAAAGCTCAATCAATCATGGACATGATCAAAACACATTAAATTTAAGAATTACAGAAATTGGGCTTTGATTTCAAATTCAATGCAATTTGTAGGAAATTGATAATCGAAATGAGTTTATGAGTATTCATACTTGCCCAAAGACATAGTAGAAGCTTTGATTCTTACCTAGTTTACTTAGATTCGATCAATTTCATCAATTGCTAAAATCTCAGTTTGTGACATTTTTTGATTTTTCAATCTCAATTTTGCATCACAAATGACTATATTTAGATGTGGAATCGACACTCATTCATACTATCTCGTATGGTCTTTGTGACTTCCCATTAATTTAGTGAAATCATGATGGAAAAGGGATCAAATATTAATGACAAGTAAGCTAGTTAGGCGTGTTTCATGTAAGAAACTAAGAGAAAGAAATGGAAAAAGAAAGAAAATTAGTTACAATTAGCTAATCATAGGTTGACATGTGTCCTTATCCTAGCCAAAAAATAAAAGGTATGAAGCACCTTGTGCACAGATTGAACCCAAGATCTCTCTATAATTCCAATTGCAAAACCAAAGGCTTAACCATTGAGCTATTTGGCGCGTGACTTGATTCTTTTGCAAACAAATTGTATTTAAGCCATTTAATTTCCTAGAACCTAATTAGAAAATTAACTAAACTAGACCTAATGACCTCAGCACAACTATAGATCCTTAGTTTTCTAAAAAATATTTTCTTAAATCTATTTTAAAAATAAGAAATTTCTATTTTATTATAAAAAAAAAATCTATTCTCCCAAAAATTCTATTTTTTGGTATTTTATGAGAGTATCTAATTTTTTGAAATTTTCTAAAATTTCTATTTTCTGTGATTTTTCTAATTTTTCAATTTTTTTGAATTTTCTATTTAAAAAAAAAGTCTAAAATTACAAGAAGCAAAACTGAGTTGTCTATACCTTCCCTTATTTATAAACAAAAGCTAAGTGTCTATAATAGTAGATAATTATTGGTCGTAGACTACGTATCAATCTTGTGATTAAGCACGTACCTAAGAAGTAATGGACAGTTATGTAATGAGATTGTGTAAAGTTATAACCGTCCGTGCTACTTTTTGGATTCAAACCATATTTATAAGTAGGTTGGGCTTTGAAGCCCATTAGATGGGCTAAGCCCTTGTTGGCCTTAATTGAAGATAGCACAAATTAGCATCTCAGTGGTTGAGATGCCAAGTAACATGTTAAGGCAAAATCTGACTATTAACATTTGCCCCTCAACTGTAAATCCTTAAATTTTTTGACCTAACATTTGAAGTAGACTCAAGTGTGTTAAATATTCCTAAGAGTTGACAAAATTAGTAAAAGTGAAAACCTTAAAATAACTAATCAATTGCGTATAAAATTTTTCTACCCTAAACGTATGTATACACTAAATATTTCATCCGAAAGTGATAAAAACTCTAAAATTATAACTTTAAAGATATAAAAGCAATAATTCACCATAATATATCCTAAAACCGTAATTGATAATATAACATTAGTATTATGCTAATCATTAGTAAAAGATTAAAGATAATTTTCAATGATTCATAAATACATATAATACTAAAGTAATCCTTTAGAAACTAAGATATTGCATCATATACCACACTCATCTTCTAATTATATAACTAGATTAGTATTACATAGAGTTAAGAGTTTAGTGGATGCTTAAATTACAAGTAGTAAGTATTAATATCTTAAATGATACTTTTCATGATAATTATATTAAGTGGCTTACCAAATGATTTATATAGGATATAAATACTTAAAGGAAGATCTCATTACCTATCCTTGCTAATCATTTCACTAAACCCCATGTTTCCTCTCATTTCCTTAAATTTTCTTCCTAATTCTTTTATTATGTACACTTAAATTATATGTAAATTTGAAACATTGACCAAGTCAAAGGTTGACCAAATCAATACACGTTGACTAAAGTCAACATATTGAAAAGTCAACAAAATATCATTGTTATCTAGAGAGTTCTTTCCTTTCTCTTTAGCTTTCTACTCATTTTTCTTTTCCAATTTCACCCCTCCTTTTTGTCGTCTACTCTCCTGCTCACTTAAACCCCACTTGTCTTCATCTTTTCAAACATAAAATAATACAAAACTAAGTCCTTTACTCCATCCCCAAACCATGAGCTTTCCTCTTTGCTTTGTCACTTTCAACTTTTCCAATTGCACTTTCACAACTCTACTTACCAACATAAACCAATAACACATATATACTAGCTTTCCTTTTCATATTACAAGTAAGAGAAAAGTATGTTATTTTGTAATTTCTTATCTTATTTAGTAGTTAGATGAATAGGATAGGTTAGTGTAGGAAGCTTATGTGATATGTGCATATTTGTTGTTAAGAGTGGAAGTTCCAATTTGTATGCTTAGAAGTGTAGGAATCTTTAGATAATTAGAAGAAGAATACATGAACATATGCTTAAGTATGTGTATATAAGAGTATACTTGATAAATACATGTATGAGGACTTTTATACATAAGTACCAATTATGTACATAACAAAAAAAAAGGTGTATACTAACTATACATACATATACCTTGCTAAATACATCCTTAAAATGCAAAAATATGAAATTTGTGAAGCTTTCTTAAGAAGGAACATTAGGCCTACGAAAATACATATAAAAATATGTATGTCCCTATATGTATATATGGGTATGTGTATTAGTATACATATAAGTACACAAGTGAACATACTAATATGTTATAAGTATATATATAATATATGCATAAGGCTTATGAATACATAAGGATAAGAGTACATATGTAATGGATGATGATGTAAGCAATGACATGATTAAATAATGATATAAGCGATGACATAAACAAATGATGACATAAGCGATAACATAAGTATCTAAGATAATAAACCATAAGATCATTTAAGTGTAAGAATTTATGGCTAATGAAACCATTAACTACTAAAATAGAACATAAAACTAACCAATAAGAATAATTAAGCTTCAATAGTTAAAATTTCAATAAATTTAGTCTATATTATAAAACACAGGTTTTAACGTCTAAAATGGATATCACTGTGTAAACGTACATCCAAAAACGATGGAAAACAACTATAAATTCATAAATATAAAAAATAGAATGAAAAAGTTACATACGATTAGTGATAAAGTCTAATCGGATAAAAATTTATTTTAATCTAAGTAGAATTAGGTAAATAGATATCTAGATTTATTAGTTAATTCAATTGCTTACTATCGTTATTATATCGTAATGATCAGGTGATCCCGACATGAGCGAGGATCTCCCAATTGATTAGTACGACTAGAGCGAGTTGTCATAGTCGAGTGAGTATTTATCTTATGATTCCATGCTTGTATGTGATTGTAGATAGTAAACTTAAATAATATTTTTAATTGATTATTATGTAGGGTCAGGAAGTGCTTATGTAGTTATTATGTGTTAAGTTGTGAATCTACCTTAAGTACAAATAATACTTTGTTGTTACGTAGTAGTATAGATAATGATTGTATGTAATATTAGATAGTCACATCATAAATGGACCTAATTATACTCAGCTTATAAGAAGAAACTAGTACATGCATCAACATGCATTACATAGATATAATTCTGACCATTACATCATACGGAGGTAAGAAGAAGCCATTCGAGAGTTGTTATTATAAATTTATTGGTTCGGTATGGTGTACTTATACAAAATGACCTTATCCTGGCTTGCGAGAATACTAAGCGTTAGAGGCACCAACCGCCTGGCTAAGGATCGAGTTTAGAGGCCTCCATTTAGGGATGAATGTGGACTGTAGGGGCCCATTTACGATTATACTAGAAATTGGTTTTTATGAAAATAAAAAATTGCTTGATTTAAGTATGGAACATAGAGTTTTGTAGTAAAGTGCTAGTATAATACTTGAATCTGATTGGTGCCATGTATACTCCAACCTTGACTTCGTAGGGTGTTAAATCTGAGTTGCGTATATTGACTGATTAACTATACGTATTGTTTGGTATTCTATTAGTCCATTCATTCATATGTGTAAATATAATGTATTTATAACTTACTTGTGGTGTAGCTAAAGGTTTTGCTCACTAAGCTTAGGTTTATACCCCCTTAGACTTTTGTTGCAAGATGGCTTATTTATTGAGGCTGGCCGAGGAATGTCATAGGTTAGCTTGAGGACCTGGGCAAGAGTGGGCCATTCGATGTGATGATAGAATTGACTATGTAGACTTTTACTTATGTGTTGTTTTTTTGTTAATAATATAAACTTAGATATACTAAATTACTGGTTACTATAAACTTTGTAGTTTAACTTTTATATAAATATGTTTGTGTGATGATATCATATGGATCTATATGTCCTTAGGAAGTTAGTGGTTGTCGAGCCTTATATATTATATGAAGAGTTCATGATTGGAAGGATAACCAATCAAGGGTTTTTTATACAATATATGGTTTCTACCACGACTAAACTATCCTCAATTTGTGACACCAACTCCCTTGCTCCATAATTCGACTATTAGAGTAAATAAGATTCAATACTCAATCTGAGTAGTTAGATGGAAAAGGCTAGCATCAAGCATTCTTTGAATGCCAAGTAACATACCGGAACATGGGTTGTCTTTCCAACTAACTTGTGTGATTTTAAAATGCATCATATTGAGTTCCAAACGAAAGGCCATAACCTTTTAATTTTCCTACTCATTTGCTTTTCTACAATGGCATATGTGACAACTATCATATTAGCCATTATTACATCACAGGGTCTATTAACTATATATGATACAATATCTTTTAGATGTCTGACCTTTGACATACATCATCCATCCATACCTGACCATCTAATCAAAGCTTGCATCCTTATCAGAAGTGCATTAGAATTTCAAAGGGGGACCACCCATATACAAAAAGCTTTTTCCATTATAAATTACATTTTCTAGTCCTCTTTATTCATATCCACTTCAAATTTTTGTTTTTGCTTTCAAGATTTCTTTGTACAAATTCCTATCCTAATAGTGAGTGACTTCCTTTTGCTACTAAGTGATCTTTGTCAACTTAACTTTAACAAATATGGTCTGAAGCGTCATTTGTCAACTTAGCACAATGGAACGATGGGAAAAACTTACTCGTATTAATGCTCTTCTAGTAGATAACTACCCGAATGACAGGGAAGAAAGGTCAACTACCAAGTATTTATATTATAATGTAGTTTGCTACAATGATTCTCTAGATAAAGTACTGAGTGGTACTATTAGGACTCTCATTGCATAGGCCGAAGGAGGATTAAAGGGTACGTTTTCCAATAGACCATGCATTTCATTTATATTTGAAATATCTCAATTTTGGATTACATCATCCATTCTTTTCTTTTCAAAAATAGTTCTTTATTTATTTCTAGGTCGCACCAAGTTTATTTTCTCCCAATATTTATAGACTCATCATTATATTCGAGATTATATGTGAAGAAATTGAGGTTAAGGCTATACCCCAATTATTTAAATATTTCTTCTCAATAAAGAGTTAGCCTAATGGTTAGTACTTTGCAGTGGCTCGACACAGGCATAAATTCATGACGGGTTAAAGTTCAAAATTCATAAGTGACACGGCAAATATGTCTCAATTAGGTTCGATGACGATTTAGATTTTTAAACTCAATGGACCAAGCCCATTTGCACTAAAGACATTAAATCATTGCCTAATGATGCCACTACTACTAAGAAGATTTAAGAGAGATGAGAGAATAAGATGTTCTTTTAGGATGCAAAAAGGATTGTTTCTTGATATGAAAAGGGGGAGCCAATATTTTCTGACAATAAAGATAAGTATTAGTCTACCTGCCGTACCAAGTAGAGCTACAGGAGGAAAGCCATTCTTGTGACTTAAGGGGAGAATCGTTGCCTTTGAGCTTTGCTTAGTATGGGCCTATAAGTTTTTAATCATTCCCCTCTCTTCTTTTTATAATACTCTCTTTCTTTTATGTAGGCGTAGGCATTTAGGATGTAGATCTATGAAACTATTGGCTCAAGCCAAAGCTAAGAAACAAAAACTTGACAAGCATGCGACCACTAAACTTCTTGTTAATTGAAAACTAGCACATAAAGGGACTGCTCAAGAGAAGGTCGTAAACAAGACTGTCACTTCAAAGAAGAAGAAGAAGGAAAGCCCTCTTGCTGACAAAGTTCAAGGTAATGAACAAATAGAACCTATCAGGATTCCATAGCTTAAGGTAATTCCTGCAATTAGAGACATTCCTCGAGAGGAAGTATTGGAAGAAGCTAACCATGACATCATAATTGACAGCAACGCTAGGGTTACTCCATAAGAAGTAGTAGACAACTCATCAGACCAACAAATGTTGAGTCGAGTCCTAAGAAGAGAAGTGGGATAGAGCTTACCAACCAATCATCGTCCAAGAAAAGGCAAGGGTTTGCACTTGAAGACAAAGGAGGCTCTAAGAAATAAAGCTCTTGGCATTAGTTCTATCAAGTTTCTCCCTAACTGCAAACTAGGTAAGTACTTTGTATCGTACTAGAGCCACAATATCTTAGGCATTAATTTGGCTTTGGGCAATTGGACAAAGTCCTTAGCCCTAATAGAGGGGGTTTTTCTCCTCAAGGACAAAAAGATTGCGAAGAAGGACATAGATAGGGTCAGCAGTTGTAATAAAGGCCATATCACTACTGAATTGTATGATGTAAGTTCAATAATCGTGACCTTTTTCATTTATAGCTTATGTCCCATTGTTGACTTATTTGACTGTGTACAGATTAGCAGTTGTGTTCTAACAGCCTTAGGTAAGGTTGAAAAGCAAATATAAAAGGCATATTCAAATTTTTGCTATATTGCTAAGAATTGATTAACTTATTTAGCTTCATTAATTTTATTGCAAAAAATAGAGCGGGCTTATAACTCCTCAAAAGAAAAAACTATTGTGGTTGAGAATGAGAGGATTAAGGCCAAGATGGAGGCTAAGAAGATATAAGATGAGCTCTTAGCCGAGAAACCAGTACACTCATTAGCAGCTAATAAAGTCTCAAGCCTTAAGACTAAGAACGAGGAGCTCTACAAATAGATTGAAGACTTGAAGGAGAAGCTTTGCAAAAAATTAGAAGAGTATTGGGAGTTGGGAAGAGCAATCACCTCAATGAGCGACAAAGAGACTAAATTGAAGGTCCAAATAAAGAACTTACAGACAAACAACTCTAAACTCAAAGCTTGTGTTGCTAAACTAGAGGAAGTAGCGAAAAGGAAGCCCTCTATCAAGGAAGCATTGGAAATTGTGACTCCCAGTCAATAACATGAAAGATTGCTCCAAAAAAAGTTCTTGTAAGGGGTCTAACTAGCAAGGAAAAAAATTTTAAAGGTTCGCCTTGATTACAAACTATTATTCCTTAACTTTGCCAATGTTGATGATGGTGATGCTAGCAGTAGTGATGAAGAGATTGGCAAAGAAGGGGAGACAAAGGTTCAAAAGCAGGGTTACAATATTCAATCTAGTATTGAAGTTCATGCCAATGCTAAGGAACCATCATTAAAGGAGACCCCCTAATCTATAAAGAGACCTCCAACTCCTCCAATAAGAACCCGAGTGATGATAGAAAAACAAGCTCCAAGAAGGACTTGAGCTCTATCGTTCAAGATGATACTTCCACTCAATCCAAGATCAAACTCTTAAGGAGTCAATTGATTTATACTTTTGTTTCCACAATCATTTTATGGACTTTATGTGGTTAGCATGTTGATCTTTTAGTTGTAATAAACCCTTATTTCATGTTTCACGCTTTTAATTCTTTGTACGTTTTATTTCACACATTTTATACTAAAATGTCTTTTTATAGACACAATGTTTGTTAGCCACATAGGATGTAAACCTTTAGGTGTTAATTTTTATTTTCTTAGCCGTGAAATTGCTTATTGAAGGTAGCTTAGATTTTATTAGCTCTAATTGCTTAGCATTCTTTTTCAAGAAAACATTTAACGTTACTCATTAATGAATACCAAGATTGTTACCTATTGTAGGTCAGAACTTATTAGGTATTAGTTTATTTGCTATATAGTTAGAGCTACATTAATCTGTTAATCGTTCATTGATCAGGAATTAAACTGATGGTAATGAGAGATAAACTTGAAACATATACTTGATCTTCAAATACAGTGTAGGCCAATGCCTTACCTTATTTAGAAAAGGAAAACAAAAATGAACAGTAATCGATAGAAAACTATTCAAAATTGAGCTTTAGATTCTTGACATTCCATATATGCAGTATGATTGTTTCATCTAGCCTATCTAGTTAATAAACCCCATAGCCTATGACTTCTTGGGCCCTAATAAGACCTTTCCAATTCACATCGAGCTTTTTTCGATTCTCTTGTACACCAATTGCTTCTAACTTTTTGCAAACCAAGTCTTCAAGCTAAAATATCTTGTGTTTCACCTTCTAATTGTAGTACCTTACCACTTTATGTTGATATGCAACAACTTTCACTCTTGTGATAACCTTAATCTCCTCAATTGTATCTAAATTAGCTGTAAGGCCAACTTGATTTGCCATAATATCAAACTTTTGCGTCCGAAGATCAAGTAGGTCCAATTCAATCAACAGAACTACCTTTGATCCATACACAAGCTTAGAAGGTGTTTCCCTAGTCAAAGTCCTATAGGTGGTGTAATATCCCAAGATTTCGAGCTAATTTAATAACCCTAGGATTCGAGCCCTTAAATCTAGGGTGTCGAGCTAAGTTATCAGTTTTATTTTGAACGTCACAGTAAAGTTAAAAAAGTTAGATAAAGTAATTCAAGTAAAATTAATTTCTCAAAATAAGCTATATAAAAATATTAATTTTAGAAAAATGTTAATTTATTAATAAAGCCAATAATCATAAAATTCGAGTTTTTAAATATAGTGAAATATTAGAAATAAGTTAATTAACTTTCAAAAATAATAAATGAAGTTGAACTATACATCATATACATGTATTACATGTGAAATACATTATATGTATTAAATATATACATATGATAATAATACATTATCAAAATTACGTAAAATAAATAAATAAAATTGCATGGATGAGTCATCAAATGATATGTTAAGCTGGTATTAGATAGAAATGGTGAGTTAACATTTGCGTGATAAGGAAATGATACATGTCCTTTAGGAAAATGGAAAACATGTCCAAATTTATTTGAATATGAAAAGTTCAAAAAAATATAAATAGGACCTAAACTCTCAAATTCAATATTTGGGAACTCTAAAAATAAAAGAAAACAACTTATAAAAGTTAGAAAAAATAAAATAAAAATAGAATAAGAAATAGGATCAAAGTTGGGCTAAGGTAGTTTAATAGGTTATCTACAACCTAACTTGGTGGGGCTTGGTGGTCTAATAGAGGGTAGCCAAAGAAGCTTTTTCGATATGGTACGGCGGCCAAGTAGTGGTCGGAGGCAATCGGTTCAGGTGGACCAATTTTTCGCCCATAATTTGTTAAATTTACTAAAAATATCAAATGTTATCCATTAATTATGAAATTAGGTTTTCTAGGATTATTTTAGGTGTAGATTAATAGAGTAATTTTATTTTAATTAAATAATTAGTGAAAATATGGGTTCCTCAAGAAAATTCTCTGTTTGAATGAAAATTGAATAATATTTTACAAATATTAGATGATATTATTTCAAGCTCAATTTTTGTATGTAATAATCCTAATATATATATTTAATTTTGGTAACAATATTTTTTAAAATTAATCATGTTTACTATTTTTTATAATTATTTTGAATAAAACTGCTAGTTTTACCAAATTATTAAAATAATTAGTTTTTTATGAAATTAATGAATGAGCCCTACATGTTTTGATTTTTTGATGTTTATAATGATATTTAGACTACTTAGCTTTTATCTCACACTTAAATTTGTTTATTTTCCCTAATTTTGTGTAATTTTTCCTAATATAAGCTTTTATATTGGCTTAATATGTAATATAGTAATTAGTATTAGTATGATACTTGTCAAATTACGTCAAATGAACAATTCAAGGTATAATAAGTGTTGCTGAACAAATTTAGAAAGTATAATTTTTAGGGTTTTTAGTTCAGTACTAAAGCTTACTTGAGTCAATTATGGAATTAGGATAATGTACAGTCGAGTTGTAATACGAAAGGGTATTTTTGGATATTGGCAATATTGATTCATCTTGATTCTTAATATATATCAATTGCACTCGAAATAACGATTATGATAATAGAAAGTTTACTAAAATCGGATAATAAATGAATAAGATATGATAATGAAGTTTGAAAACACAAAAATGAAAACTAATAGCAGCTCGGGTTCAACTTATACTTGATTTGAAGACTATGTTATATTTCCATAGGTTTGATAAGTAAGGAAGACTGTGTTATATTGCTACTCATAACACTGTATGCTGTTTGATACTATGTTGATTGAATATTAGTATATCTTGGGTGAACTGATATGCAACTATGGTGAAATGCTGGTGTGGAGATTGTAAATGATAGTAACTATACCTTGGTTGAATTGTTATGTTGCTATGTTGGGTAATGATTTGTGCTTACAAATGATAGTGCTAACTAGGGAAGTTGAGTGATTGCTGACTCAATTTTCTAAGTATTCACCTAAGTGAAACCTAAGTAAGATACTATAATTCTACTAAGGAGAGTTCTAAAACTAGAATTAGATCATCAGGTTGAATAAAACTAGAAGATTGATTGTATTAATTGATATTCTTGAGTTGCTAATGCATCATGGCATGGTATGGAACAAAAAGAGACCTACAGGTTAGAAATTTCAGAATGAAGCTTCCAGGTGATTATAAAAAAAAGCATGGCTGTATGAACTTAGTTTTTGGAAGCATGTAGATTGCATTGCCCAAACATTGTAACCATTTTGATAGTTAAAATTGGTAGACTATAATGTGTGGTCTAATTTAGCAATATTGCTACTTTGATTTAGTGAACTATAGTGTATAGTCTAATTTTGTAAAGTTGGGGGTCTTACTCCCAAGTAGCTACTTGTTGCCCTTTTTGATAGTGGTATACTATAGTGTATAGTCCAATTTAGTAGAGGTCCTACTCTCAGGTAGCTCCTTATTGCTCTAGGTTCCTGAACGTTATATCCAAATGCCTGGTTATGTTGACTAACTAGAAGAAGTTTGGAGGGCATAGGATATCGGTATTGATGCATGCAACATACTACATGCATGAACTTAGCATGTTGCATTGCTAGTAGCAAATACCCGGTTGGGTGAATCCATATGTGAAGTTGAACCTGTAGGTTATGATTGAAATGTTTCAATTGTGATGTGCAATAATGTCTATCATATAGTCCATATTGTGTTGTATGTTATCCACTCTTACTTAGCTTCAATAGTTAAGTGGATAAAATTTTTTATCCTTAAGTTAACTGTATCATGAAGGGCCTAATGCTAAGAGGAGATATATATACTGAGAGTATAAGTCAGAGTCAGTGATTTTTGTATGAAGCTTATATTAACTTAGGAATCCTATTACTATGAAAATGATAAAGGAAAAAGCTGGTCCATGTTTTGATGTAAATATTATATTGTACACATAAGTTAAAATAAGAAATCTAGTTGAACTCTAATGTTGAAACCCCTTTATTATGTAAACAATGTTGTCTTTTGATGAATGAGTAGGTTGAGTTAAGTTTTCAATAGGTATTCCTATATGATGGTGCTTCCTATGCTATGCCGGGATGTGATAGGCAGTCCTATATCCCCCAAAAAAATTAAGCAACTCATTGGCCCATTTACTCTTAGCTTGATCAACTCTCCTTTTAAAATTGTAGAGGAAGGTCTTTTTAACAACTCCCACTTGTCCATTGGTTTGGGCATGAGCCATCGAAGTGTAATTTAGACAAATGTTGTGTTTTTCAAAAAATGCTCATAACTTATTGTTATCAAACTATGGTGCATTATCAATCACTATCATAAATAGAACCCCGAACCTTAACATGATAAAGTTAAAAACAAAAGCCTTAACCTTTTGTTTAATGAATTTAGTTACTTCTTTGACCTCAACCCACTTAGTGAAATAATCCATGGTAATTATGACGAATTACTACTAGGCCATAGACTTTTGAAACAGTCCAAGTATATTTGATCCCTACTATGTAAAGGGCTAAAGGCTAGTGAGGCTGTGCAATTCAATGGAAGGTACATGGCTTAGTACCTTGTGTTTTTGGCATTACGAACATTGTCAAATAGCAAATTTTGCATCTTCGTTCATAGTTAGCCAATAATAATCGAATCTTAATGTACAGGTATACAAGGTCTAACCCTTCACATGGTTGTTACAAACACCACCATGCAACTCAGATAGAGTTCGTTGAGCATCTTTCTATGGAAGGCATCAAAGATAAGGTTGTGAAAGGATATGCTTATATAATTGATCGTCAATCAGTGTATAGTTTGTAGCCTGATATATCAACCTACAACCTTCTTTTTTACCGTTATGTAGAACATTGTCCTTTAAATAGTCAATAATTAGGTCTATCTAAGACCTCTTCCTTAAGCAAGGAGTCAATTCATAACTCTACTTGATAGTTTCTAAACTCTTACTAGCCAGATACTCAATAAATAGCTTGTCATTTAGGTCAAAGTGTTTCATACTGGCTAACTTTGATAGCTTACTGGTAGTAATGTTTCTGCTCCTCAGTATTTTCTCAATTGAAAAAGACTAAAATTCTTCCTTAAGTGTTTATATTGTCAACAAGCACTTGCTCATCACTTTCTCTTTTGCTATGTAGTTCCCTTTAACATGATTTACAATGAATTCTGAATTGGAAAAAACTTCAACTTTTTCAACACCAACTTCCTTTGCTAGTTTAAGTCCAACAATTAGGGATTCATACTTAGCTTCATTATTATTGGCCAAAAACCCAAATTTCAATGCATAATGAGCATTCACATTATGGGGCTCTTGCAAAATAAGGTCGACACCACATCCTTCTTTAGTAGAGCAATCGACATATAAATTCCATGATGGTTTCTCGACCATCTCAATGCTGTCTTCTTCTCTAGTGAACTTAGTAACAAAATCTACCAACACTTGAGCTTTTATTGTCATTCTAGGTTTATATTGTGCACCATAGGCAGTCAACTCCAAGGCATACTTCATCATCCTCTCTAAGGAATCTAGTCGTTGTAAAGCTTGTCATAGATACTAATCAGTAAGGATAATTATTTGATGTGCCTTAAAATACAACTTTAACTTCTTTGCCAAGAGGACCACTACCAAAACAAACTTCTCAATATTTGTATATCGCCATTTTAGCCCTTGTAAGACATGTCTTATGTAATAAATTAGTCAATACCCGCCACCTTCTAACCTAACTAAGACAAATGAAAGAGCTCCATTGTTGACTAACAAATACAAAAACAAATCTTCTTTAGGGATAGGTGTCGAGATTATTGGAGGTGAAATTCTTTCAGCTTGTTAAATGCAGTCTCACACTGATCAATCCACTAAAATTCCTTTGGGTGCTTCAATACTTTGAAAAATTCTATACATTCATCTGTATTTCTCAATACAAGGATTTGGCTAATTGCTAATCCCTTTTGCATACTTTGACTCCAATGGGAGTGGAAAATTTTTCCTTAAGATATATGATTGAAGGGACCATGTTAAAAAAATGTCAACATGGTCAGCTCATGATCATATTATATGGAGACTAACACTTGACGATAAGGAAATCCACCTTACCCACCACAAGATGCTCGTTATCTCCAATTTAAATTAGGAGAGAGATAACTCTTACATGAATGGATTGATTATTAAAAGTCTATAAATCATAATTATAAGATCTTAATTATGCTTTGATCTTCGACTTCATCTAATCGAAGGTGTATTGAAAAATAAAGTTTGTCGAACTCCTAACATCAATTAAAATCCTTTCGACCTCAAAGTTGGTAATCCTTGCACTAATTACAAATGCATTATCGTAGGACCTTTAAATTCCTTCAAAATCTTCTTTTGTGAAAGAAATGGAATTGTTAACCTTAACATTCTTGCCTCATACATTACAAACATAATGTATGGCATTAGTTGAGCTCAAAGAGCTTAACTAACCTAAGGCGGAAGCTCTGTCAACAATAGTATTTATTATACCGTTCAATGCTTTGTTATTACTTCCATCTCTCTCATCTCTTCTAGCTTGAAGAGGTCGCATTACATTTTCTTACTTGTCACTTACCCTTTGAGTTGACATTTAATATTCTTGGCATCATAGGCAAGGAACTTTCTCAAATATCCCCATTGGATTGCATCCTCAATTGTGTTTTTAAGTTGAATACACTCATCATTATTATGACCTCTGTTGAGATGAAAATAGCAATATTTATTATAATTTCTAAGTGATGAATTTCCTCTCACTCTTTTTGGCCATTGCAATACCCCCCTTTAGTTGCGTACTTCCGTCAATATGAATAGAATGAGTTAGGATGCGTGGCCTCTTTCTTTAGCCATCGTTTCCTTCAGAGCACTGATCATCACGTATACCAAGTTAATCTTTTCATTCTTCTTATTATCACTCTTTTGGTCTTCTCTACTTTGGTCGGCCTCATGTTGAGCTTTAATGTTGTCTTCCTGGTGAATATAAGATGTAGCCTTAGCCTTAAACTCAGCAAAACTTTTCGACTTGTTTTTGGCTAGACACTTAAAAAAGTCTTTATGAGGTTTAACACC
The DNA here is from genome assembly GCA_024138005.1 of Lumnitzera racemosa. Taxonomy (NCBI): domain Eukaryota; kingdom Viridiplantae; phylum Streptophyta; class Magnoliopsida; order Myrtales; family Combretaceae; genus Lumnitzera; species Lumnitzera racemosa. The sequence continues at coordinate 67,348,885 of JAMXBC010000007.1, read as the reverse complement.
ATCAATAATCGCATTGAGAGCAATACTCATGTCAAATTATGAAATTTGGACTATTCCAGCCATAAACTAAGCCAAATAGTCCATAATAGACTCATCTGACCTTTGTTTTATGGTGTTAAGGATAGAAGAATCCTTAACTAGAAGCTTACTTACAAGGAAGTGCTACAAGAACACTTATTCTAAATCCTCAAAGCATGAAATCGTATTTAGCTTCAAACGTTTAAACCATGTACTTTTCACATTCCTTAAGGTTGAGGGGAATACTTGATAAGCCACAACATTGCTCAAGCTGTGAAGCTTAGCCAACATATGGTAGTACTAAAGATGATCTTTTGGATCCTTTGTTCCATCATAAGTCTCAAACTGCGGCAACTCAATGTGCTTCAATATTACTTCTTCCAAAATTTTGAGAACAAAAGGATTCCTCTTTATTTGAAATTGTTTACTAGTCAAAGCAAGTGTGCTAACATATGATGGTCCTGCATGGTGCACCTACTATGGTTACTTTCCTTTGTTACCCTTTCTAAAAGTAAAGGCCAAAGGTTCGAGTGTAACTTCGACCTGCTTCTTGGGCAATTCAAGGGAATAAACTAAATCATCAAAATTCTTGGCATTGTTGTTGTCGTACCCTTGGTTTTTGTCTAGTTGAACATCCTTATGGAAAAGACTAAGGATTTCGTTGTGTTTCTTATTGAGCTCTTGATTTTTTTTTTAGCTAAATTGATGCTAAGTGACTCCAATTTAGCCAAATGTTGTTCATTAGTATGCTTGCTCCCCCCTGAATGGTGTTAGGGTGAAGAACCAGTACCTGCACTTTTTGTCACTCTTGTCTTAGCCATGTAGATAGGTTATGGAAAAACATATAGTGCCAAATGTTGTTAGGTGATTTTGGTATAGAGCTTTAATCCTGCAAAAGCACAAACAAAAGACTAAAGTATTGTTGAGACTAGTCTAGCATAGCCACTCTACTACCTAAATAAGTGATTGTTTTTATGGAAAAGTAAGTAAATAAATAAGCAAAGTATTGAAGGGTGTAAGAAAGTTCTTATGTTTTCCTTCCCTTGTTTATAGGTGAATGCTGGGTGTCTGCAATAGCAAATAATCATTGGTTGTGCACCACATGGTAATCTCGTGATTAAGCTTATACTTAAAAGATAAGAGTAATGGGTAGTTATGTAATGAGATTGTGCAAAGTTATAACCGTCAACGCCACTTTCCAAATTCAAAATAAATTTATAAGTAGCTGGACTTGGAGGCCCATTAGATGGGCTAAGCCCCTATTGGTCTTAATAAAAAATAACATCAATTGGCATCTCAATGGCCGAGATACTAAGTAACATGTTAGGGCGAAATCTAGCTATCACCAAGAGCATCATCCAAAGGCTTTACAAATGCTACTCACACCTTAACCTTAGGCTCCTTAGCGATGAACCAGAGTCAAAGTTAGCAAAGCAACCAGCATAAGAAAAGAGTTATCTCATTAGAAAAAACAAATAATACCACTCAAGTGGAATTCTCAAAAAGTGTAAGCAATAACGAGATGAACGTGGTAGGGAAGTTAAGGGATAAAGGGAAATAAGATGCAATTGAAGCGGATACAATTTCAAGTCGATTATGTACAATAAATAATTTTTTAGGCATTGTAGGCATGACTACATTTAACCTTCTTACAATAAAGGCATCCAATAACTCCCTATGTCGTTGAATAATATTTTCATTCCACCTGTACTTAAATAACCTTCATGTAGAACATATAGATACCTATCCACTATTAAAATAATTCCTTGAAATAATAGCAATTATCCAAATACACCTATAAGTACTAACCTGCCTCCACCACTAGACATCTGACATCACCATCCTCTTCTACCCTCTACAAACATTTCACCTAGTCTACCTTATAACCTAAACACATCACCTAACCAAGATGCATTTTGCTCATCCCAAGCCTTACACTCTTTCCTCATCAACAACCCTTACTCACTTAGTCCTCTTTAAGCTAATTACATTTGATACGAAACGTCGCCCAAACACTAGAGGTCATCGAAGCAAGCATAAGATGCAGCAGATACAAATCCCATGAATAAGTATTTGGAAATCAAATGACGATGTTGATATTAGTCAATAATGGGGTTTTAAATATGAATGTGACTAGATATCACACACCAAAACACAAACACAAATAGGGTTTAAGCTTGAAAGAGGGTTTGATGTGACCTACAAACACTAAATTAATACTCAAGCTTAAATGAGAGTTAGATGTAACTCACTAACTTACTTAAATGAAAAGGTTCACTACATTCTTTTGAAGAAGATTGATAAGAATGCAAGAAAAATTAAGGAGCAAACAACACTTAATAATCAAGTACAAGCTTAACAAGCTCATGAGAGATAATTCTCTTAAAATGTATTCTTAATATTGATAATGATAGGATCATAAAAGCTACCACATACAAGAAATTACCATTTATATTAAATCTTAAAACCCTAATGGCAAAACTGTAAATAAGTATAAGTTCTTAAGCCCTAAAGATCAAGCTTTTGACTAAAAATAAAGAAAATATTAACAAGTGTACAAAACTATAGTTTAAGGAAGGAAGTTAGCATATGGGTCATCTAAGCTATCCAAGTTGTCCTAGAATGGGTCAAATCCAAACCAGTTGAAGTTAGCAGTTAAATGACCTAGCTCAAGGTAAGGTTACTGAAGTCCTATGATGCTTAGCCGAGCTACCACTAAGGTCGGACCACAATTGCTAAACTCACGTATTGGTTGACAAGACATCAAAGGCTCCTTACACAACCCTTGTTCGCTGAGTTGGCCTTCTTACTTGGAGCCTCGTTTGGCCAGTCGTTAGGTTCCTCAAAGGTCAACAACACTTCTACTTCTCTTATCTTATCCATCCTGATTTCTTCCCTCCTGTTGGCCTTTTCCTATCAACTCGACCTTGAGGTAAATAGGTAGGTCTTGGCTTAGCGTAGGGTAGCCGTAACATGGAAGGGGTTGAAGGCCTATTCCTATCAATATCTATCTTAAACCCTTCCCCTTTAGCCAAAGCCCTTAATTCCTTATTTGTCAAAAGAGATAGAGATGGGATTGAAAATATATTTTAGGAAGTTTCACTAAACAAAAGAGGAAACGCAAAGAATTTCAAGTGTTGAAGTATTCTAAGAGTAAGAATAAAAAGACATATTTCTAGAGCAAAAACAAGTAGAAGAAATATATCTTTCTTTGAACTTATAGAAGTTGAAGTAAGAGAAGTAAAAGTCAACCTCAAAGGTTATGGTGGTTAGCTGAAAGTAGCTATTAAGGGGCAATGAGTTTTTCACGTTGGAACTGTCAACGACTCAATCAATCCTCAATAGTAGAGGCCCTATTAAGGGTATATGCTAAGCATAGACTAATTATAGTTTTCCCTATGGTGACTAAAACTAGGAGCTAGTTTGTTGATTGAGTTTGAAGGCATCTTCACTTTGACTATGCTATCTATGTTGGACTAAGAGGCATAGCAGTAGGCCTTGCACTTTGGTAGAAAGATGAAGTTGACATATCTGTAAAATTAACAAGAACATAATAAATACAGAACTTTGGCTAGAAAGGAGTGATAGTTCTCTACATTTATCGTAGATTTATGCACCTCCTATTTTAGAGTCTAGATTACATTTTTACAAAAAGATTGGTAAACATTAGACAAAGACGGAATTCTCCATAGATGTCTGTAAGCAATTACAACAAAATTTTATCTCAAGAAGAGAAGAGTGACAATGAGCCCAAAGCATTCTCTTAAATTATAGCTTTTCAGCAAGTGCCTTTTTGTGCAAGTCTAAGTGATATAGGTAGCTATAGTCAATCTTTCATATGGTATAACAAAACAAAAAGGGGTAAGAAGGTCAGAGAATGACTTGATAGGGCCTTTGTCAATAGTTATTGGCTAAAAAAGTAGCAATACACATAGATCTTGACCCTAACCTTTCAATGATTAAGTTATCCAAGAAAGATTTAAGGAGACCTAAACTTTTTTGGTTTGATCAAAATTGGTGCAATGTAAATGGCTGCAAGAATATAACTAAATAAGTATGGATGGAGAGTAGTTTTTTTCTAATGGGATATATAGGTTATTGAATAGTTTAAGGTGTTGTAGAAGGAAGCTTAAAGAATGGAGCTCTTGAGTAGTTCCTTGCTTTAAGAAAGAGGTTGAAGATATGCAAAGGCAGATGGAAGAAGAACAAAATTGGAGGGTTGAAGAGGCTAATGACACTAGAGAAGCAGCTATTATATGCTCTCTTGAAGATACTTTGATAAAAGAGGAGATGTATTAGACACAAATGTTTAATATCATTTGGAGATTGGAATAATAATTTTTCCACTAATCGATAATCAATAGACAAGCATGAATAAGATTCGCATAATATAGAATAATTGTGGGGAATGGTTAGAGAAGGAAAAGGACATTTGTAATCAATTCAATAGCTTCTATAGTAGTCTTTATCAAGAGGAAAAGGTTAGATAGCTTGATAATGTTATTAAAGTAGTACTAGGTTTCATTACTAAGGAGACGAATAAGAGCCTTATTAGGTATGTTATGATGGAGGAGATGAAAGAAGTGGTCTTTTAATGAGCAAATAAAGCATTGGGCCCTAATGGTTTCACAAGTGTTTATTATCAATCATTTTAGTATGTTATTACATCTTTAGTATATGAAGTTGTTTCAAACTTCTTCACCACAAACAACTCCTATTCTTTGTTATGGCCAAAGACCACTACATTAAAGGAAAGAAGGACATTTGCTCCTAGTATTGCCAAGCATTGGGACAAGCTGCAAAGTTCCACAAATTAGCCATTGTCTTTAGAAAAAAATGACTAGCAAAGTAAAGGAACAACTTAGCAACATCTTGGGTATCCCTACTCAAAATTGTAATGGCAAGCATCTAGGCATTCCAATTGCTTAAAGAAGATTAAAAATAACTACTTTAGCTAAAGTGATAAAGAAGATAGGTAGAAATTGCAAGGATGAAAGGGGACGCTACTATTATATGGAGGAGAGAAGATTTTTCTTAAATTAGTTGCTTACGTAATGCCAACCTACACTATGGCAGTAGTCAACTTCCCATAAAAGTGCTACAAGGAAGTGTCAAGTATGACAAGCACGTTTTGGTAGGGAAATGATGCTAAATGGAAGAAGATTTATTGAAGTTGATGAGATAAAGTTTCCATTTCAAATGATAGAGGAAGATTGAGCTTTCGAGATTTTGAATCCATTAATAATGCTTTGCTTGGAAAATTAACTTAAAGTTTATTGCATATTCCCTAATTAATATGGACACAAGTGGTGAAAGCTATTTATTTTCCTAATGAGAACTTTATGGAGGCAGGACTTGAGGCGAAAGCAGCATGGATTTAGAGGAATACCTTAATTAGAGGAGGAATGGTAAAGTAGCATAGTTGTTGGAATGTTCAAATAGGAGAACTATTGATGTTTGAAATGATAGGTGAATAGAATGAGGAGGAGGGAAAAGCTATAATGCTTCAAACATTGGGTGACCCTATTTTCCAAGAAAACATAGTATGGATAAGAGATAAGATTAAAAGCATCTTTCTCATGGACGTAGTAGATAGAATTTGTCGCATTCCCTTAGCAGCGACAACCTAGCCTAATGAATGAATATGGCCATATGAAAGAGATGGTTGTTAGAGCATTAGATCAGCAATTCACGTTTCTTTCCAACTAACTGTAGAACATGATCTTTCTTGACCTTCTTATAACCCCCGCAATTAGGTATTCGAGGCTTCAAAATTTAGGACAATCGAGCAAGTTGTTTGATCGAGCCTAAATTTTACGACAAAGCTAAGAATATTAGTAAAAGCGGTCCAGTGAGTTTGGATTTAAGAAAACAAGTAATAAAATAATTAAATATTATAATATTAAATTATTACTCGTTATTTATTGGAAACACTTAAAATAAGTCTTAATAACTAACAAATCAATAAAAATAAATTATATACATACTAAAAATCATAAAATGACTTAAATAATGTCTAGGAGTATTTACTTATACTACATATGTATTTACGCATAGGTAAAAATACATAAAATTACTTAAAATGCCTAAACTAAGCTAAAATAACACTCAACCATTAAAGAAAATTAATAAAAAAAATTATGAAAAATCAAGAAAAATGCTAGAAAAATATAGAATGATTTGGAAATGAGGCATAACATGTTGGGAAATGAGGAAACAAAATAAACCAATAGAAATTATCCAAATAGAAAGTCAAATGGAAGAGGATAAGGGACATTTGGCCCTCTAAAAATCAAAAGTAAGCCTTAAACCCCTCTATAAATTCAAAAATCACTCCTCATAATTCATTTTGGTCAGTTAAGCATTCAAGAAAAATAGAGAGAGACTAGAAAGAGTGTGTTAGATAATTTTATAATTTAGAAAAATTATATGCAATTAAGGTTTATAAAGCAAAACCCATGACACACAACCCACAACCTATGGCTACCTAGAAATGAACCATCACCACTACTACCACCGCTCCATATGGTTGACACAATTGGAGCTACCCTTGGTGGCCGAAAGCCGATCAAACATGTGAGTCCAATTTCAACCCAATTCTTGTTTAATTTATTTAGAAAATTTTGAAATTTGGTATTTTAGGGTTTTTATATATGTAGATTTAGGGAAAAATATTAGTTTGATGAATTTATATCTACAAATGGAAATCCTAAAAACTTGAGCTTATTTCAATTTAAAAATAAGTGATCTTAATAGTATAGTTTTAAGCTCAAAATTTTTGTGTAAACTATTTGTGATATATATAATAGTGCTACAAAGAGTTTTTATTAAATTTAATTTTATAAATTTTTACTTAATTTTTAGCCCCTAAAATCATGCATAAAAGGCAATACTTAGGCTTAATTTTGCAATTTAGTGTTAATTTGATAAAAATGCTAATTTAGTATGTAATTAGATATATTTAGATGATAGTTGCTATTGTAGGATGATATTTGGGGAGTTTGATATAAGTATTATGTGTATTATATAGTAAATATGTCCAAATAAATGAGTAATGGGTAAAAATAGCATATTTAAATTAATCTTGTGATTTCAGGTTAAATTGGTACAAATTTTTATTTAAGATGTATTTAGGCATTTGAAATATTAGTTGGTGATGAGTAATGATATTTGAAGTATTGGGAATGTTAGATGTGCATAATATGTACATATTAGGTAATATGTAAAAAAAGGAAATTAGATGGGTAGAATAAATTAGGTTAAAATTGATAATATTATAATATTGGGAATATTATATAAATCTGATTTGGAATTTGAATTTAGGTAATTATATAAAAAATATAAATTTCTCTTACATCAACAACTAATCCGATAGTTAAACTAAGAATATAATGTACCATACCGATCGAAATACGGGTTAAGAGCTAAATAAGAGATTTAGGATACTTGAATATAGTTGGATGAATTTTCCATATTGATTAAAAAAAAATTCTTACGGTTACATATAAAGATCGTAATCAAAAGCTAAATTAGAAACTATTTCAAAGACTAAGTTAAAACCAAGGGAAGAACTAGTAAACAAGAAATTTAAACAAAAATTAATCAAACACAATAGTCTTTCAAATTAATGATAGTTAAACCCTATAAAATAGGTTAGAATAACATCCTAATACTTAAGTGCAAAATGAAACCGGTAGCCAAATTAGAAGATTAATCTGAGGTTAGGTGTATAGAGTAAATAGGAATAGAATAGTATATAATTCAGAAATCATTATACCTGTAACATGGGACTAATGCTCGGTTTAAGGCTAGTGAATAAAACTATAATTAGAAGTTAGATTAGACATTGAATCCGAAGTTGAAATAAAACCTAGCTTAAAATAAGGATTATTATAAGTGACTTAAACTTAAAAAACTAAATGAAGAAAGACCCTAAACTAAAGATAATAATCTTGTAGCGACCCTAGGAGGGGCTTAGTAGTATTGCCTAAAATTTTTATATCACGTGTACACCTATGATAAGAAAATCGCCTTACAAGTCAGAGATTGCAAGACTCTAAATAGTTATTTGCTAAAGTCTTCAATTTTAGTTCATTGGCTCATTATATAATATAAATAATTATGGATATCCATTTTTCTACAGTTCCTTAGAACTGCAGAGAATCGGTATCCCTTACCAAAATAGTGAAATAAGATAGACAATTCTAGAAAATTCTAAACTTACTAAAGATACTAAACTTAATTAAGACATTAGTCGTTTTTCGAAGCATTCTGAATTAACTACACAAGCTTTTCATCATACTAATTCAATGGTAACACTCTGCACTCGATTCCTATCCCATTCCCAACCATCGATCAAACTATAAGGAAAAGAACTATTGGGGTGTAAGCTTACGCGTAGTGAGATAATTACCCTCATCAATATCGTATGACAGAAATTTATTAAATGCACAATCATATGAATGCATGAACAATCAGTATGCCAAACAACGCATGCAATGACCTAGGAACTGCATACGACTCAGAATTACACCTCCTGAAGTCGGGGTTTGGAGATAATTAACCGACCCAAACCAAAATCTGGGTTCTAGACCTTAGGTTTTATTTCATTTGCACTATCGTGCTCATGCCAAAACAAAACTCTCTATATATATTTATATATTATATATATATATATATGTATACTTCCTTTACCAAAATCAAATCATATCTTTTAAAATCCCAAGTCTAGTAGTGTGGTAGCCCCCATAGTCCACAAACATACGTCCTAAGTAGAAGCCACAAGACTCGGCCCCTTACCGACGGTTGGCATCTCCCAACGCCTAGTAAGCCCATCAGCTTAGGATAGAGACTCAATATATATGATGGCATAGCTAGTGCCCAATCCTGCAGGAAACTCGTATTCCTGTGAGTCCCATCCTATCTTTTGTGTGAAGCGGCAGTCGGTGTTATCCGTATGCAATATGGGGAATGCATGATTCATTTTGATTTCCTAATCATATAAGTGATTAACTCGATTTTTAGGGTGATCAAACAATTTTATTCCATACAATTCACATGTATATATTAATACAAATAATTCCCATTATTATATATATAATTAACAAGTCATCACATTCATCCATAAATCCATACACATGCATCTCTCATATCCCACAAGCATCTAAATTTATATATATAAGTTTAGGTGCATCATTCTATAAGCACAATCAAGTAAAGAGTCATCGGGGATTTACTCACTCAGCCATACGGATCGATCAAACTAATTCGGAATAAGTCATCTCCCTAAAGCCAGGTCCCTTAGACATCGCAAATATGATACTATAAGGATTTGAAATAAAACCTAGAAAACTAAGCCAAAACCCTTTAAGTTATACTTTGGACTTGGTTTCATCAATTTTTCCGGTTTTACTTAAAAGTTCAATCGCGTATAACTTTTTCGTTTTAAATCTAATTTTTATGATCTTATAGTCAATCTTCATCATTTTCGAGTGTACTTTAATGTGGTGAGGTTAGATTTTCGAAATGAGAGATACAATTCTATCCATGGGTCAAAACAGTAGCGTTCTTCATGTGTTAGAGTGTTTTTGGGCCTTGTATGGTAAATAGGCTTTTTGATAACTTGAGAAATCCCTTGGGCTTGGTCTTAAGATTTTATCCTAAGCTTAAAATACTCCTTGAGATCAAATTTATAACTTTGATTTATATTCCTAAGGCTAACAATCACTTCATGGGCCCTTTAGTGGGCTTAAGTTGTCAAATGTGCTGGTTTTTTGTACAAACTAAAGTTAGTGACTTTGGTAGATTTGTGGGCCATTAGGTGGAATTCTTATAGGCTTCAAAACAACTTCTCTTGATACTTTAAGGTGCTTGTCAGAATTTCATTGAAGGCCCAACTTAGAGTTCTAGGCTTGTTTTGAGTTTTAGGCTTTGTATGCTTACTATACTTGCTTTGGTTGATCTTTTCACTTTGTCCATTCACTTTTATCATATTTTTAAACTTCTTTTTCTCATGTTCCAGATCTGTTCATGATGATTCTAAGGGGTTCTCGCTTGGTTTTTCAATTTGTTTCATCATTTCCTTAAGTTTAGGTGTTAGATTATGCACTTAAACTACTTATATCCAAATCTTAACTTAAGTTTTCTTCCATAAGATGATCCTTTAACTCATGCTCCATATAAAGAAATAAAATATCTTCTACTTAATCTAACCTCCATATCATAGCTCACGTCATACAAAGTTGGTTTCTTCATAAAACTTCATGTGATGGATTTTTCCTTAACTTGAGTCTAGATTTGAGTATATTTAACTTAATGGAAATAAAATCAACATTCAAATGACTATGAAACCCTCACATCCAGCATGCTCATCCTTCATTCAAGTTTTTGTTTCAAGACTTTCTCAACTTAAATCTTCCATTCAAAGTGTTGAACAAGTGTCTTTACAAAATACCAACTTTACATGCTCATGTTTCAACCTTATGTAAGGGTTTCATGAGTTTGTTTCTTAAAATGATTTTTGGTGTTATAACAACTTAAATCATACTTATATATTCAAGAAATCAAAGTCTCTTAACATAAATACTAACCTACTAATCACAAGAATTACTTACTCGTCCTTAAAGAAAATTATGGTGGCTGTGCACAAAGGTTCCACTTAAGCTCTTAACTTTGCTTCCTCTTTTGCAACCTTTTGGAACCTGAATCTTTTGGTCTTTTAGAATGGGGTTTATGGAAGGTTTTAATGGCTCTAAAAGATCTTAGATGGTGAAAGAAAATAACACAAGAATAAGAAGAGAAATTGCCGCGAGTATGGAAGCAAAAATGGTGGTGGGAATGTTGGGAATTTGTGGAGTTTGATTTCTTCTTTTGATTTATGTTTAAAGTGAGATAAAAGGAAGTGAAAATGGGAGTGAAAGAGGGAGAGAGTGGCAAATTTTTAATGATGAAAGAAGTGTGTGCAAGAAGCTTTAATTGATTATCTTGTAGCTTACACAAAAGTCAACAATTGCAACTATTGATAATGTAAGCATTAAGGAGGGAATAGTGATATGTAAGATAAAGTGATTGATGGTTGAAGGATAAGAGCATGGCCCCCCTTTCTCCCTTGTACAAATTTGCCATTTAAAGTCTTTTTAGGCCATGGAGTGGTCTTGTCTCATTTATTAAAGTTAAGCTTATAAAATCTTGTGAAAAATTGTCCATATGTAGTATAAGTGAAGGGTGATAAGGAAATTGTCTTATCACTAGATTTTGATATGTTATCAATTGATAAATGATTCCAACTCTCAATTGATAAGTTATCTAAGGTGATTGGTTGGTCTACTTATTTATGTGTAAAGCTTATACATGAAGATAAGGACATGGCTTTATAGGAAATTGTTTTAGGGTTTTCATCTCGCATTGTTTTGTAATTTATGATTTGATTTTTATAAAATTGTGAAATTTTCTAAAGTTGAATGAAATTATTCAAATTAAATTATCAATTAATTACTTAGGGTTAAAATTCCTTAATTATTTTAGGGTTTAGGGTTTTAAGTGACTTCAGAGCTTGCAATTCTTTAAGCTCAGGTTTTATCGATAATTGGTTTTTTTTTATTAGAAAAATTTAATTCGTTTCTAAATATAAACTTAAGTTTTTGGTCTAGTTGATCTTTGGAAATGTTTAGAAAGTACTCGTACTCAAATCTTAGGCCCACTAAAAGTAGGGTTTACAAATCTAAATTATAGAAACAAATCTATATCTGGTAGATTTTCCAATGGATTTTCATCTTTCATTAATGGAATTATGTGGGAATTAAAATAACATTTGCATTATAGAGATTATTAGTAACAGCCTATACAAATCACACCCTGAGTAAGCAAGTAGAAAGTTTAGATAAGTTGGGATCAATACATTACTGTATTTTGGAGTACTATTTTATAATGCTCAAAGATTTGGGGTTATACTTGATTGTTAGATAGTTTATTGTGTGTATGCTTATATGTGTGTGTTTTTGGATTTGAATATATGATTTTGGTTTGATGTTCTATATTGAAAATTGCATGATTTGTATGAAATTCTTGAACACCTTAAATCGGATTTAACTAAATATACGACTTTTAAGTCTAAAATGGGATTGAATAGCAACCCAATAAGGGAAAAGTTTAGGTTTCTTTAGCTAAATACAGACCCCTTCAAAAGAGATTACACTAAATTGCATAATGACTTACTTCTTTATCCTTAATTGAACTAAGCGACAAGAGATAAGGTCACGGCAAGAGATAAGGTCGTGACAAGAGTAAAGTCAATGGTTTGAAGGTAATTGCAAAAGAAGAGGTATAAACCCTACTATTTAACGGACATGTGAATAAACTAAGAATACTTCTCGAACATTCCCAAGGATCAACTACACTAAGAATTTAAGTTTATATTTAAAAAAAAAAAAAACTAGTTTTTCAATTCAAAAGTTCACTATTGATAAAAATTCAAATATAAGAACAATAGACCTAAAGACACCTAAAACCCTAAACCCTAAAATGATTGAGCACTTGTAACTCTAAGCAACTAATTGAGAATTTAATTTGAATAATTTTGTTTAACTCTAGAAAATTTCATAATTTTATGAGTAATAAATCATAACTTATAAGTTGATTTAAAAACAAAACTCTAAAAGAATTACATATAAGACAATCCTCTTATTTTCATGCTTAAGCCATGTACATATGGATAAGTAAGCCAACCAATCACATTGATTAACTTATCAATTGAGAGTAGGAATCAATTATCAATTGATAACCTATCAAAAGCTAGTGATAAGATACTTTCCATATATCACCATAACCTACACTACATAAGGACAAGTTATCACATTATTTTATCAATTCAATTTTTAAACAACTGATAAGATAACACACTACCCTAAAAAGAAGACCCTAATGGCCAGTTATGAGAGAGCTAAGGGGGTGGGTAATGCTTTGTCATTTACCCATCAATCAAATTGTCTTATACATCTACTAACCACTCCTTAATACTTATATCATCTAGTCACATCAAAGCTTAGCTTTTATACATGATAAAAGATAACCAATTGAAGCTTCATGGATACACTTCACACACACATATAAACTAGCACCACTCTCTCTTTTTCACTCAACTTTCATTTCCTTTTTCTCATCTTAAACACAAAACAAAAGAGAAAACCTAACCTCACCAAATCTATACATTATCGCCACCTATTTTGCTTCCATAACTCATAGCACAATATTGTCTTGTTGCCATCTTTTACCAACTTCTAAAAGCCATTTTTAGAAACTATAGAATATCCTCAAAACCAATCCAAATAATCAAGACCTTAGTCATTAAAAGAACTTACAAGAAGATAAAGAAAAAACAAGGAGCTAAGAGGACTCTTAGTTGCACAACCACCATTTTTATGCTTTGAAAATGTGTAAGTTATTTCTTTGTTAAAGTGACTTAGTATGCCATGTTAGGAGACCACATTTTTATGAAGATATTAGCACGAACATAAGGTGATAAAAAACCTAAACTACTTTAAGAAATAAGCTTATGAATCTCTTACATGAAGTTAAAATATGAGCATGTTAAGTTGGTATTTTGTAGGATACAATGTCTAGCACTTAGAATAGGAGTTTGTAAGTTGAGAAAATCATGAAATATGTGTACAGGAATGGGGATAACATGCTAGATGTCAAGAGTATGTGTAGAATGTAGATGTTATTTTTTACTTCATGTGGTCACATATGTTCAAATCTAATTTTAGGTAGAGAAAAATTCATTACTTAAAGTTTTAAGAAGAAAACAAACTTTTGGGATGTAAACTATGGCATAGAGTTTATGATAAGTGTGAGATATATCATTTTCATGTATTACATAAGCTAAATAATCACCTTATGGAAGAGAAGTTGAGTTAGAGTTTGAATATGAGTAGCATAGGTTAATGATCTAATACCTAAACTTAAAGAAATGATAAAACAAGTTGAAAAAACAAGTGTATGACCCTTGAACCAAACTGACCTGATCTAGAACTATAAGAAAAGTCACTTAAAATTATGATATAACCAAGTAAACAAAGTGAAAATACCAACCAAGGCAAGTATAAAAAAAATATAAAGCCTAAAACTCAAAACTAAGCCTAAAACACTCAAAATAAGCTTAGAACTCTAAGTTGGGCATTTACCAAATTCTTAACCAGCACCTTAATCTATCTATAAATTTTCTTTTTTTTTAGACCCATAAGAAGCCTACATAATATTCCTTAAGCCTAATAAAGTAACTATCCTTAGTTTTAATAAAAATAAATAAATAAATAAGCCCATTTGAGCACTTTAGCCTATATAAAAGTCTAAGAAGATGTTGATAGCACCAAAGCCATAAGGTAAGGATGAGAATTTGAGCTTAAAGAGTATTTTAAGCTTAAAATAAAATTCTAAGCCCAATCCCAAAAGATTTCCAAAGATAACAAAAAGCCCAACAACTAAACTAAGCCCAAAAGAGCATTAAACCTTAAGGACCGCTACTGTTCTGACCAGTAAATTGATTTGTGTACCTCATCTCAAAAATTTAACCACACCATATTAAAGTACACTAAGAAAATGATTAAAATTGGCTACAAGATCATAAAAATTGGATTTAAAATGAGAAAATTATTTACGATTGAAGGTTTAAGTAAAACCAGAAAAAATACAAAACTAAGTTAAATAGTATAACTCAAAGAATCTTAGGTTAGTCTTCCAACTTTATCTCAAACTTTTAACTTTATCATATTTGCAATGTTCAAGTGACTCGACTATTGGAGAAGACTTACCCTTAGATTACTACAACTGATTCACCATGGTTATTCACCATGGTTATGTAAGTGATTCTCGATGACTTTATGCTTGGTTTTACTTGTAATGTAGTCGCACTTAAATTTATAAGTTGAACTTGAATGCTTATGAGACATGGGAAATACAAGTGTATTGTATCATGATTGAATGCCATGACTTGCTAATGAGATAATAATGAGAATTGTTGTGATAATAGTTTGTAGAGATTATATGGAATGATATTTCTTGAACACAATGGAAATTGAACTAATTAAGTATCTAACTAAGAAAATCAATGAGTCATGCATTTCTCATATTTGTATTTTAACTATACCAATTGCCACCTCACACAGAAAATTGAAAAGGGGTTACAGGAGTGGGGTCTCCTGCTAGGATTAGGTAAATATGCCATTATATTATTGAGTCTTTATCATAAGCTTTTGAGCTTAGTAGGTGCCACGAGATGCTAACTGTTAGCAAAGGACTGTATCTTGTGGCTTCCTCTTAAGGCATGTGATGTAGATTGCAGAGGCCACCACACCGCTAAACTTGGGAATTTTGTATATCTTCCATAGGAGTAGTAAAGTTGTATATATATTATATATTTGTTTAAGCTGAATTGAGCACGATAGTGAAATTGGTATAAAAACCTAGGTGCTAGGATCCAGTTAATGGTTTGTGTCAGTTAATTACCTCCAACCCTGTGACGTAATTCTAAGTTGCATGCAGCTCGTAGGTCACTGCATGTATTGTTTGGCATTCTAATTGTTCATGCATTCATATATTATGCATATAAATGATATTGTTTGTATGGCATGATGGAGGGATTTACTTACTAAGCGTAAGCTTACACCTCGATAGATTTCTTTTGATGTAGGACCATCTTTTTATTCATCCAAGCCGCAAAATGCCCAAGGTGAGTCTCATGCTAAGACAAGGTGTAGGTCTAAGATGAGAAGAGAGAATTTTATGTAAATAGTGAACTATAAATGTATTTACTTAGTTAGATGTTCTTATTTCAACGTCTTATGGTTTTGAAAACATTGTAATATTCTTTTGTTGTGGAATTTGATGATTCTACACCTTAACTTTAGTATTTTTGTAATTAAATGTTAATTTTAGTCATATCGCTTGATATTACTTATCTACGAGCCTGCTGGTAACATGGAGTAGATGGAGCCTTATGTGTCGTACATAAGGCTTATAATTAATAAGGGGGTTGATCGTCAATCTTTATATGTTACATGCCAATTTACCATGACACTAATACTATTAGGTCGTAATAAGCAATGTCTTCATTGCATAAGCTTAGATTTGGTAATAAGTTGTTGAAATCTAGCAGTTGCTAGAAATCTAAAGAACATATATATTCTAAATTTTTAGTTCTTACTTTATAATCTTCCATTTTCAAATAAAGTATTACTTAGGTAATATAATTGAATGAAATCTTATAAACATTAAGTGTAATATTTAAATCCTAGTATACATTTTTCATACTTTCTTTGATAAATAACTTGTTTAATTTGTGGACTATTTATTTCAAAGCGGGTTAGTCATTGACGTCATGTATAAATCAAATTTAAGATAGTGATTGAAATATCAGCTTCTATCCTAAACTGGTTTGTACGGTAGAGCTGTTACGACTTTGCCGCTTTAAGGCGTGTTAATTCTAAGTTAATATCAACGTGTAGTTCTAGTAAACTTACTCTGAAGTGTTATAATTAAAAAGAAGTTGAAATTATAAGAGCATATCGAGAGTAGGTACTAATAAGTGGATGGTAAATGGGTAGTTAAAAGATCTAGACTTCAGGTATATGTATATCGAATAGATATAAGTAAAGGAATATATGATAACAAAATTTTACTAACTTGCCTTTATATTAACTTTCAAGACTATGGAAATGAACCTATGAATATTTAGTTATACTTAAAAGATCTAAAGGGAAGTAGAAAATATATAACACCTAGAGGTATAAGCTTTTGAGAACCCTTTTGTAAAAGGTAGGAAATAGAAGTCAAAGATAATGGATTTCTTATCCTTACTAGTTCTAAAAACACATCATTTAGTGGGATGTTGTTTTTTAATATAAGTATAAGAATGAGATAGATATAAAATAATTATAAATATAACGAGATTCTTAAATAGAGTAGATGGGAAAGTAGACCTTAACAAGACCTAAGCAAAACATGAGTCAAATTTTTAATGAGATAGAGATTAGAAGTTTAGATGCACATATAATTGATGAGTTGACTAGTGTAGTGATTGATAAGTGGAGTTTAGAATTGAAAGCGAAGAACTAGGCTAATTTTGGTATTAGATCGAGCAGACCAATAGAATGGGTGAGAGTCACTACTCACTTGGATAATTAGAAGAAATAATGCTAGTTCTGATACGTACTTACATTAAACTTTAAGAACTCACCTAAACACTTTCCATAAAATTGCATATACCCTAGTAACTTCCAACTAAGAAGAGAACTCTTTTGTTAATCTACCATAATTAACTTTAACAATGTTCATATTTCCAATATCAATAGAGTCCATTATAAATTCTAAATTGAAGAGATACCTTGTTTATATAGGTGTTTATAGTTATGAATTTGCATATAATTAAGATTGATGTCTGTACCTACATAAATTATATAGCTGGGAATCTAGATGTAATTACTGCAAATCAATGTAATTTAATCATGAACAAAATTACATCTTTTAGAATAATTTCAAACACTAATATATATGAATCATATGTATGTATATATATACCTATGTGTACACTTAGTCAATCATAAATGATAATTCTAACTGTAAAACCTAGCTGAGATTTAGGATGGAAAAGATAGTAAATCACTAGAAACCAACTCATACATCAACCTCACCCTTTTAATATATAAGATGAACTTTAAAGAATATCCCTCCTCATCCCCTATATAACATGAACCTACTTACAAATAAATTAGAGCTAAGTCAACTATTTATCATCATTCTTTTCCACTAAACCCTGTAATATAATCTTTCATCATGTCCACTATTTACAAACCTACTCACAAAAGCCAAACTATGCTTGACAAACATCATAATCGAACACCTAAATATCTTAACAAAGATCTAATCAAATAATGACCCTAAATTTACGGATAAAAATTTAATCTTGAAAATCAAAACCCCATCAGTTTATCTTAACCATCAAACTTAAGGACAATGATGTCAACATGAATAGCAAAATACGATAACCACAACTACAATGATAACATAAAATCACTTCAAATGAAATAAAACTAGTTCCCTTAATCCTCAATAATGGGTAATAAATGTGAAAATAAGAATATTGTAATAAATATGAATTTAAGATCAATAAAGATATGAAGACTTTGACAATAGAATAATGAGTAACTATAATAAGATACAATAAAGAAGTTATCAAAATAGTATCTATCATGTGTAGTAGCATGAATATCCGATCAGGAAAGAATGGCAAATCTATATGGTCTATATTAGAGTGTTAGGCCCCATCAGCCTCAAGTCATGTTGAGTCCTATTACGTTAAGTAAAGTTCAGTCGAGTTAAGTCAAGTCAGTTGTTGGTTGTCATGCTTGGATCTGAGTCAATGGAGGGTCAAGATTTGCCACTTATTCTTACTGGTATAATTGTGCTAAGATATATGGAATGTAAGGAACTATGGAACTAAGTAACAAATAACACTCAAATATGTAGCACATAAGGATAAAAGATAAATTAACTAATAATGGGAATTGAAAACTAGGCTAAAGCAAATAAACCTTATGTCATAAAATTTATCTCTCAACTCCAACTAATACTAATAATTATGTAATAGTATTGAGATGCTTATACTTGTACGACCAAGACCAAGGTGCTACATTTGAGAAATCAAACAACTAATGTAATCGTAATATGATCCAAACAAACAAATCTAACATTTGAAATAGCATAATATATAAATGATCAAAGGCAAAACCGATAACCTATGCCTATATAAGCACCCAAGATTAAAATCATTGATTTCAAATTATTTTTAGAAATAAACATGAACATTAATCTCTATCATAGTGGCAACCTAAGTAGTAGTCAAAATCTCTATAATTAGAATAGGATGCAGTTAGTTTAAACCTGATAAATAGAAGCATTTACAAGAAAGTTATAAGAAATTTAGAAGCTATAAGGACAACCTTATAAGGTATTAGATACATAAGCATAATAATAAATTTTGAGACAACAAAAAATATAGTTAGAAGTAGATAAGTTCAAAATATCATTAGATTAGAGAAAAAACAAGAGTCATATCCAGAAGCCACAAGTAACTCTATTTAATGATAGAAAAAGAAGAATGTGAAATAGATAGTCAAAGTTTAGCCTCTAATAAGACCTAAAATTAATATATTTTAGAACCCATATGAAAACTAAGATAAACAAGAAAGTAAGCTAATGAGAAGTGGAATATGTTTAAACTAAAAATTCAATGAGTGTTTTAATTAATTTACACCCACAAAATTGAGAAAATTATAGATAGTATAAGTACCCATCTAAACTAAAAAGAAATATCGATAAAATAATTGAACCATAAGGTTATTTCGTAAGGTTGCAAAGGACCCAAAATAAGTAAGATTGTTATATCAATCTTAGAAGTAAGGGCTTATAAAGTTAGTCATAGAAGTTTCTATAATAGTAACACTACATAGAGAAAACTTAATTCATTTAACATAACATTTGAAATTAGAGTTAAGTTAAAACAATAAATTTTCTAGAAGCTAAAGAGACTAGAATGACATATCAATTAATTTTAGAAGGCAACTCTTACAATATTGGATAATTTGGTTCAAAAGTTAAGAAAATCATGATATGGACAATGGGACGAAGGTTAGATTTGGAAGCTGCTTAAGAACCAAAAGTAACAAAAATAAAACATGACTCGTGACTCTTTTGATTTTTAGGAAATTAAAAGAATAAGACTAATCATTTTTGGGTAATTAATTAATACATAGATATACAATAGTTTTACGGATGAAACTATTTGTAGGGAGGTGGAAATGTAAGCCCCGTAATCAGGTGTTTGGGATTCAGAATGTAAAATTTAAGATGAGTGAGTAAATTGTCCAATCGAGCCTAAATTTACAACAAAGTTAAAAATACTAGTAAAAGTGGTCCCATGACTTTGGATTAAGAAAACAAGTAATAAAATAATTAAATATTGTAATATTAAATTATAAGTATATTACTTGTTATTTATCGGAAACATGAAAAATGAGTTTTAGTAACTAATAAATCAATAGAAATAAATTATATACACAATAAAAATCGTAAAATAACATAAAAAAAATTAAGGATATTTACTTATACTATATATGTATTGACATGTAGGTTAAAATATGTGAAATTACTTAAAATAACTAAATTAAGCTAATATAATACTCAACCATTAAAGAAAATTAATTTAAAAATTATGAAAAATCAAGAAAAATGCTAGAAAAATATGGAATGGTCTGGAAATGTGGCATGACATGTTAAGGAATGAGGAAACAAAATAAACCTATAGAAATTACCCAAATAGAAAGTCAGGATAAGGGACATTTGGCCCTTTAAAAATCAAAAGCAAGCCCTAAACCCCTCTATAAATTCAGAAATCACTCCTCACAATTCATATCAATCAGTTAAGCATTCAAGAAAAATAGAGAGACACCAAAAATAATGTGTTAGATAATTTTATACAAAATTAGAAATATTATATGCAATTAAGGCTTATAAAGCAAACCCACGACATATGACCTACGGCTACCTAAAAATAAACCACCACCACCATACCCTGCCACTACTACCCTCTATGGCTGACATAATTGGAGCTACCCCTAGTAATTGAAAGTCGATCAGACAAGTGAGTCTGATTTCAACCCAATTCTTATTTAATTTATTTAAATTATTAAATTTATTTAGAAAATTATAAAATTTGGTATTATGAGATTTTATGTATGTAAATTTATGAAAAAATATTATTTATATCTGGAAATGGAAATCTCGAAAACCTAAGTTTATTTCGATTTAGAAATAAATGACCTTAATAGTACAAAATGAAGCTAGCAACTAAATTAGAAGATCAATTAAAGGTTAGGTGTATCAAGTGAATAGGAATAAAATAGTGTATAATTCAGAAATCTTTATACATATAACGTGAGATTAATGGTCAATTTAAGGCTTATGAATAAAACTATAATTAGAAGTTGAATTAGACATTAAATTAAAAGTTGAAATAAAACCTAGCTTAAAATAAGGATCATTATAAGAAACTTAAACCTAAACAACTAAATGAAGATCGACCCTAAACTAAAGATAGTAATCTAAATTACAAAATCAAATCTATATCTAGTAATTACGTGAGAACTAAAACAATATTTGTATTATAGAGATCATCAGCTATGACCTGTGGAAGTCGTACCTTGAGTAAGTAAGCAAAAAATCCAAGTAAGTTAGGATCGATACGTCACTATATTTTGGAGTACATTTTTATGGTACTTAGAGGCTTGAGATGATACTTAATTGTGTTTGTTAAATAGTTAATCATGCATATACCTATTTGTGCGTATTTTTGGATTTAATTATATGACTCTAGTTTGATGTTATGGATTAGAAATTATGTGATTTGAATCAAATGCTTAAACACCTTAAACCGAATTTAACTAAATATATGACTTGTAAGTCTAAAACAGACCTGCATAACAACCTAATAGGGGAAATGTTTAGGCTTCTTTGGCCAAAAACTAACCCCTTCAAAAGGGATAACGCTAGATAGCATAATGAGTTCATTCTTCATCCTTAGTCGAACTAAGTGACAAGAGAGGTGGTCGCAGCAAGAGTGAAGCAAATGGTTCGAAGGTAGTTAAAGGAGGAGCGATGTTTCCATTGGCCAAGCTTAGGTTTGGTCGTAAGCTATTGAAATGTGCGCTAAACTCTTCAACTTAGATTAAAGCAGGTGAAATTTTTCTAATCTCATGATAGATCAGATAACATCTTGCGATGGCATTTGCCTATACATGCATTTCATCTAACTAATTTGGTTGATAACCCCGCTTACGTTTTATGTATAGTTTTAAGTCTCCATTCCAACTTACTTAGTTATTGGTTGCTTACATCTATATAGATGTTGTTACAAGTACTAGCTAGGAAGCGGCCTTATAATTACCTTAAAGCTAGCAACTACTATATCTTAAGAAGTGAGGAAATAAATCTAAAGAGTGGATACATTCTGAAGTCTTAATTCTTGCTTTATAATCTTTCATTTTCAAATGGAGTATTACTTATATAATATAATGCAATGAAATCTTGCAAACAATAATTGTAATATTTAAATCCTAGTATACATTTTTCACACTTTCTTAGGTAAATAACTTGTTTAATTTGTAAATTGTTTACTTCAAAGTAAATTAGTCATAGATGCCTTGTATAAATTAAATCTAAGATAGCAATTGAAATATTAATTTTTATCTTAGAATGGTTTGCACGGTAGTGCTGCTACAATTCTACTGATTTAAGGTGTAACACTTCTTCCTTTCATTTAATTGGTAAAGATACATAGAATATCATTTGGAATTCTCTTGGTATGCCAAAAGCCAAGCATATGATGTAGAGGCTATGTAGAAATGTAATCAATACCAATTCAAATTTATTTAAGAGAAAGATCAAGGATATAGATAGTTGTGATTTTTACGAGAATGAGGAATCTTTGGGGCATATGATACTATTATGTGAACAAACGTTTCCAATATGGATAGTTCTTTTTGGGAAGAAGACATGAAGTGGATTCAATATCAACTGTAGATGTATGGCTAAATAATTAAAGAAAATCTTTGACAGTAGGAAAAGAGCAGGCCAAGGTCACTAAGGGAGACATTAATACTTATATGTAGTGGTCCCTTGAGATCTTTAGCTAATAAAGTTTGATGATTGTTGGCTCCCTAAGCCCAATAAGTTTAGCTAAAGTGGCCCTATGCTACCTAGCCAACCTACTACTTAGGTTGAGTTACAAAATAGATAGGGGTGAACAAAACAAAAAGGAAATTGTTTGATGGAGCAACTCTGAGTGCCAGCACTACATGTAAGGCTCAAGAGAGAAATGAGAGCAATTGGGAGTAATAAATTATTGGAAGTCTTAAAAGTCACTTGTAAGGGGAGTAAATGAAGTATTTATATGTCTAATTACTGAGCCCTCATCAATTCGTAGTGTATGGCCTTATGTTTTATGGGGCTTTAGTTAAGGTAATAGGAATGATTTCCTTTAGGCTTTGCAACTGTCTTTTCCTCATAAATCTTTAGTACTACCATACAATTAAGGCCATATGTGCTTTAGTTTCTTCCTAAGGTGAGCCATTAAGGGTCATATTACATTTAAATATGATAAGTGCTACCTGGCCAAGTCTAGTAAGGTTCTTATGAGGTTCTTGTGAGTTTTAAATTTGTTCAAATAGGGTTACCAAAGGTTAGTCCCCAGAGTAGGGGGAAGACATCCCTTAACCAGATCATTTATTCTCACAAATGTTTAGGCGCTTTCATTTAACTCAAGTCCTAAGGCAGTTGACCTAAGGTCTATAAGGGTTTTCTATCTATGGTCAATTATTTTTCCTTATGCTCATTTCTACTGCTGAAACTCCAATACAGCTGCTTTAATGATTATAATGAGATGTTTGGAATTTGGAACCTTTTTATTGAAAACACACTCGCAATGATGTTTCCAAATATATCACATGTTGATGGTAGTTATTGAATATGGCCCATCTTCCTTAGGCTTAAGCCTAAATATGCTTTCGAGACTACATCATCAAGGGTGATCTACATCAATGGCCTTAGGTTCTTAGCTTTTCACTTACAATCAATATGTTAGGCTAACTATGGGTCATCCTAGGCCTATACTCTCTTTGTCAAACTACTTGATCAAATGCTGTGCTTTGGAGAAAATGGCTTAGACAACAAGCTAAAAAAAATCTCTCTTTCTAAATTTTTTCTTTAAATGTGTCAGGTATGACTCTTGCTCTCTCTCTTTTCCTTCTTCTCATATTGTACAAAATCTCTATTCAATAATTCTACGATTTCAAAATTATTATTCTACAATGATTATTCGAAAGAAAAACTTACAAATCTAAAAAGTAGAGCTTAAGATCTACGTTTTGATCCCTATTTTAAAGATTAAGATGATATTATGTATGAGAATCTAACCGATTTGTTTTGATGTGCAAGGTGTGAATAAATGAATGAGACGATGATAGGAAAGAAAGGAATCTCTATTAAATGATGAACCCTAGTCTTCGAGCGCCATAGAAACTCCAATTATAAGAAGGTTTTCACTATTAGGTTTTTTATACTTAACTATTTTTTTCCTTCCCCTATTTATATGTATCCTAGTATTAATAGTTGATTTGCAACTATGAACATGCCATTTGTTTGTTTGTATCGTTGATAGTTTTACAATCTCTAACTTTATACAACTACTTGTAAACTGATTGTATGAATGACTCCTATTATTATTTTTTTCGGTACACTTAAGTCTTCAAATGTATTCATCTAAATACCTTAGGCATCTTGTATTTCTCCTTAGTTATCTTTTATTTTCTATCATAATAGATTTCTCCCTTCCTTGAGAATTAACCTTGTCTTCAAGGCCAAATTCAAGGTAATCCCTGATGAAATCCTGTAAGTCGACCCAAGTTGAATCATTTGGAAACAATGACTCCCATTGAACTAAAACTTGTGTAATTGTACTACCTTGTTTAAAAAGTTCACGTACATCTAGAATAGTTGTAAGTTGGACTATTTGGTGATTGTCTAAAACTAAAGCTAATAGTGGTCTAGGATCATCGTGTTTACCCTCGGCTTTCTTCAAAAGAGAAATATGAAATATGGGATGAATTCTAGACTATTCTGGTAGATTGAGTTTATAAGCTACTGGTACTATGCATTCTAGTACTTCAAAAGGACTAAAATATCTTCTAGATAGCTTATAGGACAGTCGATTAGTTAAAGAAGTTTAGCTATAGGGCTGCAACTTTACATAAGCCTAATCACTTACTAGTAACTCTATCAAATCTCTTTTTATTAGAAAAATTTTTCATTCTCTATTATGCTTTTGCCAAGTTGTCTTCTAAAATAGACAACACATCATCTCGGTCCTATAACTCTTGATCCACTACATCCACTAATGAAAACCCTTTGACATAGTTAGGAATCTGAGGAGGATCCCTTCGATATACTACCTTAAAAAGGAGTGAGTTGAGTATTAATATGATAACTAGTATTGAATGAAAATTCCACCCAAGCTAAATACTTAGCCCATTACTTTGGTGACTCCATTACAAAGGCCCTCAAGTAGTGCTCTAAAGTCCTATTCAATACTTCTATTTGAGGATGGTATGCTAAGCTCATCTTCAATTGTGTTCTAGAGCTTGAAATGCTCCCTCCAAAATTTACTCAAAAACACACTATCTCTATTAGAAATAATTGTCTTTGGGAATCCATGAAGTTTAATAACCAATTCAACAAATAAATTTGCTACTAATGTAGCTATGTAATTAGTAGTGAAGGGTCTTAAATGGCAGTATTTAGTAAGTCTATCCACAACAACTAATATTACTTAATACCCTTCTAATAATGGTAAATCATTAATAAAATCCAATGAAATATCATCAAAAAATTTTTGTGGTATAAGAAGTGGTTGTAATAAACTAGCTGGAGATTTTGTTAGATACTTAATCTATTGGCAAACATGACAACACTTCACAAATTCTTCCACATCTCTCCTTATTCTTTTCCAATAAAATACAGCACTTAAAAACTTAAAAGTTTTAAGTATTCCTGCATG
Source organism: Lumnitzera racemosa (assembly GCA_024138005.1). Classification (NCBI taxonomy): domain Eukaryota; kingdom Viridiplantae; phylum Streptophyta; class Magnoliopsida; order Myrtales; family Combretaceae; genus Lumnitzera; species Lumnitzera racemosa. The sequence goes on along the minus strand of JAMXBC010000007.1, from coordinate 67,323,207 downwards.
TCTTCCCATCGATATAGCATGAAATTCCATCAATAAAGTAAGAATGATTGATAATTTTAAGAGAATGAAAATTTTGTTTCCTAAATAGAGTAATCCATCTTTATAAGATAAATGCAACTCTATTAACTCCCCTCTACAACATTTATCCCTCAATGTTATCCATTCCTCATTGTGCTTTAATTCCTTCTTTAGTATATTAATTGAAACAAAAGAAGGAATTGATAAAGTTAATAGTTAGAATTGTTCTTCAAACCTCTTGGATAAAGCATCTACTACTTTATTATTTAGGCTTAGTTTATATTGTATATCATAATCGCACCCCATTAGTTTCACTAGATATTGTTGTTGCTTTAGAGTCTGATTTACTTAAGTGAGTAATTCCTTAAGACTCTTCTAATCTGTTTTAATGATGAAATGCCTCCTTAAGAGATATTGTCTCCATTTTTCACATTGCTTCCACCACTATTGATAACTCTCTGACATAAGCACTTACTTTTTGCATCCTTAGGCTAAATTTCCTGCTAAAATTTGTAATAGGATTTTTGTCTTGATGCAAAACCATATCCAATCCCATTTTTTATGCATCTATTTCTGTAACGAATGTCTTCAAAAAATCTAGAAGAGTTAATATTGGTGTAGACATTAGTGACTCCTTTAACTTAAGAAATGCTTTTATTGCTTCATTACTCCAATCAAAACCATTTTTCCTTAACAAATTTGTTAAAGGAAATGCTATCTTACCATAATCTTTCACAAATGGTTTATAATAACTAGTGATGCCAAAAAATCTTCTCAACTGCTTTATTGATGTAGGTTGAGGCCAATTCTTTATTGCTGCCACTTTTGCAACTATATAGCTAAGATAGTTAATACTATCCTTGGTAAAAGAACACTTATTCTTTTTAAGGCAAAAAACATTTTTTCTCAAACATTAAAATGCTTTTTCTAAATGCACTATGTGTTCATGTATGTTTCTACTATATATCAAAATATCATCAAAGAATACTATAATGAATTTTCTAAGATAAGACCTAAAAATATTGTTCATTATTGATTGGAATGTTTCCGGTGCATTCGATAATCCAAAAGGAATTACCAAGAATTCATTGTATCTTCATGTGTCCTAAAGGTCGTTTTATGTACATAAGCTAGATTCATCCTAATGTGATGATATCCCACACAAAAATCCATTTTTGAAAAGATTGTAGCTTCCCCTAACTCATCTAATAGCTTGTCAATTATTGGTATTGGAATTTTATCAAGGATAGTTACTTGATTTAATGCCCTATAATCCACATAAAACCTCTATGATCCATCTTTTTTTTTCCTTTTCTTACCAGTAATACTAGTGATGAAAAAAGACTGGTACTAGGTTAAATAACTCCACTCTATAACATTTCCTTAACCAACTTCTCCATTGCTCCTCTTTAGAAGTAAGGATAGCGATATGGCCTAACATTTATGGCTTTGTCTCATATTGTAAGTGAATATGATGTTGGACATCAAGCATTGGTGGAAATAATGTAGGAGTAACAAAAATATCTTGAAATTTTCTCAATAATGATTCAAGTTCATTATTGCTAGTAGTATCATGAATTTATATTTCCTTATGGGCTACTAAATTGAAAAAAAATATGCCACATTGTTACACTTTATCAGTTTCCTCAACTCCAATCCTTCAATTTGCTTTAGAATTATGTCTTTATTTCCTTAAAATTCCACTATTTTTCCTTGCCATAAAAATTTCATGCTTAATAAAGCATAGTCTATAGTAATAAGGCCTAATGTTACTAACCAATGTATTCCTAATACCAACTCAGCTTCTTAAATTTACAAAATGCAAAAATCTACCAAAAATGTAATTCCATTGAGAACCAATGGTACTTCTTTACACATACTTAAGTAAGTCAGATAATCCCCATTTCTAATCATTACAAAAAACTTAGGAACCACAATTAGTCGTAAATCCAACATTTTTACCACACTAAGATGCATGAAATTATGCATGCTTCCAAAGTCTACTAGTATTGAAACATACTTACCTCTTATTATTCCCTTCAATCTCAATGTTTTAGGAGCTACAAATCTTAAAATTGCATGGTAACTTATTTCCACCGTTTCATCACTTGCTTCATAGAATTTAGCTACTTCACCATTTTCCTCCTCCTCTTGTAACTCCAAATCTTCTTCCTGATCAAACTGATCTTCATCTAGTTGAATTACAATAAGAAACTTTGCTTTATAAACATGCCTCTTATGGTATTTTTCATTACAATTATAACAAAGCCCATTTTCTTTTCTCAAAGACAATTCAACTACTATCACTTTCTCTATAAGTAATGATTTACTATTGGAAATCTATGAATTGGTCTTAGTACAAATGTTTTGGTTATTCGATTTATTTGAGACTTGTAGTGAAGCAATAAAAATGGTGGGTTTCTAAAAAAATGGTTGATAATGTGGTTTTGAAATGAAAGATGGGTTCAAATTTTTATTTGAAAAAAGTGAGTTTGAAAAATATGGTTGGTATTGAGATTTTGTGAAAGAAAATGATCTATTGATAAGTCTTTATAGCTTTAACTCGTGCAATTTAACTAAATGGATAGCTTCCAAATATGATGATGGTCTAGCTAAAATCACCTCCACCTATATGTTGGCTTCTAAACTCAATACAAAATAACTTTGAATGAAACTCTTGGACAACCCAAAAATATGGTTGAGTAAGTTTTCAAACTCATTCTAATACTTCAAAATCAATCTTTTCTATACCAATTTGGACAATTTTCCATGATAATCTTCAAAAATTAAAGGTCCAAACCTTATTTTAACTGCTTTCCCAAACTGAACAAGTAGTTAACAAAACATTCTTTGTTAACCACTGAAACCACTGTAAAGCTTCATTTTCCATAGCAAAAGAAGCCATTTTCAATCACTAAGATGGTAGTACTTCATGAAACTCAAAAAATTGTTCACCTTAAAAAGCCAAGATTCAGGATCTTGCCTCAACAACTTTGGTAAATCTAATTTTATAGATCAACAATATTGATGTGACTCCTAATCATTATAGGATGAAAATGATGAAGAATCTTCATTTGCCCTTGGATTTTTCTAATTCTTTCTAAAGGTTGAAAAGTGCAGAAAAAATTCTTGAAATTTTCATTCATTTTCACCATCATATGCTCCATATTATCCATTCTTGACTCCAATGATACAAACTTAACATCATGTTTCCGAATATCTTATTGTAAACCTATTATTCCCCTTGTATTATTTTCCATTTCTCGACTACAATCTTTGACTAACAATCAATGAATAATGAAAGCACCAATTGTTAGGTCGATTATGGGTCAACTTAGGCCTATAAGCTCTTTATCTGACTACTTGATCAAATGCCACATTTTAGAGAAAATGGCTTAGACAATGAGCTAAAATAAAACTCTCTTTCTGGATTCTTCCTTCATATGCGTTAGGTATGACCCTTGCTCTCTCTCTTTTCTTTCTTCTCATATTGTACCAAATCTCTCTGTTCACTAATTCTAGGGTTTCAAAATTAGTACTCTACAATGATAATTCAAAAGAAAAGCTTACAAATCTGAAAAGTAGAGTTCAAGATCTATGTTTCGATGCTATTTTGAAGATCAAGATGATATTGTGTATGAGAATCTAACCTATGTGTTTTGATGCACGAGGGGTGAATGAATGAATGAGATGAGGAGAGGAAAGAAAGGAATCTCTATTGAATGATGAACCTTAGTCTTTGAGTGCTAGAGAAACTCCACTTATGAGAAGGTCTTCACTATTAGGTTTTGATACCTAACTATTTGTTTCCTTCCCCTATTTATTTGTATCCTAATATTGGTAGTTGATTTGCAACTGTGAACATGCAATCTTTTTGCTTCTACTGTTGATAGTTTTATAATCTATGTTTGTAGAACTACTTAAAATCTGATTGTATGAATGACTCCTATTATTATTTTTTTTATATGCTTAAGTCTTCAAATGTATTCATCAAAATATCTCAAACATCTTGTGTTTCTCCTTAGCTATCATTCATCTTCTGTCATAACACAATATCAGCAAATTTCAACATGGTAGCCACCACCTGAGCATCATGTAAAGTTAACACTACAAGAATTTTGGCATGGTATTGTTCACTTATGTTTATTAAACGTTGCAAAAAAATACATTATTGGTGACATTTGTAATCAAATATGAAATATATTAGATTTACTTATTTATAGTATAACATCTATTATTTATATTATTTAAGCTTTAGGGACCCTTATAGATAAGTTTTGGTGTCTTAATGTTTACCTTTTCATTTAACTTATTAATTTACCTAAAAATCCTTTAATATACTTTTACAATTGTAATCTATAACTACTTATTATCTTGAACCTTTGTTAAGGCATGAAATTTTAAGATGTAGACATAAGTGCTTCGAACATGTATGATATCCTTAAAATGCTACAATGCACCTTTTACAATCCTTTTATTTAAGCAATAATTGAGATTCCCTTTTATGGTTAGCAAAAACTATATCATACAACTCGATGAATTTAGCATTTTTTCTTTTTATTTCACAACATAAGAAGATGTACAATGTTAATAAGGACTTCACCACAAATTGACTTGAGAGCATATGTGAAAGAATAATATTATATGGGAAAGAAAAGGAGATAATAGATTAAGTTTTCTATTAGAGAATTTTATTGTTTTGCTCTTTGGAAAACTACTAATTTACTAATATATGAGAACAAAAAAGAGATAATAAATTAAGTTTCCTATTAGAGAAGTTTCCAATTTATCATTAAACTCTTTAAACTAGATTATTATAGCATATGGTTTACTTGCTTTCAAATAAATTAAATTTCCTATTAGAGAAGTTTTTAGTTTATCATTGAATATCTTTAAATTGGATTATTATAACATATAGTTTAATCACTTTTCAATAAATTTGCGGATATAATTGTGATTGAAAGATGTAAAGTCCAAAATAGAAGATGTGATCATAAAAACATTTACTATTAGCAACTATCATATAAATAAAATTACCAAATAATTTTGTTATTTATAAATATTACTTATATGATTTGCCAATGTCGTTTTAGCTTATATCATTAACACTGGTCTCCCATCGGGGTGGATGAGGTTCAGATCTCTCCTCCTTAATGTTGTAACATAGTTGGCCCGAAATAAAACTTATATGATCCTACTAATGGTTGATTATTTAAATTAAAACACTTAAAAAAACAACCATGAAAGTTTATATGCTTTCACCTAAATTTGTCACTTAAAATTTTATAAGCAATAGTAGTAAAAGTTCAATTTTAATTTTATAATTATTTTATATATTTTTAGTATACCATATTCTTCTCACTTTTATCGACCATTTAATATAAAGTTTTTATACCTACAATACAAATATATTTTCCATTAGTAATATATTATTTTAGAAACTTTTGCATTATCGTAACTTTTTTATTTATAAAGTTTCTATAGTCCAATCATTTATTTTGACAAGATATGTTCATCTTTCAATCACCCTTTAATTTAATTGAAAATATTACCAAAGTTGTAATCCAAATTTAATGGATATTAAATCAAATGTAGGATAGAGGCTCAAACCAATTTGATAAAATACATGTACAACACCATAGAAAAATCCTTTGATTTAACCTCTTAAATTATAATACTATTAAGAAATTGTCATTAGATATTTAATTTTTTTTTTTTTTGTAATGGTATTCCTTTATTTAGTTATTACATATTTTTTATTTAACCCTTTTAAAAGTAATGCCCATTGAGAAAGTGCTATTAGATGTCTAATTTTGCAATGGTACTCCTTTGTAAATGTTTAATTTTTTTAATGGTAACCCTTCATAAATTTTTAAACTTTAATGATACATCTTCTTCATTGTATATCGTACTTTTTCAATTCAATCTTCTAAAAATACATTACCTATTCGAGAAATTATCATTAGATATTTAATATTTAATGGTACTCCATAAATATAAATATACATGCTAGAAAACTAATATTTATCATAATATTCATTTTAGAAACTAGTATATTTTTTTATTACCTTTCAACTATTCACAATTTTTAATTTCTATACGTTACACTAAAAAAGGAATTGTTTGAGTTTGAGAAGACCAAAAATAATACCTATCAGTACGTTTCCTTTATCAAAGTTATGCAATACAAGGCATTTAGCCGCCTACTATTATCTTAATTCTATGATCCCATTCTCCCTATTTTTTATTAATTTGATGTCCTATATATATATATATATATATATATATTAACACACACATCACAGTATATGGTTTTGCTAATATAAAGGAGTGCTTCTTATTTTTAATTTATAAAAGAATGCATACTAAGATGTATTTCCAATTAAAAAAATTAACTTTTAACATATAACTTCTAGTAGAAAAATATATTTAGAGCCACAAATCAAGCGAAAAAGGAGAAACATGCTCAATTTGCAATTTCACTATTTAATTTGCTAGTTTTGGAATAATTTTTTTTAAGAAAGATAATTTCATACTTTCTCTTCATTCAAATAAAAACATATTACAAAAATTAACAAATAGCATAATTTAATCAAATAAAAAAAATGGAATAGATAATCAATAATTTGATTCATGACAGCATAATATCGAATCTTAAAATTTTTAACCCCTAAGATTCTAGAAGGAAAAAAAAAAAAAAAACCTTAGATTGAAAATTTAGTCATAATATCTTGTTAACCAGTTTATCCCTGTTTCTCCATCTCTTACATGCATGCTCTACTTTGGAACCCTTAAGCTTTATCACTGTTGTAGTCACTTGCAACTTCTTCACACTCTAGTAGGAACAATAGAAGCCACCCACCTTAAGGAACATCCTCTCTCTCTCTCCCATATACACACACCCACACACAAAATATGGCAGTTTAAAGTAAAATGGAATAATTGATGTTAGTTACTACACTATCCATTGACAAACACTACTAGATTGTGATACTTTCTACCTCCTACCACCAAGTACTTTCTTTCTCTCTCTTACTTTGTTGTTATTAACTATGGTTTTGCGGATTTGTTGTTTCTTACTTTATTTTCAGAAAAGTTTTATATATTTATGAAATTAAGTTTATTTCTCATAGGTTTTTATTAAAATTGTGTTTTTTTTTTGTTTATATGTTTAGCTTTAATTTAAGTAAGAAGAAATTTTTTAGTAAAAAATGTTCTTTTAAAGTGACTATGAAATTTATATTTCAAATAGTCGTAATCGTACAAATCTTAAAACTATATTCCTACTTTTGTAATTTCATAATTTCCATTCTTTGCTAAGCATTCAAAAATATATTCTTAAATAACATAGGCATCATGCCTCTATGTTAACTTGTCATTATTCATAACTATATTACAATGCAAATTGAAAAATCCTATTTTCACATATGATAAAAATTTAAGATACTTAAAGGGGTTATATAATTATTAGAAGTTCGATCAACATAAGGAGAAAATACTGACTTAAGACACAGATCAAGCTTATTTTCGTATCATTAGTGACTGTTTCTTGTATAAAAACTGTAATTGTCATAACTTAAACTCTTAAATTAGTAATAGTATTTACTCACTTGGCAGTCATTACTACACTCTTTAGCTTTTGATATCTATAGAGATTTGTGAAATCTCATGTTCTTTTACCTTCATATTTAAAATATATTAAGACAATGCAATATCATTTAATGATTAACCATTACACTCACTACATTATGAATAATCCATCTTTTTTATTTATCATTTATGGATAGTTATATCATAATCTTCAAGCAATGATTAAATAGAGAATTTTTTTGTTTGAGAAAAGAATAATAAAATAACCTTATGTGGAAAAAAGAAATTGCTCAGTACATGCATTTTGAGTTTTGAGATGTGGACATGATAAAGTTTGTTTCTTTTATATCAAACATGAAAAGGGTTTAATTTTAGCATCAATGTTTCATTTCAAATAGTAGTTCTTAGAAATTTCTATGTGTTTCCTTAATCTATAACGCATAGTTTTGATTTTTGTTTCTTTTTTTATTATAGTAGATTTTCAACTTTTGTTGTTGAAATAGATTTTGTAGAAGTTGTATATCAAAATTCTCATCCTTAATTATGCTCAAATTTAAATGTCATAAGTTTCTATTATAAGCTTTTCTAAAGTGTTATCTCTTAATATTGCAAAATGCTTACACCTCTTTTATGGTTTTCTTAGTATTCAATGTTTATAATATACTTAGGTGCTTTTTATTCATGGAAAAATAAAATATACCATTTTAATGTCCATTACAATTAAGATTGGTATTAATATTTTAATTTAAAGTAATTATTCTAATTGGTAGTTTAGATTAGTACAACGAAGTGTTAATAGATGGTAGTGTTCGATGGTAGATTTTCATATTAAAAGTGACTCAAATTTTAGGAAACTTATTTTGGGATACATCTTCTGTACCAAGCCAAGTTAACTTATGCAAATGCTAATTAAACTTTAAAGGTTTTTTATTAAGTGTCACTATAATTCATAGGTTTCTCTTTGTTAATGAATATATACCTATGAATGTCTTTTATTTTAATTAACTAGATAAATAATACGAATTAAGTAGTTTGCATGATGTGTCATGTATTGTAGCCAGTATGTTTTATATCTATTTCATGTATATGTAATCAAGTAGGTTATTATGTGCAAACATGTATTCAATGCAACAACATGTGTGAGTGATGTTTAAAGTGTGCATGTTTATGTTTAGTTGAGGGTGTGTTTACATGCTATTGAATGATAGAAAATAAGGTTTGTAAGTGTATTTGATCATGTAAAAAATGAAATTTATCATTCCAAGCTTGCCGTATACTATTAATTTTAACTAAAAATTGAAGTTCATCATGTTTTTAGTATGCTCGCTTTTATGTATTCTCTATCAAAAGATGGAATGCATATAAATGTGCAATCCTACTGTATGTATTTATTCCTTAAGATTTGTAGATTTTGCAAGTTTTCTCAAGTCATTAACTTAATATAAATTGTTTTACCGCTATCTTGGCTTACTTAAGTTGTCTAATAGCTTGTCACTAATTTTATAGTAATTCAAGTAAGTTATTAAAAACAATTCTTTTAGTTTTTCTCCCTTTTTGGAATATAATTACAAATATTTGTTACTCATTACTCTACATATGGTGTAATAGGCTTTTTAGATGCAAGTGACAGTAAAAAGAATGATGATGCACGAAGAGATAAGAAAAATTAAAGATATAGATTTATAGACTTACATATGGTGTAATAGCCATTTTAGACATTTATTTTGTTTACAATATGGATATGGATATATTGTCATGCTTATATAAAGATATATTGTTAGTATTTAATGAAGTTTCAAGAACTTTTTCTCAATTGTTAGTATTTACACTTAAAATGCTACTTCTAGTGAAATAAGACATATTTACAAAGTATTCAATCATATGTTTGATATTATAGATGTAAATTATAAGTTAAACATATGTGATTGAAAAACCCTTATGGTTAAACAGATGTAGTGAAATGATAGGTGTAAATTACTAGTTAAACAGGAATAATTGAAATAGCAAGAATAAGTGATAATAATGTTGACAAATAATAGGCGATTCATCATGGTTTTGGCAAACTTTGTCATGTTTATGCATAGCATATAACTTAGTTTTAGCCTCATTTAAATATAGTGTCACTCCCTAAATTTAAGGGTCATGTTATTCATCTTAAAAGTTGCCTAGTTTCAGATGAAACAACTATTCTATTTTCTTTAATTACAGAGATTTTAACTTAACACATGATAAATGTAAATTTTATATTTTTTATCTCAACTTCATACTACGTTAATGCGTATATTTTTATATTTTTAATAAGAAATTTTACAAATTTAAAAAATATACATACGAAGCCTATTATGTCTAAAGTCCATATTTATTCTCAACGAGAATTTTCGAAAAGCCCATCATTATACAAATTGTGGAGCCAATAAATTTGAAACCCATGTACCGAGCTTACTAAAGCCACGTTCCAACTCTTCAGAGGACCATATTGTCCATAATTCAAAATTATGCAATCAAAAAAACCTAAAAGTAATTAAATGTGAATTGTGCTCGGCCAACTTTTCGAAGCCAGATAACGAGAAAAGAAAAGATATATTTTCAAATATATTCGTGGCCGCAAAACAGGAGATTTGGAGTTGAAAATAAATTCATTATCGTTGGTCGAAGAAGAAAAAAAAAATCATTTTCAATTGGAAAAGAGACAACAGAGCCGGGGAGTCTTTCGCTTTTAGTTTGGAAGCCGCATGCTCTTAAAAAAAAATAAAAATAAAAAAAAAAGCTTGGGAATCTGAAGCCGCACGCTGGAGGAGGAGAAAATTATATATCCTTTCCGAATTTCATAGTCGCACGAGGAAGAAAAAGGAAAAGACTATCTCAATTTCCCTAGCCATATGCTGGAGAATGAAGACAAATTTTTAAGGCTCATAACCAGAACACAAAAGATTCAAGAAAGACATGATTGGAAAACAGATTTACACTCCAAGAATCACAACTGACTTTTCTAATCCTTTTTACTTTTAAGATTTATCATGTTTTTTAAATTTTTTTATGTGATCTTTAATTTTTCTATGAATTAAATTAGATTTAATAGGATTTTGATATAGTTTAATGATTTAATTGATGCAAAAATTTATTAAATATTATTATTTAATTAATTGAATTTTTAATTATTTGATTTGTGATTTTATTATATGTCCAACAATATTTTCATGAATAAAACTTGAAAAACTTAAAAGAAAACAGATAATTTATGTGTAATTGGAATATAATTAATTTAATTATTAACATGGAAACATGCACTTTGAGTTGGTTTGAGTTAGTTTTAAGATTCACATTCGTAATACAATTAATATTAATTTTTATGATACAAAAATATGCATGAATCTTGATATTAATTAGGATAGTAAATTTTGTGAAAATAAATTTTACTACTTAATAGAGGATTATAGATAAATTATTCAAAAAGAATGTTTTTACTATAATTAGAGCAATATCAAATTAAAAGGAAAGTAAGCTATTATGAATCTAATTAAAAACCAATTAATCAATTTTATCATATTTTACAGATATGTATTGATTTGTCAAACGATGGCTTTGTTAAAATCCCATGCTATTATTAAGAAATTCTTTCTTTGTGACATTAGTATTTTATTTTTAATTCATTCGTAATCGTAATCAATTCGTTTCTTTTATTTTTAACTTATTTTATCATTATGTTTCAAGTACATAGCTAAAAAAGAAATTGAAATAATTTAATATTTAGTTTCCAGTCCTTGAGAACAATCTACTTTCACCAATTAATTTTACTACAGTATACAATCCTGTTCACTTACCGAAGTGTTTTATTGAAAAATTATTTTTAAAGAAATTGTACACATTAATACACAATCGATTACATACTCTAAAAGAATAAAATATAAATACGTGAATTTATAAAAATATTATAGAGCATTTCTCTATTCTCACAAAAACTATTAGGACTACAAAGAATCAAAATCTCCCACCAAACAGTAAAATGGATAGTAAAAGCAATTATGATAACTTCTTTCGTAATATCCTACATTCACATCCTAGCATAGTTTCCCTTGTTAGGTTTATAAAAACTCTCATGTACTCAGGATGCTTAAATTAAAGGAATAAACCAAAAAACCACATACTCTATAAGCGACAAGAGACAAAAAGCATATACAAGCTGAGCAAAACAACCAAGTTGTCAATCAATTATTATGTGTAATGCATGAGTAAGTAATATGTCATCCATACAATGTTATCTTACTTATTGTGAAGTTAAAGAAATTACATTCATTCTAACCTTAGTTAAGGAGATTGACGTTTCATGTATGAATCAAAATCAAACCGAGACTTATGTAATGGAGAATAATCTCTGCCAAAGACTACCTTCAAACCACATCTTCTAACCTCCTCTACTATGTACGCTTATGCATTTGACTTTCAACTATGTATAAATGTGATCGAACCTATACTATAGGCTACATGTAAACATGGCAGGTTATAAGTGCATACTAATGTATTTAACCTTTAGCCATGTCTAAATGTAGTAAAGCTTACATTATTTGGCCACATCTAAAAGTAGCAGATAGTCTGTCTATTTTGTCATGTTTCTTACCATTAGCTACGTTTTCATTTTGATACGTAGCAAAACTTTTTGCCACACGTCTTTTGATACGTTATAAGGTTATGTTTACTAGACGTAGCTAATAAGTTTTTGTCAAGTTTTTTTTATGTTTAGCTATGTTTATTAAACGCGGCCAAAAGCCAATTTTGGTGTAGTGTGAATTGTGATGGTTCTTGGGCTTGTAGAAATAAAAATGCAAGAATTGGTGTGCTAGCAAGGTTTCATAATGGGAATCTATGTGGTGTTTTTTACTCGAATTTAACAACAAATTCTGCTATCATTATAGAGGCAATAATAATTAGAGAAGTTTTAGAGTATGCTAAAAGTAAAGAATGGAACAGAGTAGTGGTGGAAATTGACTCGTTATTGATGTACAATAGCTTACTAGATTGAGGAAGGGTGTAATATGTTACAAACATTGTCAATGACATTAGGACTCTACAATCAAGTTTTATTTCCTATTTCTTTTCTCTAGCAAGTAGGAATGTAAATAAGTATGTTAACTGGGTTGCATCTTAGGATAGAAAAGTTTTGAGCTAATGTTTTTGGGAATTAAGTCTGCCATATTCTTTAGATAATCTTACTCGGATGGATCATGTATATAGATCCTAAACTTGATATATCGCGTATGTAAGTTTAATATCAATATGAGCATATGCTCGGAAAATTTAAAATATATATATATATATATTTATATGTAAAATCGCATCGCAATATCCCGAGTGTGGCTTATATTCAGCATGGCTATTGTCTTCTTTTTTCTTTTTCTTTTTTTTTTTTTTTTTATCTTCCATGACCGTTTTAAAGAATGAACATAACTTCACCATGGCATGAAAAGGAGATATCTCTAATTAATACAACAATAGCCATTCTTAGAACGAGCACATGGTTTTATCCCAAACTAGGATGTCTCACATTCTATTTTCAGGGCCCTTTGCTAAATTATCACATCCGAAATGGGAACATGTAGACAGACGATAAGCCTGGTGGAACCTTAAGATCCAATCCATTTTGGTGTGTTCACGTGAAATTGGACCCATTTCTTTGTTGCTAAGCATTTTCTCTTCCAAAATGCAATTTTGCTACTACTATCAAAACAAGTTTCCCATTGGAAAATGATATTTTGCACAACTTCAAACGTGTAAACACTCCAATACATTATCTAGAACCTCCTATATCCATCTATATCAACCCTTTTCGATATCACAAACGTAAGGCTCCCAACATTCCACGTAGTATGGCTGACAAAAATCTCCATTGCATTGGGTCAGTAATTTCTCACAGGGAAACACATAAAATAAACACCAATGACACGTTGTATAATAATATAAGTATGGCATGGATAAATATTTTAATTTCTACTTAGTTTTATATACTTTTAAACTATAAACGCGGAAAAAGATAAAAGGCATGCAAATTGTAACTCTTAAATATATTTATTTGTTTTCATTACATTGCACTCACATTATAAAAGGGCAACAACAATATTATCCCAAAGAAGTGTACTACAAAATCATTACTCCTTCAACATTCGAGATATCTGTAACGTAAGAGAAATGGCTAAAAAGGAGATGGAGGTGGTTAAGGGTGTGGACTTGGAGAGATACATGGGAAGATGGTACGAGATTGCTTCATTCCCATCGTTTTTTCAGCCAAGAAATGGTGTGAATACGAGGGCGACTTACACTTTGAACAAGGATGGGACTGTTCATGTGCTGAATGAGACATTCTCTAATGGCAAGAGAGATTCCATAGAAGGCACTGCTTATAAGGCAGATCCTAAGAGTGATGAAGCCAAGTTCAAAGTTAAATTCTATCTTCCTCCATTCTTACCCATCATTCCTGTTACTGGGAATTACTGGATATTGTATCTTGATGCTGATTATCAATATGCTTTGATTGGAGAGCCTACAAAAAAATACCTTTGGGTATGTATTCCTAAGCTCACATAATTCCTTTTTTTCTTATATTCTGAAGTAAATTCTGTTTCCCAATTTTGTATTGGATGGTGAAATGCTCCGTGATATTTATAAGTTAAATCTTTTATATTTTTGGTATAATTTTAAATTTGGTTTATCAATTAAAATAGAGAAATACTAGCATGAAATTTACTTTGTGTAAAGGGGTAGGTAACCACTCGACAATTTCTTTCATTATTTTGGGTCAATCCCATCTGGACTCCTAAGATAGCACTTTTTTAATGTCTCTCTCCTGCCGTAGCATTAAATTATAAAGGGTATCGGTAAGCGCCGTAATGTGCATTTATAACCTGGATGATGGTCGGATACATTTCAGAAGCCCAGGGCGGGGGGGGCTTGGAAGCCACGGGATAAGTTTCAACACTTACTGTTTAAGACATATTCCTAGGATAAGATAATAGTCTTATATCCACATTGGAACCTACTCTCAATTTGTATCTGTATATTATAGGTTTTGAATTCATTAATATCTTGTAATTTTACGTAGCACGTCTGCGTATTGTGTACCAAAATATAATTAAGTTTAACAAAAATAATGGAAATTCAGTCATAATGACCCAACTTCTAATTAATTGGTTTAGGTCAACACGCGGTCTTCTAGTCAAATTTACCTCATCGTACATTACAGTGGTTGTATTTTGTTGTTACTTTTTGTTTATTATTAAAGCTACTTAGATTTATATTTATTATAATTGACATTTAACAAACATGTCAGATTACAACCTGGATATCATAATTTTGGATATGAATTTATTCATAGTTTAAACATGTTAAGAAAATACTATAAGTTGCACGGCATCTTTAGAATCTTATAAATACATATTTCCAAAATGGTTCTAAGATAGGTTAAATTCCAAATTTATAAAATAAAGTTAATTAAAATAGGAAAAAAATGATCCATTGGTATTAATGCAGAATTTCCCACTCAAACAGAATTATCTCTGAGCTAGAGAAATTAAACTTAAAATAGGGTGAAGGAGAACTAGGATACAAAATTGTTACTCCGAGGCGCACTTTGTTTTCTTCTTCTCATGTTGTTGATTTAAACTTCATTAGAAAGCCACGAAACATCCCAGCAATCACCAAAAATAGGCATAATTCCTTTGGTTTCTTATTGAAATTTAAAGAATAGTGATATCCTTATTAGGACGGTTTAGCAAATAGTCGTATCAGATATGCAATACGGATCTTCTTTAAGATAAACTTTTCCTGTGTATTTTTGGCAGATATTATGCAGGCAAACACACATGGATGAGGAGATCTACAACATGTTGGTACAAAAGGCTAAAGATGAGGGATATGATGTGAGCAAGCTGAAGAAGACACCCCAAAGTGATCCACCACCAGAATCAGAGGGTCCTAAAGACTCCAAGGGTTTATGGTGGATAAGATCAATTTTTGGAAAGTAGGAAAATGGGTCACACACCAATGTTATGTACTGAATAATAGTGGAGAAACCGACCCTCTTGTCTGACATTACTTCCAGTTGTCCCTGTAGCAGATAATATGCTACCTCTGTACATTTTCATTTTGTTTCTCTTTTGTGGCTTTCTCCATTGTTGTGTCCACGGGTCATATAGTGTCTGCCTTAAGGTTAGTGTCTACGTGGTACGATCTGAAATTCGGGTGTGTGTCTGTTGTTGTCGTGTGATTCGGGTTGTGTGGTGTAAGTTTGTCTGCTGTTGTGTAAATTATTTTTAACGATTATATCATGTTTCTTTCACCACTTGGTTCACACAGATCGAAGTGAATTGAATCGTATGACTTCATCGGGTTGTTTGGTTGATATTGGGTTCTCTAGCCGAATGTCGGGACTATTAAGGCGTGGAGCTAGACGAGACTGTACCATTGTAAATGTGTGGTCTAAGTCCGTTCTCGATTACCAAAACACCCAAAAGCCCCCATCTGTTTTGCCAAATATCTTTTGATCTTTCTATAAGGGACAACAAATTCTTGTCACCTTTTAGTTGGTATGCGTATTAACGTCGCAAAGTAATTCAACTTCGTTGGAGAAAAGGGAGGGAAAGTATGAATCCCAAAATTGTTTATTTTTCTTCGTAATTGAGTTTGATTGCAGCTAAATGAAATACTAAGGTATTCAAGATATTCATTCAACTATTGCCACAAGATATAGGGAGAGTTCAATAATCATATCATTTGTTGTTCGCTTTTGTAAATTTATCGATTTTTTACTTTTCTTTTGACCATCAAATACACTGGCGCTATTTGTTAATGTTATTTGTTTATATAATAATTAAGTACAATAATATTATAAATATATAGATAATTAGAAATAATGATGAATGTAGAAATTAATTGATATATTTCTCATTAGTGGTGAAGTCAACCAAAAATAATTTTCAAGAATTTTATTACGGATATATAAAAAGCAGTAATCTAGAATTCAAATATTTGTGTAAAATCAGATTACCAAAATATCCTAAGCTAGTTAAATATCCAAGGGTATGTTAATTCTTTGAAATTATAAGGTATTTACCATAAGTTGGTTAGGTAATTCAAGAGGGTGACCGGTGCTTTGACATAATCAAATGCCTTAAGTAGGAAGCGTAAGAATCGAATATTTTAGAATCATTTTGGAAATCAAAGGGGGAAATATCCCTCTCACACACTCCCAGATGGGCGTGAACCTATGGAGACGCTAAGTGGTCTTGCAATTTTGTTTAGGTCCAATGCATCTTCTTGAAGATAATTCAAACTACATATTTTAGGTTTTAGGTAAGTAATTCAATCTCTAATTTATTGAATATCAATTTGCATTTTACTATAATAAGAGCTCTAACTCTACTATTGGCTCCAATCAATTCAAGGAGTTCAAATAAGGAAACAATAGCTTATGGAGCTTTAAGGGTGGCATGGAACTCTATTTTAGCAAGGTAAGATCAATATTGGTTAATTTAATAATTAAGGTTCAATTTGACGTTAAAGTAACTTTCCTTAATATATAGAGTTAGAAAATTAACTAAGTGTTAATTTGATCTTTTAAGGTATTTTAAGTTGTGGTAGCATATTAGTATCGTGATTCTTGGAGTGTTAGTGCCTTTTCAAGTGAAGTGATAGGTTGAAGATCAAGCTATGATAAGGTAAGTGCATTTATTCAACTTTCATTAAGATTAGTCAATTGGAGGTTTAACCAATTAAGGTTTAGAAGCATACTTAGATATTAAACAAATGTTGAATTGGTATTTGTGTGTATGTGGGTGGGATGAACATTATGGTAGTGGGTGTGTGATATTCAATTGTTGATTCATGTAATTTTAGGTGTTAATCATGTGATCTGTTAGTATTTGATGATGTTAGAATCATGTTTACATAATTTGATTTTGTGGATCTTGAAAATTTGATGGATATCATGACCTCCTTGATAAAATGGGTATGATTTATGTTGATTTTGAAGTTTCTATAGTGACTGATTAATATTTTAGAGCATATTTGATATGAATGTGGGTTCAAATTAAAGAATTTGATTAATAAGCGTATGATTATATGTATATATGTGCATGTTATGGCATGTATGTAGGTTATTGGGTATTTATGTTGTTTAATTTGTTAAATTGGTCATTAAATGGATAATTGATATGCTACATGAAGACACATGTGAAGTGGATTTAGAATTAATGGTCAATTCATGTTATTGGGAGTTCTAAGTGCTAATTTGGAAGAACAAGATGAAATGGGTAATGGAAATGTTCTTGAATGTCTTAAACATGTTCATGATGGATATAGATAATTTTAAGTGTTAATTTGATGCTTATGATAATTCTTAATGTGATATGTGATTTGGGATTAAATTGGAAGAAGTTTAGAGATGTTAGGTCTTGATTTGGTAAGTTTATTTGATTAAGTTCAAGCTTAATTTTCTAGAGTTTCCACAAATTGAAATGTATTCTTGATACATTTAAATGCCTTGAATGTTTTCATAATGTTTACAATGAGTTTAATTGAATGTTCAACCTTATTCTTAATATGAAATATTTTGATTCATAATTAACTTTGTGGATTGATTTAGTTTAATACAAATAATAGACATTATCTTCCTTACCTAGAATCTTCTAAATCATCCTTTTTTGCAATAAGTATCTCTACATACATATGGATATGAACAAATGGCCCTCTTCTCATTGACCACAAATAAATGAGTTTCAACAAATTTCAACTCCTTACAATGGATTCAATCTTGGTTATGATCTCTTTTGGAGGTAATGTCATGGTGTTGCTTGAGGAAGATAATCTACTAATTCTTCCTTTTCTTTACCTTTTTTCTTTTTGGAAAAATATCACATTTGGTAGTTAACCTTTAGGTCATTTTTCAATTAAGTACTTAAGCTTCTAACTATCATTTTCAATACCTAATTGAAACATTGCAAGTTGATGTTACTACCTTAGTTAACTCCTTTAATCAATGTTATCTTAATAGGATTTTTTCAACTATTCACACATTGGCACATGCACATATATAATATTTGAAAGCTATTTAAGTCATTCTAACCAAAATACATTTTTTAAAAAAAAAGAAAATTATAATACTTGATAAATCCAAAATTTTCATCAAAATTAAAATAACAAACATAATCACTTATTACATTACTTGATGCAAAACTTAAAAGAAAATAAAAGAAAATCCCTACTCATAGCATTTACTTCTTTCTACCTACTTCTTCCCTACCTCTATCTCCATGCTTTAAGTAACATTCCTTTACAACTAGATTAGTAGTGCAATTTCTCTTATTTGTTAGATACTATAATTGAGATGGAGGGCTCCAATCGTCAATAATGTTGTCATGAAAGCTTAATCCTTGAACCATGTCACCTGCAAAAACACATTAGAGTTTAGTTTGGCATAGGCACTCCAATATCCAAATTAGACTGTCTAAAAACTAGCAAAATAACAGCTATAAGTAAAAATGATCTTACTTAAGGGGCTTATCACCAACTTATAAGTAATGAGGTTAAGATATTTTATGAAAGATATGTATTACTGTACTATGAAACCTTAGCTGCTCGATATCAATATCAATTAGGGCATCCGATATGATTTAGGGCTTCCAAAAAATCTTTTCCAAATTGAGTCAAATTTTAATATCAGGTCATAGAAGTTATAAGAAGAATCCTAATAAGATTTATTTTTTGAAATATAGTGTATAGAATATTTAATTCTAATAAAATGCATTTTTATCAAAGATAAATTATTTCATTTATAAAAATAGTATTTTAGAATCAAATAACATGTCGTGTGATTATATAATCACACTATATGCACTACATGTACCCAATATGTATATATATTAATATAATATTTTAAATAATATATACAATATGTATTAAATCATTTGAAAAAATATATAAAAAATAATAAAACAATCTATGACACATGGGAATCAGGTGTTCCATGAGGAGATAGCATTAGACCAAAGTAAGTGCGAGGTGGCCTAAGTAAATACATGTATACATGAGGTATTTGCACTTAGAAAGGAGGAAAGAAAAGAAAAATAAATAAAACAAAATCTACTAACCCAACCATGTATAAGAAGGCATTTATAGTGAGACTTCAATCATTTTGTAACATTAAGACAGCATGAAACCTTTGAAAATTTTAGTTGAGTGAAAAAACATAATTTAGAAAAAAAATAAGGAAAATTCAAAAAAATAGGAAGGCACTTAGGGTTCTTATAGCAATCAACAACTTGCACCAAGTGGCTTAGGACTCAAAGGTTTAGAGGTGAGAGAGGTTGGGTTGACATACCCAAGTGACTAGAGGGTAGTCGAATCGCCATACGCTAGTAAGTTGAATTTTAACATTTGATTTTTATTTATTTATTAAAAATATGAAATCAAATCATAAAATTATGAAAAAAAATTTCCTACGGTTTTTTGGCATGTACTTTAATGTTGTAATTTTATCTTGTTAAAATAATGATGATTTATGGCACTTACTTAAGAAAATTTTCTACTCAAATGAATTTTAAATTAATTTTTCGAAATATTAAATAATGTTGTTTTGAGTTAAAAAATTTTGTAGAACACATTCATAATATGTAATAAATTTTCGTATCAAGAATTTTTTTAAATCTCTACTTATACAATTTATTATAATTTATTTGGCTAATGTTAGCAGTTCATCAAATTAAGAAAAATAGTTAGTTTCTGAAGCAATTTATAATTAAAGTCAACATGTGATGATTTTTGGTGAATAGCAATGTTAATATATATGTCATCCTCAAATCTTGAGGATAAGTACAAATATTTACCTATTTTTAGCTAATTTTTAGCAAATTGAGTTAAAACAAACATTTTAGAAATGTTATACAATATGCTAATATGGTACTTTTTATGTCCAAAACTTAACAAGCATAATTTTCTAAGTTAAATATATTTTTTTTGTGGATTTAATTGAGTACATAGACTAATTATTGAGGAATTTCTTAATATTTACATGTATTTTATTAAATACAATAAATAAAGTACTTCATATAATTGACAGTATAACAGGGGGAGTCTTAGTTAATATTACAACTAATACATCCTTTACTGGTCTTAACTAGGATTGATAGGAAATAGGGATCTTATAAGTAAAAATAGTGACTTGATTAAATTAAAGGATTAATTAGAGGATATGCTTAGAGGTCTTTGTGTAAGTTAGGCTTGGAGATTGAGTTAGATGAAGTACCTCAAATTCTTAATCTAAGGAAGTATGGATGAATATTCTCCTAAAGAATAACTTTAACCCATATTCCATAAGTAAAAGCAAGCTATTAACAATCTGTAGATACATACAACTGTAGTTGACTTTGGTACTATGTATCTTTATTAGGCGAGATAGCTGAAGAGGAGCCTTGTGTTAACAACTAACTATAAAGTTATTAGTAGGCCTTGCCAAGTGGATATTTATGTAGAGAGTAGATCTACATCTACTTAATAGGGAATGATTTTTTCTTATGTACGACTGTTATGATTATAGTATAATGATTGAACTTATTGTATGATGAAGCTTTGTGATGTTTGATTTTATGTATCTAATGTTAGTTGAAACATAATTTGATGATGTGTTATTATTTGTGTAACGATCTAGCCGAAACTCCTCCCATCGAGATATTGTCTGTTTTGACATTAGATGTAGTATGGTTTTATCCCTTAATATAGCAGCTTCCTAATAGGTCACTCATCCTAAAATTGACTTAATCTGAGTATTAACTTCGGAGTTCTAATATACTTCAAGTCACTATACCAAAAAGCACCTTAATGATTAGAGTTCCATTACTTAGTTCTTAAGTATTATTATAATCCACCCCCCTTATAAAACTGATGTCCTTATTAGTTTCATTATATAGGTCCAGAACCACCACTAGATAGGGACTCCACCTTTTCTAACTGGTGGAGTGCTCTTATACTACCTGTAATGACCTTGCTAGCACTCTTCTCACTAAGGTATTATCCGTTTTGGTGTTAAACGCCGCATAGTTTTTTCCTTTAATACAGTACCTTCTCAGTAGGTTACTCATCTTGGGATTGACTTAGCCCAAGCATAATTAACTTCAAAGTTTTGACGTACTTGAGGCTGCTGTACCAAAAGACACCTCAATTATTAAAGTTTCATCACTTAGTTCTTAAGGGGTACTATAATTTGGAGCTATAATAATTTACATAAATGCTAGGTACTAACCCTCATCTCTTAAGGTGTTCACTTAAGTGAACCTAACAATGAGGTATCAAAAATTGAAACGAAAGTAAAGTAAAGGTTTAACTAAAAGTTAAAGTGACAAGTTTGCTTGCTTTGGTTAGTGAATATCCGAGATGTTATTGATGCATTCATGGCATGGCATGAAAAGGACCACTGGGTTAGGTTTTCAAAGCTTATAATTGTGTTAGGATAAGTTCTAGTTGAAAAGTTGGGTCTTTATGCATATAGTTCTACACTAACCAATTATCTTAACCACATTCTGTGATTAATGCTAAGCTGAATTATTGCTAGTTCCTAGATATATTATCCAGATGCTTAGATTGAAGTTGACAAACTAAATGAGTACTAGGTTGTGTTATAATGTCAGTAGTAATACATGTCACCTACATTAGCATGGCATATAATTGTTGCATTTCCTTTTGATTAGCCAAGTAACATAACTTAATGCGATAACTATTAAGCCTATGTAATGTATTTAGTTATATTGTTGCTTATCTACCTATTATCACTTAGCTTACAGTAAGTTAAAAGGATAAAGCATTTTATCCTCAAGTTAAGAAGTAAGAACTAAGCACCATCACATGTGGGCAAATAAACTTTTGAGTGCACTAATGGAGTCAACTATTTTGAAAATGTTGAAGTCTTACTAATAAAGCACAAAAGGGACAAAGAAGTTTAATTCTGATAAATGAAGTTTACATTATTTAGCCTTTCAAATATGTAAATACTGTATATATTTGTAACTCTATAATTTAAAGCTAAACTCTTTAGATACTGAATGTACAAAGTATGTTTTACTATCGACATTATGTATAGTTAAAATAAGTAATCTTATGTGATGCTATATCTTTGCTATGCTAAAATGTGATACTTACCATATCTAGAGTAAAATCTATCTCAAATATGTAAGTATATCTAGTCAAATAAAAACACATCTTCTATAAACCAAAGGGTATCTTCATTAAATTTTCACCTTAAGTACAGTTGTCTTCATATCTACTCTAACTTAGCTAAGGGAGGCTAAGTTTACATGAGCTCGGAAGAGCTCTCATTAGTAAAGTCATAAGCTTTGGTTGGAGATAGCTACATGGAGTTCAGATCTCCATAATAGGCCTTAAGGTTAGTTAAGTTAAGTCAAGTAGGTTAGCGCGCTAAGGTTAATAGGGTGTAAGACTCCATTAGAGAATGCAATGGGTTCGACCTAAGGGGAAGTTGGACAAGGCCTTGGGTATGACCTGAGATCAAGTTAGGTTGGTCTAGATGAGAGGTTAGGCCTTCACCAAAATGGATCTTCTTAGATCGCTTAAGAGTAAGAGTGAGGTCAAATTAGGCTTAAGGCACCTAAGTCCAAAATTGTCTATCAACAAGTAGTATTGTTGTTTAGGGGTAGGTAAAAGATTAACTAAACTGAACTATAAGACCTAAATTTTTTTTCTAGTCACTTAGACTAAATAATTTAGAGTAATAGTAAAACTAATCTGATTAACTTAAAAATTTACAATGAGCTCAAGACATTAGTCAAGGAGACCTCTTGAACTCAAATTTTAGAAATAAAATAATAATAATAATAATAATAATAATAATAATAATAATAATATAGTCAAAATAGTATAATTTAACTATATTACATATTATTTGCTGTAATCGCGTAGAATAAGCTCCTTTAATCTGTAGATTTTTAGAGATAAATTATATATACAATAAAATCCTTATGAGGCATAAAATATCATGTAAAATATGTATATATATATATATAGTATGTAATTATTACATGTAAATATAACCTGGAATTAACTCAACTACACAAATAATTGTATTTTACGCTAAATTGACATAAAGAAATTCATCAAAATTAATAAAAAAAAATTACTCAAAAAAATCACAAGGCAACTAGATTAGGCATATTGGAGACATATGAAGATCATGGACACTTGTTCATGTGAAGTGAATGTAAATTGACATTTAAGGGGATAAGTATAAAAACAAAATCCTTAAAAAGAGAGAGAATTCATTCATTTCTCATCTAAAAATACTCTAAAAACTTCCAAAAACCAAACAATAATCTACATACAAAGGAAGATTTGGAAAAAATGAGGTCTAATTTAGAGGATGGAAAAAACAAATTTAGGAAAATATACGAAAACTGAGTGCAAACTGAGCTGAAAAGTATTTGTGAGGATAAGGAGATGCTAAGGACCGGCAGCCACCACCAAGTGATAGTAAACCTACTATCTAGGTCGCTCGATAAGGTGGCAATTGCCATCGATAGCTGGAAAGCCAACTTTCCAATGAGTTTTTCCCCCCATTTTCATTAAAAGACTAAAAATATTAATATTATCCATAAAATTCCCTAAAAAAATATTTTTACATATTTTCATGTATAGAATCTAGAAAAAAATAATTTTTTATTCAAATTTGGTAGTTATGATATATGTCCTTAAGGAATCAACAAAATCGAGCTATTTTCAATATTAAAATACATTAGTCAAATGACTTAGTTTCAACCCCAAAATTTTTCTATAAATTACCTTATAGTTATATGAAATTGCTATAAAGAGTTATTTTATTGGATTTTTAGCCTCAAATTGTGAATAGAAGAGTTATTTTAGTGAAAATTAATATAATTTCACTAAGGGATCACACTTGAAACTTGAGTTTGAACTTTTAGTAAAGTAATTATACTATATTAGAGCTATTGAATTGGGTTATAAAGTTAGAAGCCATAGGAACCTATGATTTTGTCTTTAAAAGTGTAATTAAGCAACTTGTGAATTTGATGAATTTGGTAAAATAATGAACTAAGACATGTTGTATGTGGAATTAGGAGGGAGACTTGATGGATGAAATCTTAATTGATTTTGCTCCTAGTTGGATTTAGAGGAAAAGTGCATAAATTTTAAGTTATAGTAAGTTAAGTAAAAATAGAGGCTAATTGAGAGGATTTCACATGAATATTATACTAAAGAACCTACTTAGAGGCAAGATCAGAGGCAATCCTAAAAGTAAAATGTAGGTATAGTGGAGTTTAGAAGCCAAATCAAAGGATAATTTTTTAAAGACTCTAAGGTTAGTTAAAATCATATGGAAATTCAGAGGATTCTGTAACCTAAAATAACTTATTAAACAAAAGAACTATTTAAAAAATCCTAACTTGTAAGTGAATATAACCTATAAAACTAGTTTCAAAACAACTGAAAACCATATAAAATGAATTAATTACTATTAATTTAAGAATCAAATATGGATTAAAACTAATCTATTATGTATAGTTAAAGACCATCAAGGTGGCGATCAAGACTAATAAATTAGTGAAGTGCAGGTAAGTTGGGATCCATGCGTCACAGCATGTTGGCGTACTATATCAGAGTACTATGTCAAAGTACTTAGAGACTTAGGAGTGCATTTGCTTGTGAGTGTAATTTAGTTGATTATGCACATACGTCGTGTATGACTATTAACTTAAATTATTAACTTAAATTGTGAACTTAGAGTGCTACCTTGCATGATTATACTCAATTTGCTTTGTCCTGTGAATCAGTTAATCAACCTTAACAAGAATTAACCAAAGACCAACCCTTAACCTAACTAGACATGTATAACAACCTATTAAGAGAACAATTAGGTATGTTAGACCAAATATCGATCCCTCTTCGAAGAGGATAACTAAAATGGTAATTTCCCTATCCTTAGTTGAATTAAGTGATATGAGAGAAGGTTGTAGCAAGGTTAGAAGCCGTGGTTTAAAAATAGTCTCGGGAGGAGGATACTCTCCATTGCATAAGCCTAGGTTTGGTTTGATTTTTTTCATGTTAAAACTCCATAATACGGGTTAGAGAAAACAAAATTTCCCTAACCTCATAATAAACTGGTTAACATTATATAATGTCTCATTTTATTGCTTGCGTTGCATTTAGTTAAAGTGTGATGTTTGAAAACCATGTTCATTCATATCATACTCTTTTATCTCCATCCCACTTATTGAACTAATTGTACTCATGTCCCTATAGACTCCTTTGTAGGCGTAGACTTAGGATAAAGAATGCAATACTATAGTTACCCTCAAGCTAGCGTACATTAGGTCAAGAAAGTGAAGAGACTTGAAGACTTGCAAGAACCTAAACTTTGTTTGAGTTTTCTTGTTCTATTATGGAAACTAACTAGATTCCTTGGGTCATCCACTAATTTCCTACTTTGACATATAATAACTTCAAGACCTGTGGCATTTGTAACTTTTTCTATAACTGGAGTTTCTAGAATATAAAATACTTATGTATATACTAATATGGTAAGATGTATACTACAGGTTTTATCAAATAGGTGTTTCCAAAAGTGATGTCACAAGTTTTATTAATAGTTGGTACAAGATTAGATGCTTCAAAGAAATTAAGTGGAGTACACCTGGTGTGACTTAAGTCTACGATAACAACTATAATGCCAACTCCTATCTTAGGATGGTTCATACAACGTGACTATTATGACTTTATTACTTTTGGGTACAACACAAACCAAACCAAATGAAAATATGGTTTTTCTTACATTTTAGTTTGGAAAATTCTCAATTCGAACCAAACTAAAAATTTATGGTTAGTTTAGAAGAATAAACTGAACTAATTCATAAAATTAAACCAAACTATTTTATAAGAAACATAGTAATATTCTACTAATAACTAAAGAATTTCTTTTGTTAGAACATTTCACTTTAAAAAGTTTTTATATATATTTATTAAAATATATATATATGCATTGAACTTTTAGTTATCATAATATATATACTATGAATATAGTTTACTCAAAATTTATAATATATGCTATTTATATAAATAAAGATTAGCTAGTAGTAAACATTTGAATACTTTTTAATCACATGAGTATTATATCTATTAACCTTAATTATGATATTACTACTTAGTATTATTACATAAATTCTATAACTTTGTTTGAGATTATATATTATGCAAATATATTATCCTAAACTAAGAAGATATGATTTAAACTGCAAAATAAGCCAAATTTTATGGTTTAAAAAAATGCATAACCCAAACTATGCGATTTGGTTTGATTCTATAGAAAACCGAACTACATTTTTATGGTTTAGTTTGGTCTGGAGAAAAACCAAACCAAACCACACCTACACCTATTTATAATAACAAATAGGCAATACCCTTTCAAAGCTTGACATGAGGATCTCTAGTGACATAATCTACTTCATTATTAAGTCTAAAATTCCTCATGCTCAAAAATAGCTTTAGACTTCTTTATCCTTTATATCAAATGGAAGGCTACTAAACTTGTTATCATTATCTCCACCTTTTCCTCCATCTTGTCTCTCTCTTTCTTGCTCTTTTCCTTTTTTTTATTTTCTATATGACACCCTAGATACACATTTCACCACTTCATCTTCAAATTAACATCATACTATCTAAAGTCTAAGACCTCAAAATAAAAAATTCATTTTCCTACAAAATTTCTATTATACTTGGTATACACTTAAGACTTCTTAAACCTACAAAACTCTTGAAAATAACTTCAACACCTAAATTTTCCTTGAAAATCATAAAATTTAATACCTAACATCTATACTTAACTTATAGATTGAAGAAATATATATAACATATATGAATATCTCTTCAAAATTACATCTCTAAAAATCAACATGCCCTTTAACTCTTAGAATGGTACCATGTTATGCTCTAACTCCACTTGATTTTTACTCCTAAAACATTGATTCATCAATTAAACACGAGGTATTATTATGGTTTACACCTCAACTTTGTCACTTTTTGCAATTATACACTTAAATTTTCAACTTTTCTAATTATACACTTAATTAAAGATTTAGTTGTCATCATTTATACCTTAATTAACTTCAGTTCATACCGTTAGTCTAGTTAGTACGGCCTTAGAGGGTTCATGCAACCCTTATAGGGTTGTAAACGGCCATAGACGGTTGCTAATAAGTTGCGCGACCTGCATTTTTTATGTAGGCTGTGACTCACATTTTCACAGGGAGTAGCTGGCGACCACTAATGGGAGGTTAGGCAAGCCCCTTAAGACTATAAGCAATTATCTCGTTGGCTAATGATGCCGAATGGACTAACGATATGAATTGGAGTTAATCAAGGTATAAATCATGATAATTAAATCATGATAATTAAATCTTTAATTGGGTGTATAATTGGACAAGTTGAAACTTCAGGTATATAATTGCAAAAAGTAGCAAAATTGAGATATAAACCATGATATCGACCTATTAAACACCTAATGAATATTTCTCGTTGTAGATACCTAATTTTTGCTCCCCCCTTTTAATTTTTCAAATTAGGTTATAGGGTTCTAAATTAGAAAAAGTTCAAAAAAAAAATAGAAAAATAAATAAAGCCTAAAAAAATGATGAAAGTTAGAAAAAATAGGAATTCTAGAAAAATATAAAAAATTAGGAAAATAGGAAAAAACAAAAAAAATAAGAAATTTAGAAAAAAAAATAAGAAATTTGAAAAGTCATAAAATAAAATAGGGAATTTAGAAAATAATAAATTTTTACGTTGTTTAAATAGAATACAATTTTAATTTAAATAGTTTTGAATAAAAGGCTGTTAAGTCTACGCTTAGATTTAAATTTAGCTCAAGCTAACTTAATCCATATGTACAATTAATTACATATATGAATAAGGAAAAACCAATAGCTTAGTTGGATAAGCATTTAGACTTGATATTGTATATGACTTAGAGATCCTAGGTTCAATCCATGGAAGGTACAAAATATATCTTTTATTTTCTTTTCTTACTTTATCATCACATCATCGCCACATCATGGGTCACATCGTCGCCACATTATTTGCCAACTCACTTCTAAGTGTGGTAGACACACTCCGGCACATTCATATACATATCGCTATGTATTTGGCACTACATATTGTCCAGGTTCATTCAATCAGAAAATGGAAGAAAATCATATTGCATTTAATTTTTTCCATCTTTAACTCGACTGTAACAACTATAAATAGGGGCCTATTCTTTATTTTCAAAACACAACAAAAACTTCAAAATACTTTAGAAAAGCAAAAATCGAAGTTTCCTCTCTCTAGCACGGTTCTTCTCTCTCTGAGATAGCATTCCATACGGTGTTTGTTGACGAAAACCACTACCATCGAAATGAGCCGATCCGAGCCGAAGTGAGCCGACCAAGCCAATCCAAGCTGAAGTGAGCCAACTTAAGCCAAAGTGCCGACTCCAAGCCGACCCTTTTTTTTTCTTCATTTGTTTATTTGTAAATGTTATAAATGAAAAAAAAAAAGAAAAAATGGAAAAAATAAAGAAAGAGAAGAAATAAAAAGGAAGAAGAAGAAAGAAAGTAGTCTATTTATTTATTTTAATAGAAATATATAGAATAAGTATAAAATAAATAAGATAATATAATAAAAATAAAAATAAATAAACAGGTTAATAAACAAAAATCGTTTTCATACTTAGAAAAATTGAGTTTTCTAAAAATAAATGAAAATAAATAAATCAATTTTCAAATTAGAATCATTTAGAATTTCAAAAAATAAAATCTACCTTAGGACCCTTTATAATCTTTTCTCAAATCAACTCAAAATGGGTAAAAACATAAACCCGACAATTTTTCCAAAATTAAAATCAAATTACCCATTAAATTTTTTTATAAACGAATTACGAAAGTCTGATCCCGAATAGCAGGTACGTAAGCGCCCGTACACAAGTATAGGGCGACTGAAAATATGGAAAGTTTTATTGTTTCCATTTTTAGATATTTATTAATCTATTTAGTCGCATGTATCATAATTAGATGTTTTTAGAAATTAAAAAGGGTATATTTGAAAAGCAAAGTTAAATTCGGAAAGTTAAAAAGCGGTACCCGTTTAGGGTTTAATAAATTAGCTCCCGACCCTAAATCTTTGGTTTTCAAAAAAGTCGTTTTATAAATTGGTTTTTTAATCGATAGACCAGGAACTAAGTTATAACCAATCTACCCAATTAGTTGGTTATAACTTAACCCCTTTTTTCGACACCAATCGGGTGGCGACTCCAAATTTTTTCAAGTTAGAAAAAATTATCTTCTTTAAAGCCTAGTCGAGGGTCAATATTAAATGGGTAGGGTTTAGTATTGATTAATTTAAAGGAGACTTAATTTTATAAAAAGAACCAGGAGAGTGAAAAACCAAGCTCAACACTTGTTAATTGAACTTAAGAAATTGAACTAGATTCTCAAAAATGATACATAAATTTACCAAACAAAGCTTTGTTGTCAATTTAATTCAACTTGATTGTTTGAATCCCTCCCTGAAATTCCTTCATCCGCCTTATATAACAAAGAAAACTTACTTAATACATCCACATTATCAACACACCACAAGAGAGAGGTCGGGTCTTGATCTTACCTTGTGTAATTCTTACAAGTGCTTAGTTTCTCTCTCCTCTTACCCCTTAACTGTAAATAGATTCCCTTACATTGCCTAGGTTCCTAAATTACCCCTATACCCCAACTAGAAAGATCTTAGAACAAGTTAGGAAAGGCCATTAAGTAAATGCTCTTCTAGATGCACAAGCTAAATTTCCAATGCCAAATTACTAATATGCCCTTAGGTAGTTATTATACTTAAAGTCATTTTAGTAATATGATATTAGAAAGTATTTTATGGCTAATAAGAAATTGTTTTTATTATTGGAAGAAATATTTTAATTACTAAAAAATTATTTTATTGAAAAACATTTTTATAAAATGCTTGATTTATTTAGGTCATTTCATTAAATAAAGTGTATAATAGAAGGAAATATAGAAAATACCATGAACTTATATGAAATGATATCTAATCCTTACTATATGAACACTATATATATATATATATATATATATTTCATCATCAAAAGTATAATGAACCTAATTAAGAATATATATACATAAGAGTTTAATACTTTAATAGTATAAACAAAATCACTATTGCTTCAGTTGTTTTTATGAGAACTAAACTAAAGATTCCAATATAGGATTCCTTAACAAAGTGAAATCTAACGCTATAGAATCGCTTGAGTAACTGCAATTTTGGGTAAGTAAGATCAATGCTTTACAGTATTTCTAACCAATATATCAAAGCACTTGAAGACTAAAGTGTACATTTGTTTGTGGTTATAAGTAGTTGATTGTGCATATGTAATGCATATCTTTAGATACTGAAGTATTATTATGGTAACTGAGTTACTTGTCATGAATGCTTTATGTGTATCACTTTCTAATTGGAGTTTTTGTGAATAATTAGTTACTCTAAAAATGGATTAAGCTAAATCTGAACCTAAAATCCTAATCGAAACGCATTGCAGCCTACGAAGGAGTTATTAGAGTTTTCTAGCCAAATACTAATCCTTTGAAGAAATAGCATAAATTAGTTTTTCCTTACTCTCAAAGTGAAAAAAAAAGAAAAAAAAAAAAGAGGTTGAGGTGAAGTTAGGGGCTTATTCAAAGAAGGTCTCTAAAGGAGCATTGTCTCTATTAACAACTTTGGGTTTTGTCGTAAGTCATTTTATCACATTAAAGCTCCTCAACCCAAACTAAAGTAGGCGTATCAAAGAATGTTGTGTAGATAGCATTTGTTTTGTTACATTAGATCTTAGTAATTAATTCAAAACCCTATTTACTCTTTGTTGTACTGTGTATACTTCTATCTCCATCATCTTAATAAGCAGTGGTTACTCAAATCCCCATAGATCTTTTATGCGAGTTCGAAGTAGAGTCACTATGTTCCACCTTCTTATAAATGTAAAGTTACCAAACAATGGATTTTAGGGAGAGGAATAAATGGGGTTAGAGCATATCATTAGACTATGTCTATAAAGGTGTTTAGGGAAATGCTTAAGATATTGTATCAAATCCTAAGTAACTTTCTTTTCTAAACAACTTTTCACTTTAAAAAAGAATACTACACCAAAGCGTTTCTGTTTTTTTTTTTTTTTTTTTACTAATTTTTTAAACCTATTATGGGTTCTATATTATCATTGCTTTTCACAATACATAAATATATTGTAGAAATTTTTAAAGTATGAAAAGTTATAGTTCTAATATTACATATTATAGTAACTGATTTTTTTATTATGGAAAAATTAAAATAGGAAGAACATAAACAATAATGAAAAATATATCTGTTGGTTAAGATTGCTCAACATAGGAGATTTCCCAACAAAAAGAAAACTTTACAATGGCATACATATAAATCCTATGAAATTTTGAAAACCCAAAAGCGGAGTTAGATAAAGGAGTCCTTCAATAGTCCTTAAAACCACCCCAAACATGATAATAATACCTAAGTAAAAGAATCAAACCCTAAGTGTTCAAACAAAACTCTAATTGAAGTAAGCCCTAAAAACCTAACTAAACGAACACGAACCATAATACTTAAAAAACCCTAGAACAATGGCGAAACCCTAAAATGATCATCTAACCTTAAATAAGTTATTAAAAACCTTATTGTCACCAATAAACATTGATAGTAAGGTTGAATCAATCAATACAAGTGATCGGTAGTACTAAGCGATTTAAACCTTAACTTTCGAGCTCTTACGCAGATCAAATTATCATAAACGAGCACCAAACCTTAAGGGAACCCTAAGTACACATATGGAGCATTTAGAATAGCTAAATTATAGTGTCAAAGACTAACCAAACCCTAAATATATCCTAGATGCACCTAATTAGCCTAATCATGCCTAATCACCACCAATTGCCTTAATCAAACCCTAATCTTTAACCAACCCCATTACATCTTGATTAACTACAAGTCATGTAAACCCTACTTTTAGTGGGCCTATGACTTGATTAGGAGTACTTTCCGAATGTTCCCAAAGATTAACTAAACTAAAAACTTAAGTTTATATTTAGAAACGAATTAAATTTTTTCCAATTCAAAAGCCAATTGTCGATAAAACTCGAGCTTGAAGAACTGCAAGCTCTAAAGTCATTTAAAACTCTAAACCTTAAAACCATTAAGGAATTTTAACCCTAAGTAATTAATCGATAATTTAATTTGAATAATTTCATTCAACTTTAAAAAATTTTACAATTTTATAAAAATCAAATCACAAATTACAAAACAATGCGAGATGAAAACCTAAAAACAATTTTCTATAAAACCATGCCCTTATCTTCATGCCTAAGCCTTACACTTCGATAAATAGATCAACCAATCAC
This sequence comes from Lumnitzera racemosa, assembly GCA_024138005.1. Lineage (NCBI taxonomy): Eukaryota > Viridiplantae > Streptophyta > Magnoliopsida > Myrtales > Combretaceae > Lumnitzera > Lumnitzera racemosa. Next base: position 67,290,103 of record JAMXBC010000007.1, on the reverse strand, counting down.
TTTAGATAAGTTATCAATTGAGAATTGAAATCATTTATTAATTAATAACTTATCAAATTTAGTGATAAGACATTTTCCTTATTACCCTTTCACTTATACTACATATGGACAATTTTTCACAAGATTTCATATGCCTAACTTCATTAAATGAGACAAGACCATTCCACGGCCCAAAAAGACTTTAAATGGTAGATTTAAACAAGGAAGAAAGGGAGGCCATGCACTTGTCTTTCAACCATTAATCACTTTCTCTTATACATCACTATTCACCCCTTAATGCTTACATCATCAATAGTTACAATTGTTGACTTTTGTGTAAGCTACAAGACAACACTTTTAAGATATTTTAGCCAATCATTTCCTCTCAAATCCAACCGGCCACTTTCTCCATTATTTCTCTTACTTTCAATTTCAATTTTACATCTTCTTTCTCTCATTTGAAATAAACATAAAAGAGAGAAACAACTTTACCCCACAAAATCAACTTTTCTCCCATTTTCAAACTTCACTCATAGCAACTTCTCCTCTTGTTCTTGTATCATTTTCTTTCACCATCTAAGATCATTTAGAACTATTAGAACCTTCCACAAACCCCATTCCAAAATATCAAACAACTCAGGTTTCCAAAAGATGACAAAAAGGAGGAAGCAAAGTTAAGAGCTTAAGTAGAACCTTAGTGCACAACCACCATATTTTGCTTAAGGACGAGTAAGTATTTTTTGTGATTAGTGAGTTAATATTTATGTTAGGAGACTTCAATTTCTTGAAGATATAAGTATAATTTAAGTTGTTATGATACCAAAAACCGTTTTAAGAAACAAACCATGAAGCCCTTACATGAAGTTAGAGCATGAGCATGTAAAGTTGGTATTTTGTAAAGACACTTATTTAACACTTTAAATGGAAGATTTTAAGTTAAGAAAGTCTTGAAACAAAAACTTGAATGGAGGATGAGCATGCTAGACGTGAAGGTTCCATAGTCATTTAGATGTTGATTTTGTTTCCATTAAGTTAAATATACTCAAATCTAGACTTAAGTTAGGGAAAAATCCATCACATGAAGTTTTATGAAAAAACCAACTTTGTATGACATGAGCTATGATATGGAGGTTGTATTAAGTATAAGATCTTCTATTTCTTTGTGTGGAGCATGAGTTAAAGAATCATCTTATGGAAGAAAACTTAAGTTAAGATTTGGATACAAGTAGTTTAAGTGCATAATCTAACACCTAAACTTAAGAAAATGATGAAACAAGTTGAAAAACTAAGCAAGAACCCCTTGGAATCATCATAAACAGATTTGGAAAGTGGGAAAAAGAAACTTAAAAATATGATAAAAGTGAATGAACAAAGTGAAAAGATCAACTAAAGCAAGTATGGTAAGCATACAAAGCCTAAAACTCAAACCCGAGCCTAAAACTCTCAAAACAAGCCTAGAACTCTAAGTTGTGCCTTCAATGAAATTTTGACCAGCATCTTAAAGTATCAAGAGACGTTGTTTTGAAGCTCATAAGAAATCCACCTAAGACCCTATAAGCCCATCAAAGTCACTAACTTTAATTTGAACAAAAAACAAGCCCATTTGACAACTTAAGCCCACTAAAGGGCCTATGAAGTGGTTGTTAGCCTTAGGAATATAAATCAAAGTTGTAAATCTGATCTCAAGAAGTATTTTAAGCTTAGGATAAAATCTTAAGACCAAGTCCAAAGGATTTCTTAAGTTATCAAAAAGCTCATTTATCATACAAGGCCCAAAAGCACTCCAACACATGAGGAATGCTACCGTTCTAACCTATGGACAGAATTGTATGCCCCATTTCAAAAATCTAACCTCACCACGTTAAAGTACACTTGAAAACGATGAAGATTGACTATAAGATCATAAAAATCGAATTTAAAACGAAAAAGTTATATGCGATTGAACTTTAGGTAAAAAAAAAACCAAGAAAAATTTCTAAAACTAATTAAGAGTATAACTTAAGGAAAATTTACTTAGTTTCCTAAGTTTATTTCAATCCCTTATAAATATTATTTCAATGACTAGGGGATACCGTATGTGGAGACGACTTGCCTCTAGATTACTTTGATCAATCCATATGGTAAAGTGAGTAAATTTCTGATGACTCTTTACTTGATTTTGCTTGTAGAATAGATGCACCTAAACTTATATATATAAATTTGGATGCTTGTAGGATATGGGATATATATGTGTATGGATTTATAGATGAATGTGATGACTTGTTAATTATATATATAATAATGGGAATTGCTTGTACCAATATATACATGTGAATTGTATGGAATGAAATTATTTGATCACCTTGAAAATCGAGTTAATCACTTATACGTAAGAAATCAAAATGAATCATGCATTTCCCATTTTGCATACGGATAACACCGACTGCCGCTTCACGCAAAAGGTGGGAAGGGACTCATAGGAATACGAGTTTCCTACAGGATTGAGCACTAGCTATGTCATCATATATATTGAGTCCCTATCCTAAGTTGATAGGCTTACTAGGCATTGGGAGATGCTAACCATCAACGAGAGGCCAAGTCTTGTAACTTCTGTTTAAAGCGTGTGTTTATGGATTGCGGAGGCCATCATACCGCTAGACTTGAGATTTTAAAAATATGATTTAATTTCAGTAAATGAAGTATACATATATATATATGTATATATATATATATATATATATATAGAGAGAGAGAGAGAGAGAGAGAGAGAGAGTTTTGTTTTGGCATGAGTACGATAGTACAAATGAAATAAAACCCAGGTTTAGAACCCGGATTTTGGTTTAGGTCAGTTAATTATCTTTAAACCTCGACTTTCAGGGGGTGTAATTTTGAGTTATATGTAGTTCCTAGGTCACTATATGCGTTGTTTGGCATACTGATTATTCATTCATTCATATGATTGTGCATCTAATAAATTTCTGTCATGTGGTACTGACGAGAGTATTTATCTCACTAAACTTAAGCTTACACCCCTATAGATTTTTGTTCATGCAGGAAAACCTCTTCACTAATCTGGGCCAAAGTATGCTCATGGTAAGTCTCGTATAGGGATGACTTGGAGTAATTAGAGAGTGAAGAGGACATTCTGTAACAGATTTATAAACATTTAGATACTTTTATGTTTTTGCTCATAACACAGATTGAATACTGTTCCATTATGAATTGCATTTATTTGTAATTTTTTTTTAGGGTGGGTCTCACGAGCCTACACAATTAACTAATTTATAACATAGAAATAATTTTAATTAAATTGCTCTATATTACTTGTTTATGGGCCTAGTAATAACATAGAGTGGAAAGAGCCTTATATATCGTATGAAAGACCTATGATCAGCAAGGGGGTTGATAATATACCTTTATACGGTACATGTCGACCTATCACAACAACAATATTGTTGGGTTGTGATAAGTCAAACATAATCAATGACCAAAAGACAAACTCTTATCCCCTTTTAAAATATTTTGTACCTTACGGGGGCAATATCTTACCCAAATTGACAAAAAATACATAAGGTACATAATCCCCATTTTGTACTTTATCCTTGATTTCTAAAACAATCAAAGCTTGTCTCCCTTACCCTCTTTCACTTACACGACCTACCATCCTCATTTCCTACCTATCTATGTTATCTTAGTGATTATTTAGATAGTTTCACTTTAATTTATATGTTTTGTTTTTACTTAATATTAGTTACTAAGAGAAGGTAATAATTGTGAATACTTTATATAGTACATCAAAGGCCCCTGATTAAGGATGGTATTTAATTTCGGATCTTTACGAATTACATAATAGTATTGTCACAACTCGACCCCCGTTTAGGTTGTGATAGCACATATCCAACAATTTGTACCAAGGCAATGTGCTTCTATAAGCAATTTTCAAATAAGTGCTTAAAAGAGGTGCCTATGATACTATACCGATATCTTAAGTACCTCTAATTTTTAAGTAACTCTTGACTTTATAAATAAATACTTTATTAAAGTTTTTACTAATTTTTAAAATCCCTTGTAATATTATTATTTTTAAACTAATATATAAACTATAAATTTGTTAGTTACTATTGTCATATTAATAATATTTTTAGCTATTTTCACTAAAAAATAAAAAATGTAGAAAAAAATAAAAGATTAGTTGCTTTTAATCTAAGGTTTATCTCATCGAACACAAGTCAAACTTCTACCAATCAAATCAAAAGAAAGAGAGAATGGAACCTTTGATGCAGGTGGAAATGAAAAGCATAAAATGGTGTTCAAGATAGAAGAGCGCTTAAGATTTATAAGTTAAAGTGGACTGCTTCGAACAAATTCCCAAGCCATCCAATTGGTACGTAGGAGTTGACAATAATAGAGTCGCGATTTCGAGTACCATAACTTTCCTCGGAAATGCAATTAGAGACCGACATCAATCCTTACTTATTTAAAATCATAATTTCATTCTTTTTTTGTTTATTTATTATTAGTCAAACTATTTATTTAATATTTAATTTAATAATAACATTTATTAACTAAAGATATTTTTGATAATTACTATCATATATATACATCTAATTTAATTCCGTTCCATAATCATTTCCAAACATAAAAAATAACTTGCCATTTTGTTTTAAAAAAAAGACTTGCTATTCCACTCTTTATTCCATTCCATTTAAATCAATTTTATTTCATTCCATCCCATTCATGTCCCTAAAGGTGATATTAGGACAGATGATATTATTATGACGTGTACTTAGGTTATGGTGCTTACTTTTCACTAAATCCAAATTACAATCAGAAATGAGGCCATTAGGGTTTTGCCAATTTAAGTTTGGGCCACAAATTCTTCGTATGGATTTTCCATTCACAACCACAGACAACCAAATGGAGCCTGCTGTGCCATGCAAAATATGAAAACTACATTTGAGGATCCGAACCTCTAGCAAAATTACCTTCATCGCCATTATGGAAGAGTATCATTAGGGGGGATCAAAACCTTAAAATGCATGGCAAATATATACTTGGAAATGGAAAGAAAACAAACTTTTTGTTTCACCGATGGAAACCAAATGGAACGGTTAGATTTAGATCCCTCATCCAGGGACCTTTACCAAAGGAGGACAAGGAATATTTAACTGTTGGAAAGACGAACTTATTGGTTTTCCCTTATCCCAAGCCATGTAGCAATCTTTTAGCCCTTGTCACTTGACAATCAATGAGAGGATACCTTGATACGGGGGAAGGGCACCATGACCTTTCATATCGATTACATGGCTAGAATCATAAGCAAATCGCACGCTGAAAACTTCCATCGCTTAACATGGACATGCAAGTTGCATCTTCTTCCTAAGCTGCACATTTTTCACTGGAGAGCCTCAAGAGCCTTCTTGAATGGCTTACCCACATCCACGAACCTACAAAAGAGAGGCATTATGTCAGAAGGGTGTTCAAGATATGCAAGTTCCTTGGAGACCCCCAACATGCACTTGTTAGCTGTCCTCTGATTAAGGATGTATCTTACGAGACCATTTTGATATTGAACCTGGTAAATGATAATTTCATCAATTGGCTTCAAAGAGACTCCAAGACGGCAGTTAAGCTTCTGCAATCAGATAAAAATTTCACGCAATTACCATCCTGCAATCAAGATCATGAGGGAACTCTTCTGGTTCTCTCCCTCGGATGTTTATACCATCCCTTTAACCTATGTAAGATGTATTATGCTGATGAATCTCTTATATTACTGGGGGAAAAAAAAATTACATAACTTTCTTAAATTATAATTACATAAATACTAGTATTTCGGCATATGCCGAGAAATCTCATTTCTTATAATATAATGTGTATGGGTAGGCTTTTCAAGTAATTTGAAAAAAAATAAAAATAAAATCCTTCACTGTTTTTCCATCCAATCCATCATCTCCGTAAGAATTCCCAAAAAAAGAATCTAATTAAATATAAATTTTAAACCATGCATTCTACTTCTGCAAAAATAATCCACCAAATAACAGTTAAATACAGCAAGAATTTTCACAGATTAATACCCACTGGCATGCAGAGACAGGGACTCGCGCAACCTTGAATCATCCAGTTTAAAAATTAATTTAAAAAAAAAAAAAAGAAGGAAAGAAAAAGAAGAAGACCCAGATAAAAAGTTTAATTATTTCCCAAAAAATTAGCTTAATTCTTTTCTCCTGAAAAAACGCAAGGACAGTTAAGATGCAGAGTGAAGGATAATATTTTGAGGCTCAGATTTGCGCATAATCAGACAATAAATAGGAACCCCGCCATGGCTGCGACACATTATAAAGAGTCGCCAGGCCAAGATACGGACAGTTCTCGAAGCCTGATCCTTTTTTTTTTTTTTTCTTTTTAAATCTTCTTCGCTACTTATCCGACAAACAAAATCATCACTGCCTCTTTCATCAACTCTTTTACTATTTTGCCTTATATATATATTCCTTTTCTCGCGAAGAAGTAATAAATCGGTCGTAGACGATGACGACAACGATGATGATGATGATGATGAAACATCAATAGCAATGAAGCATTTCTCAGATGATATATACCTTTCCCTCATGATTCTGGTCTGTAGTTACGCAGAACGTGAAATGATAAGAGGGTTGCGCTGCTACCAAAAAGAGGGACGATTCAAGTGAGTAAGACCGCCATCGTCATCATCGGCTCTTCGGGAGCAAAACCCAGTTTCATCATCACGCCTCAAAGAGAAATGTGTCCAAACCCTCGTTCTTAAAAGGAGCTCAAAATGGATGACAAGGGCTTTTTCGGTATAAAGGAAAGGTGTGAATTTTAACTTTGTTACTAAAATATAATCTTTTTATTTACGTCTAATTTCTTCGCATATATGAATCTCCTAGCATATGCATATGTGTGTACAAAATTTAATTAAAACTTACAATAAAATTTATGATATACAAAATTATTAAATTATATCACAATTATAACTGGATAACTAAAAAAGATTAGAAAATTATATGAGCAATCTAAAAGTATTTGTGCATTTAAAAAAGAAAAGACGGAGCCATATACTAAATAAGTACTAATCATAAATAGTTTGTTTAATTGAAAAAGTCCATATTTACCTATAATATTAATAAAATATATATTAATTGAGAAAATTTATATATAAGAAAATGATATAAAATATCTTCGGTGTTAAATAAATAACACCACAACTATAATTAAATAAAGGAAAACTTGATAAGAAAAACATTACACTTATAGATGACAAATTGATAATATGAAAACAAACAAAAAGACGATTGAAAAATAAGAAAGTTGCTACCTTTGAGTATGATCCAACATCACAATTCTTCTTAAACTTAAAATCTAAATAATAAAACTATTTTGTATTGCTCTCAATACAAAACACTTGGTTCTTTTAAACATAATTATTTTAATTTCATATCATTATTGTTTTTTTCAATTCTAAGCTTTCAATCAAAATCCTTCTTTATTACTAACATTTCTCATTTCTTTAGTCAAAATGAAAAAAGAAAAAAAGTTAGACATATTTTTGGATAGCCAAAACTTTTCATTACAAAAAAAAAAAAGCATAAAAATCTAACTTTAATTATAATTTTCTCTTCGTCAAGAGAAATATTAGAAGTGGAGCTGACTATTCAATCCTTTAATAAGTAAAAAACACAAAAATAATTGGATTAAAATATCATATACCAAAATAGATGTAAAATGCAAAACACATTCCATTACAATATCATCAAAATCATTATATAATACCAATGAGGTTTGATACCTATAGATATTACAATTCAATCAAGAAACATAAGTTTTCAAATTATCAACCTTAAATTGAAATTGAAAAGAGTAAATATGCGTAACACTAAAAGAAAGGTTAAGGAATTTCATTCCAACAAAATGGCAAACTCGATTATGGAAGTATTTGAACCTTTTATTTTTTATAAATGATTATCGAATGCTTCGAAGTTGTAGGATTTGATTATCCTTCAATCACTAGCTTATTCGTCATTGCTTCAAATCTGTTTCTTGCCTAAAATGAAGGTAAAAGCAAGAATGCCATTAATAGTAGTTGAAAAATGGAAACATGGAACATGTATTGTCGATACTCAGTTTTTGTCCATCCATCTTACTCGTCTATTCGGCTACTGACAAGTTGTATAATCTATATTCTTAGTAGATCGCCGAGTGATATAGATTTATTGCTAATTTGAATTCAAGTTCATAATGTAAACAGTTATCACAAGCATGATTATATTACATAATTACTTACTCTCCCTACATTTTAGGGAAGGTATCCAATCAATAAGGTTTTACGTATCTCAATAATTATTTCGATAACTGTTTTTTCAAACATGACAATCTCCTATAAATACAAGAATGAAACTCTATAAGAGATATCTGATAACTCTTAACTTCTTTACTCTATCATTCTCATTTCTACTTACTAACTTAGGCATCGATTTGCCGCACCAAACTAGCTTAGGTACTAAGTATTTTTCTTATCTTTGTAAGATATTTTCAACCCCCAAAACTCACTAATAACATTTGACATGGTTTATTTTTCCTAAACATACTCATATGGCTAAAACTAGAACAACCAAGAATGTAAGTGTTGGCACTTCCTCCCAATACCATGAAGGGGAGAGTCGACATACTAATAAACAATGACTGGCTAAACTTAAGCAGTTATGCCTCGATTGAGCTAAGGAAAACTTAAAGTTAAACAAAAAGCATGGATAGATCCTTTACTTCCTTCATAATAATATTCCATCCAAATCAAAATAATGAGCATGGAGATTATAATGTCGATAATAGTGATGATTCAATTTATTCACTAAAGTTGCAAAAAATGAAAGTCGAGGTTATGACGGGATCCTTGGCTCCTATTTTCAAAAAGAATGACAAAGACAAGCAACCACAATAGGTGCACCATATAGGCCCCTTGCATGTCAATACCCTTACTGCATAAAGCAAGTGATTCCAAATTAAGAAGAGTCCCTTTGTTCCAGTGATTTTAGAGGAAGTAATACCTCAACACATCAAATTGCCGCTGTTTGAAACTTATGATGGAATAAAGGACTCGAAGATCGGTTGGCGTATTATCATACATTGGCTAAATTGCATGGTTTGAGTGATGCAGTAGCTTGTTAAGCTTTTCCCTTAACCCTGAGGAATGCAGTAAGTATATGGTTCAAAAACTTAAAACTAAACACCATTTCTTGTTTTAATGAATTAGCAGAAATGTTTCTTCAACACTTCCTTGCTAGTAAACTTCCTGTTAAGGATTCCTCAATCCTTAACACAATCAAACAAAAATCACATGAGTTAATCAAAGACTACCTTGCCAAGTTTATGGCTGAGATGGTTCAAATCTCAGAATTGAACATAACTGTGGCCCTTGATGCCGTGATCAATGGAGTTAAGCCCCATGGAGACATTTTCAAGTTTCTTGCAAAGAACAAGCCAAAAACTATTGCCGAGTTCAAGGCTAAAACTACCTCATACATCTATTAGGAAGATAACATAAAGACCTAGTAAGAAGCCGATTAGAACAAAGGAGATAGAAAAAATGACAAGAGAAAAAGTGCAAAGGGCAAACTCAGCTTAGATGATGATCAAAGTCCAAATGTCTAGAGAAAGAGACTAAGAATTCCAACATTTTCATCCTACATACCTGTCAATCATCCAATTTTAGATATATTGATGGAGATACATGGATAGTGAGGTGTTCTGTAGTATCGGAAAGAATGAGATGAAATCCCTCGAAGAGAAATTTTAACAAGTACCGTAACTTCCACCGTAACAAAGGTCACAACATAAATGAGTGCATATAACTTAAGAACACAATTGAAGATGTGATTCAACATGGGCATTTGCGAAAATTCCTAGCACAAAATGCTAAAAATATCAAGTGACCATCCTAGAGTAAACATAAGGAACAAGAGAATGACACTCAGTTAACTGTGGCCGAGAGAGATGTAAGGGATGCAAATCTCAGTAGAGCACCCAACAGAGTGATCTACACTATTGTTGGTTGACCTATTATCAAGCACTTAAGCTCTTTAAGTTTAACGAACTCCAAAAATTACGTCTACGACATCTAAGGCAAGAAGGTTAGGATTGATAACACAATTTTTTTCATGGAGGATAACTTTGAGGGCATCTAGAGATTGCATGATGACATACTAGTTATCGGTACAAGAATTGCAAACTTCAAAGTCCAGAAGATTCTTGTTGATACAGGAAGTTTGCCTGCTATCATTTTCAGCATGTACTCGACTAAATGAGACCCAAGATCAAGGCACAGCTAAGATCTTATAAGTATGATCTATATGCCTTCAACAACCAACTAGTTTAAGTAATCAGAGTGATGTCTTTGCTGATGCAGATCAATGATGATGAGCATGTCGTAGAGGATAAAGTAGACTTCCTCATTGTCAAATGTTGGTCCTTATACGACATGATAATGGGATGATTGTGTCAGCATCTATTCAGTATTGTCCCTTCAACTATATATCTTAAAGCCAAGTTCCATACTTTTACTAGAGTCGGTATGTGCAAAGGGGACCAGTAATTGGTAAGGTCTTTATACATAAGGGCCTTAAGACAATAAGAGGTATTTTAGGTGGAAATCTATCTGGAAGGCATGTTAGTCGATATGAAGAATGTCGAGAGTGATACTAAGGAAATTTCTTTAGGAGATGACTTTAGGAAAACTACAAGGATTAGGAAACCTTTGTCAGCAAATATTCAGCAAAGTTTAATCAACTTCTTGCAACCCAATGCAGGTGTGTTTGCATGGTCTCCTTCAGACATGCTAGGTATCCTAAGAGGTATTTTGCACCCAAGAGATAAGTAGCAATAGAAGAAGAAGTCCAAAAATTACTAAAGGTAAGATTTATCCAGGAAGAGTCTTGTTCAACTTAGCTGGCCAATTTGTGCTAGTCAAGAAGTCTAACAGTAAGTGATGAATGTACGTAGACTTCATGGATCTCAATAAGGCCTATCCCAAGGATTATTTTTCGTTGTCGAAAATTGATCAGATGGTAAATGCAACTGTTGGATACACATTACTTTATTTTATGGATGCTTTCTTTGGTTACAACCAAGATGTTCAAACCCTAGATTCAAGAAAGAATTTATATTTATATCTATTGGTCAATTGTCGAGCTCTTTCTTACGTATTGGTCTGAATTGATGGTAGAGAGCATCGACTCATTTATTATGTAAGTCATGTTTTATAAGGGCTAAAGCTTTGGTACATAAAAATTGAAAATTTTGTTTTAGCAGTGATTCTCTTTATAAGAAAGTTGAAGCCATATTTTGAAGCTCACCAGATCATAGTGCTCACTGATCAGCCATTGCGGCAAGCATTGCAATGACCTAACTCCTTCAAAAGGATGATGAAATATGCTTAAGAGGTAAGTACCTATGGTGTATAATATAAATATCACAACCCAAGGGAGCTAATTGTAGCAATCGCCATATACTGTACAAAGGACTGTAGATTGAATTTCCTTACAATCGACAACCCTTTATGCGATACATAAGGCTACAGCTACAACTAACAACCAAGAGTGGCGTAAGTATAAGTAATATCATTTCATGATAATAATAACATGTTAAGGAAATATAAAACACAATCTATTCATATAAGAATTTACAGATAAGAAGTCTAAAGCACTTCTTAACTCAAACTAATATCATTTTACTGCATAATCAGATCTATAATCTAGATAAACTATCATAAGTATACTTTGATCATGTCTTACTCTCACATCGACCCCCTAATGAACAACTAACCTCAAGCATGTGGCGGCCCGACTCTACGAACAACTCATCCTACGAAAGAAAACTATAAGGGTATAAGCTAACTAGCTTAGTGAGATAATCCTCTCAACCATACCACAATTAAGTTATATATTAATTAAATTCAATCAAATGAATGCATGTCAATCAGTATGCCAAACATATACATGCGGGTGGCCAAGTACTACATGCAACTCAGATTTAATGGCCTCCAAAGTCAAGGTTAGAGATACATCGACACAGTAAAATCCGGGTATCATACTAGAACTTATCTCATAATGAAACTCTGCGTTTTGTATTTAAAATGTAATGGTGTATCCATTCTCAATTTTATCAAACATGAGTTTTACATATGATTGTGAGTAGGTTTACATAGCCTTCACTCACCCCTACATAGAGGCATTTAGACTCGACCCTTAGCTAGACAATTGGCGCTTCCAACGCCTAGTAATCCTGCCGGCTAGAGTAAGGTCATATCGCACGTGTGCACCGTATGAAATCTATAACAATCAAATAATCAACTCACGTATGGCCTCTCGCTACCTCCGTATAATGTGACAGCCAGAATTAGTTTTGTGGTGTATGATTATGCGTATTTTAAGTTAACATTTTCAAGTCGAGTAAAATTAGGTCTTATTATTCAATAATCAACAAGGTCACAAACAATTAATTCCTAGTGAATCTACTATGCAACAATCAATATGTTATGGTACTTTAAAGTAAATTCACCATTAACAAACAGTTATCATACACAAGCATAACCCATCCCCATACAATATTCAATTATTAAGCATAATTTATATTTGCTAATTACAAATACAAACAAGTATGAGATCATTAGGAAAAACTCACTCAGTCATAATCGACTCAAGGATCGTAATAATCCAAGGGTAGTTCAGGGCCAAGGTCGAGATCACCTGAGAATAAGGAATATAGAAAATTATAAGTTTGGGAATTTAAAGGTAAACTAGTATCGAAATTTATAATGTTTACTTTAGTTAGTTACATGAAATTGTCGATTCAAGCTTTTTATCAAATCGCTATAACTTTTTCGTTTTATCTCGAATCTTTATGAACTTATCGTCTATTTTGATTATTTTCGAGCGTATTTTCTCGTAACGAGGTCCGTTTTGGACATTGTGACTCACAATTTGAACTATAATATAAAAATATCATAAAATTTATTATTTTAATTTAAAAAGTTATAAAATATTAATTTTAACTTTTTCTTAGTATATTTATGATTTAATAATTATTTAAATCATATAATTGATAATTTTATTATTCTAAGCTTATTTTACCCTTGTTACTTATTTTTGAGATTTCAAACTTATTATTATTATTATTTTCTAATATTCTACGATATATATATATATAAATACTTATATAACTATATATATAAAATTTCTTGTAATATGAAAATACTAGATATAAATATATATACATATACCTACTATTATACTTGTACACATATATATTAAAGACTAGGTTTATATATACATGTACACATATTTATGCCACATATATATATATATATAAGAAAAATAACAACTTACATGTGTACATGAATATTAAAATATGAAGCACATGTATATATATATAATATACGTATACTTACACTTATGTATATCATATATGAAAATAAAGATTAAATACATATATATATAAATATTCATGTTCACGTGTATATATATATATATATATATCAATGCTTAATTTGTGAAAATACTGAATACATACTATATGTGTTCTTATTTATATATACATATATATATATCTATTTTTTTTTTCTTTCATGCATATATATATCCAAATAGTGAAATTTCCAAATACCTATTATATGTATTCTTATTTATATATACATGTATATACATATATCGTATATTTTACATAATAATGTATCTATATATGTCTACATACATATATTTATACACACATAAGAGATACATATATATTTATTTATCTACCCATACATCTATTTATGTACATGTAATGAACGTTTAACAAAATACTTAGTATATACATGCACATACCATATAATATACATATATACAACTAAAATAAATACACTTACCTAAATATATTGGTAATATCCTTAATTTTCCTCTTCTTTTTCTTCTTCTTCTTAATTTTCTTCTTGTTCTTTGTTTTCTTTTGTTTTTCTTTTTTTCCTTCTTCTTTTAAGTGTTCAGTTTCTATTTTTTTTTCTAGATTCTTTAGACATGAAGATCAGTAGATTTTTGGGAGCAAATAAAATAAAATAAAAAAAATGAGGAAGTTTATCCTCTTAATTTAAGCATTAATTAAGAGAAGACTCGCACTTTATCATTTTGCCATTTACCCTTTTATTTTGTGACACTTGGACATTTATTTATGCACTTGGGTTGCTGATTTTTTCGCAGCTAGAATTCATGTGTGAGAAGGAAGAAAATAAAAGAGGAAAAGAAAAGAAGGAAAAAGAAAGAAAGGAAAATAGAAAAAAATGGAAGAAAAAGGAAATTAGAAATAATTATATGTAATTTTTTCTAAACATAAAAATTATAATAATAATAATTATAAATTAATTTTGAAATTTTATGAAAATTTATCAATTTAATTAATACTCGCTATAATTATAATTTTTACAAGTTATTTTAACGATTTCGTTAAAAATTTTATGCGATTATACGATTTAGTCGATAATTACAATCGACTACAATTATATTATCAATATTAAGTGATATTTAATTATTTTATAGGCTTAAACTTATAGTTTTAAAGTTTCGATCAAGTTCGGGTTCGATTTCGGATAATTTTGCATAAATTGTACGCGATTTAGAGTTTTAATCAATTTTTAGGGTTTTTATTTTCGGTATTATATTCGATTTATTAAATTTCATAAAATTTTATTGTTATTAGCCCTATCGACTCATGACACAGTTTAGAACACTTAGACTTAAATTAGGATTCAAATTACTAATTTTCTAGAGTTTACAATAAACCTAGAACAGCACTAAAGGCTCAAGTGCTAGCAAATTTTGTAGTTGAGTTCACTGGTGGGAAGTTAGCGTGGAGTTTGTCAAGAAACCTATTTAGTTCCTTTATGTGAATGGTTCTTCAACAAAAGTGTAAGCCTTATTATTTAAGGCCCCCATAATGTTAAAGTTTATTATGCTTTAAAATTCGAATTCATGATTAGTAATAATGAAGTAGAGTTTGAAGCTTTGATTACCAAACTAAAACTGGCAAAAGAAATTGGTGTTGAGAAACTTGAAGTATTTTCTGATTCACAATTGGTGGTAGATCAAGTCATGGGAAGTTATGCGGTAAGGGAAGAGGGGATGAGCAAGTAACTATTGGTGGAATGAAAATTCATGGAAGAATTTCAATCTTTTACCATCCACAAAATTCCAAGAAGCAAGAATATTACTATCGACAAGTTGTCAAAATTAGTTAGTATGGTATTCTTCGAATTGAGCAACAAACTTTTTGTCGAATTTCTTCCATGGAAAAGTTTATCTACTCTTTCACAGAGCTGTGAGTTGGGTCCTTGCCTAAGAGAAGAATCTTGGATGGATCTCCTAGTGGATTATTTAAGAGACAGTATTCTTCTAGTTGATAAGAAAGGAACACAAAGATTGGTTTACTAAGTCACAAACTATACATTGATTGATGGTCAGCTATATAAACGCAGCATATCACAACCCTATCTTCAATGCCTTCCTCTAAGAGATTCCTAGAATGTGTTATCTGAGCTACAAGTGAACGTATGTAATAACCACATAAAAGCACAAACATTGTATGTTCGAGTACTACAACATGGCTATTACTTGCCGATCATGAGAGAAGATGGAAAGGAAGTTATCCAGTATTGTCTTCAGTGCTAGAAGCATGAGTCGCTGAGTCATGTACCTGCATTAAGTTATGTAGCCTAACTAGCCCTTGGCCCTTCATCCAGTAGGTCTTAGATATTCTCAGACCCTTTCTAAAGTCTACCGCCTAGTAACAATTCATTATTGTCATTATAGATTACTTTACCAAATGGGCATAAGCAGAGGTAGTAGTGAAGATCATAGAATAGAAAGTAGAAGCGTTCATTTTCAATTCCATCATATCAAGATTTAGAGTTCCTTACATGATAATTATCAATAATGGCCCATAGTTTGACAATAATAAGCTCCAAGCATTTTGCGAGAAGTACGGCATTTCCCTCAACAACATGTCTATGGCGTACCCTCAAACGAATGGATAAGTTGAAGACGCAAACAAGATCATTCTACATGGCCTAAGATGGAAAGTAGATCAAGTCAGAGGGAAATGGGCCAATGAACTACCAAATGTTTTATGGGGGTACCGAATCACTTATAGAACTACGACTAAGGAGATGCCCTTTAGGTTAGCATACAATACAGAAGCTGTATTGTTAATTAAGTTGGATTTTCTTAATCCGCGAACGTAGAATTTCAATGTTATGGTTAATTAAGTTAGATTAATAATGAATTTGGACACCATTGATGAAATTTGGGATAATGCAAGAGCTAGGTTCATGGCATACCAGTATAGAGTAGTAAGGTATTACAATCAGAAAGTGAAGCACAAGGTTTTTCAATGGGGAGATTTGATTTGCCGAAAGATGAAAGCTATTGAAGCGCGAGAGAGTCAAGGGAAGCTCGGTGCGAATTGAGAGGATCCTATCAAGATCTAGGAAGTCATTGGTGAGGGGGCCTATCGACTAAAAAGATTGGATGGATCTATCATCCCTTGAGCATTGAATGCCAAGAATTT
This sequence comes from Lumnitzera racemosa, assembly GCA_024138005.1. Taxonomy (NCBI): domain Eukaryota; kingdom Viridiplantae; phylum Streptophyta; class Magnoliopsida; order Myrtales; family Combretaceae; genus Lumnitzera; species Lumnitzera racemosa. The sequence continues at coordinate 67,273,537 of JAMXBC010000007.1, read as the reverse complement.
GAAATTATATTTCAATTGATTATTCAAATGATGTTCATCTCCAATTATTTATAAGGTAACAGCTTACATGCTTGTAAGACTATAGTACTTTCTTATGAGACATATGATTGAAATCTCATTATGTTTCTTATTCTTTTTTATGATTGCTAAGTTAATGAGTTCTAGGTTGCACAGTAAACGAACTAACCTAAGTTCTAGCCTATCACAATTAACAAACTGCATAAACTAATCTTATAGTCGAATAATGCAGCTAGTCTATGCCTCAAACGGCTAACGGATAATGTCTAAAGATGCATGAATTAGGCATGTGAAATAAAACATGTCGAGAATTGATTGGACATGTGAAATAAAACATGTTGAGAAATAATTAGGCATGTGAAATAAAACATGCTAAGAAATAATTAGGCATGTTAAATAAAACATGTCGAGAATTAGTTATGCGTGTGAAATAAAACATGATGAGAAATAGTTGTGCATGAGAAATAAAACATGTCGACAATTAGTTAGGTGTGTGAAATAAAACATGCCAAAAAATTCTTCGCGTGTAAAACGAAACATGCTGATGAATAAGAACATGTGAAATAGAACATGGGGAACTCATGATGCGTGAAATAAAATGTACTAAAAATAGTGATATGAAAGATATTTCTTTCAATCAATGTAGTGACAAATGTACGACCAATTATATGAAAAGTATTTCCTTTAAACAATTACATGAGAGGACGTAAGGTACAAAGAATACAAAGAAAATTCCATGGCTTACTATTGGAATTAGTAGAAGTAACTTTTTGATTAGAGGCTGTGTCTTTCTCTAAGTAAGTTTCTTTCTCGGCACCTGGGGTCATAGAGCCGAAAGATTTCTCTTTCCATACATAGGGGATTTCTTTTGATAGACGCTCTATGTCTTCCCTTAGATCCTCTACATAAGCTTCGTCATTACCCTCAATGATCTCGATACGTGCCTCATGGTCATCCTCTTTGTTAGCACTACTAACTTTATCATCGATGTTGGTAAAGTCAAGATAAGAGAGATCGTAATTAAGGTGAAGCTTCAGGATCTCTTCTCTTACTGCTTAGAACCCTTCCAATAACTTCTTCTGTAGAAGTCTCTCATATTGTTAAGTAGGAGTGACTATATCGAGGGCCTATTCAACTGATGGGAGTTGTTGGTCTCAAACTCCTTAATTTGCATTCTAAGCTTATCTTCCTCATCATTCATCATGTAAAGAGTTTGGCCTAATGCCTAGCACTCTTCTTTCTTCTTCTGCAGCTCCTTCTTTAGTCCTTCAAACTCTTTATACTGCTTTTCCATTTTGGCCTTCAAGCTTGAGACTTCATTGGCAGCAAGGGTATGTCCCAAGTTCTTAGCAGTAAGGTCTTCTTAGAGTTTTCTTGCCTCTATCATGGCCCTTATCCTTGCATTCTTGATACCAATAGTTTAGGCTTTGGATGCATTATATGCATCCTCAATTTTCTATGAAAATTTCATTTAATATGATGAGTACCTAAAATAACTCGACAAAATACGTGAAGATTACTATAGATCTTACCTTTTTAGTTTCCCTATTAGCCTCATCTAAAACTGTCAAAATGTGGCTGCTCATTTGAAAAGGAAACCAAATATCAACAACTAAGTAAATTCAACAGTTATAAAGATGCATACAGATAATTACGTTATATAACTTAGTCGCAATATGGGCCTTATTGCAACGATAAACCCTATTGACATCCTTCTTGGCAATATCCTTATTCTATAGAAGAATAATTCCTTCCATTAAAGCTAAAGATTTTTTCCTATTACCCAAGGTCGAGTTGGTATCCAAAACATTTTGGCTCCAACACGAGACAAAGTACTCTCCGACCTCTTTGTTGGGAACGAATTTGGTGTTGGTAATGCCAAGAGCTTTGGAGCACATTGACCCCTTTGTCCTCTTGTCCAAACCCATGGACCTTTTAGTATGGGGTTAGCCGACAAATTCGTTTCTCGGTCTCTTATCAGTGCTACGCTACCTCCAAGACTAACAATGACCCTTTAATAGTAGTGGCATCCTCAACCTCCCTACGACGTTAGCTCTCTCAACCTACCTTTCTCGAGTTGATAGAAGGTAGAGTATTTTTTACTGGAGGCTTCATAGAATGAGTGATCTTAGTCAGTACTGTTTCTCGCCCTCCTTCTTCCTGTTGGATGGCTGCAAGGTCTTCTTTTGCATTGCCGTCTGCTTAGATGTGTTTTCTTTTGTTGTTCTCTTCATGGAAGCAGGTCAAGTGGAAGGTGCTGTTATGGCTGTCCTCTTGTCTACCTTTGATTTTTTGGCCTTTGCTTGGGCCAGTAGCTTGGCAGGATTTACCTTACCAACACCCATATCTGTAATATGAGCAAATAAGTTAATATTAAAATGAGAAAAGAATAAACTTATATTCTTCATACTAAGCAAGGCTCAAAGGTGACAATTCTTTTGTGAGAACGGCTTTTTTCTTGTAGCTATACTCGACACGGTGGTAACTTATTAGCGTACCTTCTTTCTTAGAAAAGATTGGATCTCTACTTTCATAATGTTGTATAAATCTCTCGGCATCCTAGAAGAACATTTTGTTCTTCCTCCTTTCTTGAATTTTCTTTGCCGTTGCTGCATCATTCGACATCAAGACTATATCTTTAGTGCGAATTGGCTCAGTCCATTGAGTCTAGAAGTTGAGCTTTTCATCAGAAAGACATGAATTTATCATGCTACTTATGGATCTTAGACTCTAACCCATCTACGAACTTCTATTCATGCCTTACAGCAGCAAAATACCAACCATCAGGCAGCCTCCTGATCATGAAGAAAAACTAAAACAGTTAAGACATAACCTTAACTTTGACTTCTTCGCAAACTATCTCAAAAGCTGCTAGAAGCCAATATATGCTGAGTGAGAACATACTCGGCGTGACTCTAAAATAGTTGAAGAAGCCCTTCATAAAAGCCAAGAAAGGAAAGCATAACCCAAAATCTAAATATTTCAGGTATATATGGAATTTGCGCCCCCTTGGGAAACATACCCTCTCCTCTTCTCTCAACCTCCTCAGATTCCATGATCTAAGAAGATCTTACCAGTACCGGTTGTATTTCATGACAAGAAATCTATTAGCAAAATTGTCAGTCCCATTTGGAGAGTCACGGTAGTAGGCTATGTTGTTATACAAATATCTCACCGAGGATTTACCTTCTTCATTCTCGGGATAATTATCTACATCAAGGGCATTTATTTAGGTAAGTTTATCCTACTTTTCCTTAATGTTGTTGGTCAAACTACTAGAAGAGTACATCTCCTTACTCCTTATTTGGGGAGGAGAAGTGGCCTTAGTTTTTGTTGCTTTGGAATTGGAGAGAACAAGTCGGCGGATGATATTATGAACCATACTTAAATGCTTATGAAGACTAGTATCACTAAAGTTAAAAAGCAAGAAAATTTATTTGTGATTTTGAGCGGAAATGAATTTTGATTTTGAAGTCCTTAAAATATAGATAGCTTATCCTTGTAATTGTAAATCTATTTTTGACGATAATGATGCACTGATTAGATAGTGGTGTGGATTGTTGACACGTTTCATGACAAAAATCTGATGGTTAATAACCCCCCAATAGTTATTAAGCCTGTAGTGTAATGAGGAACGAAGGGATAGATGTCATACTACATACTTTTTGGTTTCTTGAACAGGTGGGAATTTGAAAGTTGTAACTTTTCAATTAGGATGCCAACTATCTTGCTTCCCATCTTGCTCAGTATCTAAAGAACTGCACCCTACTTGGCCTCTAGAGCATTATGTATTACTCTATCTGTCAAATTCTTAAATACGAGAGTTGAGAGGTAAATGTTGATAGTTAGTTTTTTTTCCGCCTGTCTTACTCATCTATTTGGCTACCAATAGGCCATGTAATGTATATTCTTGGCAGATCATTGAGTGATCTACATTCTCAGCACTATACGAAGTAACATAGATCTGTTGCTAATTTGAATTCAAGTTCATGGCGCGAATAGTTATCATAAGCACGGTTATATTATATAACTGCCTACTCTCTTTACATTTCAAGGAAGGTGTCTAATCAATAAGCTTCCATGTATCTCAAAAATTATTCTAATAACTGCCCCTTTAGATATGACAATCTCCTATAAATACGGAAACAAAACTCTTAAGAGATATTTGATAACTCTTAACTTCTTTACTCTACCACTGGCCCCATCGGACTAGCCCCGGTACCAAGTATTTTTATTTTTATTTTTTTTATCTTTGCAGAATATTTCTAACTCCCAAAATTCACCAACAACATGCATGAAATTGTAGAAGTGAAGAAAAATATGTATTAGATATGTAGAAATGCACAAAAATATAAATTTGGAAACAAAACTAAAAATCATTTTGTATCATTTCATATATCTTCTCTTGTGAAAATTTCATATGGGATATAAATGTTTAGCAAATTCTCATTAATATTATAATGTCGTAGGTACCAGAAGGAAATATAAAAAGAAAAATAACAAAGGAAGCATCAGCATTTGCATTTCTAAACTTGATATTTGCAACATAAAATTTCATTTCATGTTTTCTTTTCTAAATAAAAAATTCGCCTTCTAAAAGAAACGAAATTAAACTTTCCAATTTAAATTGAAATTAGACCAAACAAAATAAATCACTCAAAGAAGAACTCTAAAAAAATAAGTATAATTAGAAAAGGGTGTTAAGATCTATTGCTAAATAAGGTAATAATTTCTTATTATAAGTAAAGGATCTTAGACTGTTAAATAAAATGGATTTCATAAAAAAAAAAAAACAAAAACAAAAGGGCCAAGATCACCATAATTGAATAACTTAAGCCATTTCACATTAGATTGAAAAAGTGAAACAACATCAATACCATCAAACCAACCCTAATTCTCATGCAAACCTTAACACAGTTGACATTATAACATCACAAAAATATGTGAAAACAAAACAATATGTACCCTAAGAAAATTAAGTAACAACCAAACCAACAAATCTTACTACTTCCTGCCACGATACTTCGGTACATATGGGTCACTTTCAAGGGCGTGATCAAAATGACTATGCACTTCATGCTTCCCTTTTCCACTTTGATCCACTAGTTTTTATTCAATCACTCGCTTACCAACGTATTGAAGACCAACATGTATATTGAGCTATCCTTAGTATTCTTACCATCTAAATAGAAATAAATCATTGATAGGATTCAACCCTTTGGTCCGATCACGAGAAGCCAAGCTCGAAGACTTTAAGGGCTTATATGGAAAATACTAGTTTTAAGTCATAGCCAAGACGGGGACTCCTATCCTGATGTGACCTCCAGTCGACCTATCTGTCGGATCTTTACATGTGTCCAATATGCTCCTATCCAACAGTTTAGTCTTAATCCAAAAGATGGCCTAGAACTAGTCGAGCCGAGCTCGTAACCTGATCCATTAGCGTTTGACTTCAAGACAACTAACCTTTTGCTAAGCTGATTAGCTCCCGACTTGATGCAAATCAAGTCAACCCTTGATTGTAATGCATTCTTACTTCCACCTACGTTGTATCATATCCTTGATGTCTAGCCACTAAGTGATACATGTCTTCTGACACAATGTTCTAGAATGATTCTTTCTTTTCTGTATTGAATATTCTTTATCTTTTTTACCACTTTTAGTATGTCTTATGTAACTAAGTGTAGAATACCCTTTTGTCTTTTCATACATATAAAGCAACCTTAGTGAACGGGTATATAAACTCCTACTTTCTTGTATACTAGCATCATTCAACGTTCGATACAGAATTATTCACCTTGAGCAACCTTAGTGTTGTTATTATTCAACTCTAATCTATTCCCTTTAGTAAGGAGTAGTGGCAAGTGACCCTTCAATCTGGACCGATGTGTCATATCTGGTGGATTATTGGCCAAGTAGGATAAAGTGCTATGTCATATTCATTTAGTAGTTATCCGGACTTTGCTATCTTTTTTCTTTGTTCCTTTTGGTTTGCTTTGTTGTGGTACCTCTTCGTGTATCCAACCCCGGAGACACATCAATCACTCAATTGTAACCCCTATAATGTATGTATCACTTGAGATGTATTTTCCTGATCCTATACCTTTTGCGAGGGAGTATGTGAAGTTACAGTAAAGTTTTTGTTTGCTTTACTATTAGTGGCTACTGTATTCTTTCCATAGCTATTGTAGTATGTCGATGTAACAGTAAGATGGTTTACTCAGTTTTACTCTGTTTTTCATTGTGAAAATAGACCAAGTTTGTTTCTATCTTATTTGGGTAACTATTAGGTATTGAAGCTGTTATCAAGCTGTTAATTTTGTTTGAGAAGTATTATACCATGTCTAATTTAAGTGTTTAGGGTGTTATTGTGACTAGAGCAATAGTACCAAACTTAGTCATGGTTTTAATGGCAGTAACACCTCAGGGTCGATTGATGACAAGCTTGACAAACTCACAAACCTTATTAAGAGTCTAGTCACCATAATGTAAGTTAACAAACAACAACCCTAAGGTGTACAGCAGCAAAACCTACAAGAAGACGCCCTTGAGAGACGCTATGGCTAAGGCAATCGAACTAATCGCCTAATTCGTCTGCCATAAGCTAGAAGAGTAGTAAACCAAGCTAGTAGACAAAAAGTGGAGTTAGAGGAGATTGGGAAGATGATGAGGAGCTAGGTGTTGAAAGTTTTAGTTAAGAAGAAGAAGTTGATTATTACTGAGTACAGGGGTGAGGATGTTGAGTCCCTCGAAGGCTAGACAATGTCAAGGTGCAAATCTCGCCCTTTGGTAGAAGTAGAGATGTAGATGAATACTTAGAGTGGGAAAAGAAGATTGAGAAAGTATTTGAATGTTATAGGTATGAGGATGCAGTCAAAGTCTAACTTACTGCATTAGAGTTTACCAGGTCTGCCACCATGTGGTAGAAGAATCTAAATGTAGTCAAGGCAAGAGATGGAAGATGAGGTGTTAGAATTTGGGATGAGATGAAAAGGTTGTTAAGAGGCAGATTTATGCTCAAGACTTACCTACAAGATACGTTTACAAAATTACAGGAGTTACGCCAAGGAATCCGATCTGTTGATGACTATATGAGAGAGTTCTAGATGTTAATGATTCGAGTTGACGTAGAAGAGCCAGAGGCCCATACAGTATAGAGGTTCATTTCTGGGCTCAAGTATGAGATTCGCAATATCATGGAAGTATAAAGGTTTTATAATTTGGAAGAGGCCATTAAGATAGCGTAGAAGGTCGAAAAGTAGAGGAGAAATGATCCAAGTCGACCTGAGCCAACATTCTCCCGAGCCTTGGCACCCGCCGACTTATTTAAGCTAAGCCTAGGAGACCATATAAGGCCGAGGAAAAGAATGATGACCTGACAATAATTGAGCAGGTCAACATAGTTGAGTAGGACAGCCAGGCCAAGCCAAGGTTAGGCCACCCCCGAGAATGTATGAGAAAAGACAAACCTCCAAACGGAAGTCTAGTGAGGTAAAATGCTTTAAATGCTTAGGTTTTGGATACATGGCTACTAAGTGTCCGAACTAATGTGTCATGGTGCTTTGAGAAAATGTAGTAGATAGCACTGATGAGAATGAGCTTAAAGAGGAGAAGGATTTTCGAAAGGCAGAAGTCAAAGAGGAAAAGGAAACTTGTATCTATGCCAACCAAGGGGAAGTGATGACCCTAGTCTTAAGGCGAGTCCTGAGTTCCTTGCTGAATCCTGAGGAGGACTAGAGGAAGAATTTGTTCATACCAAGTGTACCATCAAAGGTTAATTATGCATGATCATAGTGGATGGAGAAAGTTGCACTAATGTGATTGCGCAATCCTTTGTGCAAAGGATAGGTTTATCGACCTCAAGGCATCCTTGATCTTACAAGTTGCATTGGCTTCATGATAAGGGTGCTTTGCATATGACTAAACAAGTGACCGTGCCATTCAATGTCGAAAATATATACAGGGACAAATTAGTATGCGATGTTATCTCCATGAAAGCTTCACATCTACTGCTTAGATGACATTGGTTATTCGACCAAAATGTTACACACGCCAGGTATAAAAACACCTGTGCCCTTGTAAAGGATGGAAGGAGGATAGTGTTGCAACTCTTAACCCCGTCTTAGGCAAATGAAACCCATAATTAGCTCACCTAAGATAGTAAGAAGAAAGCCCTAGTGATGAGCCGTAAAGAGCTCTAGTCTGTTGAGAAAGCTGATGAATCAATGTTCTTATTGGTTAGGAGACTGATGGAGATAAAGGAGTTACAGAATGTTTCAGAAGAAATCCGAAACTTGTTGAATGAGTTTTTCGACCTGTTTCCAAAAGAATTGCCTAAAGGACTACTACCTGTCGAACGTATACAACACTGTATTGATCTATAGCTAAGTGCTACCCTGTCGAATCAACCTGTGTACAGGATGAATCCTGAGTAAGCTACCAAGCTAAAAAGACAAGTAAATGAACTCATTGAGTAAAGGTATGTGAAGGAGAGCATGAATCTATGAGTTGTACTAGCTCTATTCGTTTCAAAAAAGGATGGTTCATAGCGCATGTACATCGATAACCCAGCAATTAACCAAATTACTGTCAAGTATCAACACCAGATACTGAGGCTCGATGTCATGTTAGATGAGCTACACGTTGTAAAGATATTTTCGAAGATTGATCTGCAAAGTGGCTACCACCAAATTCGCGTGAGGCGGGAGATAAATGGAAGGCTATCTTCAGGACTAGGTACGAACTCTATGAATGGGTGGTTATGCCGTTTGGACTTACTAATGCACTAAGTACATTCATAAGGTTAATAAACCATGGTAATGCAACCCTTAATTAGGAGATGTGTAATCATGTACTTTGATGATATATTGGTATACAATGCTGGCTTGATGACTATGTTCAACATCTTCGTGAAGTATTTGACATTTTGCAAGCTGAAAAGTTTTATGGGAATGTGAAGAAGTGTATGTTTTTCTAGAAAGAGGTGATTTTCTTAAGGTTTGTTGTATCAGGAGAAGGGATCTAAGCAGATGAGGAAAAGATCCAAGTTATTCTGGAATGGCCAATGCTGAGGAATGCCACTGAGGTTCGAAGTTTTCATAACTTAACTTCTTTCTATAGGCAATTTATTAAAGACTTCAGTACAATAGCTGGCCCATTAACCGAATTAACCAAGAAGAGTAAAGGGTTCAAGTAGAATGACCGAGCTAAATGGAGCTTTAAAGAGATAAAGGAAAAACTCACCTCGACCCCTGTCCTATCACTGCCAGATTTTGATAAACCTTTTGAATTACAATACAATACATCATGAACTGGAATTGGTGCTATCATGATGTAGGAGCAATGGCCCATCACTTACCACAGTGAGAAACTAAGTGGCCTAGCCCTAAACTATTTTGTGTACGAGAAGGAGATGTACTCCCTTTTTGGAGCCCTTACCGTTTGGTAATACTGCCTATTACTACGTAAGTTTATTATTTACACTGACTTCGAATCATTGAAGCATCTAGGAAGTTAGAACAAGCTTTCGAAGAGACAAGCGAAATGGTTAGAGTTCATGGAAGGTTTCTCGTACATCAATCAGCATAAGAAGAGAAGCACAAATGTGGTTGTTGATACTCTATTACGATAGTAAACCTTAGTAACCACTTTGCAAATAAAACTATTGAGATTCTCACTCATGATTGAGTAGTATGCTTATGACCCTCATTTTGGTTTCGTTGTCGAATAGTATCACGAAGGACTAGTTATGGGAGGATATTATCTTCAGGATGGCTATCAATTCAAGGACTGTAGACTATGTATTCCAAACTACTCCATACATGAACTGTTAGTTTAGGAAGCTCACATTGGTGGACTTTTAGGCCACTTTGGGAAGGTCAAGACAACCAATTTGTTGAAAGAGAATTTTTGTTGGCCAAGGATGTCCATAAGGTAGTCGGTCGTTGTGAAGTGTGTAAGCGTACTAAGGGGAAGAGAGAACCCCATTGAGAGTACATGCCTCTACTAACGCCTACCTTACCATGGGCCGATCTCAGCATAGACTTTGTCCTAGGGTTGCCCCGGACATCCAGAGGGAAAGATTATATTTTTATTATATTGGACCATTTTAGAAAGATGGTCGACTTCATTTCATGCCATCGGACTAACAATGCTTTATATATTGCTTAATTGTTTTTACAGGAGGTTATTTGATTACATGGAGTACCGAAGACTATTGTCTCAAATTGGGACAAAAATTTTTTTAGCTATTTTTGGAAGATTCTTTGGAGAAGACTTAGAACTAAACTAATGTTTAGCTCTAATAGCTACCTTCAAATTGACGGCCAAACTAAAGTAGTGACTAGGACACTAGGAAATCTACTTAAAGCTGTTGTAGGGAAAAACTTAAGGGATTGAGATTTGTACCTACTAGTCGTAAAGGTTACATACAACTGAACTATCTACAGCACTACAGGGAAGACCCCATTCGAGGTCGTTTATAACCTTAACCTAACCATTTCCCTAGCATGATCAACACCCTAGTAGCTACTGAAGAGAGTCAATCTGAAGTTGATCGAGTTCGAGAATTACATGAACTGCACTAGTCCATAACAAAGAAGATTGCTAAATTCAATTAGAGACAGCAAGAGATTGGTAGCCAAGGCAGTTGAACTATTTCTTTCCAACTAGGAGACTTAATATTGATTCACCTCAGCCGATAGTGATTCTTACACTTAGGACAAAGTAAACTATCTCCTCGAGTTAACGGACCATTTAAGGTCCTGAAGAAGATTAACCGCAACGCCTACCAGATCGGGATGCCTAATGACTATGGTATCTCTTTTGCCTTTAATGTGTCCGATCTGATTCTCCATTAACCAATAGTAGAAGACCCTGCGAGTGCCCTAAAAGAACGAGTAGAAACCGCTTTAGGTTTGAGGACAAATCTTTTCGAGCCCCAAGCAGATGATAGGAATCAACCCCCTAAACTGATCATGAGAAGCCAAGCTTGAGGACTTTAAGAGTTCACATGGAAAATACTAGCTCTAAGCCATAGTCGAGATGGGAACTCCTATCTCAATCCAACCTCTAGCCGACTTGTTTATCAAATCCTCACATGTATCCAACATAGTCTTACCCAACAACAAAGTCCTAATATAAAAGACAGCCTAGAACTAGTCGAGCTAAGCTCCCGACCTGATCTATTGGCGTCTAACTTCAAGACAGCTGACCTCTTGCTAAGCTGATTGGCTCCCGACTTGATTCAGATCAAGTCGGCTCCTGACTGTAATGCATTCTTGCTTCCACCTATGTTGTATCATATCCCTAATGTGTAGCCATCAAGCGATACGTATCTTCTGGCATAATGTTCTATAATGTTTCTTTCTTTTCCGTATTGAATATTCTTTATCTCTTTTACCATTTTTAGTATATCTTATATAATCTAGTATAGAATACCCTTTTTTCTTTTCATATATGTAAAGCAATTCTAGTGAATGGGTATATAAACCCCTACTTTCTTGTACACGAGCATCATTCAACTTTTAATACAAAATTATTCACCTTAAGCAACTTTAGTGTTCTCGTTATCATTCAACTCTTATCTATTCCCTTTAACAAAGAGTAGTGGTGAGTAACCCTTCAATCCGAACTGGTGTGTCATATTAGGTGGATTGTTAGTCGAGTAGGATCGAGTAATGTATCATATCCATTCGTTAGTTGCCCGAACTTTGTTAGTTTTTTTTCTTTGTTTTTTCTGGTTCGCTTTGTTGGAGTGACTCTCCATATGTCTAATCCCGGAGACGCATCTATCACTCAATTGTAACCCCCATAATGCATTTATCACTTGAAATATATTTTCCTGATCTTATACCTTTTGTGAGTAAGTAGCCCTTGATTTAGTCTCTATTCATTGATAAAGCAGTGAGACAAAACAATTTAATGATCGGACAATCCCCAATAGAATAAATACATCTATTAATAGAGGAAGATTATGAAAAAGAGAAAGGTTAATGGTGATTGTAAAGGGACATAAAAAAAAAAAAAGAGTAAAGGACAACAGTTATTAGATAGAAATATAGCAATAACAACAACACAGAAGATAGTGGGTGAAGAAAAATAGCAACAGTTAATGTGCAAATGTTGCAGAAGTTAGTAGTTGAAAAACAAATTAAAATATAGTGTGGAGTCAAAATAAACTTACTCTCTTAATAAGAATAGATAAAATATTATTAGTGTTGATATATCCTTATTTTCAAGTTTTTAGTCACATCCGAAGACATGCCTATACCATGTTTTATAGCTATTTTCACGTTTTTCATTTTAGATGGAAACTGAAAATGAAAAGCCTATAGTTTTATGTCAACCATTCAAATCCTTATAACGTGTCTACTTTATAAATCACAATAGTTGAGTTGTTTATTAGGAATGGCTATATTATTTGGATTATTCTACTAAAAAAATTTTACTATAGTAAAGTACCTCAACTTATCTTTTTTTTTTTATTATAACCAAAAGTCATTTAACTTTTTTTATATTGCTATTTAAAAATAAAAATGCACAATTCCTTTCTTTTCCTTTACTTTCATTTATAAAGATTCTTTTATATATATACATGCATACACCAAAATATACATTACATATATATGGGTCACATATTCATACTCATAACGTGTACATTGTGGATACATATAGAGTCTATAATGTTATACAGAAAAACTGCATATCAAGCATATCAAATAAGCAAAGAAATTACCGTGTTAACGCAAATTGCAACTTATTGCATTACCAAAATGTTGCAGTCAAGCACATTAGCAAAACACGTTGATATTAATATGGTTCAGCTTTGAAAAATGCAATCACATGTCATATTACTATGGAACCGAATCCCTGAGCTACAGTTTCAGGTTTTTTTTTTTTTTTTTTTTTTAAATGAATTGGTACGGGTACAAAATGTCAAAAGTTCCTAAAGCTTAATGATACGTGTAAATTTTGAAATTGATTATACATTTAAGTCGGTAGAAATACAATGCTCATGGTTAATGTTTATTTAAGATTTTTTATATTTTGATTGCAGTAGATTTTATTTCAATCTATATGCTAACATTTATAATTATGCATCTTCTTCTGAAAAACTTTCTAGCATTGTTAACCTTTGAATGAACCTAATAGAAGGATTTAACACACTCTAATATTTTGAAAATGGGCTCCTTGAAGAAATATATGAATGTTTAACCAAAAATAGCTGCATCTTATTATAGGAATCAACTTGTAGTTGAGGAAAAATTGAATGTAAAATCAATTTTAAAAGTTCAAGTCATCTACAGATTCTTTTAAACCCATCTTAATATTTTTAGTTATTATGGCAATAAAAAATTCAATCATAAGTAACTTTGTTTTCCCATAGAAAAAAAAAAAAAAAATTCATCTGAGGGTCTCAATAGTTTCAGGTAAGATATAAAGGTCAATATGTTTAAGATTAGAATTTAGAGGAGAGACTTTTTCGGTACAATTTCAACTACAAGAAGTTACTTTATCTATCCACCTTTAAAAAAATGACAAAACATACATGTCCCTAAAGGTACTTCTAATTTGAAGGAAACTTACAGCATTTATAAGCTAGTATGAATTTTGATATTGATAAAACAAAAATACGTAAAGGGTGAAGGGAACATATAAAAAAGAAACAAACAAAGAAATCGTACATTTGTCAATATTGATTCTATACTTGGTTGCAATTTAAAATTACACGTTTGCTTCAACAAACGTAATTTTTAGAAAACATCTTCCCTATTTTCTATCGTTTGATACGCTGAAAAGAATCCTTTCAAGTAGATTACATTTCCCGTTATAAGGGAAGTCTCGTTTCCACCAAAGAGAAAATGTTAGTTATTTTAAGAAAAATGAGTTAACGAAGCTCCATTTGTGCAAAATTGACAGATAGTGCTATAATAAAATTAAATACATAAAAAATATTAAATCAATTTATGCACGCAATTATTAAGATTGAAAAAAAAAATAATATGTAAACATAGATTCTAGTCTAAAAAATTAACTGATTATCTCATACAACCCTGAAAACTTTGAATGAAAAAACTATTATGAAAACCAAAGACTAAATTTTTGTAAAAGGAGCAATAAATAATACCAAAATCATACATCGATATTTTTAATAGATTCCATTACCCAATTCGAATTTGAATCAAGTTTCATATCTACAATTTATATTATTAATAAATAAATAACAGTTTAATTATTATTTACTTTTTATGATGATCATTTATAAAATAAACTTCACGTTGTACTAAAATTTTAATAAGTAAGTAAATAAATTACTTGTGAAATAAGAACAATTAAACATATCACTAAATAAATAAATAAAACATTTTAATTATTAATAATTTTCCCTTCTACTGAAATTTTAAAAGCAAATAAATCATTGATGAAATGAGTACAATTGAACATATCACTAAACAAATAATGAAACATTTTTAGCATAGATATTTCAACAATTGGAATCTTAATGAAATAATTATTAAGATTTATAAATATTGGAGTCATAACTAAAAATTATCATCTTGATGGAAGATTTTTAATAAAGGGTGTCTTTTGCTTTTATAATATAGATAACTTACTCATTTAAAAAGGAATCTCATTTTCAGAATTAATCTCCTTAAGCATTCTTAATTTAGAACGATGATATTCAATTAGCTTTTATAATAATTGATTTATAATTCATATCAACACTAAAATAACTTAAAGTGCCTAAAAAAAAATATTAAAGGCTCAATTTAACAAATTACAAAAATCAACTAAAGAAGTTGGCCAATATTGATTCTATGCTTGGCTACAATTTAAAATTATATATTTGTTTCAAGAAACATAAATTTTGGAAAACATTTTCTCTATTTTTTAGAAGTGAATGGGTAACCTTATCGTATAGGATGTCCATCTAAACCCTAGTCTATAGGTAAGTTCTGAATAGGTAATGAGGATTACAAGGTAGGTTCAAGATTATCGTTTCTCGAAACCTACTCCTAAAGGGTAGGGTATGGGTATAAGTTAAGGTACCATATTCCATCATAGAACCTTTACTCTAATGTATATGAGGTGTAGGGTCTATGTTACCTTATACCTACTTTATAATAATAATTAAATAATATTAATAAATTAATTAATTAATATCTTTGCTTTTTTTTTTATTTTAGTTTTAAAGAAAATAATAAAAAGCCCAACTTAAAATAAAACCCTAACATTACATGCAACTTGTGCCTATTATCTAATCCCTCTCCCCTCTTCCTCCTTATCTTCTTCTTCTTCTTCTTTTAGGTAAAAACTTTTCTCTTCATTTACTATCTTTTTTTTTTCTTTTTCTAGCATCATCATTTCTCTTTTACTAACTCTAACCTAATGAGGTCTTAAAAATATATTAGTTTTTAACTAATCATTCAATATATTATATTGAAATTACTCGCACATGATTTTTCTATTCTGTGTACAACAATCTTATGGTTAGTTAAAAATTTTATTTGATGATTTAAAAAGAAAGAACATAAGAAATTAAGCATAACCCAACTAGGAATTTTAATATTTGTAGCTATAAAAATATTCTCTATTTTACCTATCAAAGTTTTATATTATCTCAACTCAAGACACGTTATAACCTATACAAATTATTACGAATGGTATAGTTATAATTTTAATATTAATTATATATTTAATACAAAATTTTAAAAGAAGATAAAGAAAAAAATTATAATAATTGTAGGTTACTCTACCTTGTAAAATCTATAAGGTACACGGTATAGAGTATATGATTGTTTTATAATACCAAAGGATAGGTTTTGAGTATAAAAACTTAGGAGCCTATATTTAGAAGATAAGGTACGAATAAAACCTCATATCTTACTCACCCTACACCCACTTACGCTTACTATTTTCCATTGCTTCGCATGCTGACAAGTGTCATTTTAAGTGGAAAATATTTCCCATTATGAGATATCCCATTACATGGGAAAACTCCGAGAAAATGTTAGTTATTTTAAGAAAAATAACTTACTCTTTTCAATAGGAATGTTATTTTCTAAATTAGTCTTCATGCATTGTTAACTTAGAATTAAGGTATTCAATTAATTTTTGTTATAATTGATCTATAATTCATATTAACACGAAAACAACTTAAAGGACAAAAGGAAATTAAACGCTGAATTCATCAAATTGCAAAAATCAACTAAAGAAGTTGTAGATACCTGATAGTAAATTATTAAGATATGACTACAAGTTAGTAATATTTGTAAGTAAAAATAAAAAAAAAAAAGAAAGTTTTTAATGTATCGTTTATAAGAACAATCAAACACAACGAAAACATGTCATTTTGAAGAAAACACTCTTAAAAGAAACTATCATATGCGAGCAAATACTTTTCGTGCGAACAAATGGGACAACTTGGGATGATTTCATTTCTTATCTAACATGTTTACTAATATTATGCTTGTAGCTGAATGCCTGACATGTGATAGAGGACTACGAAAAAGATAGGAGCAAATGCTGATTTTTCTAATTCGTTCTCAATAATAAGCATGGTGTATTTGATCACGATTCGTTATGGTACAAAGCATATTCATTTAATAGAAGAAAATTTTCAATTATACTACATTTCACATGAATCAATAAGTGGTGAGTAAGTACCAAAAACATGATTAGATTTTTTGAGAAAGTATATTCCTTAATTATTATGTCTTAACCTTTTATTTGTACTTACACACTACTCAATAATCTACGTAACATGTTAATATAATTGAATCTTCTTTTATTTAATAATGAGAAACTAGATTAGTCAATCTTCTAGTTATCTTCTTCTTTCGACCAAAAGAAAAAAAAAATCTCCTAGTTAAATAGAAAAATTAAAATCCTTAAAATATAATTTCACCTCTTTAAAATTTTTGAAAATATGTAAATTAAATAATTATCAAGTTGTTGCTTGAACTTTGAAATCAATGGTAAAAAGATCGTAAGCAATGATAGTTATGGTTATGTAGATGGCTAAATCTAATCATGAGCTTTAATCCCCTTGATTAAAATTGATTTAATTCTTTAAGCAAATATGAGAGTGGAGTCTGAAATTCCCAAGGATCAAGGGAAATTTAGCATCATAGGCTTAAAATAGGGCCCGTTGGATTAGTCTAATCCTTTTTAATGTGGCTCATACAAAAAATAAGACCTTTATTAACTTGAACTCGTGAAAGGAGTTCATTTAAGGTCCATAAAAAAAAAAAAATAGGTTAATTCGGGCCATTAATGGCCAACTCTTATAAATAACCCACTTCCTCCTTCATTTGGATAAGAGAGAATTTTTGCACAAACCTAATATGCTGGTGGATTCTCACCTTAAAAAATAAAATACTTGATCATATGGAGAATATGATCTCGTTCTTCATTAATCATCAAGTTTAATATCATTAAGTTCCTTCACCTATCACAACTAATATTATAACCTTTGACATTGCCTACTACTCTTTACCATTCCTCACTAGATTATCCTATCTTATAACTCAAATCGTTCCACTTAATTATGTATAACGCAACCTGTACACACTATGAACGTAACCCTCACATCTAGACCCATACACCTACAGGTTATATCCACAAATTATCAAAAGTTATAAGGGAAATGAAATTGCACTCTAAAAGTTTGGGAAGTCTATGAGTACCTAACAAATAATTCATCAAGTATATTTGCAATGTGTGTAACATACATATGTATATATCTGTATGTGTATATGTATGCATGTGTATGTATTTTGGGGGGAGGGGCTATAGATGTAGGGTGTAACCTCTTCTTCTAAGATCTTTTAGTTTCTTTTTTATGGAATGAGTACTTACATTAGATTACATAAAAACAACATACAATCAAGTTCTCCTTGGTCACTAGCCAAGATTCTAAACGTCATTACAACTTATATTGTTTATATCATAATTATATTCCTCTAAAATGAGATTTTGGTGCCTAACACTAAAGCTTGTTGGGATGTCTCCTAAAAAAACAGTATTCCTTCTTCCATCCATGCCTTCCTTCGTTAGTTGGTCTACTACCTTGCTGTCAGCAGTAGGCACTCAGCAAAATAGCACATTGTTAAACTTTGTATGTAATCGCCTACAATAGGCTAAAACTGTAGAGTACATATTTATATCTACTTGTTCATTGGTGATCCATTCTATAGCTAGGAGTGAATCCGTCCCAACTATAATATTATTAGTGTAATGCTACTTTGCTAATTCTAAGCTATGTGCCGTTGCCTGCAACTCCATTTCTAGTAAGGATGTTCCTACTATCACTTTATTGATGCCCTCCAATACCTTGCCATTGTGGTCCCTCAAAATACCTCCAA
Source organism: Lumnitzera racemosa (assembly GCA_024138005.1). Classification (NCBI taxonomy): domain Eukaryota; kingdom Viridiplantae; phylum Streptophyta; class Magnoliopsida; order Myrtales; family Combretaceae; genus Lumnitzera; species Lumnitzera racemosa. The sequence continues at coordinate 67,255,151 of JAMXBC010000007.1, read as the reverse complement.
TACTCACTCTTTTGCCATTCTCAGCTACTGTACCATCGTAGTTGAGTTTCATCCATCCACTTTCAGGTTTCCTCCATTTAGCCTCAATGATTCTTGGTTTATTCTTTAGCTTACTTCATATCGTAGTCATCTACTATTTATTGGCTTCTAATCTAGCCTTAATCTTCCAGTATTCCTCTAGTTGCTATGGAAAATTCTTCTGTTTCTCTTTATCCATATGCCCCATAGGTAGTACACAAAAAGTCTTACCTTTGGTGTTTGGATCTCATTCTACTTAGGTTTCCTTAATAAAGCATTTCTTTTAATCCATTTAAAGAACTTGTCAACATTAATTTCTTTAGGTAGAATGGGTAAGAACCCTTTCTCTCCAAAATTATCTTATTATCTCGCAGTCTACAAAAAGATTAGGAATTGATTGTCTTTCCCTTAAATAGAAGATGCAGTTGGTGTCTACATTAATGCTTCTCTTCTCAAAGTTGTCCTTAGTAGGTAAACCATTATTTAACATTCTCTACATTAAGAATTTGATCTTCGGTGTGATAAGGGACTCCTAAATCCACTTCCATCCTGGTTTTTCTTCCAAATGCCATGCATCCTTCTCATTTAACATTTTTATATATGCCGATTTACAAGATAACTCTCCATTTACGTTATAAGACCATATCAGTTTTCGCTGTCTGTTATGTTTTGCTTCAATCCATAAGTTGCCTAGTTTGCTTGCTATATTCTCATCTACTGGATAAATCAAGACTTCTTCCTTCCAAAATCCCCTATTTTCCAAGGCTTCTACTAAGGTAGTTTGGTTTGCTTCGATTGTTCTTGGTCTTTGCAGCTAATGACACACTTCCTTAATGATGAGCAGTTGTCCTACAAGAATCTAGTATTTCTTCCATTATCGGTTTTGACTACTAAGTGAGTCTCTAGCCATTCCATCATTTTCCATAGCTTTTTGCTAAAAGGTGACTTTTTTAACTTACTCCTCTCCTTATAATGCCTTATATTTTTTGTTTATTAGTTTGGTTCATAAGAGGTCCTTCCATTTTACAAACAATGCTAACTTCATGAAGTTGGCATTATTCCTTATTTTCAAATCAAACATCCTCAGTCCCCCACCATCCTTTTTTTTTTTTCGAGCTTTTACTAGATAATCCAATGAACTTTTTTCCTCCCTTTCAATTCCCCCAAGATAAAATCTCTATTAATCTTTTCTACTCTATTAGTGATCCTTATAGGTAAGTGGATTACTTGAAAGTAATAGATATAGATGTTTTTCATTATTGAGGATACTAATATCTTTCATCTTGCCATTTTTAAGAGATTGGCTTTTCAGCCTGCTAATTTTCTTCTGATTTTTTCTAAGATAAAGCTTAGGTCATATTCCTTTAACTTGTCTCCCTCTTTCACTGGTATTCCCAAATATTTCCTTAAATTAGCATTTATGTTTATGCCAAAGGTGTTGTAGATATCATCCTTTAAGGCTCTATTAGTGTTCCTTGAAAAGATGACGCACGATTTCTCATAATTGACCCTTTGTCCTAATAACTTCTCAAATACATTCCATCACCTCTTTGCATTTTGTTGTTTACCACAATAGCTTCTCCCATAAGGACTAAATCATTTGCAAAGAACAAATGAGAGAACTGTAGAACTATACCTCTTGGTTTGATAAACTTCCAGAATCCTTTCTCCATTAAAGTGTGTATAGATCTACTCAATACTTCCATGGCAAGTATAAACATTATCACCTTATCTTAATCCTTTACTAGCTGGGATAAGTTCTAGCATTGCTCCATTTAGAATTATTTTGTAAGTAATAGTGGCTAAGAAGGATCCTATGACTTTGACCTAATCTTTTGGTACTACAAAGTTTTCCAAAACTTATTTAATGAAGTTCCATTGTAGCCTTTCATAGGCCTTCTTAAGGTCAAGTTTCCCATCATCTAGGTACCTTTACCTTCTTTCTTACTAAAGGAGTGTAGCAATTCCTAGAAGATTATGATGTTATCCCTTGTAGACCTTCCTAGTATGAAACTTAATTGCTTCGAACTTATGAAGCTGTTTAAGAAGGGTCCCAACCTATTGACAAATAGTTTTCTAATTAGTTATAAAGGGTAGTATACAGACTAATAGGCCTAAATTCCTTCATTTTATTTGCCCCTATTACCTTTAGGATGAGGATAAGAAGTGTTTAATTCAACTTTTTTAGGAATGATCTAATTAGGAGTGGGTCAAGTGAAATACCTTAGATTTTAGGTATCTAGCTCTTAAACTAAGGTTTTCCTAAGCTTTGTCAATTTTGGATTAGACTAGTTGAGCCAAATTACTAATTCTCCTGGACCAAGTAAATTTTCTTCCTTCAAAGCTTAGGTCACTTAGTTTGCAAGCATTCATACACTCTTAATAACAATTCATTATAAATTGGTTGATGTCTTTAACCTTACCCCCCTTTCCAAATTTCTCTTCACTATAAAGGATTTCATTAAACTCTCCTATGCCCATCTATATTTCTAGCTACCTCGCTTAACTCTTTCCATAACAGAGATCTAATATAGAAATTGGGATTCGCATATATTGCTAAAATAAATCATGAGTTGGGAGAATTACTTATCTAGACTTCCACCAAGATTTGTTGTATGGAAATTTGCCTTCCTATGATGTATGCATCTGCAACATTCTACATGATAGTTATCCTTCCATTGTATCCCAATACTTCAATACACAGCATCCTATCAAACCTTAATTATTCTTAAAGATGACTTACTTCGTACTTGTTTAGCTTAGTTTCAATAATGATCAAGAAATGAGGCTTATGGTCTCTTACCAAACCCTGAATGGCATTTTTCCCTAGGTTCAATCCTATACCTCTTACGCTCTAGGCTAAGACCCTAAAGGGGTTGGGTCTTACGTTTGAGGATAATAAGTCCATGATTTTGTCATCTATGAGAATAATTATGCTTCGATACCACCACTCAGTGGTGAACTCTTTTTGAAACCTCTTTATCTCCAATCTCTACCTATATGGCTTGAATGTGGTATGTGCTATCAATGCATACACCTACCATGAACTGAAAAGAAACTCCTTTCTCTGACCTTCTAAGATAGGTATTATATAGGGGACTCTTTGAATTTCTATTAGGAACTCCACTTTCATTAGTTTATGCTCCACCACTCTTAATGTAGTCCATTCCATCACATCGAGTATTTGTCTTAGCATGATGTCCAATCTTTCCATTGGTAGTCTTACCAGTAGCAATGCCTCCCCTGTTATCCTTATAGATTTCTTTCCTTCTTGATATATTATGCTTGTTGGATAACTTGGTCTGTATGGTATCTATGGCAATAGTTGTCTATTGCACTTGATGTTTGTCATCATAAGTCCAACTACTTCCACGTAAACCCTCACCATATATACTTCTATCTTCAACATGATCATCTTGGAGTCTAAGTTCGCTTTTGGTAAGATGGACCTCAATATAGGATTTAGATGCATATTTCAGCTTCCAAAAGTTTCACCATTTTGACCTACTTATTTCTTGATCGTTAGTAAGGGGCTTTTCTCTTTTAGATCATGTCTTCTATCCTCTCCCTTTCTCCTTTTCATATTTAGTATCAATTCCTTTTCTTTCAAGTTTTTCTTTTCCTTTCTCCTAACTATTAGCCTTTACTATCTCATCCCTTTCTTTTTAATTCTTGTCTCTCCAGGTTCCTATGCATATCTTCCAGATTTTTTCCTTTTTCCTTTTTCTGTTATTCTCTCGGTTTTAATTCTCTTGTGTTGTCTTTTCCAACATACCTTGTAACTATCCCTTTTTTGGTATCTCTTTTGTTTCTTACTAGAGTCCAACTGCCGTGAGTGCCTTCCTCCTTATTAGGTTTGTCTTTATTACCATTCTTAGACCTTGCACTTTTGTTACAATTGTCATCATAATTGTCCTTTCCACTTGATTAGGCTTTGCTGCTACTTCTTTTGTCTTTCTTTTCCCACTAGTCACATCTTTGTCTCCCTTATTACTCTCTTCTACATTTCCATTCTATAAATCATTTTCTTCTTCCTTTTTTCTTTTCATTTTCTTTTTCTAATTTTTCTAGGCATTCATTTTTCCTATGGTTTATGTGTCCATAAACCTCACATACATTAGTTAGACCTTTACATTGAATCCTATTTGCTATTATGTTTATAATGATTTCAAAGGTTTGTCTACATCTACCTAAACATAGATTCTTGCGAACCTTCTATGCTCAAATCCTACAATATAAGCATCATACCTTAGTGCTAGTCCTATTTTTTCTTTAATTCTTTTGATCATTACAGCTAAATGGAACTCCATAGATGGGCCTTCAATGCAAACCCAAACTACAATTTCATTAAATCTTATTATACTTGGTTTGAAATCCAATTCTTACTTTTTCAAGGCTAAGTAGGATCCATTAATGAACCATGGACCATCCTTAATTACCCAATTATAGTCTTTCATGCTCATGAATGAGATTAAGTAGTATTCTGATCTAGCATGAATTAGCTTATCATCGTTTAATGCTTTCTACACTCTCTTAAGCCTTTCTACTACAAATTTGTAACCTGGATTCATTCCCATCAATTTGGCTATTATTATGCTTCTCCATGGCACATATAAGATTTCTCTTTCTATTTTTGAGAATGATACCTAGCAAACACCAAGTTCTACATTTTTGTTTAATTCATTCTCCTCTTCAAGAGAGTTATCTTCATCTTCTTACGTTATACTTTGTGAGTTATTGCTTTTGAAGCAATATTTTTTAGATGCTCCTGCCATATTAGTGACCACAGTATCTTAAAAGGATAGTTTGTTATTCTTCTATTTATATGGCTTATATCATTCCTAGTTTCCCTTGGTTAAGGGTTAGTCCCATTTGCATCATCCAAAGATGCAAATCTTTTCTTGCTTCGATAGGATTCATCACTTTCTTTATCTTTAGAGTTGAGGAAACCAAAGTTTTGAAGAGATTCTTTTTTTTTTTATATATATACCAACGAGATTTACAATTTACATTTGTTGGTATTTTAGTGTTTAGTCTCAAAGTTAAAAAATATAGCCATAGTAGATAATGCTAGGCAACTTGATCACATTTCATTTGTTACCACATTAGCCATATTTATAATTACATTTAAAAAATTAAAAATACATTGAAGCAAGTAAATTAGAACAGCTTTAACCTTGCCCCCTCCCTCCTCCCTAGAAGAAAAGGTTAAAAAAAAATGAAAAGAAAAACAAAGAAAGACCTTGCTTTGAAATGCCTGTCAAAATCTTAGTTGAGATTATAATGTGATTGATACTTAACTCAAGTACTAGAAGCTTAGTTAGCTTACCAATTGATGCTAGAGAGCTTTGGTAGTGCATCTATAGTTATGTTTGTCCTGTTAAAATAAGGTTGCATTAGTATGAAGTAATGCTAACTACGATAAACTGTTAAATATACTTAAAAAGTAATTCAATCTAAGGCTACTAAGTAAGGAGATTCATACCACATAGTAGCCTTCTCTTAATTAAGCTTACATCATCATCAAATCTAAGAGCACTCCATAATTAAGTCTCTCTCTCTAATCTCTTTCTCATTGCAACTAATGTCTTATTTTCATTGAAGAGAATCAAGAGTAAATTCTGGAAGAGATTTCTAAGACTTTAGGTCTTGATAAGTATAAAATCTTTTTTTAATTCAATTGTTAAGATAATCAAGAAGATTGATTTATAAATTTTACTTGCTTTGTAAACCTTTATTTTATAGAAAGCTAAATTTGTCATATTAAAAAATTTGGGATAAATCTACTATTGATTCATTATTTATTTGGACTTGACTCTTTGGGTTTAGTGACATGGCTCGATGAGTCAGTTCTATATAGGGATGACTTAGGAAGATTTGACTTAATAGGCATGAAACAGGGTCATTAGACCTACCATAAGCTCTCAAATTCTTTTAGGCAAGCTCATAACACTTAATAAGGCTAGCTAGTATCCATAAGCCTATAGCATGCTTATTAAGATAACAAAAAAAAAAGTAAGTTTAATCTCATGTGTAAGTCATCAACATAGCCTAATGGATGCTACAAACCAAAAAGTTTATAAATATTCACTCATACATTTTTATTAAGAGTTGAAAGGTTCCAAAAATTAGATCAACAATGTAAGGTATTCTCAAAGATTAACATAACCTAAACAAAGAATGAGTCAATGCTCAAGTATTAATAGTAGGGATGATGCTTAACAATTTCCTCACCTATCAAAAGTATGTTAGAGCCACAAAGAGTGCTAGTTTCTCCTCCCAACCACTTTTCTTCAATTCCTTTCCAAATCTCTCTTGAAGTGTCATCTACATATTGTTTCTCTATGATCACATGTAACACGAGATCCACATGGCAATATCAATCAAAACCCTATCTTTGCATATTTTATGACTATTTGTAACTACTACTTAGCATAGACATATAAGTATATGATTTGCTTTGAGGGCCACCTTAAGCTTAAGGAGTGCTAGCTACTATCAAAGGGGTGTTACATAACCCCCCATAAATGGTGGTTGGTTAGCCCCTGGCCTTACAATGGTTGGTAAACCTCAAAATATGTGATGCACTACGCAACTCACCTACTCAAATTATTGGGTATGGTTAGGTCAAGTACCTACATGAACCTACCCGCTTACATCCCAACTTAGAGATGTTCTCTATGGCTTAGATTCAAGCTATTGGAGAGATCTATCAACCATCAATTACTAATACAATCCAATACATATCATTGATGGCTAAACTTTATAATATTCTTCAGAACTTGTCATCATTAAGGACATATTTAGAGATTAGAGAAATGATACTATAGTATCAATCTATTACTCTTGAAGATTGAATAAAGCTTGGAAAAAAAGAACAAAAAGAAAAAGAAAACAAGCCACTTTTACTTAAAACTAGTGAAGTCAATTGATACATTGTGCTAAGGACAAATGAGAACGTTTGTATCTAGGGGATGAGTCCAAGCTCATGAAAAGCTCGAAGTGAGAATGGAATGCACCAAAACAAGCAAAAACCTATGATCAACTCCAAGGATATAATGTACCAAGGAACTTGAACTAGCTCAATATGATACACGAGTAGTTCAAAAGGGTACTTACCACTTAGTCTTGCTTGAGGGCTAAGGTAAGAGAGAAGAAGTTAAGCAATCAAGGGAATGCTCACAAAGAAGGAATACTTAATGTATTCGATGATGTTAAGTTGATGATGCAGCTACAAAATACAAAGGCATTTATACGTATAAATTTATGGCAACCTACTAAATATGGAAAAGACAAAAGGGAAATGTCCAAAAAGAGTAAAGTACAAGAAACATAAAAGGGTATAAAAGAGAAATTAGGAAAATACATGATTGTGTAGTAGATTCTACTTGTGAAAGGATTGGATACATGGCCAGTAACTATGGGTAAGCTTTTAGAAGAAACAAGATGGAACATGGCAAATGTGTGTAGACAGTAGAGCAGTGAACAAGATTATGATCAAATACAGGTATCCTATTCCAAGATTAGAAGATATGTTGGATGAATTGAATGGAGCTAAGATCTTTAACAAGATTAATCTCAAGTTTGGCCACCATCAAATTTGCATGAGGTTGGGAGATGAGTGGAAAACAGCATTCAAAACTCGACGTGGACTTTATGAATGTATAGTCATGCCCTTTAGCTTGTCAAATGCCCTGAGTACTTTCATAAGATTAATAAACCATATGCTGAGACATCTAATAGGAAAGTGTGTCGTGGTGTACTTTGACGACATCTTAGTCTATAGTACCGACATGTCGAGTCATTATGAACATCTTCGAGTTGTATTAAGTATCCTCCATATCGAAAGATTATTCGACAACCATAAGAAGTGTTGTTTTTACCAAGAGGAAGTGGTATTCTTAGGATACGTAGTAAGTGGAGGAGGCTTACGAATGGACAACGAGAAGATTCGAGCAATCGTCAAGTGGCCAATTCCTACTACCTGTGCTAACATAAGAAGTTTCCATAGATTGGCTTCCTTCTACAAAAGATTCATCAGGAATTTTAGTACCCTCACTACACTACTTATTGAGCTAATAAAGAAGAACACTAACTTTCTATGGGGAGAAAAGGAGGAGAGAAGTTTTGCCGAGAAAAAGGAAAGGTTGACCTCTACTCCTGTACTTGTTTTTCCTAACTTTGAGAAAATATTTAGCTAGAATGTGATGCATCAGTTTTTGGAATAGGTGTTATCCTAATGCAAGAAGGCCGACCAATTGCCTACCATAGTGAGAAGCTTAGAGGACCTCAACTAAACCACTCCGTATATGAAAAAGATCTCTTAGCCCTGATTTGAGCACTGCATGTATGGTAGCATTACTTATTGTCAAGAGAATTTATCATCTACACTCACCACAAGTCTCTAAGGTATCTCCGAAGTCAGACAAAATTATTGAAGTGGTTAGTGAAGTGGGCTAAATTCCTTGAAGGATTTAACTTTATAATAAAGTACAAACAAGGGAAGAGCAACGTAGTTGCAAATGCTCTTTCAAGAAGGCATGCACTTTTGAATGAACTACAGACTAGATTATTTGGGTTTGCAAATATCAAAGAACAATATTTTAAGGATCTACACTTTAGGCCCATACTTGCTCATCGTATTGATGGAAGGATAGTAAAAAAGTATCATATGGAGGAAGGATACTTGTTTAGAGGAGGGAAATTGTGCGTGTCAACTTATTCACTTAAGGAGCTGTTGATCAAGGAAGCTCAAAGTAGAGGACTATTTGGACATTTTAAGGAGAAAAGGACGTATGAATTGCTAAGTGGTCGATTATTTTGGCTAAGCATGAGACAAGATGTACATCGAGTCATTGAAAGCCATTCTATGAGCAAGAGAGCTAAATGCCAAGCCAAACAAGGAAAGGTAATGTCTTTGCCTATTCCGACAAAACCATAGATTAAATTAATCATGAACTTTGTTCTGAAATTACCATAAATTACTTGAAGCAAAGATTCTGTAATGGTCGTTATGGATAAGTTTAGTAAGATGGCACACTTCATACTTAGTTTCAAGACTAACGGCGCTTTAGCTATTGCTTCTCTTTTCTGGCAAAAGACTGTACAGTTTTATAGCGTTCCGAGAAGTGTAGTGTCAAATAGAGACCCAAAGTTCTTAAGCCATTTCTAAAGGACCCTGTGGCATCAGATGGGGACTAAACTACTATTCAGTACTTCCTGTCATCCCTAAACTAATGGCTAAATAGAGGTGGTTAACCACACTTTGGGATCACTACTCCAAGCTATAGTGGGCAAGAACTTAGTTGATTGGGACATTTATTTGCCAATGGTTAAATTTACCTACAACTGAATAGTACATGACACTACTAAGCAAACCTCCTTCAAAGTGGTTTATGGTTTTAATCCCAAGTTACCCCTTAATCATGCCCCTATATCTATACCTAAGTAAGAGCACCCTAATACAAGACGAATGCAAGAGAAGGTAAAGGGATTGTGCTCTTGCATACGTCAAGCAACTTAGTCGGATATGTCTCTCGCATACATCATCCTACATCGACCAAGCTGCCAGACGTATGCGAGAGAAGGCCAAGGGTAGGATGACGAAACATTTTCAACAAAGAAACTTGGTGTAGTTACACCTAAGCAAAGAGAGGTTTCTGAGTAAGAGGAGAAACAAACTATCCCTAAGGGTTGAAGGACCTTTCAAAATACTTCAGAAGATTAATAATAACACTTACAAATTGGAGTTACTTGAGGACTATGGGGTTTCTAACACCTTCGACATTGCTAACCTCAGCCTATATCACCCTAATGGAGAGCTGATTGAAGACCATTTGAATTTGATCCCAAATCCAAATCGACCTAAAGAGAATGATAAGAATCAAGCTACTAGGCCTTTGACCAGTAGCCAAGCTTAAGGATTAAAAAGGCTGGCAAGGCCGATCTTCCTACTCCAACCATCTCCTACCAAAGCCGAGTATCTCTTTGCTAAGTCACTTTATACAAGCTGAATGATTGTCCATCTCTCTGAAGTATGTTGAATTGTTGAATGCTGAGAGAGCTGCCAAACCCTATGCGTCTACTCAACTATATCCGAACCATATAGTTTCTTGGTGCCACCCTCACCCAGAAGTTGAGAGATAGACCCCAAGCTAATCAATCTCCATTGCTCAAACAAGTAACTTAACCTTTTTTTTTTCCTACATCCTCCAATAACATCACCAATGTACCCATGTCACGTGTACAATACTATGTGAACAATCTGCTATACCAATCATTGTTTTTCTTGAATATTCCTTTTTACCCATTGTATTCTTGTATATTTTTATCTTTACAAAAATGCCCTTTTTTTCTTTTCTCTATTAGGCAAATTGTCCTAACTTATCAGGTATAAATACTCCTTGTATCTATAGTCATAATCATCAAATTGAGATTAATACACTTGATATTTTCCTCTTGTAAACACTATTTTGTTTAATCTCATTTCACTCTTATCATAAGCCTTAAGCAAGGTTAGGTGGTGAGTAACCTCATCAAATCAATTCATGCGTCATATCAAGTTGTGCCATGAATTATCGAAAGTTCCATTGGTGCATCACATTTATTGAAACTATTCATTGGTTTGCTTACTTTTCATTCATATTTGTTCTTTAGCATATTCCTCACCACCTCTGTTTCAAGCTTTCAGCAAGCTTAGACCCATTTAGTGACCAGCCTTATCTACTATTAGTTACAGTTCTCATCAATTTCACCTATTGATCTCTCTGTTTCCTATCAATACCCTAAAAAGCACTTAGAGCACCAATCTAAACCTTCTCTTTGTTCACCATCAATAATCTTAAAAACCACTTGAACAAAACATAAAAATCAAAGCTATAAAGAAGTGACATCTAGAACTAGGATTTTATTAGTGAAATTGAAAGCCCTAATAAAACTATATCATCTAGAGGATTTAGGTTTTAAGACTATGAGAAAAACCATCGATGATGTTCTCTCTATTCAAGACTTATTGCTAAAGATGTAGGGTTATGGTGCTCTAGATCTTGGTTGAGACTAAAACGAGTTTTGAAGGTCTTATCTTTCGTCTAATTGCTCTCTAGATCATTATTCCCTAGTTCAATTAAGGTTTTTAAACCTAACCTTAAAGAGCATCGAAGGTACTCTCTCTATCTCTCTCAAATCATATTTGAGTTTTGAAACCTAACCCTAACCCTAACCTTAATTCCAGTTTACTTTACAAGAATCACTCTTCTAACAAGGTTTTTGTTTTGAATGGTTAGATGCAATTGATTTTCTTAGTTGATAGTGGATTGTGAGAGGTAAAGCCACCATGCAATTTGCATACTAGTATTAGCAGTACGATTTTAGAAGATTATTTAATTATGGTTTTTTTTATTTTGGTTTAAGATTTGTGTTTGATATGAAGTCTATAGCTATATGTAAACATCTTTAATATTGATGAAAATGATATCACTTATGGATGATAATTTTAATCCCTTTTAGTTGGTGAAATAAAATAAGAGAATAGTTTTGTTATTAGAATTTGAAGATTTTTTTATACCTTTTTGGAAATTTTAATCCTCATTTGAATCAAAATATTTTAGGGCATTGTAAAAGTTGTTTTCCGTCTTGAATTGATTGTGGTATCTCAAAACAAGTTGATGTTACAAAAGATAAACCTTTAAATAGTTTGGAAAGAAAAATGTTAGTTGAAACATAGTCGGGGGCATCTTCTTGCAACATTGCTATTTGATATGAATTAATGCTATGTAGTTAGGATGCAATTCTTCAAATGAAAATCTTACTTTATATTGGCTAAATTTTTCTTCTCTAGTTTATGAAGGTTAATGTTGTTTGCTTTGTGTTTAACTTTTATATACTTCAGTTTTGTTATAATTATCATATACAATTTTCCATTACCCGTACTTGCTAATTTGACAAGCTAAATATTATATATGAAGCACATATTGGTTCGTGGTAGTGCAAAGATGGCTCATTGTTTTGCTTATTTCCAGTTTTCTTAAGTTATTCTACTTTGTACTATTTAGTTTCATATCTAGCATTTAGCATTTAGAGGTTTCCTTAACAATTGACAAACCATCTTATACATGTTTTTATATTTCCATCAAGATTATCATTATGTTTAGTTTATGTCCAAGATCTTGTGGTATTGTTTGGTCATCCATTAGTGTTCTTGTTTTTCTTTTTTCCTTCTTTTGCTCAATCATCTTCAAGTGTAACATTTTCTTATAGTCTTTGCATCATCATGCTACTAACTGTTAGGTTCTATAAATATTATTGAATGGAGTTTGTTAGAACAATAATGGATTGCTAGTTGTTATGGGCAATGTACATTAGTGTTAGCATCTATTAAGATCAACTAGTGTAAGTGCTCATCTATTTTCTATGTAACTATAGCAGCAATGTACATCAGATGGTAGTACCTATTTATTGACTAATGTGAGTGCTCATCTTAAGTTATCACTATCATTTTTTTATCCATGATCTTGACATTTATCTAGTATCTCTCTATCAAGGAAATTGAATGTAGACACTAAAACATAAAGTAAAGGGATCTTAATTATTATTGGTTTTGTATGCTTGTTTATGATTCATTTTAAGATATTCTACCTTGTGTCACCAGATTTTACTTTTAAGTAGATGGAAAAAAAAAAAAGGGATTGCAAAGTTTTATAATGTTACTTCAATTGGACAAAGAATGCATGCGATTTTCCCTTAAGGCTAAGAGATGTTGTCAAAGTGTATATCATAGGGAAAAGCTAAAAAAGAATAAGTTGAATTTTCTAAGTGATTTGTGTTGATCTTAAAGTACTTATTATAATTATATTTGATTTCATGCCTAAAGTGGGTAAGAATTAATTAAAATTTCTAGAATATTTTGACCAATTTAATTTTATTTCTTTACTTTCATTGAATATATACTAATGTGATATCTTAAGCTTTTTAATATTAGGTTGTATGGAGCTCTTTTAGGATTTTGGTACATTTTTTTTAAGGCTAACTAGATTTATTTTTACACTAATAAAAAGGTCGTACTTGTAGACAAGATATTTATTGTTCAAATAGATTGTTTTATTGAGGAAAGAAAATGTTTCGATCCATCAAATAAAATTAAGATATATAGAAAATTGAATTTCCTTGGGGTTAACTTGACAACTTTAAGGCATAATAGAAAACAGCCCTCCTTCATCTGCCTCTAGTCATGAACTAAGTGGTTTAATTGTCTTGTTTTCAGGTGAGCACTAAAGATCTATAGAAAATTCCTTTTTTCACTTTGAATCATATAACTAATATTTCAAAAGCTATATTCTTTTTCCAAAAGTAGCTTAAATATCTTCATTTTTATTTTACTTTGGTTATTTTATAATTTTCATATGGCATTATTAGCCAAGAATAGATAGTAGATAACCCCATTTGTTTAATGAGACATTCATGGTTGATCCTCTATTGAAAATCAAAGTAAAAGATGTTGAAATTTAATACCGAAGCTCTAGACTAATGATAAACATGATATGTTGGTATTGCTATCTTTATTTGATGATTATATTATCCTAGTATCTTTATAAAGTCACAAAGAGTTATTGGAACTGCTGTGCTCATTTCTTATTACATACTTTAGTCTTTGTTGCTATTTACGTATCTCCTTGTCTTTCTTGTGGGAATGCAATGGAAATTCAAGATTTTGGAGCATTTATCATTCTATTTTTCTATTGCAACTCAATTTAGTTGGAGGCATCAAAATAATTTAATAGAATTTTTTTTTTATATTAGTTAAGAAAAGAAAAAAAAAATAACATAAGTTGCATGTTGTCTTTTCCTCATTGCTACAACTAAAAACCGAAAGTAAAATAATTATACAACTAATAAGAAACCATCTCTTTGTTGATGCAGGAGGTTATTTAAGTTATTTGTTGCAGGAAGAGGATGCTTGGTAAAAGCAACATAGATAGTACATAATGCGGTTTTATTTAGCTAAGCTTGATATTAGAACTTTTCTTAGATTACAAATATTTGGAGCCTCTTGCAATTACATTGGATGAGAAAAATGGTCTTTTGTCTAGTTGCTACTATGCTCTTTGTATAAAAGATTTGGTTGCTCCAACTTACAACAAGTGACTCTTTTTCCTAATCAAAGTGATAAAATTTACTCTTGTCAATTGTTAAGTAGAGTCAATTAATTTGCTTCTTACCGAATTATTTTTATTTCCTTATTCCAATGATGTTGACTACTTTAACTTATTAACATTTCTAAATTGCTACGAAAGGTTTTCATATAATTTTTCTCAACATGCTTGATCATTTGGTGAAGATATCAATGGCGATAATGTTGAAACTTTTGAAAACTATACAAGTTCCAGAATAGCTTTTTATTTTGTTGAAACTACAATAGACCTCTTTATTTGCTCAAACTTATATTTAGTTCTTTCCTTTTTGAGAAGGATATCACTATCTAAAAATTATGTTTAGTATCATTTAGTATTGTATGATTGTATTGCTCACTATTGACGGCTGATTCTCATTCTAGTATACGAACACCTGCAACATGAGAAAACAACTACGGGGGGCGTCGGAGGGTACTTCGGCTCGGCCACTCCAATGCTTAAGTTAGTTCCCTTGTTATCTTGAGAGAGATGTCAAGTAATTATGGTGTTGAGAGAATGGAAGAAAGTCCTTTTACTTGGGGGTTTTGCCTAGTATTTATAGTAATTCCATGGAGATCGTCCTTAGACTAGGTTATTAGACCGAGCTTAGATATTGGGCCCACTAATATAAGCCCATATTATAATTATCCAAAAATGCCTATCAATACTTGCCCTCCACTCTCTTTGGTGATCAAGTTGGAAAAGAGAGTATTTGGGAAGGTTGATTTTATGGAGTTTTTGGATAAGTTTGCAATCCTAGCTTGAAGAGGCTAAAGTGCTTGAAGAGGCTAAAGTGCTTGAAGAGGAAAAGACTTAAAAAGGCAAAAGGCGAGAGTAGCTAAAGTACTTATAAATATTGATATGCCTACAAGGGTAAAGACCCAAAGAGGCTAAAAGGCCTGAAGAGGCGAGGGCGCCTAAAGAGGCATGGAACCCCTAAAGAGGTGAGTATGCTTGAAGAGGCAATAGCCTGGAGAGGCTAATGTGCCTCAAAAGGCTGAGGCTCCTGAAGAGGCAAAGAGCACCTAAATAGGTGAGTATGCTTGACGAGGTAAGGAGCGCCTAAAGATGCAGGAGCCTAGAGAGGCTAATGTGCCTAAAAAGGTTGGGGAGGCTGAAGAGGCAAAGAGTGCCTAAAGAGTCAAGTATGCTTGAAGAGGTGGGAGCTTAGAGATGCTAATGTAACTGGGGCGCCTGAAGAGGCGAAGAGCACTTAAAGAGGTAAGTATACCTGAAGAGGCAAGGAGCGCCCAAAGAGACGATAGCCTAAAGAGGCGATAGCCTGAAGAGACTAATGCACCCGAAAAGGCCGAGGGGCCTAAAG
This sequence comes from Lumnitzera racemosa, assembly GCA_024138005.1. Taxonomy (NCBI): domain Eukaryota; kingdom Viridiplantae; phylum Streptophyta; class Magnoliopsida; order Myrtales; family Combretaceae; genus Lumnitzera; species Lumnitzera racemosa. Next base: position 67,239,644 of record JAMXBC010000007.1, on the reverse strand, counting down.
AGGGAAGGGGTGCCTAAAGAGGCAAGTATGCCTGAAGAGATAAAGAGCACTTAAAGAGGTAGGAGCTTGGAGAAGCTAATGTACCTCAAAAGGCTAGGGTGCTTGAAGAGGCAAAGAGCGCCTAAAGAGGTAAGTATGCCTAGATAGGCAAGGAGCGCTTGAAGAGGCAAGAGCCTAGAGAGGCTAATGTACCTCAAAAGGCTAGGAAAGTATGAAAGTTGCTTAAGTTAGGCATGACCAGTGCTAAGTCATAAGATAGGTTGACTGGCCTCTGGTCCGTTAAAGTATACGACCTTAGCTTACTTTCTTATCGTCCATATCAATTGTAAGACTTAGTCATTAAGGAGTATCCTATTAGCAAATTATGTTTGTGTGAGTATAGAATGAAAGGCGTTTATCTTGCCCTCACTTGCTTCAAAGTTCTCACACTCATCTCCAAAGAAAGTTAAGTTAGCAAATGACCAGGTAAGTCACTATAAGTGTCGAATAGGCGACAATTTATATTACTTGACTTGTTGAAGTTTAAATCATAAAGTGTCGTATGGATAGATGCAGCTTGATGCATAGTCGAACGAGAGTGTTAACAATTAGTTAACATGAAGCTTAGCATAAGACTTGTATGTTTAATGCGTATTATCTTGAAAAATGCATAATAACTTACAAATGTTAGGAGTAGGATCTTACTCATCTTTTAATGATGGGGTTAGCATGTATAGTCTAAACACGATTTTGTGTAGCTTAAGATGTTGTTGACTTTGAAGTAATTCAAGAAAACAATCCAAACTTAAGACAACCATTCAACTTTAGTGTAAAGGATCTTGGCATTTTGAGCTTTTAAAACCCAGTAAAAGATAGAACTCACTTAGTAGAGTTCAGTCTGCGAAGTCATCACCAATGTTAGTGAAGCATTTGCTCGGGCTTCAAAAAGATCCAACTTGGCATTATCGTTACAGCATAGCTAATCACTAGCCTAAGCATTGTGTCATTTCTTGACTAATATTAGAAGATATTCTCTTTGAGGAGCTTGATGTATTGAGAAAATTCTTAGAAATTCAAGTCGTATTTAGAAATTTTATGAAAACTCGGCTGCCAAGATAATGCGATATGAAAGAAACTTGACAACAATGGAGTGAAGAGGAAATCCATTCAAGGATGTTTTACCTAAGCAAAGCCTGCATTTTGATTAAAAGAAGAGAAGCTCAAGTCACTATCTAATATGCTGTTCATAAAGTGTTGTCTTATCAAGATTTGACTTGGCTATGGATAACTCTGCATTGGTCTGCTGAAGTGACTCAACATTTAGCTCAAATCCTCTAACTCGACATTTACAAAAAGAATGTCATTCTACTATCATGGTGAATTGCACTCCAAGAAGGGGACTGCTCACTTGCGTTCCCTACTTCTTCGAAAATTTAGTTGATATGGGCTTAATCATTCAACAAGTAGCTTGACACTAAGTACGTACAATAGCTTCTCCGTCACTCGGCATGGAGCATGACAACTCGATTTCTCGGTTGTTGCATCCATGAGCTGTGATGAGAAGCACTTTTAAGTTCTTCTTGCTTGGATTAATGCTCGGAATTTGTCCTCAATCGTAGAGCTGTAGTTAGCACGGATTGATGGAAAAATTCTTACATGCAGTTTGGCCGATGAACAACTCAACCATGCCTGGAAAGTATAAAGCTTAGATAGGTTATATGCAAATGAATAAGGCCATACAACATGCTCAGCTTCTCGAAGCCTGGAATCCTTTCAATTTTGAAGTGAGTAGCTTAGTCGCATCCTTGGGGAGTTTAAGTTAGATACCGCTAGGGAGTTTATCTCGGCTTTGAAATGCTAAAATACTATGCACTGACCAAATACTCGGCTTTTGTAGGGCTCGGTCGGTAAGTTTGGAATATAAATCGGCCGTGTTTTTGCTTTGATCTCATGTAGGCAGGTGTTGTGTGGAACAGTATGGCTGTAGTTGCTGTTAAAGCAGAGAAGAGAGCTCAGCCTTAACTTAGTATTCATAGTACTTAGCTTGTCAGAAAATCAGCCTTCACTTTATCGAGATTGTGCTTGTTCAGCATTCACTATCTCGAAGCATAAGTAGGCGTTAAACCAAAGTTCTTAGCATGGATTTGGGTAAACTGCACTCGATACTTGTCACAAAACTTAGATAAAATGGCACTTGACCATTTGGCAAAATACTTTGAGCTTTGAGCTCGATACTCAATGAGTTAATCTTGAAGTTTAGCATTTGAAATTCGCTACGAAGCATGGAAAAGTCACTTTTAGATCGATTGGATCATCGTAGCAGTAACAAGGCTTAAATCTAGCTAGGTAGTTGCTACATCATATGATAAGCAGTGTAGAGCTCAAAATTACTATTGTTAGACACGAATCGGCATGCAGCTTAGTTTCTATACTTGCTTAGCAACTTGGCACTGTTTGGCCCTTTGTACTGTAGATGGGCAAGTCAACAAAAAGCTTATAGCTCGGCACATTAGGAGTTACTTGGCAAGTGTGAGAGACAAAATGACAGTATTCAGTATAGCACTATGCAAAAAGCATCTTAGGTTGCCACTTGACCCTAAAGGTGGTTAGAAAAAAGCAAAACGTATCCACCAAAATTTTTCGTGAAGTTCAATCGATCGTGGCACTATTTGATCGTTAAAACCAAAGCAATACATGAACAAGTGGCCATACAAAATTATGCTACAGATATGATAGTCGTATATATGCAGGTTGCCAAACTTTTAGTCACCATAACGTAGCACAACGACTGTCCACAGCAAGGCATTTTGGTACAAGTACACTTCATTGACACATGAATGGATGAAAATTAAATGTATGTGTCCAGCCAATTTATATTAGAAAAATAACATGAAATTTAAAGATCTCCAAAACAGAGGCACGACGGTTATTAAGCAGTTAAGTTGTCATTACCAATTTGGCGGTGATAGTTACGAACCAAGAGAAGATGAAATTGTGGTTACTAAAGTCTTGAAAGAAAAAAACCAACTAAGTAGTTCATTGTTCCCAAATTGCAGATGGAAGCTAATATCACAGGAAGATGATATACTGCCACAAGAAGCCAATGGCCAAAAGATGCCAATGGACCACAGACCAATTTTTCCAGATCTGAAGAAATAATCAAGAAAAAGAAATAATGTGAACCGAATGAAGAGAATCCATCAGAAGGGGTAAAACATTGAGAATTATGGAAAAATGTTACACGTTCCTCTAGACGATGCCAATTGTTGACTAGTGATTCTCGTTTCAATATACGAACACTTGCAACATGAGAAAATGGCTACTGGGGGCATTGAAGGGTGCTTTAGTATGGCTACTCCGATGCCTAAGTTAGTTCCCTTGTTATGTAGTAAGAGACATTAAGTAGTTATGGTGTTGAGAGAATGGAAGAAAATCTTTTTACCTGAAGGTCTTGCTTAGTATTTATAATGAGTCAATGGAGGTCGTCCTTGGACTAGATCATTAGACTAGGCTTAGATATTGGGCCGATTAATATAAGCCCATATTATAATTATCCGAAAATGCTTATCAACACTCTCCATGAACATCTATCATCTACACTCCTATCAATTCATGCACTACAATAGTTTGCATATGATGTACTTCCCAATGAATTTGTAGTAGAATAGCTTAAAGTGTTGTCCTTTATTTTTATGTAGTATCTAAGATACCTGCCTTACATTGACATAATGTCACCAGTAATACTAACCATATTGCATATAATTGATTATTTTTGAAAGAATTTTGTATGAGTGGGTAGACTTAATTTGGTACTTTTTCACTTTAGAAGTAATACGTAGGCAAGTTATTGGATTAGAAATTTGTTAATTGTGGTATCTAAAATTGATTGATTGTTCTAATTAATTATGGCCACCTATGTAACTGGTAGGATTTTGGAGTTAGTTCTTCCAACCTAGTAAGAGAGGCATACATTTAAGCTTTATAAAACTAGGTTCTGTCTCTTACTAAAAATAACTAGGATAGATTACAATCTTTCTACAAACTTTTGGTTTTCCATAATCAATCATCATTTTTTTTTTCCATATCACTTTTTACCTAATTCTTGGGCGATCTTTACCGTATGGATGTGTTATATTTTGTACCTGTTTAAAGTTAGTAGGCTGCTACAAAGCTAATACTAGAAATTACAGATGGTGTCATACTAATTAAATATACTAATCTCTTACCTCTATTTATTTGTAGTATTTGAGATATCTAATACCTTAAACATCAAACCATTAGGATGGAATTTGTGTTTGAAAGTTACATTGTTTTTTCAATTATATGACGCACTATTTTAGACTTGAAGATATAAAATGCATTTGTTAGTTTTATTTCTCATGTAAGCTTCTCTTAAGACCTTTCTTAAGTATAAACACTATGAGGAGACTCTTTGTTTTTAAATACTTTTAATGCATACATAACTTCATATCCTGTTGGTTTTTTGAATTTTGCATACCTTTTTGTTGTACTTATTTTTATTTCATGTAATTATTTAGCCTTATTTGTACCAGGAACCATTGGGTGATATATGAGCTAATCCATTGTGGACCCTCAATAAATAATAGATACAATTGTTGAATCAATGAATGTAAGTATGCAATGACTCCTAATTAAAAGTAAATAATTGTTACACTAAAAAACAAATCCCTCATTTATGGAGGAGCTTAAGAAGATTAATACTAAGGAGTTGTTAGAGCATCAAATGCTTAAATTCCAAAACTCAGTAGATTTTAAGAAGGTTTACTAACGAATTCCTAGAAGAAAGAGAATGAAATGGAAAGAAGAGCCAATTGCTATAACGATCTGAGGAGTTGGAGATAGAAGTCGAAAAACTAAGGATTACCAGTAGATCCCAAGGACTCATCAGATGAACCCTTTAAGTCATGCTCTAAACAAAGGATGCTCACAAAGGAGATGGATTATGAATACTCAGGCAGTTAAACCATAGGATTAGAAGACAGGTTGGTAACTTTACATGAATTTTCAAAACTGAAATGATAAGGTCAAATAATGAATCTTGTTCCAATGAATAAAATTAATAAGCTTGTAGATAAGTTCAACCAAGGTCTATTAGGAACCCCCAATTACAGAGGTTTTTGGGTATTTCAGTCATAGAAAAGATATGCTAACTTGTTTAGCTATGAAGAAAAAGAACTTAGAAATAATATGTATCAACAACTTAATGTTGCTTTGATGGCAATAAGGAAACTTGTATTAATTTCGTTTTGTTATTGTAATTAGTACCTTTTGGTTATTGAATTTGTATTGGTTATTGAAAAAGTTAAAGAGCATAAGTGTCTCAATGGCTTTGGAAAAATTAAGTAATTACCTGTTAGGGTAGCATAATTGCCTTTAGCTAATATCTATGGTTAAAGGATCTTATAGGGTGGCTATAACAACCCTAATATAGCTTTATAAAAACAAAACTAATTCACTTTTTAAGGTGGTTTAAATAGCCCTAACAACCTTATCCTAGGGCATTTTCCTTTTAGGGTAGGTTTACCCACTATGGAGACCTATCGTGGCACCCCACCAATAAGGTGCATGCTCTAACCATCTAAATAGCTTGACCACCCCATTAGGCCACTTGTTGGGGTAGTTTTCACCACCCCAAAAGGCTATATTTGTTGTAGTGTACATACAAGAAATATTACTTTGTAATGTTTAAATTATACTTTGTGTCACAATTATTGTCATGCCTCAAACTCAAGAAGTCGTAACAGTCTCACTGTATAAACCAACCTAAGTTAAAAGTTACCCTCTTTAGTTACTAGAAAGTAATTAGATGTGTACCTGTATTAAATAAGACCTATGGAGTAATACTTTATAAAATATCTTCACATACTAAAAGATAGTTTATATCTTTTACATAACTTATATACATCAAAAGTTCTAGAGTCTTTAAAAGGTTTGTACATCAATACAAGTAGACTACCTTACATATTATAGATATAATAGTGAGCCAGTGAAGACTATGAGGTCTCCCAAGAAGATCTTATAATCCTCCCACAAAAGAAAAAAAAAAAAGTAACATGAGCATTGGTCTATCCTTTAGACTTTGATACCTCACTCCCAACCCGATGAGACTAACCTGTAGACAACTATAACAAGGCATTCTCAAGTACTATTCTATACTTACAAAATAATCTATTGGGATGTGAGCTCAACTAGCTTAGTAAGAAGGGATGGAGCTATAAGAGTACATTAATAAACATGGTTGTTCAATCATTATTTAAATGCAAATGATAGAGCATCTCACAATGTTTAACCATTCCATTGTAAGGTTAGAGTAATTTTGTCTACTCTAACTTGGATTTTGAGGAGTTTCAATGCGATACTATCAAACTATATTCAAGTTTATGCAATAGAGAACACCCTCCTCTTTATACAACATTTGAATCACGAACATTAACCTTTCTATGACCCCTTCTCGAACCACTTAGTTCGACTAGGAGTGTGAAAATGACCATTTCTACTATCCTTATCGAAGTGTCAGTGTTTAGGTTAATAACCTAATCATTACCCCTATTGGTTTATTATGAATCAGGTTAGATCTTTAGTCAATTTAAGATTAGTCTAGATTATAAGGTAGGCAACCCAGTTCATACACATCAAACATGATATATTTAAGCAAAAAATAGCACTTAGAGTTCACTCCCAATCAGCAATCAGTATCATAAGTACATGCATATCACATGCACAAATAATCTAGCTACAATCACAAACAAGCACTCTTACTTCTCTGAGTATCTTGATATGATATTTCAACATGCCATTAAGCATTGATCCCAACTTACCTGGGTGCAATGTCGCATGCTCTTATATGTTGCATTTGTGGTCTTTGTTAATAATCCTTAGAAAGTAATACATAACTTCAATTTTAAATCTACATATAAAGTAAGAACTTATTTTCATTATCAAGTATGTTTACATTCTGATATAAGTAGGTTCTTTAGGTTCCTTAGTTATTTATTTAATTTTAGTTGACTTGAGATAGATTCTGACTAAGTTTCTACCCTAAGTTTTTACTTACTACCCTAAAGTAAGTTTGTATTTAAGAAATTTTTTACTTATATTCTAACTTCAAAATAGTTATAAAGTTCCAGTATCAACAACTTTCTTACTTGAAGCTCATTTTTAGCATAATCAAGTTATTCATTACTAAAGTACATTCTAAACTACCTTCTGATATAGTTTTTGACTTTGCGACTATTACCACATCTTACTATTTATCACATATGCTGACTTACCCTGCATTTCCAAAATTCTACACTCTATAATATCAATAAATACCAACTAAGAACCACAATTATATCCACTAACTCTCATTATACTAAGTACTCATTTACACTAATATGGTAACATAGAGATTTAACTTTAAACTCACCAAATACCAACTTTTTACTTAAAAATAATCATTTCTTAACTGATGATGATTCTCTTCAAAATGATGTAAGACAATAATCATAAGTCATGCCATAATTTTACAAAGAATACTAAAGTTCTTTTTAGAAAACATCCGTCTAGCGCACTGTTTCGATGTAATAGAATTATTCCCTAAAATTTGAAATCATGATTTTTATAATCAAACTACATAACATCAAAGTTCAACATCTTAAGAGTATAAGCACAAAATTTTAGGTTGAAAATATACAAATTGGTTTTTCAATTATCTACTTAAAATTCAGTGTAGAGGACATTTTTCTTAAAAATCCCATATTTACACTCAAAATTTTGAAAATCTAATTGAAGATTTGAATTCTTCATAGAAAAATACATGGGGGAAACAAATTTCATAATTTTTTTATGGACATTTACTAGTTTTCCTTAATTTTTTACGAAATTAGCGAAATTAGCAACCTAAAAGTCTAGGCTCTGACCATCGTAGAAAGGGGAGGATGTGTTAGCCAACTCAAGCTCTACCTCTTCTTTCAGACCACCACTTGGTTTTACTTCTAGATAGCCATGTTCCTTAAGTACTCATAAAATCCTCAATTTACCCACTAATTTCCTAATTTTTTGTTTCCTTCACTTTCTCTTTCTCTTTCCTCACTCTAGAATTTTTCCTAAACTCACATTTGACTAAACTTATTCCAGATAGCAAGAGATAATTTTTATAGCACTACTTGAGATGCTTAACATTTGTCAAGTTAATTTTACCGATACCCTAATTTACTCATTCAATTCCTATTTGTCAAGTACGAGGCTCACAATTACTGTTTCCCCCTTTCTTAATATAGTTGACTAAGGTTATGGATTTTTTTCAGAGTTTCTTTACTTTTCTCGTTAGGTTCTCACCATAAAGGGTGAAGTTAATCAAATGATTACTAGGTAAGATTTCCATCACTATAGTTTAATATACTTACTACATGCATTTATTCCTTATCTTCCCTTTGTTAGCAATTATAAAATTTTAGTTAATCCAACTATATATTTAATACTTTTGGTTAGGATTTGTATTTTAGTCAAGGGTCTTTACATTCTGACTTCCTAGTCATAACATACTATGATCACTCTAAGATTACAACTAACTAAATTGACGATTTCTCCCTTAGATTTATTCTTTAGAATTTGTACTATTGGTATTCTTCTTGGTTAGTGTAGCTACATCCTAAAATTTAAGGGTTTACCTTCAGTATCTATCACAGCATAATTTATTGGACTAATGGTGTGATTGAGGAATTAGGTAAGTCATGATATGATCTTTTCCTTTTTTAATCCTTCATAGTAGAGGATGGTTATCTAAAATTTTGTTCTAAGTCGTTTTCTATGTATACTTATACATTCTTCCTAAACTAATAATACTCATTACATAGGATGATATTATCCTACTCATGCAACACTTCTTAAGAATAATAATTTTGTCATCTTGAGCATTATGTTGTTAACTAATCACAAATTAACATTATACCCCTATGCATATGAGTCTAATAACGTATCCCTTATCATACTTATACAAATACTCTACTATTTATTATAGCAGGTTGCTATTGGTTATGCTTATTACAAAAGTTAAAAGGAAAAATTTAACATTCTTATAACTTTACATTTGGTCACATACTGCTAAATAACTATACCACAAAGGAATATAGATTTGATCCTCCTTATGTTCGAGGTCATTCTTAATTTCTAGATATACTAGATTTAATTATGACTTTGTTCTACTAAAATCTTATTTGAATTGCTATTTTGTGTTTAAAGTCAGAGTATACTATAAATCATTAAAATATCTCAAAATTATCATCAAGAGTCAGATTTATTCCTAGTATTTTAAATATATGTAAGTTACTAAGCTTATCATGTTGAACAATCAATTATATACTACTAGGCTTCCTAACACAAAATTACCTTCTTCATAACACCAATTATACAATTACACAATCAACATAAATAATTATTTTCTTAATTAAATCCAATTCAATTGTCCTTTACAACTATTTACTTTACTTTTAGTCTATGAATTTACATTTGTTAATATACTTCTGAAAATTGCTGGAATATTTATAATTTCATATGCCTCCTTCTTGACACTAAGAGCATTATTATTCTTAGTAAGTCTTTCCTTCCAATTTATCTCTTGACTTTCCTCACTTTTTCATTCAACTTTACACCTTATTCTCTTATTGAATTTCCATACTTTAAGCCTATAATCCAATATTTTCTTAGTATAGCAAGTTAATGCCTAACTCCAAATATCCGTTCCCAACTAGTTAAAATAGTCAACTCACAATCCTTTGCTACTGAATTACATATACTTCTGACCATCCCAATTTGAACGTTACTCTTAACTATTTCCATTTTAACTCCATATGTTCATCAATTATTAGTTCTCTACACAACTTATATACCCACAATATTAATCGATTTACTTCAAATGGGGTAATATTCTTTTACAAGTGCAAGCATTTTAATATATTTGAAGCACATGAATACATAATCAATGCAAGGAGTTAGTATGTTAACATACTTCCTGTGTAGAAGAATGACACCTGTATATAAGTATCTTGATTATATTATATAATTGCACATAATAATGTATTTCAATGCTACATACACACACACACACACACATATATATATATATATATATATCCTTAAATGACAATCCTTTGACCCAAATGGTTTATAAATATTCCAAACATAAGCCCAGTACTTATCTTGTAGAACTATATCATAACATTTGATAATGTAAACATGAATTTGGCCCTTTTAAATCTTAAATTTTTAGAAAATTCTTATTTGATCATATATATACACACTTCAATCCTATGAAGAAATATACACAATTTTGGCAAGGTTTCCAAGTAATGTTATATTAAAGTGTGAATTCTTATTTAACTTGTTAGCGATGCCTCTTCTCATATAAAATCTATATTTTGTAAAGGATATAGAATCTAAGTAAATTCACAGAGAAGGTCGACTACCTTTCCTGAAAACTTGCAAATCAATGTTTACCTTTCATATTAATCTTAGTAACAAATTACATTTGCTTTCTAGAGGACCTTAAGTTAGACTATCAATTACATATCTTTAACTATGAGAAAGACCTAGACAAGATGTTATTATCCATAGAAAAATATAATATCATCTTGGTATCTTTTGTATTAATAACTATCAACAAACCATATATTTTATTTTCATCACATATCATTACTAGAAACCATCATTTAGAACTTTATGATTTTTCCTCAATTATTTAATTTCATCTATTCACCTCACAATAATCTACTTTTCTTTCTAAATCGAACTCCATGGTGCTTGTAGCACCTTCGAGATGATCTCAAGCTCACTCTCAGCATCAAATTTTGACTTATGTAATGTATTTCTAGTTATTCATGCTTTTCTTCATTTGCTCAACCTTTTATCTCACATTATGACTTGTCTAAGATACTTCTTATGTCATCAAATTACCTGATTCCACTACTAACTCCCCCATTTTCCACACTTCATCAAAATGGCTCAGCATCTCTACACTTATTCACAACCATGAAACTAAATTTAGAAATCACATTAAACTAAATTTACCCAAAACCCAACTTTACAGACATGAAGTAGATCTTTAGACAGTTATTTTAGAGAACATTTCTAAGAATGCATACGATATATCCATGTATACATAATTTACACCTATCAATTCGGTATATTTAAACCCTCCTTTCTTTCTAACATTACTTAACTAGTTAACTCCAACAACATTAGAAATCACAATTCATATTTCATAGTTGATTCTTTTCTATTTTAATTAGTTTCTACTTAAGATAATATAAATTCTTCATTACTACTCTATAAGTTTACATAAAAGTTATCATTTTTTATAGATCAAAAGTGATATTAGTTCATCCTATCTTTTCTTAGCATATATAGGTAGCAAATATAAACCCATAGTTTAAATCTTTTGCAACCTATTCATGTCTTGCTCTCAATGTTACCTACAATGTCTAGTTGATTTTATCTACAATGCTTCAAAGTAAATTCTTAAGAATCACGTTTTAAGCAAGTTCTTAAGAATTATGCTCTAATACCAACTCAAAACTATTATACCTCAAGGAGGTGGAGTCGTAATAGCCCTACCATGTAAACCATCGTAGAATAGAAACTGACCTCATAGGTGCTATCATAGACCTAGTTTACACTAGGAAAACTCAACTCAACTCAACTATTTTAAAGCATTTGATCTTGTACTTGTTTGTTATAAACTAATGCTGTAGTCTTGGAAAATGATTATAAAAACTTGATTTTGTAACCACAATTCTTCAAAAGCATTAAGTTTGAAAAGTGGTACTTAGAAAAATATTCAATAACTACAAGTATTTACAAAATTACATTTATGAGGGAAACAATAACAAGTCAAAGAAAAAGGGTTATAAGAATCCACAGGTTTACTAGACTTAATAACCATATTAGTAGTAGTAAACTAGAGGGCCACTTGAGAAGTCCTTAGTAGTTTCCCTAAAAGTTAGTAAAACTGACATTTAAGACCCAATTCAACCAATTATTCACAATCTCACTTCTCAACCTTACATTCAATCTTCTAGATTCAGATGGCATATTAGAAATTCTATTTTAAATATGCAAGATAACAATAGAGGATTAAGTGACAACTTATTCGGCAAGTAGGACAAAGATAGAAGTATGCAATCAATGCAAACACACTTAAGGCTTTTGACCAAGTTAGTTAAATGCCATGTATGTACAAGCAAATGCCATCATACAATGTTGTTCGAACTATCATGAGATTAGAGAAATTATGCCCACTCTAATTTGGATTAAGGAGTTTGACACCATGCACTTACAAATCAAAACCAAACTGGAGCTTGTGTAATAGAGAATACCCTTCGTCGGAGACTCTCTTTGAACCACGACCCCTAATCTTGTCATAATCTCTACTCCTGTTTCTTAGTTCAACTAAGGGTAGGAAAAAGACCATTTTTGCTATCCTCATCGAAAGGATCCATGTTTAGCTTGAGAATCCTAGTTGTTACCCCTAATAGGTTGTGATGCATGTCAAGTTAGGAATTAGGTCGAGTTTGAGTTAATTCAGTTACTAGGGTGATCAACCAATTCAAACAATCTAAACAAAACAAAATATATGGAATGATCATAGCATGGAGTTCAACTCCTACAGCAACAACAAAGTAATATTCAAACACATGTGTAGCATGTAAACAAAAAACTACATTATAATCACTAGCCGAAACATACCAAAGCCTCTAACTACTTTAAAGTACTTCAAAAAGCTGTAAGGCATTAATCCTACTTGCATGGACATCGATGCTCGTTCTCCTTGTGCTTCACTCTCATCTTCCTTTATTATCCTTAAAATTTATGATAACCACTTCAATTCTTATCTAGTATAATATATATATATATATATATATATATACATATATAAATGAGCTCATTCTAACATTTAAATATGTTCCTCTATTGAGTTAAATGAGCTATCTAAAATTTTATTAAGTATTAATTATGTAGTATAAGTTTTGACCAATGTTCTGACCTAGTACTTTAACTTAAATTGCTGACAAGCAAGTCTCTGATTCAAGTTAAGTTCTCAGTCTAATAAATTCCTAGATGTTGTAAGCAAGAAACTTTCTAATCTAACCTTTAGCTTTAAATGATCCAGTATTTAGTCCCAACCATCTTGAAACATTTGGTCGCTCTAATATTTAGCTTCTCCCATTAAACTATTTTTTAACTAAGTTTCTTACCCAGCATTATCGCATAGGTTATTGTCTGAAATGCTTCTAACTTATGTTCTAACTCTAATAAAGGTGCAAAACTCATATACAAATCACTACCTAACCTACTGTTAGACTCCTGGTGTGATCAAGAATATTCAATACCAAAACATATTCTGACCCAGTTTTTAATAGAGTTTTCGACTCACGATCTTAAATAAGATTCTTATTTAGGAAGTTTCTAACATACAATTTATCTCTAGAAATTGTGTAGAGCCTAAAGAAGCCATTTTCTAATCCAAATCCAATTTTTAGCATATTCAACATATTCCACATCAGGTTACATTCTGACTTGTTTCTTGATATAGTTTCTAACCTTACCGTTATTACTATATCTTATTATTTGACATATACTCCAACTTACCCTACATTTCCAAAATTCCAAGCCTTATATAAACTAGAAGTAAGGAATCCTCAATTGCTTATACAATTTCTTATTATACTCACACATTTATATTTACATGGTGACTTAGAGATTTGATCTTTTACTACCAAATACCCAATTTTTACTTCAAACCCTCGTTCCTAAATTCATGATAAACTATTTTCAGTTACTGCATGCAAGTGATTATGGGTTATACTATAGTTTTGTAGAGAATTCATTAAGCTTCTTTCTAAAATAACACTTCCTGCTCATTACTTTTACAAATCAAAATTTTCCTTAAAATTCAATGATGCCATTTCAACAATGCAACCATATAACATCAAAATTCAATATCGTAGGAGTATAACCACAAAATTTCAAGTCAAAACTACACTAATTGGTTTTTCAAAAACCTGATTAAAAATCAATGCATGGGACGTTTTTGTTAAGAATCACATATTAGTACTCAAATTTTGAAACTCTAATTTGAAATTTGAATTCATCACACAAAATTATTGGGGAGACCAAGAATCATAATTTTTAGAACTCGTTTGCTATTTTTAGAAAAATATAATAAAAAATAGCCAAAATCAAAACTCACTGCTACTTGCAACTTTAGCTACCGTTTAGGCGTAAAGGTTTGTCTTCCTTTGTTAGCACCACCTCCTATGTATCTAAGTGGTTAGGTTCACTTTCAGGTGGTCTCTAACCTAAAGACTTGAAATTCCTTCAAATTTGCCCTTTTCCTTCTTAATTTTTGTAAAATCCCTAATTGATACTTGCAAAGCCTCCTAATATTTTTAGCAAACCTTATATTGTGTATATTTCTCAATTCAGTTTAGTGATTTTATAAAGTTCCTCCTTGAGATGGTGATATTTCCTAGGCTAAAACACCCTTTCCCTTATTTTCCTTATACCCTTTTACATGTAAAGTATTCCCATCCTTTCATTACTTATTGCCACACCCACAATTATTCCAAGATGATTTACAGCTGTCCCTATAGATTTTCAATTTGTTTAACTTAATTAGGATATAACTTTAGGTATATTATGTAGTTTTTAATTATTTTTCCTATTTCAGATATACACTTGTATGCAAGATGCTTATACTAGCTATTTTGTAATTATTTTTATAGATCAAGTAATTTTATATTTAGGGCTTCGCTATGTTTGGGTCTCACATTTTAGGTATACGACGTAAATATTTCACTATAGGTAAAAATAAGTTTTTACCAGATTAAATATTTTGCTAACTTAATTTTACAAAATAAATTTTACCAGTGTTTTTTTTAACTTTTTGGACCGTATATTAAAAATATATTTGATTCCAAGCAATTACAATTTATCTCTAAGTGTTCATTAATTTCCAATACTTAATTCACACATTACTGACAATATAATAATAATAATAATAATAATAATATAATAAATTTCTACTATTTTAGCTATATTTTTAAATTATGAGCCTAAGAGAACTCCTTGACTAATATTACAAATCCCCTTGTAAGTTTCTAGCCTATTCAATTACCTTCCCAAATGTCCATAATCGACTACTAACCTAGTCATATGAGTATGGGTCTTACAGTAAGACAGTACTAAGTATGAAGTTAATGTAATGCTTAATTCCTCGAAAAGGGGGTAGTCTTTCAAGCAACTACTTAAGAAATAGATCGGCATACTCATCTAATAGATCTCTTACCTCCTAGGGTAGCTCAACTCGATCCTTTAATTCCAACAACATTCTATTCAACAGAAAGGTTAACAAATCAGATTTGATGGCTTCTTAGAGCTCAAATTGGCCTAAAACTAATGTCTTCTTTGGTCCTTAGTCTAACTTGGCCTATAATTTAATCACATGGGTCGAGGTTATGGGGTTTAAGGTAATCTTCCTCCCATCTTTCTCAAATGTGTATGCATTACTAAACCCATCATGTATGATTTTCTAATTAAATAGCTAAGGTCTGCCCAACAACACATGCGTTAAGCACATAAGTAGAACATGATAGAGAACCTCATCAAAATAGTTCCTAATGGAGATCAGCAATAGGACTTACTAAGTGACATGCGATGCTCCATTCTCATTTAGCTAATGTAGCTTGTACGGCTTTGGATATGACAAGGTTGGTAACTTAAGCTTTCAAACCAAGTCTACAAATACTATATTAGTGCAACTCCCATTATTTACTATGAGTGTACATGCTTGTTCGTTTACCTTATAGGTGATGTGAAACAAGTTCTCTCGTTGCTTCGCCTTAGTAGATGATTCAATGCTTAGGGCTCGTTGGACAACCAAAGTTAGCTTGTCAAGTCATCAGCATACATGTTTTCTTATATAAGCGCTTTGCAATATACCTTAGCTTCTTCCTCTAGTTCAGGCTTCTCTTTAAGTTCCTCATCAATACTATCTACTTCAATGTTAGGGGCTTTGCCTTTGATAACCATGGCACATCAGTTGGAGTACTAGGCAGCTATATGACTAAAACCCTAACAGTCAAAGAACTTGATCTGGCTCGTCTTCCATCTTGATCCTTAACCTTTCTCATAAGTCATCTTCAATACCTCCTAGTCGATAAGGGGACTCTTTTGCCCATTCTTGACTTCGGTCTTCCTACTAAGCTCAATACTATATTGAGCTCAGTTGCGAACATGGCAAAGTCGACTACTTTGAACAAGTCATCCTAGTTGAGGTTAGATCAACCTATTCCTCCCTTGCCTCTCCACTCGTTAAGCAATCCTTATAGCCTCATCCAAAGTGACAAACTGTTGCAGCTCCACTACATCCCTGATATTTGTCCTCAATCCAATTAAGAATCTAGACACTGTTTGAGCTGAAGGCTCATTTACCTCACATCTTATCATAAGTATCTAAAACTCTCGTACATATCAACTGTACAGTTTTCTTGCCTTAGTTCTTGAAGCCAAGCAAAAGTATCTTATAAGTAGGTGTTTAACATAAATCTAGCTCTAAGGAATCACTTCATTTCAGGCTAAGTACTAACCTCCCTATATCCATCTTACCTTCTTATCGCCTGAAAGCTCCTCCACCATATCACAGTATACCTTGAGAACACTACAGCAGCAGTTTTGATCTTATTGTAGTCCTTATACAAATAGTACTCGAAAACTCACTCTACCTTCTTCTCCCAATCAAGATAATTGCCAACATCTCTAGAGCCATTGAAGCTTAAAATTTGAAGTTTTACATGATCAGCCTCGATCTTTACTTCATAGTATTGTCATCCTACTCCTCCTATATTACTACCTCGGTCTTACCAAGATAGAGGTTGTCTTCACACATATTAGGCATCTTGAGGAACTCCTCCGACTTTAAGAGCAACTTAGGGAATGTTTTGAATGACCTCAATAGGTTGGGAAGCCAATGCATGCACAACTCAAGTCAAATATGCTATCAAGTTGGCCATTTGTCAAATTGCTCGTTAGAGCTTCTAGGGGTGTTTTATTGATCATGGTGAACAACACCACTATTGTTATCTCCAATCCAGTATTAACACTTGATTCAATCACTTTGTACTCAATCTCATGTTCTCAACAATAAGTAATACTCATATCACCTAAAAACAGTACACAATCACCTCCAATCCATCAACCTACTAACTACACATAAACTAAACCCACAATTCATCTAAGTCTTACTACAAAAATCTAACATTATTACTAACTTTGTCAAACCTAACATAGAAATATATAGCTACTACTTGCTTTATTTTCCACAACCCAAAACAAAGTATAACAATGTATTGCACAACAACCATCACAATAAATCAAAACCACCACTTCCATTACTCACTCAAACACTAACAATTAACTTGCACATAACCTCAATAGCTACTTCACTACTCAACACACTTAGGCACAAATGGCAACCATCTCAACAAAACAATAACACAATACAATAGTAACTTAGCTAATGAGAACCTTCACTCCTATTCTAGATAATACGCTATGCCAAGGACAGATGAAGACAATCATATCTATGGAATGAGTCTAAGCTCACAAAAAGCTCAAAATGAGGGTACAATGCACTAAAACATACAAAAACCATAATTAGCTTCAAAGATATGACACACTAAGGAACCACTAAAGACTCTCGAACTACCTCAATATGACACACAAGTAGTTCAAAAGGGTACTCGCTACCTAGCCTTGTTCAATTATTAGGATAAGAGTAAAAAAGTTAAGCAAGTAAGGAAATGCTCAGAAGGAAGGAAAACTTAGTGTATCCAATGATGTTAAGTTGATGATGCAACTACAAAATACAAGGGTATTTATACCATAAATTTAGAGTAACCTACTAAATATGGAAAAGATAAAAAGTTAATCCCCAAAAAGAGTAAAGTATAAATAATGTAAAAGGGTATAAAAGAGAAATCAGGAAAACATAAGATTGTATAGTAGATTTTACTCATGAAAGGCTTAGACACTTGGCCAGCAGCTATGGGCAAGCTTCTAGAAGAAACGAACAAAGGATATGATCAAGCTAGTTGTTAATGAGCTGAGCTACAGATTCTTCCAAAGTGAATTTAACTCAAACTTGTTCTCAACAGCTCGAAACAAGGTCGACCAAACTAGTAAGTGAGTGAGCCAATCTGTCAACTGAGCAATCCTCAAGTCAGTATTCAGAGACAATTGATAGGCATAGGAGAGCTCGGCTTAGAAATGGCAATAGATTGGCAAATAAAAGAAACTTGGATTCTTTATGTATGGAATGAGTCAGGGGTCCTGTAACTTGATTTCTATCATTAGTGCTCTAAAGATCCTTCATAAGTCACTTTTGCGTTCCAACTCATAAGAATGCATGTTCCTGCTTCCTGTCTCTTTGTCTTAGTCATTACTTTGTTCACCTATACGTCACTCTTTTGGGATCACATGAGATGTGGACTCATACCATACACTCATAATATCATCAATCGAACCCCCATATCGACACTAACTATAAGATAATTACAATTGATCATCTTGCTTTTTGGTGACACCCCTAAAAGAATATTTAAGCCCAATGCCTTGAGCAATCCCATCTAGAGGGCTATATATCATCATCAAATATGAGAACTCTCCATAATTAACTCTCTTTTTAATTCTCATCAATCTTTATACATATTTCAATCTAGTTCTACATCGAGATTCAACAGTTTCCGATTACTACCCCTAGGCCGATCAGCTACTCGACCTTGCTTCCAATCTTCTGCTAGCCGTCCATTCAAGCTGCCTTTAAGCCAATTTGCCGTATTGCAATTTTGGTAGCTCGAACTCCTTTTGAACTTCAGATTACTATTTATGATTGTTAGAGGTAGAGAAGTTCAAAAGAACCGTCGACTCCGAGTATTTACTATCTCGCATATTATAGCGTACCAACACCGTGAATCGACTACCAATGATTATGTCCTTTAAAGAAAATCACAACGAAACAACCATTTCATATGTTGTATGAAAGTCTGTAAAAGTTGAAAATCGTCAGGTAAATATCATTGAGATTGTGCGTTAGTGAAACAAACGTAATATGTGCCGCATGTGGATATAGTATGTGTAGCGTCTGTTTGGTTGGTTGCTCAATGGCTACTGCATATCCCTTACAGGACAACATTTCGGGTGATGACTTCTATAACTTTAGGACGGATAGGTATTAATTGTAAAATATGGAGACTTTTCCTTTCAGTAATAAAATTAGGTAATATTAACAACAATTAAGCACCATACAGCTGTTTGACAACACAAAATACGGTTTATAGTCCTTACAACCAGAGCTACCATCTCCCTTGCATTAGGCAGCATTCTTAATTCCTTACAAGATAAGAGCAAAAATATCAAGACTAATAGATCATCACCAGCAAGAGAGTGCATCGAATTTGGCTGATGATCTCTAACTCCATTTCCTCCTCCTCCTGTAACATAGTTTCATCGTCGCTTCTTCAAGCTACCATAAAACTAGGTTAACTATGAAGACTTGAGATATTTGATTCAAAAAACTAGTTAAAACTTCAGGATTTCGTTTCAAAATTGGTTGATGAACTTCTTGTCACATTAATTTCAATGAGAAATAGCGATTGACATAATTGAATATTTCCCAAATTTACCGATATATTGTGGTTATAGGACAAAGGTGTGTTGTGAGTTGCACGGAGGTACCAGGGCTTACATAAATGTTCCCATTTCCATCAGCACTTAACGTGTTCGACACGGTATATTTTGCTTTTAACAAGTCTTGCCAAAGGTCATTGACAGGCATATTCCCTAGGCAGAAACTTCTGAATTGTTCATCCCTTCTTTTTTATAGTTCATGTCGTGAGAGATTCGTCCCAAGAATGTCCTCGCCGAAGCTCTCCATTCTTCCAGCAATCTTAATGAAAAAAAAAAACCCGCACTGCGAAATAAAAAAGATTTTAGAAAAAAAAAAAGACACAGTAAAAAAATATAGAAGCACGAGTCGTCGACTTCAGAAGAAAGAAAGGTTTCATCTTTCCGCAACTACAGCGTTGGGGGTTAGTATCCAGTCGCACGCAAAGCAATAAACCCTGCATATTTTGAATCATCAAGCATAAAAAGAAAAAATAAAGAAAACCCAGATTGGAAAAAATATATAACTATTTCCTTAAGATAAGAAAAAGCCTTTTTTTTATCCCCTGAAAAAGCAAGCATGGTTAAGATGCAGAGAGAGCAGAGAAAAATTATATTTGAGGCTCAGATTTGTGCAAAATCAGACAATATATAGGAACCCCGCCATGGCTGCAACATTATTACGAGTCACCATGCCAAGATACGGACTATTCTCGAAGCCTGATCTTCAATTTCTCGCTACTTATCAAACAACATCATCACCGCCTCTTTCTTTTAACCCTTTGTTCTTCCTTTTCTCTGCGAAGAAGCAATGAATTGGTCAATTACAGTGTAAATTTACAGAATCCAAATCCCTACGATGATATTATATTCTTCCCTTTCCCAAACATAGTTGTATTAAGGTTTTGTTTGCTTCACAGTCACAGAACGTGAAATGATAAGGAGGGTTTCGCTGCTACCAAATAGAGGAACGACCTGGGTGAGATCGCCATGGTCATCACCTCCTCGGGAGCAAAACCCGTTTTCATTCTCACACCACAACAGAACAGGAAGATCGTCCGAACTCTCGTTCTTAAACGAGCCGAAATGACATGACAAGGGCTTTTTCGTCATCGGGGAAAGTGCGAAACTTATTTTAATTCTATTATCGAAATAATTTTTTATTTATTTCAATTTTCTTTGCATTTCACTATTTATATCATTAGTGTCGTTTGACCATTTTGCTAATAGAGTAAAGTGATTCAACTTTGCCTACATTGTAAGAGATGCCAAGAGGTTATTTGACATAACCATTTCTATACTTTAGTTAGTATTTATGTATAAAGGTAAAGTAAATAAGAAAGTTTTAAGTACAAAATGAGGCTTAATGTACAAAAAGTTAAGGTAATTAACCGTTGAATTATTTGAAGTTATTTATAGAGGAAGGTCATAATGAATTAAGGGAGCACATTTGACATATTGCTACATCCATACAATCTAAGTTGTGGGAACATAGAGTCCAACATGTTCTGAAATTTTAGGAGCCATGATGTTTGACTAAGTCTTTAAACCTTATTCGTATGTTCAGTAACCGTTGTAACAAACTTGAGATCGAGCATGTCGCTTAGGGGAGTTGACTTGTCTCGAGATAATTTAGAGAGGTTGACCAACAAAGTAACTAGGTTGATGTCGGTAGATTAGGCTGACTATATGCCTAATCAAGCCGACTCATGGTCTAAATAGGTCAGTATAGGCTTAAGGGATCCATGTCTATAATACCCTAACATAATAGAGAGCCATCCTAGTGTTCATAAAGGAAGAGGCCAACATGTTAGGATTAGAGTCTAACCAATAACCTAGGTGAAATACCCCAAAGGGCCATCTAAGCCAGTCATCTCCTAACCATACTAAGTAATTAAGGGATTAGGTATCGAGCTCAAGAGTTAAAGAATCGACCTCTTCGAGCAAGTAGGTATGTTGAACCAAGGAGTCGATCTTGATTAATGCGACACGGTTGTGTCTACTAGAGTTGAGGTTATGCTTATAAAGGCAAATTGATTCAAGCCTTCTACGCTTGGCATACCGATCTTCTAAGTTATTTGGTGAAGAGGAGCTACTATGAACAAAGGAGCTAAGGGGTCATCAGTAAAACTTCTTAAAGAAGCTACTCCTTTTGAATTCTAATCTTAATATATGTTTTCAAGGTACAATTAATGTGACATGATAGCCATCATGTCTATGCAATTGCACATGCGTTTTAGGCCATTTTGTCACATTAATTTCAACCATCCAATTCAAACTATAGTCACTTGTAAACATCGCAAGGGCTTAAGGTAACTGCACCTCTTTAGATCCCAATCACTATCAAGTGCTTTTCCCGATACTTGGAATCCATAAATACTTGTTGGGTCAACCATTTTCATACTTTACACGTTTCATATTCTATATTCTTCCTACAATACTCTCTCGTTTCTTCAGCTTTGTTCAATAGTCTTTCTTCCCTTACTTACTTCTTCAAGTGCAACAATGACAAACTCTAGTGAGTCTAATTCAACAAAATATAAATTAACTTCTTCTAATTCCAAAGCAAATGGGGGCTTTATTCCCCCTTCGATAGTAGCTAAAGAGGTTTCATTAATGCTAGTATGGATGGAGGAGGAGTCTCCGGAAAACGTTGTGGAGATAAATAAGCCGAAGCTTATCAATGTTATCCTCCATAATGTGTACCCTTGCAATAGGGTTAAAGAGGCTGTTAATTTATTTGATAGGGTAAGCAACGATCATGGGCCAAATCATTGGGTAAGCAATAGTAAGCCATCCAATATGAATTATTGTTTAAGCAACTTTGTCATCAAGAGTTCGTCCAGTATGGTGTTGTAGGTGCCAAGGTTTATAAGAGGACAATTTTACTATCGAAGAGGTGCTTTGCTATTTACGAGAAGTGTTTCGAGTTTAGGATATACCTCCCTTTCACAAACTTTGAAAGGGAGCTCTTTGACTATCACATGGTTTACCTTGTGTAGATCCCTCCTAATTGGTAAAGAATTCTAAAGCAATTCCAAGCCCTTTATGAACACTTGGTGTTGTAGGCTACCTCATTGTTAATTAATTTTTTTTTTTTATTTATGGAAGAGATTATAAGGATAGGTGTACATCTAGAACTGCCCTAAAAAAAAATTGTTCAAGGGGTTAGACTAGTTTATAAAGCACTAGAAGAACGAGTTCCTAATGGTAGAATTGTCTAAGGAGGCTAACTTCTAGTCTTGCTAGATGCCATTGGTCCGAACTAGGAGTATTAAAAAACTCAGTGTGAACGACTCCGAGGTTGTGATGGAGATTAATACCGTTATGGCTTAGAGGCACAAGAATCTAATGAACGTCAAGGAGACAATACAAAGATACTTCTCCAAGCCACCTCACCAAAGACCTAGCCCCTAAAGCTAAAGTCAAGAGCAAAGGAGATGAGCCAAAGGGAGCAGCTAGTTCTGTAAGGGATCCCTCTCAGTACCCTTATCACTATACGAATGACAATGGCTCCATCATCTGAAACCCCCTTCCCCTGCCCTTCCTACCACTATAGAGGAATAAGCACCTACTGTTACTTAATTGAAGGTAGTGGTGCTATCCTTACCTTTTGCAAACATCATGAGGAAGGTAGATGCTAGTACAAAGGAGGGCTGACACTAGCACAAAAGGAAGAGCTACCAATCTAAAAGACAAAGGCCTTACAGGTAGCCAAAGCAAGTACATAGCCTTAGAAGAAGGTAAAGGCGATTGTCAATTTTCTATATGTTTATATTGATAAGAATTGGCCTATAACCATCTCCAAGCCATGGTCAACTTATTCCAAACCGAAGCCAACCTACTCCATTCAAGGCCGACCTAATGCCAAAAGGCTAAGAATTGAAATAAAGATAGCTCGACAATGGCTCTATAGATTGCCAAGCAAACCAAGGACCAAACAGCCAAGGTACCAAGTCTAAAGATTGGCTTGGTATGGCATGAGGAATCTAATGTCGAATAATTCATGAGTTCAACAACTGTGGCCTACATTTACTTAGAGCTCAGCTGAGCACATTATAACTTCAAGGAACTCTAGCTTAAATAGCCAGCTACTAACCTGATTCTACTTGGACCCGAATTACCACCGAATGTTCAAATGCCCTATATGCTAACCTCCTATTGAACCAACTGTTTAACATTGTTTTATATACTTGTAAATATTTTCATTGCTTTTAAGTCTTGAGCCTAGTCATTAGAGTTTTAAGGCCTTGTATATTATTATAGTTTTTCTACTAGGGTTTAAGATTTACAATAAATAGAAAAATCTTGTAAGTAGTCGAATTATTACCTTTCATATTAAGAATTGAAGTGAGTATTCTCAAGAGCCTCGTCTCTCTCGTAAGCTTAATTAAGCTGAGCTTGATTATTGAGTGTTGTTTGATCTTTAATCCTTAGTGCATTCTTATCAATTCTCTTTGTGCGATTGTAGTGAACCCCTTCATTTGAGCAAGTTAGTGAGTCGCATCTAACTCCTATTTGAAACCCAAACCTTGGTTTGGTTTTCATGAGTCGTATCAAAATCTATTTCGACCTTAATCCTTAATTGTATTTATGCCTTAGTGGATGACATCCACCTACATCCACACTCAATCCCTCATTCCATTTGCTACTTCCTCATTTCCATTTAAACCTCAAATACCAATTTGGATTTGATTGTGGTTCATGTTCGCTACATACTCCGAATCATATTATCTACCATCACCGATGAAGTACACCGAATCAACTTGAACCAACTTCCCTCAACTCATCTTGATTAAACCACTAAGTAAATGGGGATACTTAATCTGGCTAAGGTGGATGAATGCCATTAGTCGAGGGTGGTCCCTAAGGTAAATAAGAATGTCCTCTATGCATGCCAGAATAATAAATTATTTAGGGGAGTAGATGAGGTTGCTACCAAGTAGGTCCAGGGGAGGATTCTTTGCCTACAATGGTCTATTTAGGCAAGTGACCTGACGTTAGGCTAATGAGACCTCAGCTAACAAGCGATGATAGGGTCCTAATAGATTGGACCATCTTAGAGAAGGACTTAGAGACAAAGTATAGTGAAGTTCCCGATATGCAGGGGCATTTTCGTTACCTCGTATGCCTAATAAGCTTCAATCTCTTTCAAATGTTTTTCTTTATAGCACACTTTAAGTTCTTAAACTTCTAACCATGTTTGTTATTTAACTCTATGCAATATATTGGCCTAGTGGTGCTCCTATGGCTTGACTACTACGATGAAATTTGCAAAGAGGTAACGTATCTTCGAGATGAGTTGCTAAGCTAGAGGGAAAAATGCATTAAACTAAATTTCTCCTTTCAACATTATCATTGAAAGTATTGCAAGGTTAACTAGTGTTTTTCTCGTATTTCATAGCAAAGGTTGAAGCTGGAGGCTACACTAGAGAAAAGGGAGAAGCAGCATAAGCAGACCGAGAGGGGAGCTATTAAGGAGATCGCCAAGCTATGGAGGCAACTCAACAAAGAGAAAAAGTCAAAGGCCAAGCTCATCAAATGCTTGGAAAAGGAGTAGAAGGCCTAGACCGAACTCTACTAGTGTGACCGAGAGCTTAGTGCATTGGTCTCTAAGATGCAGACCAAGTTGACCCTCAAAGACAAATAGTATACATCTATAAGGAATCTCTTCCTGGGCTTGTCCAGCCAAAAAGTGGAGCTGGAAGGGCAGATAAAGCAGCTCCTAAAAGAGGTTGATGAGATGAAGGAGCTGATCACTAGCCTCAAGAAGGGGATCATCCTTCTCTCCACTATTGAAGAGAAGTTATCAAATCCTTCCTTACGTTATGTTGATGGAAGGATGAATGTGAGGATATTGTAGTAAAGTCAAGTCAAAGGATCCAGGATATGGTGCTTTAGAAATACCATAACCAAGATTTTGAGTGCTTGGACAAACCAACCCATTAGGAAGCTAAGGAAGCCAAGAAGAAGTTGGCCATACGTGCCACCCTGGCCATCCAAGATGATGCTCCCCCAGCCTTTCCAACCAAAGAAGCTCTACAGGAGATCACCTCAGGTACAGTCATGTAAAAGTTTAAGGTCGGGATGGCCCCCTTACCAGTTAAGACCAATGTAAGGAGACTCCTCCTCCTACTCCTTTAGCTCAAGACCTTCCTACTCAAACTTCCGTAGATCAGTCCTTTAAGCAAACTAGAGCTTTAGACTTTTCAAAATTGCTAGAGCTAGGCGATCTTAAGTGATGGATGTAAGCTATTTTTCCTTCTTCTTTTTTCCTTGTTTCTGTTTCTTGTAAATGGCTGCTCTATAAGACATTTTGTAAGAATTGATACATACTGATATTGCTAGTTTTCACTTATACTTACCATGAGTAGTAATGAAAAACTTGACTTTGTACTTACTTTGAACAATTTGTACTTTGTTTTCCTTCTTATGTTTTCAATTTATTATACTTAGTATACTTAGCTGATGAGTTGGTGTTACCCTTCAATAGGTCCATTTAGTCATGTGTTGCCTTGATCATTTCGAGGGCCAAGCTAGTGGTGTTCCAATTAATTTAGTAGGAGTTCCTTGGTTATACAAGGGGTATACCTTACTGTTAAGTCTACCTGGTGGGGTCAAGCCAATGGTATTCCAACCTACTCTAGCCTGAAAGGGTACATTAGTTAAGAGTCCTTCTAAGGAATTTGACTCTTATTCATCCATTCACCTACTATAGGCTTAGACTAATCAGGATAGAATTCGATCCTTAGATAAAGATAAACACACAATGAATTAATTAATAACTAATAAGTACATCAATAGTATTCACAATAATTAATCAAAGTACAATAGTAAATTGTCAACGCTCCATGTACATAAAATGAGCTACTCGTCTAATCTTTTCAGTTTGTAGGTGCCATTCCTTAAGTTTTCTCTAACTCTAACTAGATCTTCTTAGTTTGAGGCTAATTTCCCCTATCCCTCTCGTAAGCCTATAGCTTAAAGTCTTCTACAAACAAGATCTCCCACTCGAAATTCTTTGTACTGGACCTTCTTGTAGTAATATTTGGCTACCTTATGCTAATAAGTGGCCACGCACGTTACAGTAAGGTCTTGGATCTCTTCTACAGTGTCCATGGTAGCTTATAATATAGACTCATTTGCAAGGGCATTGAAAGGTTGAGCTCTAATATTGGGAAGTTTCAACTTTATAGGGAGGACAGTTTTTGACTCAAAAGTGAGGCAGAATGGAGTTTCACCGGTTAACGTATAGTAGTTAGTCCAATATCCTCATAAAATGTTACGGAGCTTGTTTACCTACCTACCCTAAGCTCAACAACCCTCTTCATAATGCTATTAAGGATGATTTTGTTGGTTGCCTCGACTTTGGCTATTGGATTAGTGGTGTACGATTGAGGTAAAACGAAGGGTAATGTGATATTTGGTGCAAAACTCCCTAAATTTGAGGTTGTGAAACTGATACCCATTGTCTATTATAAAGGCATGGGGAACCTCAAACCTAGGAGGAGTTGTTGTGGACAAAATATTCCATGTTCCTGTCCTTGATTTTAGTGATGATCTTGGCCTTAACCCACTTAATGAAGTAGTCAACGGCCAGTATTATGAACAGCTATCCTTCAGATACTTTTGACAAGGCATCAAGAATGTCAATGCCCTATTGAGCAAAGGTCTTAAGACTCATCAATGGCTAAAGGTTAGAGATGGGAGCATGAGTGCCTCTAGCATTGCAAGCACTTTTAGGCCACTACCTTCGCATCTTGTCTAATTATCAGTCAATAATATTTGAGCTAAAGGGCCCGATTGTAAAGGGCATAAGATTAGATGAGGTTGCTGCATAAGCTAACATGCAGTTCTTCCTTTACATACAATCCTTCTTCAAGATGAAGACATCTTAGGAGAGGGAGGTTGACCTATCTTTAGTATAGGAAGCCGTTAATTAAAGTGTAGTTGGCAGTGTGATATCTTAACTTCTTTGCCTCCTTCTTTTCAATAGGTAAGGTACCCTACTCTAAGTAGTCCCTTTTAGGTCCATGTAGCTAGGCTCTGTTGATGTTGTACTGAGCTCTAAGACCTGGACTCTATCTAAGCTGATATTCTTTTCTTGCAGGTATTCAATTTATGTCTTTTTGTCCTTCACCTCGGACTTTTATATCCTTCTAGAAGGGAGCTTGGATAGCAAATCAATTGCTAATTTCTCGATTAGGGAATTTCCATAATATTCAATGAAGAGAACTTAGTTAAGAGAGTCTTCACCTTCTCTAAATACCATACCATAATGCCATTCCTCACTTCATATTCACCTCAAACTTATCAGACAATGAGCATAGATTGAGAGAAAACATCTAGGTGGTCCATGTCGATCTTATTGTTACTTGTATCAAATATGAATTTTAGGGTATAGTAAATCGTCATCTTATGTGGTTTAATAAGCACCAACCCTACACCTCTACCTCTAGTTGTGGATAAACCATCGATGTGAAAAGTCTATACCAGTTTGCCATCTCCTGATGATGTTTCATCATTCCCAGTGTATTCTATGATAAAGTTGGCCAAGCCTTGCACCTTAAAGGTTGTTCATGGCTGATGTTGAATTCCGTACATGCTAAGTTCTAGTATGCACTTAACCATTCTTCCATATGCATCAGGCTTCTACAAAACCATGCTAAGTGGTTGGTTTGTTAGCACAATGATCTGGTGCACCTAGAAATACAATCAAAATCGTCATGCCAAGATCACCACAGCTAAGTCAAACTTCTTTATCTTAAAATACCTTACCTCAAGCCCTTGGAGGATATGGCTAATATAGTATATAGGGTTGTGTTCCCTTCATTTCACTCCAAATAGAACAAATGGAAGCACTTGTTACTGATGATAAGGTATAGGTTTAACTCTTCCCTTGGGACTGGCTTCGACAAAATTAGCTTTGTAATTCTAGGAAAACAGCCTGACATTGGGGAGTCCATTCAAAACTTTTAGCATTCTTAAGGATTTCGAAGAACTTTGTACATTAGTCTACACTTCTAGAGATAAATTTGCTCAACACAATATCTGTTGGTGAGCTTTTAGACTTCCTTGATAGTGGTAGGGGGCTTCATACTTCTTATGGTGTTGATCTTTTTAGGATTGGCTTCAATAATGTGCTAAGTGACTATAAAGCCTAGAAACTTGTTGAAGGTAACCCCAAAAATGCACTTTTGGTGTTTCAGCTTCATGTTGTATTTCCTCATTCTATCAAAAGCCTCCTATAAATCCTTAATGTAATCGTTGAGTTGCTTGTTTTTAACGATCATGTCATCTACGTACACCTCCATATTGCACTCAAGTTGAAGCTTAAATAAAGCAATTACCATCTACTAGTACATCGATCTAATGTTTTTAAGCCCTAAGGGCATCATTATATAGTAATAGATGTTGAAATCCGCAACGAAAGAGGTGTAGACTTCATCCTTTGGATCCATGTTAATTTAGTTATAACCCAAGAAGGCATCCATGAAGTTTAATAGAGTATAAAGTATAGCTTGACATAGAGTCCACTAGTTGATCTATTCTTGAGAGGGGGAAGCAATCTTTTAGGCAAGCTTTATTGAAATTGGTGTAGTTGACACACATACACCACTCCCCATTCTTTTTTTTTTTTATTAGCACAACATTTGCTAGCCACTTCAAGTATTTCTCCTCCCGGATAAAGCTTACATTCAACAGCTTTTGTAGTTATAGT
This sequence comes from Lumnitzera racemosa, assembly GCA_024138005.1. Classification (NCBI taxonomy): domain Eukaryota; kingdom Viridiplantae; phylum Streptophyta; class Magnoliopsida; order Myrtales; family Combretaceae; genus Lumnitzera; species Lumnitzera racemosa. Next base: position 67,210,225 of record JAMXBC010000007.1, on the reverse strand, counting down.
TAAACATACATTCACTACTTCCCATTCAATTTTTTTTTTCTACTAGTACAACATTTGATAGCCACGTCGAATAATTTTCCTCCTGGATGAAGCTTCCTTTCAATAGCTTCTGTACTTCTTTTTCAATTACAACTTGTCATCCGAGGTAAAGTACCTCTTCTTTTACATAATAGGCCAAACCTTATCATTGATCTTAAGACTATAGGTTGCCAAATCAATTGATATGATGGGAATGTCTGACGGCAACTAAGCAAACCTAACTATGTTCAACCGCAAGAGCTAAACGATAACTTCTTTCAACTCAAGAGGCATCTTGAACATGACTTTAGTAGTCTGCTCGAGGGTGCTACCAATCTATACCTCCTCTTCTTTTCTTTCGAGTCACCTCTCTTAGCTAGTTTCTCCTACAACCTAGTCTCTAATGTACAGACATTGGAGTTGCCTTCACATAGAGCTCTCTTGAGAGCTTTTGATCACATTAGCAAATTTTTACCCTGATTAAAGTAGAGAATTTAGCTTTCAGATGGAGGGACGATGTAATGACCTTAAAGCTGGCGAGTCTCAGTCCTTCCAAGATTGAATTGTAGGGGGATGGGCAATCCAGCATCACAAATTATATTGGTTTCTTAGCAACGTTGTCACCGTCACGAGTTCCATGTCAAGGATGATGATGCCCTTAGATCGAAGAATCCCCCCATTAAAGCCAATCAAATCATGATAGTATGGCTTGATCTGTAAGGGCAACTTCTTTTACATTTTATCATACATGAGTAAAGCTACTAGTATCTACTATAATCTTTAAGACCTCAAATTCTAAGATCCTTACCCTTATTATAAAGGTGTCTTAATGAGAGGTATCAACCCCCTCAAGGTCCTCATCTAAGAAGGAGATAGAGATATCCTACCTCTACCTCTTCTCTCTTACCACCATCATCTCGGATGAGGCATTAGTCGAGCTACTACAGCTCAACCAACTCTCTAGGTAAATCCCCCTAACTATAATGTTGACAACACCATTAGGGGCTCGGTTGTTACTACGATCATCATTTTTTAGCCATCCTCAATCGTCATCTTTGAGGTGTCCTCTTAGCACTATCATTAGTGTCAACTATGCACTCCCTAAAGTAGCATCTATGAATAGCATGCTCTATGGCATTCTTTAACTAGAAATGTTTGTCCATGATATGGCCATAGTTCTCATAGAATTGACAATATATGTCCAAGTTTCTATAGTAAGGGTTGCTACTTATCTTAAGGTGCTTCTGAAGTAGACCCTTTCCATGAACCTCCATATACACTTAGCTGAGAGGCCATTTAAGAGGTGTATGTTGGGAGTATGTCAGAATAAGTAGTAAGCACTTCTTATCTTTAAGGTTTCCCCTATCAGGGTGATTAAGTTTATAGCTAAGGTGGTCTTTAACAAACGCCTTATCCTTATACTTCTTCTATTACAACATCTCTAGGTTAGCTTCAAGCCTAGCATGAATGTTGTCATCCTAATCTATATATTTCTAGGCCTTTTACCAAAATTTGACTAAGGTTTTAGGCTTGCTCTTTTAGACAAAATGAAAGAATTACCTAAATAAGCTGATGCTAAGCTAGGTAGCATGAATTGCTATTCTCTTGTCTAATTGAGGGATCTTAACCATGACATTACTAAACAAGTGAAACAAACTCGTAAAGGGTTTCCTCTTCCTTCTGATCAATTAAGTATGAGGATGATGTGTCCTTAGATAGGGGCTTTGTTAGCCTAAAGGTGAAAACTAAAGCGACAAGCAAGCTCACGAATGAAGAGATGGAATTCTCAGGCAGATAGTTAAACCATGTCTAAGCTACCTTCCTCAACGTATCTAGGATGGCCTTATACATAATGGCATCCCCATGATCATAGAGGTTCATGAAGGTGCGAAAATGAAGGAGTTAACCATAAGGGTCACCCGTTTCATTGTACTAATCTTAGGTAAGGAGTTTGGAATTTGAAAGAAGGACCTCATCTTGGACACTCCTAGTAAAGGGAGTGTTGTTACTGGTGATGTGGCTAGCATCTTCAATGACCTTACTCTTCTGCTTCTTAGATAACCTTTTCACCATCTCATGGAGTTCGTTCAAATCAACATTGTTGACCAAATGAGTTCTACGTATTGTTAAGTGGTCAATGGCCCCATGGGAGTTAGCTACCTGTTTGTTGCCAATAAGGGTGTAGTTGTGATAGAATCAAGGTCAGGCAGGTCACTTGGAGGAGTTGACTTATCTGGAGATCCTTTAGAGAGGTTAACCAATAAGATATTGAGCTAGCCATAAGCCTAATAAAGTTTACTCATAGTCCAAACAAGTCGGCATAGGCTTAAGGAGCCCATGTTAAAAATAACTTATCAACAATTAGTATACATATATGCTTATTTTTAAAATTTAGAAAATTATTTGTCAAAAAAAAAAAAAGATTTAGTATATTAAAGCCAATTACCTAATCATGTCTTTTTGAAAATTAAGCTAATTATAAAAAATATAATAGGAAGTTAAGAAAACGAAAGCTATCTCATTTTCAATAACTTACAAGCTTAAAATTGTCCAAGATTAGATTTGTCAACATGGATTCTATATTTTGGAAGATGAAAAAGACATGAGGTTTTAATTTGACTAGATAGGGGGCTCTAAACCTCTTAGAAAAGTAGTTGAAGGCCTGCTTAACTAAAGAAGTGAAATATTGTTAGATTCATATGAATAAGGAGAATAAGGACATGATAGTTTTGCCAATTGCTTCCTTTTGAATGATATCTTAGGGTAAGTCGTTTTAGTGGAGTCAAAGCTTGACAATAGAAGTTGCTTGCCAAATCTTAAGATGAAGCCATCACTTAATGACATCTATGATCAGTTACAGAAACAAATGGGAAACTAACATAAGGATTAAGCAACTTAGATGTGATGCACATGATTTTTAGGCTTATATGAAGAAGCCTAAAATTACTTGCAATTTTTGAGTTGCTACATGTTAGTGCTTTTGTTAGCAAGTACGGTCAAATATCAAGCATTGCTAATGTGGATCTTTGGAAGACAACATGATAACCTACATAAATGTTGACCAATGACTTGGAAAAAAGGAAAATGAACTTCTATCCAATTTTCAATGCCATCATAAATATCCTATAGCTCTTTACAATATAGCTATAAGCTTTGCCCTACAATATCTAATAGTTGCCATAAATTGAGACACCCCAATTTACAACCAAAATCACAAGCCTCAGCCCCCCGACTTCATTCCAATAATGGTAAATGCATCTCAAGCCTCATTATCGTCATCTTCTATAGCACCTTTGCATCACAAGGCCTTAAAAGGGTATATATTGCCCTTGTAGATTGAGTTGTAAGAAACAAAGAGCTTGGACTAGGAAGATTATGGAAGAAAGTTCTATTCTATTTAAGATGAAAGTCAAGCTTTCAAAGGTTTGATTGAAAAAAAATTGAAAGAGAAGGAAGATTTATTATGATTTGCATGAACTGCTAGCTAAAATTTGTCTTAAATTTTTATGCATTCAGAGAAATGTTCTCAAGATTAATAATATTAAAAAGAAAATAGAGGATTAGTCCAAATTAACCTATAAAAAATTATTAATAATATCAAAATTAAATTAATTAGTCTACCTATTTTATTAGTACACTTTATTGGCAATGTAACCTATAAAAGATTATTCCCACATATAAGCCCATCTTTTATAGCACTAGGAATGTAACTTCTCGATTTTAATTTGATGGTATTGTTTTTATTCGACATAAGTACCATATAGCAATAATCATACAAAATAGCATATTGCTCCTCATAATCATCATCGCAATATGCTTCATCCTATATACAACCTATCGAGAAATGTTAATGTTATAATCTCTCCTCACATGATTCTACAATGTGTAGATTTTGATGTCCAACTTATGCTTAATCAAAGTAACATAACTAACTACCAAAACTATGTTGTCAAACAACTCACATTATGCATAACAAGACCTCTATGATCCACTTAAGTCTTCTAAGCATGTACATCATCTCCTTCTAAGGAACAAGCTTTCATAACACCTCCATCCATAATCTACTTCACAAGCAACAACAACACTTTCTCTCATTCTTAATAAATTTGACATCTCAACCTAGCTTTACATTGTATACACGCTTTTCTAAATGCCTTGATATCTGTAAATCTAATCCCTATATGTAGAGTAGGATGGTCTAGCCATTCTCATCAAAGAAGACAGTCCTAGTTTTTTAAATCTCCATATCATCATCTGAAGCTACTAGGGATCTCAAGACTTCACTTCTAGTATACACATTATATTTAGATGTTTCACCATCTCAATTAGATTTAGTAATTCCATCGGTACCCCTATCAATCAAATCTTCATGCTCAGCAACTCATTTCTAAAATAGATAATCGCTTGTATTTGCTATGGCTTAGGCACCAGGTAAAGAATCATATTCGCAAATGTATAAGTGAATCTTTCTCCTATTGCCATAAGCTAGAAACATACTCTCAACATCTAAATCTTTCTTGAGCATTACTAAACCGTCTTCCTTATCTATTGTTTTCTCAGGACACTAATAGAATAAAAACTTCTCATATAAACTGCTACAACCAACCAATCCCTCCGTAAAAGCGTTCTAAGTTAAACTACTTGAGTTGATCCCTTCTATCCTCTCTAAGCTCCCACTCTCATAATTGGTTTCTAGCCTTTAAGTGAAATAAACAATAATGTATGTTGAAATTGTACAATGTACTTCTTACCATTTCTACAATATAAAAAAGAGAGAAAACATGACAACATCAGTGCAACTATGTACTTTATGTACATTACAATACATTACAATACTTCATGAGAGGAAGGATTGAATAGTGAAAGAATTGAAGAGGTAGAAGTGAATGAGGTAGGGGAGTAGATTGAGGCCTTGCATGTTCATATACATGATGAGTGAAAAGAAGGGGCTTCAATAAAGTTTTTGGTTGAACATGCCCATGATGAGTGGAAGGAGCCAAGGATGATACCAGCATTGATCTTAGACCTAAACTATCTCTATATCACTCTCTTTGGTTTTTACAGGTTGGTGTTTGACCCTAGTGGAATTTGAAGTTGCCAATTACTAAGTTTCAAGCCAAAACTTCTCTAAGGGAGAGGGAATTATAGGACTCGGGGAACTGATCTAACCTAAATTCTAGAGCCAAGCTCATCTACTCTTCACCCAGATATTTTATTTAACTACTTATTTTTATTTGAGTTATTTAGATTTCCTATTTATTGTATTTTTCCTAAATTACCCTCATGTTTATTTTATATTTGCGAGAATGTCACTAGAGCATCCTTTTAGTCCTTTTATTTATAAGTTTACCATTATGTATAAATAGAATACATGTATAGGGTTTTAGATAGATTTTAGAAAGCTCCCTTTTACTAGCTCTTGTCAATCCCCTTAGTAAGGATTATAGTGGGCAACTCTATCACTTGGACTAATTAATCACATCCAATGAGTCTTAGGTTGAGTAGAATCTAACCGGTGCATCATATCCGATTAGGTAGCTCACAGATTCGCTAAAACCCTCACTAAACTCACTCCATTTTTGTTCCTTCAGTAAGATCAGACCTACCTCAATACCACCGCCCTTGTCGGTTCTTAGTGCAGCATATCATCTTGGCATTAGAGCCGTAGGTTCTGAGTAGGGTCGAGAGTTCTTTTATACGTGTTTGTGCTATTTGTATTAGAGAAAGTGTTGGTTCATTGGTTTATATTGTTTCACTACGTATTTACTTATCAGAGATTATCTTGGGGTTCCACATAACAGGATCTTTGGGATATTATTAAAGGGTATCAACTTATAGACATCAACTACGTGGGCTTACAACAAGAAATTGTTAGATTTATGTTTTTGAATTGGTTAACAACATTCACCACTATTTGTATCAACAAAGTGGGTTTAATTCCAATTATCTTGTTTTCGGATTGATCGACACTAGGGTTTTGAACAAAAGACAAAAATTAAGAGGGACACTCAACTGTCATTGTAGTGGGTGCTCGATTTCTCGCAATATTCACTCCTGATTCTGATTTGGGTGTTTCATTGTAGACTAAAGGTACTTATTTGGGGGGTCTTGAGTAGCTACAAAAAGTAGTATTTGGTTTGGACTATAAAAGACTAAGGGTTGTGTCTTAGGTTCGTAGGTCTACAAGATTTAGTCACCCAAGTTGTGTTTGTTTGTGAAAGTAGGGCTGTGAACTGTGTGTGTGATTTGGAGACTGTCCGGGAGTTCGCATTGAAGTATTGCATAAAAATCACAGCTGTAGGTGCATAAATTGCGGCTGTGGACGAAGGATAGTGATGTCGTGGTTCACTTATGCAGTAGTGGAGCTGCCTTGCACGGTTGTGAGCGAAACAGTGGAAGTGGCTGAGTCATATCTTGTACAATTGAGCTCACGTAAAAGTGTAGTGTTGTCTTGCTGAGCTATCACGAATAACAGCAACCGTACGAGTGGGTAGTCGGTATGTGAGAGAGGGTTTAAGAATTGCCGAGCTATCGTAACTTCTTGACCGACCTGAACTAACTCTATGTCGCCGAGCAAGATCGCACGTCTGAGCAGTCCTAAATTTCCTAAACCACTTGATGGAGCCGAGCTAACTTTGTTATATTATACTACAGTCCGAGCTGCTGTCACAAATTGAAGTACCATACTACTGCGATCCGAAGTGCCGAGGTCGAGCTTATTGCTGTTGTACTGCTCTGTTTAATAGTAGCCAAGCTCACTATTAGCTGTGAGTAAACATCTGAGCTGCTTGTGAAAGTTTCGAGCTCCTTGCCGATTGTGATCCGAGCTGATGTGAACTTGTGCCAAGCTGCCTAAGGACTAGAGTCGACACGTGTATATGATGTTGTGTCTACCAAGTAGAAATTTCAATGAAAAGAATTATCCGAGATAATAAATAACTTGCCGATCCAAATTGAAGTGTCCGGACCGAGCTGCTTTGAATTCCTATTTGCCAAGCTGAAAGTATTTCCAAGCTGCTGGAATTAATAAATTTCCTAAGTGTTGTTGTCCTACTTTCAAAGCTGAGCCGAGCTGCTGCGGTTCCTATCCAAACTAAACTCGTGACTCCGAGCTGCTACGATTCGATGCACCGAGCTATGAATAATTCCATCCTAACTGTTGAATGAAGTGCATGAGTCATCCATGCTGCTACGTCCGAACTGCTGTAAGCATAATAGGAGAATTACTTAGCTGATAACTCATGTTGTCCTTTCTGATCCAATTGCCGAGTTTTCAAGCAGAACTTGAAAATTCCGAGTTGAGCTATAGATGCCGAGCTAGTTACAGTATAAGAATTAAGTGCTCGAGCTCCTTATGTGTGCAGTACCCATCGGAAACTTGCGTGTTCGAGATGTTGAACCGTACTACTCTGTTTAATCGTTACCCGTGCTATTGTGTGTCGAACCGTAAGTTTTCGAGCCGCTGTGAGCTCAACCCAACACTGAGCTGACCAAGTGTCATGCTGCTGTGTGTGAGTGCCGAGCTGAGGTTGTGATTGAATCGAGTTTGCGAGAAGCGTTGTGTGCTAGTGTGCTATTATGTATGCCGCGCTGCAGTGAGGCGTAGTTTCTTGTGAATGCTGTAGTTAAATTGAGTGTGTACTATCCTATTTTCGAGATTGTGAAAGCTATAGAAAATTCCCAACCGAGTTGTGTAGCACAACTTGAAGCTACCAAGCTGAAATTAATTTGAGCTACGCCTGATCCAAAGTGGAGTTAAATTTTATGCTTTCATGCCAAGTTGATGATTCGATTTCCGAGCTAGTTACTGTGTTATCTGAGTTGCGGCATTGTTGAGGCTGAGCTGTTGATTTTACCAAGCTCATAAGTGCGAGTAAATTTTCGAGCAGATAAGTCATTGTATCAGTGCCGACCTATTTTACCTTACCGAGCTTAAATGTAATTGACTCGCCGAACTATCAACTGTTCGAACTAGTACCGTGCTATTGTGTCAAAGTTCGCTGCTGTAACAAGCTGCTACGTGTGATAGCATTGCTGAACTTCCGAGCTGCAAGTGTGAATCTAAGCTCCGAGCTAACTGAAGAAATTACCCAAACTGTTGAATTGAAGTGTCAGACTGAGCTGCTGCGATTCCAAAAACAGCCGAACTGTTGTTGGAGTGAACCCATTTCTGAGCATCAGTAAACTATACCAAGCTGTTGTAAAGTGTAAGCTCAGGCACTGAGATGCCAAGGTTTATATCCGAGCACAACTGACAACTCTGATTTTGGAACATTGATCAAAGCCGCTTTTATTGACGTGCCGTGCTGTACGTTGAAGAGCAGCATCATCGAACTGCTGTCCTAACACGGAGTGTTGTAATTTGAATTGTCGAGCTTGTGTTGGGTTGCTGTACCTTGTCATTTAATTGCCGTTGAGTTGTTTCACGTAAGAAGTTCTAGTTTACCAAGCCGAAAATTGTTAAACCAAAGCTAAACTGTCAAAATAATTACCAAGCTGTGGTCATGGTCGGAAGTTGCTGTCCTTGAGAAACAAATACTAAACAATGGGTCACGTGTTATGGTGGTAGTGGACACATGCCCAACTGTTTCTTTAATTATGTGCTACTATAGAGACTATACTATCTGCGTTGTTTGAGGTTGTTTGTTGTGAGGGTAGCAAGGTGAAGTGAAAATGTAGGGTGTGCAAACACTTACCAACTTATTGAGTCGTGTGCCGTTGAACAGTGAGTATGGAATATGAAGTTGAACACGATTATGAATATTGTTATGAAGGTCTAATATCACAAATTCCGGAATTTGATGGATATGGCACTCCTAATAAATATTTGAATTGGGAATTTCAAGTCGATCATGTTTTTGAAGATTATTTTTATCCTGAGCATAAGAGAACCTATGTTATAAAGAATTCAATGGTTGGCTTTGCAGCTATTTGATGGAAAAGAATAATAAATCAAAGAATTGATAGAAGAAACATTGAGATCATTATTTGGGAAGAGATAAGATACTTGCTGTGAAGAAATTTTGTACCTTGAGATTACTAAGACAAATTGTATGAGAGAAAATCCACCCATGAAGCTAACCTCTCTGAAGTGCTAGATTAACTAAAGATGATTGAAAAATAACTTAAAGTATTCAAGGATGAAATGAGACAATAGAAGAATGCCAAATTAGAGAGTATTGAAGGAGGAGTTGAGGAGGTGAAGATTACCAGAGAAGCGAGTCATAGAAAGGACGAGGACTAAGTTAAGTTGAAGTTAAATCTCCATGTTCCCAATGTGATTCAATTACTGACCATCCATACTAGTGAGGATGGCCACAAGTACTACTACATCTGTCTCTCACCTATTAAGCTTCTTTATCATGATCCATTGATGAGATTATTTGGTATTGGTGAAAGCCGTAGTAGTCTTGTACCCGTGAGATCTTATAGATTACTTCTTGATATTTATTATGGTTATCATAATGGATATTTGTATTAGGGTTGTGTTGTGCTCCTACTTGTAAATCTTATGTTAGAAGTGCTAGAACTATATCGATGGAGAGAGAAAGGATTGAGTATTAAAAGAATTGAAGAGGTGGAAGTGACTGAGATAAGGGAGTGGATTGAGGCCTTGCATGTTCAGATACATGACCAGTGGAAAGAAGGGGCTTTAATAAAGATTTTGGTTGACCGTGCCCACAACGAGTGGAAGGAGCCGAGGATGATACCATCACTAATCTTAAACCTAAACTATCTTTGTATCACTCTCTCTGGTTTTTGCAGGTTGGTATTTGACCTTGGTGGAATTTGAAGTCGTTAATTACTAAGTTTCAAGTCGAAACTTCTCTAAGGGAGAGGGAATGATAGGAGTTAGGGAACTGACCCAACCCAAATGCCAAAGTCAAGCTCATCTACTCCTTACTCAGATATTTTATTTAACTACTTATTTTTATTTGTGTTATTTATATTTCCTATTTATTGTATTTTTCCTAAACTACCCTCATGTTAATTTTTTATTTACTAGAATACCATTAAAGCATCCTTTTAGTCCTTTTATTTACAAGTTTGCCATTATCTATGAATAGAATTCATATGTGAGGTTTAAATAGATTTGAACATTGATGAAAAACCCTTTGAGCCTTTTTATCCTGGAAAGCTCTTTTTTACTAGATTTTATCAATCCCTTTAGCAAAGATTGTTGCGAGTAACCCTATCACTCAAACCGGTTCGTCACATCGATAAGTCTTAGGCCATATAGAATCTGGCTGGTGCATCAAATCTGATTAGGTAGCTCACAGATTCGCTAAAACCCTTACTAAACCCACTCCATTTTCGTTCCTTTGGTAAGATTGGACTCATCTCGATATCGCTATCCTTGTCAATTCTTGGTGCAACATATGAATAGTGATCACTTCAACTTAGAAATATTATTACAAAACCATATGTCCTTAAAAGTTGAACCAATGACAATAAACAATTCAAAAGAAGCAAAACCCTAACTATGCTTTTCTTGTTATGTAATATTCAATATTCCCCCTTGCATACAAGTATAAAGAAACTATCGAAGTCTTTTTGTAGTATATTTAGCAGTTAACACGATTTGATCACCTTGCTATGCTTTTCGTAGTATGTAACATACAGTTATTGGCAATATTAATTCAAGGTGTCCTAAAATTCATATCTTCTAATGAAAAACCGGAACCTCATAACAATGTATACTAAAACAAATATAAGGACCACTTTAACTAGGGATAATAAAGAAACCATGACCCTATATAAACAGTGAACATAACTTTTTTGCTTTCTACAAAAGAAATAGTGAAGTATCATTCAAGGTAATTTTTTTCTATCATATTAGGGTTAATTTCATGAATCAATTAAATTTTCTCACACAACTTTCCAAAATCTTTCTCCTCTACTAAGTGTTCACACTCTTCCTCAACTTTGTGATTAAGGTTTTCTTAATGGTGAATGTAATTTGGGTTACTAACTCATCAATACATATTTTAGGTTTTTGGTTAAATTGGGATCATGTGCATTGCACCTTAATGAAAAAAAAAAAAAAAACTAATAGTCCTTAATAGTGCCAATTTTAGAAAGTTAGTGAGAGTGAAAACCATACTTATAAAGTTGAGGAAGAGTGAACAATATAATTACAATTCCATTACATATTAGTAAACTCCATAATACCCAATCCTAGCATATTACACTGTTATTTCATTACATAATAATTATAATTTTATTCCTTCCAGCCAAGTAAATGGGCTATAAGTGTTGTTAAAAATGGTAAACCAAGATCTCTCTACCTATACTCTAGATTTAAGTTAGATGCTATAAATGTCGTACGTTATTCTAACACTATGGTTGGATTAAGGAAGGAAATAGGAGGGAATGATTTAAATGGGAAAAAGAAAAAAAAGGATATTTTTTCCTTGTTTGGAAGGAAGAAAGGAAAGGAAGGGAATAGATTTGCAAGGGAATTAATTTCTTTAGGTCCACCAAAAGTTTTCCAAAAAAAAAAAACATTTTGAAGATACTTCATTGCCCTTATAATAAAAGCATATTTAAAAGTTAGAGAGACTTTTTTTACATTTTAATAAAAACAAACAATTTTATTATTAATTTTCCTTCCTCATTCGTTTCTTCCTTAATCAAATAAGGGAATTTATAGTTTTTCCTATCAAATTCCTTTCTTCCTAATTCTTTCCCACTTCCCGAACATGGTGTAAAAAACTAGATTAAAGTCTAGACTAGAGAGGAAATATAGAGAAATTTGTTAAAAACTCAACTACAACACCATCATTTGACAGAGTTCTTTGTTCAAAATAGAAAGTTAGAAATGATAATAATGTAAAATTCCATCTGAGCTATGCGTAGAATTCGGAAGTGATTCCCTATTTTTACTAATTTTTTGCATTTATGGATGGTAGCACATGCTGATTCACAAAAGTTGTTGAGCCTTGCATATGTTTTCTCCATTTGAAAGTGTGTAGAAGGTATAACATTTTTTAAGAACTAGTCTATTATCGATGAAGCCTAAAGAGTATTTGCATTGATTGTCACCATTAACCTTGCCAATCTACACCATCTGGGGAATGCTTTCAAAGTGAAAAAGACAAACATTTAAAGACCAACACTAAAGTGAGTACTGTTGTATGTGGAAGTAATAGCAATCTGGTTAGATTCCATTTACATAAATGATTTGAATATATAAAAATAAAAAAGTTAAAAAGGTAAAATTGAATTCAACCATAATATAATTAAGATTGAACCAAGATCGTATCGGACCGATTTTATGAACAGTTCAATTATATCAAATTGAACCATAAGAACCAATACTAAGCAATAATTGATAAATTGAATTTTCCATTTTACAATTAACTCCTTTATAATCATAAAAAGGATTCTTCAGAGGACAGCTCACCATTCATCCAATTCTACCAGACTGAAGATAAATAAGAATAAAAAATCTAAGGGGAGAGAAAAAAAATCGATGCTACAACTTGTCACGACTTGTGAGCATTGAACAAACTCCAAAAACCATGTCTAGTCAATAGTTTCCCTTAAATATTGTTCATGATGAGAGACCCCTTATAAAACAAGCCAGTCTTTCTATTTTCCAAATATCTAAAATGTATCCCCATTGAAAAACTATAAAAAGAAAAGTGGTAAAATTTAAAAAAAAAAATACGATAACAGATTTAAAAAAATCTAATCTTCCTGGACCTGTAGAAATTCCGGAAAGATTATGTTATCGCGTGCACATCCAGAATCTTTGCATTTTAAAATATGAAGTTTAGAAAAAAAAAAAAAAAAAGAAAAGAGAATACCCAAATCCACATCAAGTCTTAAAGAAGCAAGTAAACTTGTGGAAAAGAAAGAAAGAAAAAAACCCAAGTAAAAAAAAAAAAAAAAAAAAAAAAAGAGAGAGAGAAAAGGAAAAAGTCAAGGTGTAGTGGGGTACTCATTAATCGAGTTTTGAGGCTCAGATTTGAGCGTAATCAGACAATAAATAGGAACCCTGCCATTGCTACAACATTGTAAATAGTCGTCACGCCAAGATACGGATAGTTCTCGAGGTCTGATCCTTTTTTATCTTCTTCGCTACTTATCCAACAAACAAAATTATGACTGCCTCTTTCATTAACCTTTTCTTTTTTCCCCCATTTCTCTACGAAGAAGCACAATGAATAATTGATGAATGAAGATGGAGATGATGACAAGATATCACACTCATGAATCATTTCTCATAAGATATACATACGTATATATATGTTTCCAATTTCCAGGCATTGTTGTTTTGATGTTGTGTTTGCTTCACGGTCATAAAACGTGAAATGATAAAAAGGGTTTCGTTGCTACCAAAAAGAGGTAACAATCTGAGTGAGTAAGATCGTCGTTGTTATTACGCCTCTTTTAGGAGCAAATCTGATTCTCATTCTCACACCACAACAAGAAATAGAGTGTAATCCCTTGAGTTTAGTACATCGTTATAGTATTTGTCAAAAAATAATATAAAAATAAGTCTTGAGAAAAAGTTAATAAGATGCATGCAATTTTACTATCCGAATTTTTTTACACTAAAGTTGCACAAGGGGCATGTGAATTCAGTATAATTTTTTTACATTGAATTCGCATGCCCTCCAGTGACTTCAATGTAAATTTTTTCAACTTTATCGTAATTTTTTTTTTAATTTTTACTTAATTGTAGTTTTTTATTATACTCATACGAATATGCGACGAAAATCACATAGCCTAATGCAATTTCAACACAATTTTTTTATATGTATATATTGGTTGTAAGAATGTCATTGTAATGTAAAGTCAATTAAACACAGATTTTGAAAATACAATGATTGTATAGGTGTTTTTTAATTATAATAGTAATGTGAAATACTTATATTTTAGATAAAAAAATGTATTCATATGTTAATACCATAGGTACGTACAATAAGAATACAATAAAAAATAAAATTTAATCACTATCTGGATACATCAGCTACTATTACAATCAAAATTTTAAAAAATAAAATAAAATAAAATCTAATGCCGGCCAAAAAAAGCCCCATATCTAGATAATAGTGATGGTCGTCTCTCAGAAAGACCTATAGAAGGCTTAGCCAGCGAGTCTAAAATGTCTTTAGATGGGATAGGGCTAACATATAGAGATGGATGGTATTGGGTGACCCCTTTATCCATGGTAGAGCTCTGCAAGTGTATGGTACATCTTTTATGAAGCGCCATCGGCAAACCATAGAATGGTTGATGAACAGGTGGTGTAACATGGAAGCTCCTAAGTTAGAACCAATTTGACCTAAGTCAGTGGAATGTTGCCCCGCAAATAGAACATTCGGGTCCCCTCAACCCCTTCCTCGTCTAACCCCAATCTAACCTCCCCTAGTACAAACTCTATCATGTGGTAGTTAAGGTGCAACTAGCTCTAGCTACTCAGGTTGGGCACCTTCATCGGGAGGTAGATTTTGTGGAAAATGATGGTGCATGATAATACCACCATGGTCTTCTAAGAAATGTAAGCCACCTCCAACGATCTAGTGGGTAAACTATGCGTTATCAGTCAACTGAACTGACTATAAGGTGTCAACATACATGGAAGAAACACAATTAGCAATCATACTACATAATAAAAAGGGCTATACACAGGTTATTATATTGATTATACTTACTAGATGATCTATCACCACACTGGAGTATATTATGTATTGACAAGTATCTGCTTGTACCATTACAAATAGTTAAGGTCTACACCAAAAACCGAGTCTAGATAAACAATCTAAACATACCGATTTGCCTATTGTCAGATGTAACCATCATGCACTACTCTCAAATCAACATCCATACAACCTCTGAGATCTTGCCGTTGCAGCTACTCTCTAGTCTGCACTAACTGGGGCTCTGTTTGGAAGCCACTAAACTATTGGATGATGCACTATGGAAAGTAGAACTCTACGATGTGGAAGTAAATGAGGGGTACCTTAGCCATCCAAAGATCCCGATCGATCGTACATATAGGAGGCAAAAAATTGAAGTAAGTCTTCCAAGTAAGGTTGCCATACAACCTGAAATAAAATGTATGTAAGTTAAAAGAGCAAAAAAATTAGCATGTGTGACATAAACTTTTGAAGTAAGATCAAATAGAGTATCTAGTGTACTTGATGACTTGTCCGCAAGTCAAACGCATTGCAATACAACTGGATTACATGAATAAGTCCCCGTGTAGTGTTCTTCCCAATTCGCTATCTACCGGCCAAAGGAGCACCTTCTGTAATCACGAAGCCAGACCTATTAAGGGGTACAATATGTGAGAAATGATCCTTCGCCCAAACCTGTAGTGAAATCATCGGCCCCCCGATCTCAGATACATTGGTCCGTGCAACATTGCATAGCTATCGATATAATCATGCTAAACAGGTTGATCTCCAACTATACGTCCCTGCCATCTAGAAGTCATCTAATAAGGGAAGGTATACAAGATGTACATAGTTAGAAGATTTATGTAGGAATAAGAATCCCCCAATCAATTGGAGGATATACACACAGGTGTCACTTCACCGTATCCTCATCTGTATTGCTCGATATAATCATAAATCTACTAACTAGCTACGACAATCGTATATGGCTACCCTTCATATCATCAGATGGTAGAACATCACCTAACAAGTTTCTTGCCACATTTTCCCAATTCTTGTTGGTGCTGCCAATGACAGTAGCACTATCAACCCTAATGCCTAGTTGGACCTCAATATCCTACAACATAACGATCATCTCACCTTACGCTATATGGAATGTATATGTCTCTGGCCTCCACCTCTCCACAAGGTCAGTAATTACGTGTTAGTCCATCTAGATGAATGGAAGTCAGCTGACAACTATGAATCTTGCCTCAACTAATTATGTCTCCATGTGTAGATCTAACAGTATAAGCTCCTCACTCTTCTTCATTGCCAACTCATGCCGTCTAACTGTAAGTGCAGCTGGTGCTTGTATTAAGTTATATGGACATAAATATTAACATATCAGCACCTAACCTACATATTAGATTAATGGAAAAAATGGTTAAATAATGTACCTATCCTTCCCATGCGTCCTGAGAGCCATGGGATGCCTGCTCACCCAAAACCGAAGGGTTAAAGGGTCCCAAGTCCATCTAACCTACAATAGAGTTTAACATTCATCAGTAACGATGCAAGTCATACAAATGGATAGATATTACAAACTAACGGTAAATTTATGTGTATGCATATGCAAAAAATAGTAATACGAATTACTAGCCCTATTCAAATCCGAACATCTATGCCTATTATGCCCTTCTATTCAAAAGTAACTACATCTACTCCTATCAAGCGCTTCACATATATCCATCTCCATATAGTCACGTTTTGCTCTAGGCTTCCCTTTATCTCTCTTTAGCTTAGACCATAGCTTAAGCTTTGGAAATTTCATTGTTGGCCAATTAATCTCGTCACTTAATGGGAAAAAATGTCTTTAGTATTAATGATGCAATCGAGATGGGTTCGGAATGGGTTTCATAAAACTCAAACCTACCCCGATTGCATTGGAAGTTTTCCAAAACTTGCAAAAAACCCTATAAGGTTTTTAAGGGGCAACCCGTGACTCAACCCTATTAGAAAATAGCCAACCTAAACCCAACCCAATCCTATTTAACAAAATAAATAGATTAATTTTTAGTTCTCTTTCTTTATTTTTTTTCTTATTCAATTATTAACGCACAAGCTTTTGTAAACAAGACTTTTTATAATACCATCACAATTTCTATTACTATTTGCCATGTAGCAACCTCTGATTAATCTAAGGAATTAATTTCTTCAATAATATGATTATATACAAAAGTAAATTGATAAAAATTCAAAAAAATCGAAAAGAAATTTTGTTAAAAGAAAAAATCCAATGCACTCTAATTTTAAGAGTACAGTCAATTGACTCATGAGTCATGATTGATGACTCTTTGGATAATGGATTGGACAGCACAATTGTTATCATGACTGATAACAATTTAATTTACGTAGAAGTTGGAACAAATCAACAAAGACTAAACATAGTAGACACATGGGATTAGGCATTCTTATTTTGTTAAGCAATAATAATCAAATCAATATTTTTATTATTTATTTATTTATTTTTCTTGTATCGGGTTTTCCATCGGGTTTTTTTTAAATCCCATAACGCGACCTTAATTGATATCGGATTTTAAATCACTTTCCATAACTTGACCCTAAACCCTATAGGGTTTCTAACAGGTCGAATGGGTCAGGTACCCTATTATAACCCACTTAGTTACATCCCTATTAGTATACGTCAAGTTGGTTTGTCCACTTGTATCATTGACCAATATGATTGAGGGTGTTTGTCCTTAGCTCCACTACAGCTACGAATGCATGGGAGTAAGGAATTCTACATCTACCATTTTTGGCACATGAAATATTAGTTATCCATGTCAATAGTGTGAACTCTACCACCACCTTTTATCACTCCATTTGACTCTCTTCAGCAACCAATTCTTACCTCAAATAGTCCATTACGCCTACTGTAATTGGTAACCTAACCTTATGCGTACTTGCCTACATGGCCTCTAAAATTTCTTCGTCCTTCTTCTCCCATAATGCAATAGTGTTATAAAATATCCTTTGTACTAAAGCTGCAACTGGTAAGCTATGATAACTTTTAAGAACTGTATTATAGCTCTCAACAATGTTGGACATCATGTATCCAAACCTATAATTACCTATATAGCTTTGTACTTACACCCATTTGCCTTTTCTGTATAGTAAATGTGTCATAATGTTAGGTCAGATTCTTATACTCAAAAGTTGCAATACCGCTTTATGTTGTAATTCTTTACAGCAACTTGTATCTCTTTCTTAATGCCAAATCTCATGCTAATGCTTAACTCGTCACTGTCAACTATGTTGCTACATTGCGCATTCTATTCATCTTCAAATGTAACATATCCACTATCACCACCTATATTCAGGAACAAGATTAGATCTCTAATAGTAAGCTGATTGTGTTGCATCACAGGAGTTTGAACAAAGGCTAACGAAGGCACAAATGAATTGGCCATAGAGACATCACTTCTTAAGACATCAAAAGTCTCATGTCGATGCTTAACTCGTCGCTATCAACTATGTTGTTGCATTGCGCATTCTATTCATCTTCAAATGTAACATATCCACTATCACCACCCATATTCAGGAACAAGATTGGATCTCTTACAACAGACCGATTGTGTTGCACTATAGGAGTTTAAACAAAGGCTAGCGAAGGTGCAAATGGATTGGCCATGGAGACATCACTTCTTAAGACATCAAAAGTCATCATGTCCTCACCTTCATCGTCTTCCTCATCATAGTCGGCTTCACCTTCCTCTTCACCCTCATCACCATCCTCTTCACTATCATCATCATTATTTCCATTATCACTATCATTGAGCCTTATAGCAATCCTTTCCATAGAAGGATTGTAACTCAAATCTTCTTGCCAAATTTCCTCATACTCTACATCAAGTACTTCCTTCTTCACATTAACGTTAACAGCCTCATCCTAAACCATGTCTTATATTGTAATATGAAGGTAACTGTCATCAGCCAATGGAAAATCAGTTCCAAATGAGTGTACTTACTGTGCTACAATGTTCATGGGGTTATTACTGTGGCTCACACTACTTTACCCACCCAACCGAACATAAATGTACTGAATACCTCGTTTACCTAATGATTCAACAATCTCAATAAAGTTTTCAACATCATCGTCATCCTTAATGGGCATCAACTCATAGTTGACACTACCTTCATAATATGTTGGATGCCTATGAACAATTTATACCCCAACAGTACTAATCTCAATGCTATTGCATATTCTATTAAAAAAATTAGCATAGTTTGACCCTTTATTCATTTTCAGCTTATTCACTAGCTCCCTATCATACTCTACTCCCAAGTTATCCCTCATAATATTTCCATGTGCGCAAACAATGATTTTCACATAATCCACCATTTTGCCCCTAGTTATTATACAAGTAACTACCAAGTTAGTGAAAACTCCATACAATAATCACATTCCACTTACTAAAATTGACATTTTTTACCAACATAACATCATTACAAGACTTCCATCTTCAAAAGGTCCTTAATATACTACATTACTTAGTGTGAATCGTGACCATGAACAAACAAGGCCGGTCACTAGATGGGTCCAAACTTGTAGAAATCTCGAAAAAACTAATGGAAGAAAATATGAAAGGGGTTAATGACAAACAAAGAGGTAAGCAAAACCTACGAACAGCTCTAAAGAATATGACGCACTAATGGAATTTTCGAGGACTCACAGTACAATTTTATATAATGTACAAATCAGTCTGATGAGGTTACTCGCCACCTAGCCTTACTCAAGAGTTAGGATAAGAGTGATGCCGAGAGTAAACAAAGTGTTTATGCAAGGAAGAAAATACTTAAGTGTATTGAGGATAATCTAATTTGATTGATTTATAGCTATAAGTACAAAGGTATTTATACTCAAAAGTTAGGGCAACTTGCCTAAAAAGGAAAGGACAAAAAGAGCATTTCCTAAGAAAGTAATGTACAAGATACAAAAGGGAAAAAATGAATATATAAGAAAAACAACCATTAGTGCAACGAATTCTGCACATGATATTATACACATGGTGATGTTATATTCGCGAAGTCGATAGAAGATGTGGATAAAAAAGTACGGATAGATGGCTTATCCAAGCAAGGATGGCTTAATCAATCTAGAGTCTCTCTTTCTCAGCTTCTTGGCAAGGAAGATGCTGAGTAATTGATCGGCTCGGACGCTAGTGAGTAATCTTCAATTCAATACACTACAAAAAGATGGATAGTCATACAGCTCGGCATGAAAGGTAACTCGATAAGGAAGTACTTAGCCTCGGTAGGGGTCAGTTAGAACAAAAAAATTCACTACACCAATCCCTCTAATCCTTGGACTCGACTACCGATCAGAGGTCCAATAGCCCGATTCCCATCATTACTTTTATAAAGTAACTAATATTTCTACTCCTATCGTAAACAACTAAATACAACCTTTTTAAATTACTAGAACAACACTAATGCAATATATATAAAATAAATCTAAATTTTTCTACAAAACATAAATCACTATAAATACTAAAATTTCATGACAAAAACTAATTACACAATAATAAATAAAGTTGAATAATATGTAATATACATAGAATATGTATTATTTGTATTAAATACACATATATAATAAGAAATCATTATTAAAATAAGGTAAATTAACATAAAAAATGAAAATTAATAAAAAAATGAAGGATGTGTCATCCCATGATGTGGTAGCCTAGGATGAATTACAATTGATGAGTTAAAAGGTAAGAATTAAGAAATTGACACCTCATGCTTTAAAAAATCCAGAAAATTAGATGTATAAGCCACATGTCCAATTTTTATTAATCTTAATCCATTTGAAAATTATAAATAGGGAATGCACACATAAAAAAAAAACATTTTGTAAGTTTGAAAAAAAATAGAAAATCACTCAAGAGAATTTCGAAACAAATTAGAAAAAAAATTAAGAAAATTAGAGCAAAAAAAGAGCATGAAATTTGATCAGGCCGATTCAATAGGTTATTGGTATCCAATTATGGTGGCCATTTGGGGTCAAAGGAAGCACCACCAGAGGTGGTGCTCTAATAAGGTTGGGTAGCCAAAGCGTAGTTGGAGGCAGTCAGTTCAAGTGAACCAAATTTTTTACCAAAATTTTATAAATTTTGTAAAAATAGCAAATGATGTTATTTAACTATGAAATTTGGTTTTTAGAGTTATTTTATATGTTGATTAATGTAGTAATTTTATTTTTGATAAATAATTATTGGAAATATAAGGTCCTTATGAAATGTCTTTGTTTGGATGAAAATTGAATTAAATTTTAGAAATATTAAATAATGTTATTTCAAGCTGAAAATTTGTACGTAACATACTGAATATATGCATTTAATTTTATTAACAATAATTTTTTAAAATAATCATGTTTACTATTTATTGTAATTATTTTGGATAAAACTAGCAATTTCACTATTTTAGTGAATTAATTAGTTTTTAATAAAATAAAGTATGAGCCCTATGTATTATATTTTCTAGAAGTTTATAATGATGATTGGGACACTTGAATTTTGTCTTATGATTAAATTCACTTGTTCGCTTAATTTTCATTAATTTTGAGTTAAAATTGCTATTTTCATAAAAATATATAATAACTAGTTTAGTATAATTCATGGTCAATAATTAAACTACATATTTTTGTAATTCTATAGGATTTTTCATGGAATTAATTGGGCTCATATACTATTTATTATGTAATTCTTTAATATAAACCTATATATTAGTCTAATATATAATATACTAATTAGTACTAATGTGATACTCGTTGAACGTGTAAAGAATTTGCATTTTTTAGTACATAATGAATGCCGACCAGCTCGGGGATGAGGAATTTTATGACTCTTAATTTAGATTTAGGATTTGTTTGAGTTAATTGCAAAGTTATAATAACGTAAGGTCGAATTGGTAACACGAAAGGATATTTTTGGAATTTTGAAAGAAATTGATAAGTCTTGATTCTTAAGATATCCTAATAGCACTCAAAATGACAATCGTGATGATATAAAGTTTATCGAAATTGGATAAGAAATAAGTAAGATTCGATTAAATGAAGTTTAAAATAGTGGAAATGAAAGCTTATAATAATTTAGGTTCGACCCATAGTTGATTTGAAGACTGAGTTATATTTTCATAGGTGTAATATGTAAGAAGGACCATGTCTTGAAGTTTAGAATTTTGTACTATTACTAAGCCTAGGTAAATGGATTTAACCCATGCTTGGAGTAGATATATTGCTACTCATAACATTGTGTGTTGTTTGATGCTCTGTTGATTGAATATGAATATATCTTGGGTGAATTGATCTGCTACTATAGTAGATGCTGATGTGTTGATTTTGAATGATAATAATTGTATTTTGGTTAAACTGCTATGTTACCATGTTAGTAATAATTTGTGATTACGAATGATTGTGCTAACCAAAGAAGTTGAGTGATTGCTAGGTGTTCACCTAAGTAAACCCTAAGTGAGATATTAGAATTCCGCTAAGGATAGTTCGATAACTAGAATCAGATCACTAGGTTAAATAAAACTGAAAGACTAGTTGTGCTGAGTGATATAATTGAGTTGTTATTGCATATCATGATATGGCATGATACAAAAAGGGACCTACGGGTCAGAAATTTTAGAATGAGGCTTCCAAGTGATCATGGAAAAAGCATGGCTTTATAAATTCATTTTTTGGAAGCATATAGATTACATTGCTCAAACATTGTGATTATTTTGATAGTCAAATTTGGTAAACTACAGTATGTAGTTTAATTTGGTAATATTGTCACTTTGATTTGGTAGACTATAGTGTGTAGTCTAATTTGGTAGTATTACCACTTTGATTCAGTGAACTACAGTATGAAGTCTAACTTTGTAAAGTAAAGTTGGGGATTCCACTCCTAGATAGCTCCTTATTGCCCTTTTTAAAAATGGTAGTCTATAGTGTGTAGTCCAATTTGGTATAGATCCTACTCCCAGGCAGCTCCTTGTTGCCCTAGGTTCCTAGACATTGTATATAGATGCTCGGTTATGTCAACTAACTAGATGAAGTTTAGAAGGCATAAGATATCGATACCAATGCATATTACGTGCATGAACATAGCATGCTACACTGCTAGCAGTAAATGCTCGGTTGGGCGAATGTATGTGTAAAGTTAAACCTACGAGTTATGATTGAAATATTTCAATTTTGATATGCAATATTGCCTATCATATTGTCTATATTGTGTTGCATGTTATCCACTCTCACTTAGCTTCAGTAGCTACGGGGATAAAATATTTTATCCTTAGGTTAATAGCATCGTGAAGGGCCCAACACTAAGGGGGGATATATATACTAAGAGTGTGAGTCGAAGTCAACAACTTTTGTATGGAGCTTATACTAGGTTAGGGATCCTATTACTATGAAGATGACAAAGGAAAAGGCTAGTTCATGTTTTGATGTAAATATTATATTGTACACATAAGTTGTAACAGGAAATATAGCTAAACTCCGATGTAAAATCCCCTTTATTATGTAAATAATGTTATCTTTTGATGAACGAGCAGGTTAAGTTAAGTTTTTAACAGGTATTCCTATATAATGGTACATCACATCCTATGCCAGGATGTGACATTAAGAGGCAAGCCAGGATTGAACCTATAGACTACCTCGAAGGGAGTCTACTTAGTGGTGTCGTGTACTATTTGATTGTAGGCAAACTCAACCATTGGCAGGTAGATGTCCCAATCAGCTAAGTTCTTACCTACTACAACTTAAAGCAGTGACCCCAAAGTACGATTAACAACCTCTGTTTGGCCATCAATTTGGGGATAACATGAGGTACTGAAGAGTAATTTGGTTCCTAACCAATACCATAAGGTTCTCTAAAAATGGCTCAAGAACTTTAGGTCTCTATCAGAGATTACACTTCTCGATACACCATGTATCCGCACAATCTCCTACAAGAAGAAAGAAGCAATAGCCGAAGCGTCATTAGTTTTGGTGCAGAGCACGAAGTGTGCCATCTTACTAAACCTATCCACAACAACCATTATAGAATATTTGCCTTGAGCAATTTACGGTAGTCTAAGAACAAAGTCTATGCTCAATTTAGTCCACAGTCTTATTAGAATAGGCAAGGGCATTGCCATCCCTTGCTCAGCTCAACACTTAGCCTTCTTGTACATGGCACAGCTCTTGATAACTCAATACACATCTCTCCTCATTCTCGGCCAAAAAAATTGGCCATTTAACAATTCACAAGTCCTCCTTTCTCTAAAATGTCTGAAAATTCCTCCACTGTAGGCTTCCCTGATTAGTAGCTCACTCGATGAACATATCGGTACGTATAATTTTCTACCTCGAAACAAGTAGCCATCCTCCACATGATACCCATCCTCCACATGATACTCATCCACTGTCCTTCCATCGATGCATCGCAAAATTATGGGTCTAAAGTATGGATCCTCAAAGTACTATTCTTTAATACTTTCAAATCCAAATAATCTGGTCTATAGTTTTGATAAAAGCGCATATATCTTCGGAAGAGCATCTACAACTACTTTGCTCTTTTCCTTGCTCTTTTCCTACTTATACTTTATTACAAAATTGAATCTTTTAAGGAATTCAACCCATTTCACCTACCTCTTCGACAACTTGGTTTGACTTTGGAGGTATCTTAGCAATTCATGGTTAATATATATGACAAATTCTCTCAGCAGTAAATAATGTTGTCATACTTGCAATGCCTAAATCAATGCTAAAAGTTCCTTGCCATACACAGAGTAGTTCAGCTGTGGTCCTCAGAGCTTCTCACTGTGGAAAACAATTGGTCAACCTTCCTGCATCACGATAGGGCCTATTCCAACACTTGATACGTCACACTCCAGCTCAAAGATTTTCTCGAAGTCCAGCAGAACTAACACTGGGGTAGAAGTCAATCTTTCTTTTATCTCAACAAAGCACCTCTCCTCCTTTTCTCCCTATTGAAAGTTGGTGTTTTTCTTCGTTAGTTCAATAAGTAGCATATAGAGGGTGTTAAAATTCCTAATGAACCTTTTGTTGAATGAAGCTAGTCCGTAGAAACTTTTCACATCAACATACGTATTAGAAGTCGGCTATTCGACAATTGCTCGGATCTATACATGATTGACTCACGAGCCTCCTCCACTAACTACATAGCTTAAGAATACCACTTCTTCCTAACAAAAGCAACATTTCTTTAGATTGCTGAATAGTCTCTCAGCATGGAGGATATCTAAAACTACTCTGAAATGTTCACAATGACTCAGCATATCGGCATTGTAGACCAAGATGTTGTTAAAGTACACCACGACATACTTCCCTATGAGATGTCTCAACACATGGTTCATTAGTCTTACAAAAGTGCTCAAGGCATTCAATAAGCCGAAAGGCATGACCATCCATTCATAAAGTCTATGTCAAGTCTTGAAAGCAACCTTCCACTCGTCTCCTGGCCTCATGTGAATTTGATGGTAGCCAAATTTAGGATCAATCTTGCTTAAAATCTTGGCTCCACTAACTTCATCCAACATGTCTTCTAGCCTCGGGATTAGATACCTGTATTTGATCGTAATCTTGTTCATAGCTCAGCTATCTACACACATTCGCTGGGTTCCATTTTTCTTCAGCACTAGAAGCGTAAGCACAACATAAGGACTGAGACTCTCTCTTACATAGCCTTTCTCCAGCAACTCATTGACTTGATGTTGGAGCTTAAAAGCCTACTCGAGATTCAACCGATAAGATGGCTTATTTGGTAGTGCAGTACTGGGTACTAAGTTTAATACAGACCGAGCTAAGGAAAAATAAGGCTAGTCGTCAGGGTGGGTTCGATCCTACCAAAGGAATGAAGGATAGAGTAGGTTTAGTGAAGGTTTTAGCAAATTCGTTAGCCACCTAATCGGATATGACACATCAGCTAGATTCTATACTGATCTAAAACTCGTCCGATGTAACGTACCGATCCAAGTGACAAGGTTACCCACTACAATCCTTACTAAAGGGATTGATAAGAGCTGGTAAGGGAGAGAGAGAGAGAGAGTTTTCCAAGAGAAAAAACTTAAAAGGGGGGTTTCATTAATCTTCTATCTATCTATTCATTGTTACAAAAGCTACTATTTATAGTACACCCAAAACCCTAGTAGCAAAATTGTAAATAATTTACAAGGCCTTAAACCCTAAAGAATTGAGCTGATAAATAAAATAAAGACAAACATGTACAAAAATGTAAAATTGTGCGTTTCATAGGGAGAAGTAGGCATGTGGTCATTCAGCATGCCTTAGGGGTAGTCTCATAGTGCTTGCTGAGACACCAAAAGTTTGACCTACAATTGCCGAGCTCTGAAGTCAATTGGCAATAGCTTCTCCGAGATGTGTTGAGTGGATCCAACACTCGATAAAGTAATCTCTCGGCCACTAAGTCGACGACATATTTTAGCCAAGTGAATCAAACTGTCGGAAACATGATACCTCGTCCTATCAGCAAGCATGATACTAAGTAAGTCATTGGTCAGGCATAGGTAAGGATCGGTTGTTGTCTTAGCCTTATGCTTCTTGGCACTCTATCTATAATAGATAATGTTATTTGACTTGGCAAATAGAATGAGTTGGCAAGTAAATGATCTTGGCTTTAGCAGTCAGGTTGGGTCAGTACCCTGAAGCATATCATTTCCTCTCTCTTAGAGAAGGTTCGACCCGAAACTTGGTAATTGGTGGCTTCAAATCCCTCTAGGTTAAACACTAATTGACAAAATTTAAATTTAAACATTGTACACTGCAATTCTTGCAACAAGGGCATCACCAGCTGATGCACCCTCCATTCATCATAGGCTTTATCAATCACATCTTTTATCTCAGATCTTTCCTTCCACTCATCATGGACCCGATTAACTATATCTTAGTAGTCCTAGCAACTATCAATTATGAGAAGCAACACGATCTTAGGGCCATATAAAGAATTAAAGGCTCGCAGATCTTGTGTTGGTAGGACATAAGATGGCTCTTCAATGGCAAGTGCTTTCGCCTCTTCAAACTCTGCTAGCTTGGACATCATGGTCTCTTCATCAATTGTATTCAGCATTCCCCCTACTTCCATATAACTCGACTCTTCCTTCTTCTTCCATTAATATACCTTAATTCTTTCCAATGAGAGAGTCTCAAAGGTTAACATGACGTATCCCCAGTATATGTATCCATCACCCTGGCTCTAACAAACTCCAATCCATAATTAAAAATAGCTCACAAGTGCAATGCTATATTTTCCCTTATCAGTTACACGTAAACTTCTCACATGACTAGGACATAGGATTCCGATGTGAGGAAGGAAAACATAATAATTCTTGGAGCTACCATCTATGGCATTTATAGTGGGTAATGGGATCAGTTCAAGAACATGGGGGTTTAGCCATAATTCAGCTCAATCTTTCTCGCCTCTATTGTTCGTCTCTCTAACAACCTTCACTTCTCCTACTTTCTCTTCTCGAGCTTCTCTTTCGTCGGTCTTCCCTATTCAAGTATCCTATTGCCTCATTTCCTCTCGGAGCTTCTCAAGCTGATCAAGTATATCCTTTAGCTGTTCTTGCACATCATAGTGATCGACATCAAGGTTAGACTCTACTCTTAAGGCTAGTCGGATAGCCTTATTTAAGCTTCTTACTCTTGGGGGGTCAATACGTCAGGAAATCTCCGATCTCACCCCTCTCATGAATCATGAGATAATACATAAAAGAGATTCATATAATTCACATCACCGCAGGAATGCCTTTTACTCTTGCGCAAATTCTTGAACACTCATTCGCCCTTGCCTTAAGGTAGACAACTCATCTTGATATGATGTGGGTACAAATTTTTCTCTCATTGCAAGTCTCGTTGAGCTCCATGTAGAACTCACTCTTCTGAAAATCCTTTGCCTTAATTCATTCTTTTACCAAGTCCTAGCAAGACCTTGAAGTTAATCCTCTATGATATATTCCTTGTCACGTTCAGGACACAAGTACTTTTCAAAGACTTTATTGACTCGAAACTCCTAATCTAAGTATTCGTTTAGGGATTCATAGCCATCAAACTCAGGCATTCTCGACCTTTTATCTTCATAGTCATAGTCATAACCGTATTTGTGTTGATGGTCACAAGCCATGTTGATTAGGGTATTAATTTAGCAGACTAGTCGGCTTACAAGAAGTTTCATCGGTAATGACTAGAACTATCTAATATAGTGATTTCAAGGATACAGTAGCTCGAATAAATTCCACAATTGTAATTCGTCAACCTTCAAATAGCACAGCTCGACCACTTACACGCTAGGATCTTGGACAACTCCAATGCTTGTTTAAAGTACAATAACTCAGTACTTAAGAAACAGCAGCTTATAGTATAATAGTTCAGCACTTAGCCACAATGGCACAACTAGTATAATAGTAACATGTCACAATAGCTTGATATAATAGCAAACTTTGATACATACAACACCACCTCAGAAACTTATTAATTAAACAGCTCGGAAGTACTTTCAGCTCAGTTTAGGCACTTTAATTTGATATCTCTGACTCCTTTACTTAATTAAGCTTAGCACGTCATAAGAGCTTAATAAACTTTGAGTACAACTCAATAAGTGTTTAAATAAGACATCTAATTACTCAGTCAGCATAATAACTAGTACAACACAACATAGAATGCAATGCCTAAAACTCTTGGCCTTATTTAGAACCTCAAACTCTGATACCAAGATGATACGAACTAGGCCAAGAACAGATAAGGCTGGCCGTTAAGGTGGGTCCGATCTTACCGAAGGAACGAAGGATAGAGTAGGTTTAGTGAGGGTTTTAGCGAATCTTTGAGCCACCTAATTGGATATGACGTACCAACTAGATTCTACACAGACCTAAAACTTACCAGATGTAATGCACCGATTCGAGTGGTAGGGTTACCTGCCACAATCCTTACTAAAAGGACCGATAAGAGCTAATAAGGGAGAGAGAGAGAGTTTTCCGAGATAAAAGACTCAAAAAGGGTTTTTCATTAATCTTCCATCTATCTATTCATTGTTACAAAAGCTGCTATTTATAGTACGCCTTAAACCCTAGTAGCAAAACTGTAAATAATGTACAAGGCCTTAAACCTTAAAGAATTAGACACATAAATAAAATAAAGATAAACATGTACAAATATATAAAACTATGCGTTTCACAAGGAGAAGTCAACATGTGGTCATTCAGTATGCTTTGGGGGTAGTTTTGTAGTACTTGCCGAGACATCAGAGAGGTCGACTCATAATTACCAAACTCTGAAGTAAATCGGTAATAGTTTCTCTGAGTTGTACCAAGTGGATCCAACACTTGGTAAAGTGATCTCTCGACTACTAAGTCGACGACAAACTTTATTCGAGTGAATCAAACTCTCGGAAACATGGTGCCGAGTAAGTGATTGGTTAGGACTAGGTGAAGACCGGTTGTTATCTTAGCCTTATGCTTCTCGGCACTCTATCTGCAAGAGATAGTGTTATTTGGCTCGACAGATAGAATGAGTCAGCAAATAGATGATCTCAGCTTTAGCAGTTGGGTTAGGTTTGTACTCCAAAGCCTATCAAAGTCAATGCAATACTTTATGCTTTATGTCTCAAGTTGGGGGCAACCCCTCAAGTAATTGTTTTAGGAACAAGTCGATAGATTATCTAACAACTCCTTGATTTCTTAAGGTAACTCACCCCACTCCTTTATTTCCTATATTCTCCTGACCAACAAGAGGGTCAGCTCATTAGCATTGAAGGCCTCTTGAAGCTTGGCTCTACTTATCACTACATCCTTCTTCGATCCATGAGTAAGTTTCATCTACAACTTATTAACTTCTCTCGATGGCATTAGATTCAATGTAATCTTCCGGTCATCCTTCTTGAACATATACGTTTTCGTGTAACTGTCATGTATAATTCTCTTATCAAATAGCCACAACTTACCCAACAACACGTAAGAAGCGCACATGGGCAATACATCACAGAGAATCTAATCAGAGTAATTCCTTATAGTAATCGATAGTAGTATCTATCAAGTGACATGTAATGCTCCTTTCTCACTCAACCAATGCAACTTGTATAGTTTCAAATGTACAATAGTCAGTAACTTCAATTTTGAAACAAGATCAACCGATGCTACATTGTTGCAGCTTCCACTATCCATGAGGAGGGTGTTCACCTGATCATTCACCTTACAAGTGGTATGGAACAAATTCTCTCACTACTCCTCCTCTCACGAAGGTTCCATGTTCACAGTACGTCAAACAACCATGAGTAACTTATCCAAATCCTCAGCAAACATGTCCTCCTCAATTAGCTCTTTTTTGACATTTTCTTTCTCAGTAGAGACCTCCACCTCCTCAAGCTTTTCATTTGTACTGTTTACTTCTAACTTCGGGACTTCTCCCTTGATGACCATCATTCTTCAGTTCGAGTACTTAGTAGCCATATGTCTAAACCCTTGACACTTGAAGCACTTGATCTGGCTCGTCTTCCTGCTAAACTCTTACCCCTTCTCGTAAGTTCGAGTTGTCACTTTACCATCAATTCGACCTTTCTAGTCAACTCAGTACTTAGCAAAGTTTGGTGATTTACCTATTCGGATCAGTATCCTTCTTTGCCTCTCTATTCATTGGTCAATCCTATCAGTTTCATCCATTATGTCAAATCGTTGAAGCTCTACGACATCTTGAATGTCTCCTCTCAACTTGGTAACAAATCTTCAAATTGTTCAAGCTAGTGGTTCCTCCACTTTGCAACAGATAATGAGCATTGGAAACTCTTAAACATACTCGTTAATAATTCAACCTCCTTATCTCAACTCCTAAAGCCAAGTGAAAGTATCTTAGAGATAAGTTTTTTATACGAATCTGTTTCTATGTATTCTCTTTATCTCCGGTCAAGTATTAATCTCTTAGTAGCCCTTGCGTCTTCTCATGGCCTGAAAATTCTTCCACCACATGGCGGCATATTCGAAGAACCCAATAGTAGTAGTTCTCACCCTTTCATAATCCTCATATTGGTAATAATCAAACACATGCTCCAGCTTCTCTTCCCACTCCAGATACTCACAGCATTCCTAGATCCATTGAAACTCAGAATTCGAAGCTTCACATGGTCGAATGCTCTGGGAATTCGTATATACTCTTCTTCAAAATACTCTTCTTCCTCTTCATTAAGTTCTCTCAGGTCTATCCTTCTCCTTACTCGTCCGCTAACTCCTCCATCTTGAATGAGTCAAGCTGGGTTCTGACCTCTAATAGGTTGACCAACTTATGAAGTGTTTTGCACGGCCTCAGTAGGTTAGCAAGACAGTATATGAACAGTTCGGGTCAAATCTACTAAGAGATTAGCTATCTCATCAAGTCTTTCATTAGTGCTCCTAAGAGTTCCCTAATACTGTCGTCCATAATAAACAACTCCACCATCATCACCTATACCAACATTCATACTTAGGTTTGTCATTTTTCCTTACGAATTTGAAGCTCAAACAAACATTTCAAGAAATTAATAGTTAACAACATAGCAGTCAAATGAACATAGTAACTTACTCTATTTCACATACGCAAATCAAAGTATAATAGAACTTTAAGAAGAAATAACTATAGTTCACACGAAACCTCTACTCTGATATCAAAATGGTGTGAACCGTGACCAAACAGATAAGGCTGATCGCTAAATGGGTCCAAGCTTGCAGAAAGCTTGAAAGAACTAATGGAAGAAAGTGCAAAAGGAATGAATAACAAATAAAAAGGTAAGCAAAACCTACGAATAGCTCTATAAGATATGATACACTAATGGAACTTTTAAGAACTCACGGCACAATTTGACATGACGTACAAATCGATCCAATAAGGTTACTTACCACCTAACCTTACTCAAGGGTTAAGATAAGAGTGATGCCGAGAGTAAACAGAATGTTTACGCAAGGAAAAAAATACTCAAGTGTATTAAGGATAATCTGATCTAATTACTTTATAGCTACAAGAACAAAGGTATTTATACTCATAAGTTAGGGCAACTCGCCTAAAAAGGAACAGACAAAAGGGTATTTCCTAATGAAGTAATGTATAAAGTATAAAAGAGTAAAAATAAATATACAAGAAAAATAATCATTGGTGCAACTAATTTTACACATAATACTATATCAATAGCGATACTACGTTAGCAAATTCATTAGAAGATACGGACAAAAAATTACGAACAGATGGCTTGTCTAAGCAAGAATGACTTAGTCAGTCCGAAGTCTCTCTTTCTAGGCTTCACGGCAACGAAGATGCTGAGTAATTAGTCGATTCGAACGCTAGTAAGTAATCTTCAATTAAACATACTACAAAAAGATAGGCAGTCATACGACTTGGCATGAAGGGTGACTTGGTAAGGAAGTACTTAGCCTCAGCAAGAGTCGGTTGGAACAAAAGGATTCGTCATGCCAATCCTTCTAATCCTTCGGCTCGGCTACAGGTTAGAGGTCCAATAGCTTGATTCTCATTATTACTTGCATTAAATAACTAATATTTTTACTACTATCGTCAACAACTAAATATGACCTTTCTAAATTATTACAACAACATTGATGCAATTTATATAAAATAAATCTAAATTTTTCTACGAAACATAAATCATTATAAATACTAAAATTTCATAACAAAAACTAATTACACAATAACAGAAAAAATAATTAATTAAAAAGATGAATTAAATGAAACTAATTAATTCTTGCAAAAACGCCACTATCTAAACACCAATATGTTAGTGAGTTAAAGAAATTTGTGCCTGGAAAATTTTTTTAGATAGATTGTATGAGTGGAAAAATGAGGGGGGAGGGGGTGTTGATTTGGGGGGCATTTATATGTACACTAAAGTCACATGAGAGGCATGCGAATTTAGTGTAATTTTTTCACATTGAATTCTTATGTCTTCTATGTAACTTCAATTTAATTTTTTTTTACACTGAATTTGCATGCTCCCTATACGATTTCAATGTAAAAAATTTTAGGTTCGCATGCGACTTCACTGTCATAATTTCACATTAATTTTTCCTCATAACTTATTTTCATATTATTTTTTGGCAAATACTACAACAATGTACTTAAATCCAATCCCTCTTTCTATTAAAGGAGTTGAGAGGATAGCTAAGGCCTTTTTTATCGAAAGGAAAGGTTTGGTTGTAATTTTAATTCTTTAACTAAAATAATCTTTTTACCTATTTCTAATTTCTTTCCATTTATTAGATATATATATATATATATGACCCCATTTTGAAAGAATCAAAAGATTGAAAGATTTTGATGCTGATAAAGTAAGGTTCTATTATTGTCCAAGTATATTATAGTAGTATAAATGTAAATAATCAATAAATATTTATACAGTTTTATATAAGTTAATACTTTTTACTAAATTGTAATAATAGTTTTAGTAGTTGTATTAGAAGGAAAAGTTAGTTACTTACAACAAACTAATAAATTAAAATGTATTTCTATAAATAAGGTAATGTCAATGAGAATAAATAGACATGTTTGAATCTAGAAATATGGTCTTGTATCTTTTGGAGAGTGGTTTTCTCAAAACAACTAAAATCAAATTCCATTTTTATTTTCATTACATTCATTCTTTCATTAATTCATTAGTATCATACTTCATAATAATATCTATACTATTAGAATAGAAATTACGAATGATAACATTTAGTGCTCTCGTTTCATCCCGTTTCATCCCATCATTATCATAGACTCTAGATCAAGATTTTCCATTCCAAATTAACTTCGAGAAGAGATCAAGAAAGTTGTAAGTGATTCTGCACTTTGTTTAGAATTACTCAATTCTATGATCAATAATTTAAGATTCCAAAGTACCTTTCATAATCCATTTCAAGATTTCATATTGTCTACATTTTCCACATATGCAATCAATGCAATTATAGTAAATATACCATAATTTTCTAATGCTAATTTCTTGGAATGGATGTTTAGCATTAAACTTTTCTTTTATTTTCATCAAATAGAAGAAAAACATTTCATTTGATTGTCCCAATTTGCTGTGAAAGAACAAGTTTCCTAATGGTTCACATGTATGAAATAATTCAAACAATTTTCAACACGAGACAAATTTGTGAAGAAACTCATGATTCAATTCGAACCCTTCGAACATGATTATCTCTTTAATCAATTTTACTAGATTATAATAGTAGCTTTAATAGTTATAATAGTAGTTTTAGTAATTGTATTAAGAAGGAAAGTTAGTTAATTCTAACAAACTAGTAAATTAATATGTATTTCTATAAGTAAGGTAATGTCAAAAAGAATACATAGATAAATTTTACTCTAGAGAAGTGATATTATACCCTTTAGAGAGTAGTTCCCTCAAAATAACCAAAATCAAATTTCATTTTCATTTTTATCATATTTATTCTTTCATTAATTCATTAATGTTATACTTCATACCAATATCCACACTATTAAAATAGAAATTACAAGTACTCATAGGTTCTTTTTTTATATAGAATAATTTAATCTTATATAAACTACATCATTTAAAGTTCAGGAAAGTAAGTTGAGGTTTATTTTACTTAAAAGAAATTTTAGGTCCTATTTGAAATGGTTGGACAAAATATGATTATATTAACAAAAGAATGTTTGAATCATGGTTGAGATTTAACATGCAAATACGCTATTTAAACAGGCCCTACTTTTGGCTTTAAGATAACATATACAAATTCATTCTTCCTGAGACAAATTCTATAGATATTTTTGAGTTACAATAAAATAACCAAATTTCCAATAAGATCCAATTACAATAAAAATAAACTATGGTTGCTCCTGTCAATGATTTCATTTTAACTCTTAATAGCTTTATTTACTATGAATAAAAATGATTATACTATGTGTAGACACTTAATTTTTGTCCCTCTATAGTTCTAATTTTTATTTTTACAAAAAATGTCCTAATTCAAAAAATAAAAAATAATAAAAAAATTTAATTAATAAAAGATAAAAATAATAATAATAATAATAAGAAAAGAAAAAAAATTTAATTAAAAAAGATTTTTTGTATATTTTTAGGAAGTAACTTTTTTTTAGAACAAATAGTTTTTAGTTTTAGTTTAGTTAAAAAAAATTTATTTTAGGGAATCGGATAGTTTAAATATAATTTAATTGTATTGAATGTTAAGATATAAACCAACGGTCTAATGGATAAGTATTGAAGTATTTGGAGTAGATTTAATTTGAGGTCATGGGTTCGAGTCTCAACAGATACTTATGTTTTTATTTTTCTATCTTTACAGAAACGAGATGAAAATGGGTCATATCGATTTAAATCATATGAATTTAGTTAAATCGGATTTGAGTTTAAGACAGCACTCATCACAAACACGCATACACGCTGCACAACACAACTTCACTACTGTCTACTTCCACGCATTGACCTTGCCGTTGTAAGCCCCAAAACTAGCAATTCGATTGGTTGAAAGACTGATCCCGTTTGAATTTAAGAAAATAAGTAATAAAATAGGAGACTACAAAATTTTTAAATTTTAAGTATATAACTCATTATTTATCGAAAATGCGTAAAATACATTCGGGTACTTAATGAATCGCTAGAGATAAATTATATGTATTCTAAAAATCATAAAATAACCTAAATAATATTTAGGAATATTTATTTGTACTATATATGAATTTACATGTATGTAGAAATACGCGTAATTACTTAAAATACGCGTAATATGCTAAAATCATACTAAATAATTAAAGAAAATTCATAATTAATTAAGGTAAAATAAATAAAAATCAGAAAAAATAGGGAATCATCTAGATATAAGTCGTGGCAGCTGGAAAAAATAAGAAAAAAATCGGCCAATTAAATTAAGACAACACAAAAACCAAAAATTAAGGGATAAGGCAATTGTCTTATCCAATTTAATGCACAAGAAATTCCCTAAAGCCCTATAAATAGCAAGAAAAATTCAGAAACTCATTTGGACAGTTAGAAATCAGAAAAAATTAGAGAGAGGCAAAAATTGAGAGAAAAACCAAAGAAAAAAAAAAGAAAAGGAAAACTATACAATTAGGGCCATAAAGGAGAACTCAGACCCGACGGGCAGCTAGGAGTAGACGGCCACCACCACCACACGGTGGTAACAACGCCCAGGTGGGCCGATACACTCATGGCCACTGATGGTGGCCGGAGCCGCCCAAATCTGTGAGTTCGATTTCTAGCCTGATTTTTTGTAATTTTGAAAAAATAGTAAATATTCTTAGAAAATTATGAAACCTGTTATTCTGGAATATTTTTATATATAGTTTTTAGGAAAAATATTATTTTGATGAAAATATATCTCGTGATATAGGGTTCTTAAGAAATTGTGCAAAATTGAGCATGTTTCGGTTTAGAAATAAATTATTTTAGGAGTGTAGTTTTGAGCCCAAAATTTTTGTGTAGACCACTTAGATGATATAGAACAATGCTATGAAGCCTATTTTCAAAAATTAATTTTCGAAATTTTTAGATAATTTTTAGGCCTTAAAATAAGGCATAAAATGGGTAATTTAGGGTTAATAAAGTAATTAGATGGTTAATTACTGATTTAGTGAATAAGTATATATTTTAGGATGTTGAAATCTGATGGAGTATGATACTTGTAGCATTTAGGGTGTTAGATGTAATTATTAGGTTAATTATGTAGTAAATGAGTAATAGGGAAAAATAGTAAATTTTAAGTTAATTTTGGAAATTAGGGTAATTAGGAGTAAAATCTGATTTAGGATGAATTTAGACATTTTGAAATGATAATTGGTGTTTAGAGACAATAATTAGAGTGATAGAAATATTAGAAGTGTATTATATACATAAAAGGTAATAATACATAATATGTAATTATTAAAATATAATAAATAGAAAATATTATAATAAAAATTGATATTTTGATAATAATAAAAATTTATAATAAATCTGATATGAAACTTGAATTTATGTAATTATATGAAAAATATAAAAATTTCTCACATTAAGAGTAAATTTGGCACACTAATACGGATTTAAGTGTATTGGATAAAATAAAATACTAACTAGGGGTAATGATGATATTTTGGAGATTAGGAAGTAATGTGATTAATTTCATATTATGAGTTGAAATGAATTTCTAGGGTTGAAGTATAAAACACTACTTAGAAATCGAACTACAACTTAATTTAGAAATCGATGCGGAAACCGAACCCGAACCCGAACCCGAACCTAACCCCAAGCCTAGAATAATTGTAAAAGACTTAAGACCTAGATAATTAGGTATATTAAACCCTAAACAACACATAACAATATGTGTTATAGGGTAAAACGAACTTATAACAGTTATATGAAAAACTGAAACCACATTTGTGTTATAGGGATAATCAGCGATTGCCCGAGTAAGTCGGACCTCAAGTGAGTGAGCGAGGGGTCGAGGTAAGTTGGGATTAATACAATGCTGTATTTTGGGAGGCTTGAGATTATGCTTGGTTGTGATTATTAGATAGTTGGATGTATACATGTGCTTGATTATGGGTGATGCTATGATTCTGGAGAGTGAGGAAAAATATTAAAGAATCAACACATATTTTATTACTTTTCATTTCTGAATAATGTATAACTAAGAAATATGTTACGGAGAAATATTATAAACTTTAATTTCAATAATTGAATTATAGTGTATATATATATTTCCTCACTTTCTTAGATAAATGATTTATTTAAATTACAAACTGCTTACTTCAAAGCGGGTTAGTTGTGGACGCCTTGTGTAGATTAGGTCTAAGATAGCGGTTGTAAGGCCAACTTCTATCTTAGGATGGTTTACACGGCGGGGCTATTGTGACTCTGCCCTTTAGGGTGTGACAGTCGTACGCTCACTGCTCGTCTATATCATTGCGTCCCTCATGATCAACACATATTGATTACTGTCTTACGCTGTCCACCGACAATCCACTCACAACGACTATACGCTGCACTGCCATACACTTCGAACACGTAATGCTACGCACATCTCATGGTTTGTCACCACCGACAACATAGCCATAACTATACCAAGACAGACCACCACTACCCCCTACAGACACACTTTGATTTGACCAACTGCGATACGGCCCACACAAGCACCTCAACGCCCAAGCAGCGCCCCATCCTCACAAACCACACTACAATACAATTGCAGACCAACGGTACTATCCACACGCATCGATCTGCACAGCACCAACATCAAACCATCACATGGACGATTAGCTTAACATGTCCCAACCCTACTCCTCCACTGATCGGTACTGTACTAAAGCATCCTTACCTAACGTCGTGAGTAGTCGAACAATCTCCAGCACTCTACCGCAGCTCTACCATCCTCATAACAAACACCACACGCCTGATTGCACGCAGTAACTCCAGCCCCAACACACTAGTACACCAAGCTCCTGATCCTTAACGCCATCAGAGTCGAACACAGCCGCTTTCTATCTTTGATTTGCTAAAGTGTCGAAATCTGCTGCACTTTATTGCAATCTTTGTCTCTTATCCTTCAATTGGTCACACTGTGAATGGCAGATAACATCAAGAACCGAACATATAGGATCAGCAAGCACGTTACGTTGCTACATGGTCACACCAAAGCTCGACGCCACTGCCCATTCGCCGTCTATGGCATGTCCAAGCTTCGTTGCTCCATCTCCAGTCCATGTCTCCGCGATGATCATACATAGACAACCCGCATGTCCTTGTTTAAACAATTTTTTTTTTTTTTTTTGCATGCCTTGAACTTTGACGACCACCACGCATTGTTGATTATCAGTCGTGCCTTGCATCACCAATCCAAAGTCGCCACTATTGAACAACAATTAAGGTTCGGTTTCTTTATTTATTTTATTTTATTATTATTATTATTTTATAGTTTATTATTATATTAGATCCTTTATCATATAATGTAGTATATAGAAGATATGTTAGGAGAATTTTTATTATTATTATTATATTATAGTGTTATTAGAACTTTAAGTAGTTTGCCATAGTTTATATATAATACTTTATTAAACTTCTTTAGCATTAGTTTTAACATGGATTTAAGTGAAAGTTTATTTGAATAGTAGTGATATTGATATGAAAATATATAGATAAAGAATTGTTAATTTGAGTTTTATGTTATCTATTAGTACACATAATAGGGATTTTAGTATTAGTTTTTATACAAGTGTATTATATGAATTATTTTATTTTTGGTAGATAATTGTATATATTAATTTAGGGATTATTATGATTAAGCATTTATTTTTTAGATTTAGCTTTACTTAAGGATTTGTTACATAAAATTTTTTTTAATAAAATTAATAAAAGACCTTTTTTTTTAAAAAAAAAAGATTGTTAGAGTATTTTTTTAAAATAACAACACTCAAGTATTAGACCCCTTTAGATTTTTTTAAATAAACCGAATAAATTAAAAAACGTAAACTGGAACAATTTTTTTAAAAATTAAAATAAACTAATACATTAAAATTTTTGAAAAGAATTACAATCGTCTGATTCGACTAATAAGCATGTAGATACCTTCAGAGCGATGATAAAATATATTAAACTTAAGCTCTTTTTCTTTTTTTTTTTATTTATCTATTTATTTCCAACTAGCCACACTGTGTCCGAATATTACGGGGTGGGAAAGAAAAAAAAAAAAAAAAGTAAAGAAAGAAAAGATCGTTGATACACATTGGAGTAGCTTCCAATAAGAAAATGTTAGCAAATTATAAATCTCGTAATACAGTTACTCTTGGGCCTGTTTTTCGGGCTGAGTACAAATGCCACATATCCACTGAAATTAGGCTCCCTCCCTCGCATCATATGGCCAACTGCCAAACCATGCTGATTTGACGAACCCAAACTCCAGAGAGTTCAATTCTTTGCAAATTCAAGCAAAATCATATCCTCAGAGAATTCCCAAGAAGATTATTGCACATTGAAGATGAAGTCCTCTTAAAACCAGCTTCATATCAGAACATTCAGTCATACCACCTTACACATGAACATAGGAATTTACCTGATGAATGAGAGAAGGTGATTGGCAGGAACAAGTAGCAGCTATGGCTAAGAAGACGGAATGTGGAAGCCATTGCGTGTGATAATGAGACAGACAGAGAGAGGAGTGAGGATTTGCAATGGGTATGAGGAAGAAAGAGGACGATACAATGCAAAACACACCAACATGCTTCTATCAAAAACAAAGAATACAGAACATTTTCACTACTTTGAGCAGGAAAAGCCATTTTCCATTAGTGTTTGACATGAAATTGCAGCCAAACACCATTTTCTCAGTGATCTCCTAAGCTATAGAAAACGGAGATGTTCCCCCCAAAAGGCTTAGATATTTCAATTGAAGTATTTGAGGCTCAGATTTGGTGTTTAGATCAGACAAATTAAAGGAACCCCACCATGGCTGCGATTCTATGACAGAACGCCAAGCCAAGATATGGACAGTTCTCCGTGTCTGCTTCTCCTTTTCTCTTCCTCACTAAAATGTCCACCGAGAATCATCACTGCCTCTGGTGCCTCTTTACCTTTCTTCATTGTTGGTTGGTATGGTTGGTTATCACAACCAGTCCCACACACTATAAGTCCAGAGTTCAACCATGGGGTTAGAACTTTTACACACATGCACTTCCTTTGCCACTCGTGAGATCCAGTATTACATTGCCACTCAGGGATTCATTTCCCAGTGACAACAAATAAATAACAAAGGGAACTCATCATCATCATCATCATCATCATCATAATAATAATAATAATAATAATCATCATCATCTTTCTTTCACGATCAAGGTTGTATCTGTTCTACGTACGAGCATAGCATTGACATGGAATGCAAGTCTATCATCCACGTCAATGGAAGGAGACGGGCCATAAAATTTTCCCATACACGCACACACACACACACAGAGGGAAGGGAGAGAATCAATGGCCCAAAAAACATATAAAACTAACTAAACAATCATAAATAAATACAAAACTCATGGACAGCAATGTCACTAATATCTAAAGACCTAATTTGGTAACATAAGAGCAAAAGCAGATGTCATCATGGTAACCATAACATTTCACTAATTTTGATTTTTCAAGTGTTTAAATTAAAGAATTTAAGAGAAAGGGTGCAATCTTTCAGAAAGTGCTAACTTTTTGCATAATGGTAGGGTTTACCAGTCTCATGCAAGGCAGACACTACTAAAGTTGCCAAATGAAGATCCTAACAGTTCCGGATACCTGATCAAGGACCACAATCGCACTTCTTCAGGATTAAAACCGTTCCTGATATCTTCAATAGCTATAACAAGAATTCCT
This sequence comes from Lumnitzera racemosa, assembly GCA_024138005.1. Lineage (NCBI taxonomy): Eukaryota > Viridiplantae > Streptophyta > Magnoliopsida > Myrtales > Combretaceae > Lumnitzera > Lumnitzera racemosa. The sequence goes on along the minus strand of JAMXBC010000007.1, from coordinate 67,169,193 downwards.
CACTGAACTGGGTTTTTTACTGGTTAGATTCGAAAAATGGCTTAATCTCGCTACAACCGCAAAACTGTCACATATTACAGTTTCCACGTTAATAATGCAAAGCCAGAAAGCCACAAAAACCCAGATCAAAATACCACTGCTTATACCTTAAAAATTATCTGTAAATTTTTTTTTATGGAAAAAGAAAAACATCAAAAAGAAAAGAAAAGAACGAAAGAAAATAAGCTTCGATCTTTACCCAAAAATAACGCGTGCAAAACGCAAACTATGAGGCTCAGATTCGCATATAATCAGACATGATAGTAGGAACCCCGCCATGGCTGCGACATCCATTAAAAATCGCCAAGCCAAGATACGGACAGTTCTCAAAAGCCTGAATTTCTTCCTTCTTCGCTACTTCTCCAACGTAATCATCACCGCCTCTTTGTTTTACCTACCCTTTCCTTTCTTTACCTTTTTGGGTCTGCGAAGTTGGGGTATATTATGAATGAACGAGGATATAATTGTTGTTGTTGTTGTTGTTTCTGTTGGTCACAAGAAGAACCCATCTTCTCTTTCTTTCTCAAAAAGCGGCCAAAGACAGTGTCAATGGTACGATTATTCATCAAAAAGAGAAAATGAGAATTGGGTTTCGCTGCTGACCGGAGAGGGGCGACCTCACTGAGGTCACGATTGATGTAATCACCTCCATGGGAGCAAAACCCAGATTCTTCCTCCCGCTTTTAGACCAAAACTGCTATACGCATTAGAGCTTATGGGAAAAGGGCCTGGTAATTTCGTCATTCCAGCTGACCCATAGTAGACCGCTAGGGGTGGAAAAAAACCGATAATACCTAACCCATTCGTAAACCAAAATAAACCATATCAAAATTTGGTTTTCCCCATATTTGGTTTCTAAATTCCAATCCTTAGCTAACCCAAAAAATACAAGCATCCATTTGTCCCTTAGTGTTTTTATTCCTACTTTTTCTCATGTCGCTGATCGTCACTCAAAAAGTAATGGTCGATTTAAATGAGCAATTTGAGCCAAACCAGCAGGGGAAAAAAAAAAAAAACTGATTAACCCTTTTACAAAATAAAATAATGTCTTGCTTTTAGTTAAAAAAATTCCCTCTCTAATATAATATTTAGTTGAATTTAAATTTATTTATTTATTTATTTGAAATGTATTTGCATGTAACTTTTACAATCATATTTTATTAAACTATATATATAAATTGATCCAAAATTTACACTATATGCTAACTTTATGAATAATGACAATTGTTAAGATAGTTTTAAAATCCTTTAGTTGATTAAATGCTGACTCCATCAGCATCTTAAATAGTACCAAAACATGTTTCAATTAAAAGAAGTCGGCACTTGTGATGGAGATTACACATCATGCATTCAAGTTTTGTTAAATTACAAATTATGATTATATAAGGAAAGCAAACCAAAGTATCGTGGTGTATGAAATTCCTGATTCGGGTATTGTGATTTGGTTTAAAACAATAAAAACAAATAGAGCCATAATTTATGATTTTATCTAGTTTAAAGGTAAATTTGAACCAAATTGAACTATACCCACATTCCTTCTACTTACCTCAACCATTATCAAGAAAATAGATATATTTCTTTTGTTTTTTTTTTTTGTCAATATCACTTATAGTCATTTCACTTCATTAAATATAATAGACCTATGACAAAATTCCTATTCTTTATGAATGAAATAAATCTATAATAAATCATTATATTGTTCATTCACATAAAAAAGTGCACATGAATAGAATAATAATAAATTGCGAAAGACTATAGAAGAGTTGTGATTCAAATTCTAGTCTATCTCAATAAAAAACAATAGTAATATCGATAAACTATAACGGCCTTAACTAGTGTTATTGCTCTTCTACCAATCATTTCTTTTAGCCCAAGTCTCCATGGCCCCTTTCTCCCATACCTTTTTTCTTCTCTCACTTCACAACAAAATATAAATGTATAATTGTGAATTTTGAATATTTAATGATCTTTTCTTGTTTTTTAAAGTGAATTTCCTTTACAGTAGTTATTTATAGAAGTTGTAGCACTGTAGTGGTTATGTATGGAGTTTGATAGTTATATAAAAGATCTATAGTGGTTAACTGAAGTGATTGCAATGAGTGGTCAGGTATGTGGTGGTTATTTACAAAGTCTAGTCATTGTACATTCATAGGTCTAGTGGTCATGTATGAGGTTTGTGTCGTTTAGGTCTCCGTAGTTATAGTTAGTAGTTGTATATGGGTATAATCTTGCAAAGAAATCAGAAAGAAGAACAAGAGGAGGTCAAAGTGATAAAGGGGTAGTTGGGGGAATAACAATTCCATTCCTCTCTAGTCAATAAAGTGTATAAATCATTAGAACTTACCAGTATCCATAGTATAATAATCTTATTTTAATTGGAATAATCAAATATATAAATGATCTAATGAAAGATGAATGTTAAATACAAACTGGATAGAAAAATGTTAACTATAAAAAAGGAGGGATAAGGAATTAAACTTGCTCCATCTTAGTAAAAGCTAAAACATGTATAAACTATGAGAATTTTACATACACAAAAAAAAAAAAAAAAGCTTAGAACTTATCACTAATGTTACTTAAAAATTTGTTGTCATCATTTATTAAGAAATCTATAATTTCTCAAACTTTAACCATAATATAAAATGATTGAATGTATTGAAATGTTGAGCTTACTAAATACAAATCGATCAAATGTAATAAATAAGTAAAACCATTGATGTAAATGGTGCAATGAATGGTGTATGTTACTAGAATTTGCTTAAGAGTGTGTCATGTAGTACATAAATGCTCTAAAAGCTAACCAAATGTGGTAAGATAACTTAGCTCAAAAAGGCAAAAGAATACTTTAGAGAGGGAAAGTAGAGAAAGATGTTTTAGGGGATAGCTTTTTCTTAATGATTAGGTAAATTACAAAGGAGGAGAAACCCTTTTTATATGTAAGAGACCTTTTTAAATGAATAGTTAAAATCAATTCAATCTAATAGTTGTAAACTAATGAGACCTATTCGTACCAACCTATTCCTACCTACCCTACATACTCATATGCATTAAATATAGACGTTTACAATAATAGGGTAACTTAACATGCCTTGTCTTAATTCAAAAGGAAACGAGCCATCTTACTTAGACAGTCAGTCTTCCAAGACCCAAAATTTGGGGGTCCTAGAAATTTGTTCGTAATATTCTTGTTTACTCAATTTAGTGATGTCTTCATCATATCTTCAACCATAAACCTTCATTAATTTTGTACTTCTCCACACTAAGCTTGGATTTTTTACTTATGTCCCTATATTTAAGAAGTAACAGTACTCCCAATAATTCTTAGTCTTGATTAGTGAAATGTGTAGCTTTAATCTATTCAATCCTCTTCTTCCCTTATGGGACTTCAACTCACTTTAACAATTCATTTAATCTCGATCTTCAATTGCTAAAGTCTCCCCCATTATAAATAGACCTTCCTCTTTATTTGGTGATGCCAACTCAATCATCTTATCATCCTTTATTATTTGAATTACCATGATAAACTTGGTAGCTTGACTAGTTTTCCTAATCAATGGGATTATACACTCTAACTTTCTCCTATGAGTAAGTTAATGAAGTTAGATTGAGGAATAATGTGGTATCAATTCTATCTAATAAGTCCATGCTAGTGAAGAACCTGAAATCATGCATAGTGTAATAATTTTATTTAAATTGAAATATTCAATTATAGAAGTGATTTGTTATAGATGAATATAACAAACTAGATGAATACAAACTAGATAGAAAAATTGTTGATTATAAAAGAAGAGTAAGAAAGAATTAAGTATACTTCATCTCATTAAAAGTTAAAGCAACACAAATAAGGTATGGGGATCTTATTTGAAGAAAGAAAAAAGAAAGAAAAGTAAGAACTTATAGATCAATGCTTTCTAAACTCTTATCATCATAATGAACTTAACAATTTCTAATACTTTAACAACATTTGTAAAATGTAGGAATATATTGAATTGTGTGAGCTTATTAAATACAAGTCAATCAAAGGGAATGTTAAGTAAAACCACCTAACATAAATAGTGGGAGTAACACACTCAATAAAAAAAAGTTCGAAAAAAGGGGTTGAGAGAAAACATATTACAAATAGGGGGTAGTCAATGTGCTTTTGGGAAAAGCACCTTCCTTTTTCTTTCTTTTTTTTTTTCTTTTTTTTTTGCAATTTACAAAGAAGGCGCTTTTCAGGAAAGTGCCTTCTTCGTAACACCTTTTTCGTAGTATTCTAAAGAAGAAGGTGCTGTACTTTCTTAAAAACTACCTTTCTCTTTAATATGTTAATGAAGAAGGTACACTTTACAAAAACACCTTCATGGCACTATAAACATAGATCCCCTCACATGACATTTTATTTCTTATAAACCAACATAGAAAAAATATCTCTCCTCTCATTGTCAACCGAACAGCGAGATTCCCATCCAATCCAACACCTTCAACACTTTTTTTTTTTTTTTTACGTTTTCTACACCTGGAATTGAAGGTAAACAACCTTATACTTCATCTGATTCATTTTTTTACATGAATTATTCATATATATATATATATGTAAATTATACAAATTTTTATGCTAAGGTTCCATGTTTATTTGAATGTGTGATTTCCTCCTATTGAAGTTGTTTTTGTATGTAATCATCAATGTTGAAACACATAGTTAGTTGATTTGTTTGTAAATAACATATTGGCACATATTCTAGTAATTGTAGAGTTTAAATTTATGCATGTTACATATTGCACAAAAGGTGTTTAGTGAAATGCTTCTATGAGAATATAGACTTATTTAGTTTAAGCTAGTGTATGTGTGATTTCCTCCTTTTGAAATTGTTTTTTATATGTAATCACCAACATCAAAATGCGTAGTTAGTTGATTTTTTTGTAAATTACACATTAGTACATATTCTGAGTTGTTCTAGAGTTTATATTTGAGCATGTGACATATCGCACATAAGGTGTTTGCTAAAAGGTCTATTTGAGAATAAAGAATTATTTAGCTTAATGAAGGAGTAATGGCATGAAGATGAAAGGCACGGTGCACAAACCATGATGTGCTAATCAAGATGTTCATTTCGATGTGAATAGGTAGGAAATGGTAGGTATGATAAAATTTATGGTTTATGCCCATGAAAATATTATAAGGGGAAATTTAAGATTGGAGTAGATTGGGAATCGATGAAAATGTTAAAAATAAGAACAAATTTGAACTTCTCTAAATTATTGCAAACAGTTTGTTAGGGTATTAGGATCGATGCAAGTATTGGTAGGGTTAAGATTTTGTACCAATATCTAAACACTTATTTGGGAGTTATATCTTACTCTTCGATTGCCATTAAGGATGGCAATAAATGACAATCATGTCAAAAACTTATTTAAGATGGTGGAAGTATTTGAGCAAACCTACATTCACTAATTATATGTGAAGATCAGTGAAGCAAAAGGAGTACCTTTGGTATAGGTGGCACATGTGCCTCCAACTCAATTTGATGAGGCAACTGAATATGAAGAAGAGCCACTACCCATGTTTACCCTTACATAGAATGATGATACTGCAACTGATGAGGCAATTGGACTAATATTTCAAAAGGAAGTTTCATGAGATTGGGCAGTTTAATGAATAGGAAGGTTAAATGATGAAAAAGAGGATGATGATGATGATGATTATGATCCAAATGGAGATGAAGAAGAAGAAGATGATGACTACAACGATGATACTGAATCTGCGATGCCTCCATCATGTCCCATTATTCCTATGTTGGGCACTAGCCATTCTTATATTTTGGAGATAGATACCCTTACAACTCTAGCTTAAGCTTAATGGAGCCTACACTGGCACTAAATCATCTTCCAAAGGTTCAAACAATAGGATCATCTGTTAAGCATGTGAAACCATTCTTCAATAGGGGTAAAGATGATGGCTATCTATAATTTAAGAGAAATGTTAATGAAGAGTTTAGCAACCTACAAGCCAATGAAGACTTATACATAGGTATAAGATTTACTGAGAAGGATGAACTGGTGAGAGCTATAGAGTACTACCACATCAAGCATCATACGGACTTCAAATCAATGGAATCCAAAAAGAACAAGTATTCAGTCATGTGTACTAGACATAAGGGCGTGTAAGAAGAAGTTGGAGGGCATGTAAGTCATAACAAGATTAGTAGGATCCCATATAAGTATAAATCCAATCATAACTCAAGACTACTGACAATTGGATTCTAATAAAATGGCAAGGGAGTTTCAAAATGTCATTAGAGAAGACTTAGATATAAAAACTTTGCAATTACACAGCATTATTAGCAAACAATTTGAGTATATGGCTACCAACAAAAGATTATAGGCTGGAAAGATATAGGCTATTGAAGCCATCTATGGTAATTGGGAGAAATCGTATGATGGTCTTGCAAGACTCCTCAATGCCATACAAATGAGCAATCCCGGGTACAGGTTAAGTGAATGCAGGGAAGGTCGAGGGAATCGAGGGTAACAAAGCTACAATAGGTTTAGTGGTCTTTTGGCCTACGTATAATGTATGAAAGTTTTGCAAGCCCATAGTTGCTATCAATAGGACATTTTTTTTTTATGGAAAATACTATTAAAGGTTGCTCATTACAACTAGTCTAGATGGCACGAACCACATGATCCCCATAGCCTTTGCATTAGTAGATAACGAGATGGCAGAGGCAGAAGGTTAGCTTCTTAAGAATCTAAGGTAACATATCTGTAGTGAGAGAATAGGCTGAGAGACCATATGCCTTGCATCAAATAGAGGGACAAGTATCCAGTCAGCTTTGGGGAAGGATGAAAATGGATGAAAACCATCCTTCGCGATGTGGTGTTAGTGTATACAAGACTTTGCAAGCAATTTCAACAAGATACACAAGAACCAACAATGCAAGAAGTGGGTTACTTTTGATGCAATGCAAGCTTAGCTTCAGAAGTATGAGAAGTGCATGGAGAAGGTTTTGAATGTCAAGTCTGACACCCCGGATTGGTTTCAACCTTTACCAATGGGCAATGGACACTTACCCACGATGGGGGCTATCGATTCAGATACATGAAATTAAACTTAGTTGAAGCTTATAATGGGGTTTTAAAACATGCTCGGGGACTACCAGTTACATCACTGGTGAGGAAGATCTTCTATAAATATATACTATCCTGGGATAAGAGATACGACGAGGCACTAGAGTGGGTCACTAGTAATTGACCATATACGAAATATGTTGCAAATATGTTAGAAGAGTAGGTGAAGCAAGCAAGTTTGCATCGTGTAGTGCAGTTCAGCAGATATAGTAGGTTGCATAAGGTTGAGATAGCTAATAAGCATGTAGGTAACAGGATGAAAAGAGGTAGTCATGTACAAATGGCCAACTTCAACAACTACATGAACACTTACAACAAATGATAAATATATAGGATCCCTTACTCATATGTAATAGTTGTGGCCAGATTCAAGCGATTTGATGTAATGTCTTCGATTGAGAATTAGTATAGATCCATTCATTGGGTGCAATGTTACTTAGCATACTTCTTACTGATCAGAGATAAGCTAGCTTAACTAGTTATTCCACATCTTTAGAAAGCCTACCCTAATCCATAGCTCAAGCATAAAAAGGGCAAGCTCTAAAAAAAAAAAAAAACAGTTTCACATAGAGATGGACGTAAGGAATAATCCAAACAGAACAAGGTACACCTTGTGCAAGAGAGAAGGACACAATAGGAGAACATGTCCACAAAGGAATCAATAGGGTAATTCATTACATAGGAATAATATCGATATATATATGTCATACTATTGTTCAATTCTTGTTGCTATGTTATGTGTTTCTTATGGTAATGAATTCTAACTCTTTCATGTTTCATTTTTGTAGGCTAAATGGAGCCTAAACCCATTGACGGATCAATTCTTAGTGGGTAAGACATGTACAAGTTGCAACAGTTATATGTCTAGGCAAGGCATATAAGGTTATTAACGACTCATTTTCTTTATGATAGCTTGTTATTATACCTTCATCATTACTTTATAACACCTAGTGGTGGTTCTTTTCTATAGCCAATTGAGTCACTTGTCATGTGACGCCATAAGCAAGAGCTTCGTCGTAATCAAGATGTGAATAAGAATAAGCTAAACCCTCATATGGTGCCCCACTTAGAGGAGGCCAGATTCATAAGGCTAAGTCATTTTCCATATATCAAGCCAAACTATCACTTAATCACTACACTCATTGAATGGTAGAGATAGAAGACATACACATTTCGCATGGCTCATGGGGAATATACTATTACCCTTTAGGATGTCGAGGTTCAGTTTGGCCTCCAAATTGATAGCATAACAATTATCAGTAACACATGTTAAACCTGGATTGAGATATCTTAGTATCATGCCTAAAGGCAATGAGGGTAAGGGAAGACATGTTAAGTTGACATGTTTGTAAAAGCAAGTGAAGAGACATACTAGGGCCTATATCTTGCAAATCTTGGGAGGGTATGTTTTTGCAAATAAGTAAGGGAACTTAACACATCTTATGTACCTTCCACTGCTAAAGGACTTCAGACAAGCTAGATGGTATAGTTGGGGGTTAGCATGCCTTATGTAGTTGTATAGACAGTTATGTATACCTTCTAAGGATACTACTTGTAAGATTGGAGGGGGCGGGCATCGTCCTTTAAGTATAGGCTTGGGATTAGTTCCTACATATTGCAACACCCCCACCCACCCTACAGAAGGCATAGCATAGTAGTTAATAATATGAAGCCTCTAGCAACTTGATGGAATATAAAGTGAGATACCATACAATACCCTACCCATATGGTGAGAGCATATTGAGATGCCTTTGACCAAAAAAACCTAGATTAGGTATGCATAATGAATGCAACTTCTGCTTTTGCATTCCATATCTGTTGTGCATGAATTGACATTGCTTACATATATTTGCAGGTCATCTGGCAACCCTATACAAATAACCTCCTTTAGATCATACCCGGGTATTGCAACTGTAGAAGAGATATATGGACTACTAAGGTGCCCCTAATATGCTTGCATATTATTGAGTGGCATCATATAAAGTAGGTAGTAAGCCAGTTTAGAGGGTTGTAGACCATTCTCCTAGAGCATGACATAGATGAGTAGAGCGACTACATCACATCAACTTAAGAGGTCATACTGATGTTAATTGGATCAACTACCATACGAGTTACATCAGCATATGGAATGATAAGCATGCTCAAGTATTACATATGAAGGTCTTAAAGGTGCTAGGCACGATTACAAGTAGTGGTAAAAGACCATTACATGCCATTACAGTAGTCATGATGGAGCTTTGTTAAGGTGATTGGTAAGTATATGTATGTAACCTATTGTTCATGTTTCGCTTTTTTACACCTAATTATACTAATGCTCCTTCATTTTACAAGCTAAGGAGTTCCAATAGATTGGGATATCTGTAGATTAGGCCAACTACATCACTGCTTATCTATGTTAATCAAGGTATGCAGCAATTGGAGGATTGCACTTTGATTACATTATACCCACCTTATCTAATTGAGGTGCAAAGTTTAAGAGCAGTATGATTCAAATGAGTAAGATAACGACCCTCCAAATCTACCTAAGTGAGGTGGGTGTACAAGAGTAAAGAGCCTTAGACAACAGCAAGGATGAAGTCGGCCAAATGCTAACACTGTAAGGCCATCTGTAGCCTCGAGAACCATTGAGTATCCTAATGTAAGGACTATGTTCGGCACTTCATTAAGCTAGTTCAAGATCCCCACCCATACAAATATACCTTGGTCCTCCCTTCATGCCGTCGGGCTCCACATAAGAGAAGGAAGCTGTCTGTGAGTTCTTGAGATGAGAGTTCATTCTAGGCTTTAGTAGCTGCTCTTCCTTTATTTACAAAGCCACCCCATGAGCACATTCTAATACAGAAGTTACAGGCTCTAGCTACTAGCGATGAAAGTAGGTCCATGGAGGGGTTGGCTTCTCAAATAGCTCATGTATTAACTAGAAGTAAGAGAAGAAAGGACTAATGATATATATTATTTTGTTTTGTAAGAACTCTTGAACTTGGCATTTGTAGTTATGTATGTTTTCCTATAAGAATGCTTCTCATTTCTTTATACACTCTAGCTATCTTGCACAACATTTGATTTCAACTTTTGGTTGTCTTATTTATGGTTAGATATGTTAGTTGTTAATGGATGTAAAACTGTCGGCTTAGATGAAATGTGGTGGAGTTTGGAGTTAGCTATCCAAGATTGAAGTGGGGTGTTACTTTTTAGCTAGTATTCATTATGTTTTTACTTGAATATTGTCAGTTTATATATATATATATATGGATGCTTGCTGCACTTTTTAGTTGCTATGCAATAAATGATAATGAAGAAGGCACTTTCTTCATTATTAACATATTAATGAAGAAGGTGCACTTCAAGAAAGCACCTTCTTCTTTACTATATGATGAAAAGCGCCTTCTTCTTAAATTTCAAAAGAAAAGGAATGTGTTTTTCTAAATAAGTGCCTTCACTGCCTCCTACACATAATATGTTTTCCCCTAACCCCTTTTTTCGATTTTTTTTTTTAGGAGCATGTGCATTTCTCTAAATAGTGGAGTAAATGGCTTATGTCATAAAATCACCTAACATAAATAGTGGAGTAAATGGCATGTGTCATGAAAAATTTATTTAAGAATGCTCCCATGTGGTACTTTTTTCTTTTTCTTTTTAGTCATGCGATACAGTACCTAAATACTCTAAAAGCTAATCAACAACGTTAAGTTAGCCCAATTTTAAACGCATAAGGATATTTTCAAGAGAAGAAATAGAGGGACACTTTAAGAGAAAGCATTTTTACTAATCATAATAAACTTTTATATCACATTTGGTATGTGAAAATGAAGTGGAAATGGAATTGTGATTTTGGATTTAATTGCTTTCTTTTTATGTTTGGAAATGTAATTTAAAGGCAAAATCCAATTCCATGGAATCATCTATTTTGCTTTCTTAGGAGAATTCAATTTTACCCAACAGAATCATGATTATTATCCATTCTCATTAATTGTATTAATTTAAAATTAATTATTTAATCTTTAAATAAATTATGAGATGTGATGATTAATACTATTTACTCATTTCATTATATTCAATTCCGTGCATATTGTTATATACAAAAAAGGATTCATCATTTCGGTTTTAATCCCATTCCATTTTATTCTAGATCATTCTTGTATATCAAATGTAATATTAAGGAATTTATAACAAACCATAGAAGTGGAACTAAAGTAAAATAAGACATAACTTTTCTCAACAATTTGATGATACAATTTATGGTAGGAGGTTATTGCATTAAAATTCAAAATGCTTAAAGTAGGGATGTAACTAATTGTGCACTTAGAAAATACTTGGCTTGTTCAACTTGCTAAATACCCTATAGAGTTTGAGATAAGCTCTAGGAAGCTTTTTTAAATAGAGTTCGGGTTAAATTTTTGGACAAACCCTAAAACTAAACCCAGTTACATATAACAACATTATTATAATAAATATTTTAATAGACGATTAATAATATTCAAAATTTCTAGAAAATTATTGTTGTTATTGAGTCTTGTGATTTATGAGGTATATTGCATTTCATTTTGTGTTAATTTAACAAGTGGGATGATTTTTTTTACCACCATTAAATGGTATGATTAAGCAATTTGTTTCTTGCTATAATTAAAGATGTTTTTATGCCTGCCCCCTTTCCCCCACCCCCCGGTATATACTTATTGCCGAGAAGAGGATAAGAATTCGGGAAAGATTGTCCAGCACAAAGCCTACTGGTGCCCGTCCATTTCCGCTGGTTCTTAGTTTTTGTCCGCAAAAGCAGAAATATCAGGGAAAGGTTGAAGAGGATAATTCTATATTCCTTGATTAGGAGTTTAAATTATTACTCTCTGGTGATAATTATTAATTAAAGATTGATGTATTTCTTTATTATTTTTTGTTGCAACTTTTAGAGATCCATTTACGAACTTTTTCTTTGTTTTATAATTTCGAGCATGTGGAGTGGTTCGCTGGACTAGCATAGTGGACGTAATCAATAAATAAATAAAATAAAATAAAAAAGACGCAAAGTGGCTTCAGGAGTTGCGTTTCCTATCAAGTTTATCGGATGCTTTCGGGTTGGTAGTGAAAACCCTATTACGTTTTGTGCAGGTCTCGAATAACTCCAGAGGGTAGCAAGACAGGCATTGGACTAAATTTGTTCCAAAACCCATCCTAATTGCATCCATAGCGTGAACTTCCTTAATTTCATTTTTTTTTTTTTTGGCTTACACTTGTTAAGAAAATGCTAAATTACAAAAGCTTACTAGCTATTTTCGTACTTTAATAATATATTAATTTGTGTTTCACTTTTCTGTTTCATTTTTAAATGCATGAATATATAGCTTTAAGCAATTGTTAGTCCTGTTAAAACTCATACAAGATAGATATTTCCCCAATAAAATCTTAACTCGTGCATACCTTCTTCAAAAACCATGAAATCAAACATAACCTCTGTGATGATACCACTAAATTATATCAGTTTTGATTATAATATAAAATCCTCCACTCCTAAATTATAATATAGTTGATCGCAAACATGATTGCACACTTTTTTTAGTCTTCACTCTCAATTGTTATTATAAAAAGTATTATTTTATCTTAAATTGAATTTTTGAGTAAGATATAGATAAGTCAATAATTCTATTAATTTGCCTATTTTATGTATGTATATATGTAGTAGAAGCTTATAAAATGATGAAAGAATCATTATAAAAAGAAGCATATGAATAATCCAACAATAAATTTCTTGACCATGCATAGAAATATATTGTGCTTTACCTATCCATAAGGTGTAAGTATCACAGAATTAGCTGATCAAATTTTTGCATTGTCACTTAAACTTTGTTAAATCAAATTATCAAATCCATACATATTAATCCAAATCTCAATTAACAAGTAAAGAGAATGTTAAGTGATAAATGTAAAATCGAGACCAAATTTATAAGCTGGAACCTTTAGATTACATAGTTGTAGTGCTCAATTTAATAAATTCAAGTACTTATGTAGATACATAAAAGCTCTATAATAGAAATCATATGCATGTACACACACATACAGACACATATAATATTTAAAGGAGTAAGCCACCAACTACTTATATCTACTAATTATAACTACTATTCATCTCCACGATATACTAAAAAAAAAAAAATTAATGTAAGACAATTATATATTATTTATTAATATTTCAAACCAACAACCAATTTATTTCTTTCAATAAGTACACTTGCATAACTATTTTTATCTCCCTCTCATAACCGATCCAATTTTAGAAGTACCATGTTTAAAAAACTAACACCAACTTTTAAAACACATGACTAACATAACTGATCATTAATTTCTTGTTTTCTTCTCCATAGGTTTTTCTCTCCTTGAATTTTTCTCTTCCTTGTCCTATATCTCTCTCTATCTCCTCCCATCGGTAGTTTCCTCGCTTCTTTGTTTTCCTCTCCTTTACATAAAGTAAATAATTTTTATGTTGATTTTGCTTTGCTTTGTTGGAATCCATTGCGTTTTGATTCATTGATTGATGATTTTGAATTACATGTATTGGCATGAATTTTTCACTTAAACTTTGTTAATTTGTTGAATCAAACCCAGATTGATCTTTTTTCCATTTTTTTAGTCATTTAGTCTTTTAAGTTTTTTTCTTTTTTCTTTTTGTAGTCTTAATGAGATTGTAGACGATGGATAGCATTACCATGAAGCTAACAATGTAGCGTTACCATAAAGCTAGCTAATGTAACCAAATATAGGAGGTTTTTTCATTTATTGTTTAATATTATTTGTTAATTAGTTTTTTTTTTTAAATTCATGAAACCTATTGACTTTTGTCTAAATAACATATTAATTTATTTTAATAGAATGGATGACACAGATCAAATTTGAATAAATAAATGGTTTTATTGACTAGTGTTACTGTAATACTATTTTGCTAATGTTTGCCATAGAAACCTGAAATAGACAATTTGTGCTTTATATTCAAAATTTATGAGTGGCCTTCTATTAATTTGTTAAATCAAACCTAGTACATTCTTTTCTCCCTTTTTTTTTTAGTCATTGAGTTTTATAGGGTTTCTTTTTTATTCTTTGAGTTTTCATGAGATTGTAGATAATATGTGCTTTTATATGCAAAAATTATGAGTGCCTTTGTTATAATTTCTTAGCTAAAACTAATTTACTAATAAAGTTTTTATTTTATTTGATCTACCTAGGATTTCTAGTTGATTTTGCGCATATTGGTGATAGTGAGGTTTTGTCATTAGATCAATGGAAACAAGGACCATGTGCATGAAGAGTTGCACTGTAGGGGATGTAACAAAGGCATCTAGTAAGCTTTCCTTGAAAGCGCACTGGGATTCATCTTCTTCAATTGATACATATACCTAAGAGCAAATTGGCATTGTAAGGGAAATTAAGAAGAAAAAAGTGCTATTATGAGAAATTGGGTGTGGAGAAGAGTTACACTATGGGGGGTGTGATGTAAGCATCTAGCAAGCTTTCTTTAAAGTGCACCGAGATATAAATACAACTCTCTAAGTGCTACAAAGGCGTTCAGGTTGGTTTCAAAATCTTTTCTATATTTGATTAATGGGAAGAGTTAATTTTTTTTCATTAATTATCTATAATTGTCACGCATTATCAAATTTATGTACTCTACTATGTGTAGAATTTTCCAATTAATATATCTTTTTGAAAGGAGACAATAACTTCTTTAAAGAAGCAATTGAATGTTATTAGCATATTTTAGTATATTTTGTTTGTTATGTTTATAAGGCCGCCGAGTATTATGCTTACGGTTAGACCCCTTTTTGTATTATTTGATGTATATAAGGGTTCTTTTTATTGCATATATTGTTGAATTGATGAATATCTTTCCTTGATGGAAGTTAGGCTGTAACTACTGGAGTGTTTTGATATTGATTATGTTTGTATTTGGCTAATGGGAACGAATTATTATCATTTTCAATCAAAATATTATAATGGATCAAGTTGTCTCTAGAAGGTTTACCATTTTGTAAATATGAATTGGTTTGAATAGAAATTATTTGGAATTTATATTGGTGGTTGACCTTATTGATTGGGAGTGATTTTCGTGTTTCAAATGCAATGCAAGATTATTGTAGAATATTTGATCTTTGACTCTAGTGTCTAAGATTAATATATTCATAAGATAATGGACCACATTTACTTTGCAATAATAAATCTAAAGTTATTAAGAATAATAAGCTTCTTTTCTCGCTGAAAAGTGTATCTTTTGTTGTTTTCTTTTCATTTCACCTTTTAAAAGACTATGTTTCCAATAGAAGTTAATTTTGGGCTCTACCTTTTGTATGTAAATGTAGGATACCTAAGTTTGAGAATAATGGGTTAGCTCAAGCACTTGCAAATGTTGCCAATTTGTCAAACATAATGGATATGAAATTAAGTAGGTTTGAGCAGTTGCTCTCATCAATGAAATTAAAAAATTCTCCTACTAAGGCTTCACTTCTTAAATGTTAATCCAATTCCTTTTTGCTCTATTAATGGCAAGGGTAAGTGAGAATTTCAATTCTTAATTTATATTTCTTGAAGTGTATATAGGAGTTCCCTCAATAGCCTTATGTTGTTCTTGATTTAAATGATCGGGGCAATAATATTATACATGGGATTTGAAAATTTAGGTATGGTTAAGAAAATTACAATTTGATAAAGTTAGGGTTTTCTTTAAGTCTCTTTGTTAATTTGATGAAATTATTCATCGATGTAAATTTATGCAACAAGACAAGTAGTCAAGTTCAAATCCATTGGATAAGTTTTTTGGATTATATTTTTCTATTTCAATCTATTGTAAACCTAATCATTACTTAATTAGCAAGACAAAGAAGAAACAAAACAAAGAACTAATTATGTCTTTTAAGGTCTCCTTACCCTTAATTGATATGATTAGTATCTAAAGTATCACAATGCCTAAAAGCAAGGTTGTCAAATTCGTGATTCTATTCAGAATCATTAGAGGGTTTGCAAAATTGAAACATAAAAACATAAAAACATAAATTTCTACAACTTATGTAAAACAGCTTTAAAAAATTACGAATATATATAAAAGCAAGGTTATCAAACTCGCGATTCTATTTAGAATCGTTAGAGGGTTTACAAAATCAAAACGTAAAAATAAAACTTTTGCAACTTATGTAAAATAACTTTAAAAAATTATAGATATACTTATAGTAATTATTTAAAACTTGAAAAAAATGATGAAAATTTTGAAAAAAATGAAGAAATTAATTTTTTTCCAGAAAAATTCTTAATATATAATCTAACATGTTCGGAAGAATGACAAATAGAGCTGTAACAAAACTTTTTTCCAATTTTTTTTTTAAAGCTATAAATTAAAGAGAACTAAATATTTTAACTTATTTTAAGTTATTGATAGTATAAAATAAAGTCTATAGTTTTCTGTATAAACTTTATTATCGAAGGTAAAACTTAGATAAAAGTTATAAATATAAAATAAGAGATTGAGAGAGAAATAAAGAGGTAAAAAATTGGAATAGGATAGGATATATGTTGGAATGCCTTAATAGTTGATGGCTTGTAAAAAGCTAGTTGTATTATTTTTTTATTTAATTTTTTAATCCATTAAACTCAGATATGTAAAATCAGTTAAAACATAAATTTCTATACAAAAAAAAAAAAAATATTTTACACTTAAGTTAACTCGAAATAGTCACCCAAAATCGTAAACTCATATAATCACATGGATAAAATCGCGATTTTGGTAACTATGCCTAAAAGTGCCTTGAGAACTCATCGTTACACTTAGCTAACATTGAAGAGAAATAGTAATTACTTATTTATATGGAACTCTCTTTATTTTTCTTATTCCATGGCAGTTTTTTTATTTCAATCATACCAAAGTTCTTTTTTTTTTTTTTATAGCATTGCTAAGAATAATGTTATTGTTGTTAGTTTGTGACAAGGGTGTTTGAGGTACTTAGGGATGGTGTTGGTATTAGGTTTTGAGTAACAGTGATGATAATGTAGGGGCTGAGGATAATGAAAATGAAGCAAAGGATTTACTGGATATGGTAATAGAAAAACTTTCATGGAAAGTGTAAATGCAATATTTTAATTCTAATAATCATGGCTTCTTTTTTTTTCTCCCTTTTCCATAAAAATTGTTTATTTATAATTTTAGTATTTTCTAATGGTTGTCGTAAAGCCATAATTGATGAGAGAAGGTCTATGTTGAAGGAGTAGGTGAAACAAAATAAGAAGAGAGAGAAAAATATGGTATTAGAGCTACAAAGATGAACTATAGATTTGGCTATAGCCAAATAATATAATATATATTTTTTAATTTCAATGCCATAATGATGGAAAATTATTGAGATGAGTGGAATCGTAGTAGTACGTATGCGTTTTAATAATTGACTCAAGTTTTTTACTAGATTTGAGAAATGAGTGTTGATGATTAAGATTTCTTTTATTTGGTTTGCTACATGATTAAATGAAGATTTTGGCTAGATATGGTTGAGATGATGTAAATTATATTATCACATAGGAGTTTTAAATGATATAGTAATTTTTTTCTACCTTGAATTAAGAAATCCTCTATGAATGAATGTAATTTAATGGAGCTCTAATTGGAGTGAGCTGTAATAGAGTAGAATTTCACATTTAATAATTTTTCTCCCTTTTTTTATTATTTCCCTTCAAAATTTGACAACATGAATGTAATCATGCTGTAGCTTTTCTTTTCTTAAGTGGCTAGAGCCTTTTCTTAAGGTTATTCAAACCTTAGTATACTTAGAAATTTCATTATGGCATCAATCCATTTTTTTTCTAAAATTTTATTGCAAGATTCTTCATGTTGAAGGAAACATTTATTTGATTATTTCTCTTGCATCTTTTGTTAGTATATAAAAATTTTATGTTGTAGTTGTATATATTGGATTTACTAAAAATGATATGGATATTTCCATACTATAGGTTTACATAGTTGTTTACTTTTATGACTTGAATTCAAAAATCCTTCGTCGATGAATGCATTTTATATTATGTAGTCTGTTTTAGTTTGGTGGAGCTTTTGAGTAGAATGAGCTATGATGGAGTGGAATAAGTTGTACTGGTTTTTATACGAATTGATTTATTGAGACTATCCTGTTGATTATTGTGTGGAAGCAATCTTAGTAGAAATGGAGTAAGCGATTTCATTCTAATATTTGTTGTTAACATAACTTATCTCTTTTATATACAGCCTCTCAAGTTGTATGGTGTTATTGGAGACCCTAGCTACTAGTCACTAGAAACTTGAGTTACTTTTTCTATGTTCTTTATTTGTTTTACAATTATTGTAATAATATATTCTTCCTATGGGAGTGTGGGTATGGATGTAAGGGTTGCATATATTTTGTGTGTAAAGTCATGCTATACGTGATTAGGAAAATGACTTAAGTGACTTGTATAGGATGATCAGGAAAGAATTGTAGGAAAGAGAAGTAAGCAATTTTGATAAGACTTTAACATGCATGGCAACAGGTGGAGGAGCGTAATAGCATCAAACTCCATAATTGATGAATAATAGGATAAAATTCTTAAGGTACTTAAGTGTTTAGTCTTTGATACAAGATTTTGGTAAAGTAATGACGTTAATGAAGGTTTTTCTCTCATCTAAATGAGGAAGTGAATGGGATATTTATATAAAATAGTAGTTGATCCTACCTGTCAGATCATGATAGTGATTAATGGTTAAAATTGAAGCCTTTTTATTAATGGATCTTAAGTGAGCTATTCATGGTTTTATGTGTAGATAAAGGCTTTATTTATTATTTTAGTGTAAGCCAAATTAAGAAGGGTTGGATTGGATGAACCAATCCAGCAGGCCCCACTTTAAGCCTACCATGCCAAAATTCTTTTGATCAACCTAAATATTTAGACTCGATTTTTTGGATCCCATCATTTTATCTCAAAGAGTCAAACTCAATAAATTAATGGGCTTAAAGTTTAAACTTAAATTTAGCCCTCTGCATTTTACCTCTTGACCAAAGTCCTTCAAACAAAGTCGAAGGGCTTTGGGCATTGAATGAGCCTTTCAGATGGCTCAGGTACATGTGCTATTAAGCAGCTACGTCGCAGCCAAATTCATTTGAGAGTTATTTAAATGTGTGAGTTCACAATACCTCTTAATCGTATGTCATGTCGTAGCTGGATTAAGTTATATATTACCCCTAAGACAATACTCTAAAATAAATCTTCTTTAAATTGTCTCTCTTTGAGTTGATTTGTCTTTTCGATTCGATCCATATGATCTATTCATTCCATTGAGTTGAATTTGTATGCTAACTTCACATTAGCAATCTCGTTGGGCTAACTCCATATATCAATATTGTCTTCATTTTCTTCTTATTTAGGAGCATCCTTCTTATAAGGTCTTCACATATAATGTAAACACTTTATGTTAAATCTTATTTGTTGCACTACGAATATGATGGTCCTGCTAGCCGATTAGTGGGTAGAGGTCAAGGGGATAATGTCCTATGCGAGGTTTTTGAGGTTGCGCTTTAGAAGTTGAATGAATTTTCATATTTCTATTTAGAAAACTCCTTTGAAAATACTTTAAGAAAATAGCCTTATTAACAACTGCCCTTCATTCTTTCCATGTTGAGTTCAGCTTTAATCTAAATGAAATAAGCCCATGAAATCAAAGACTTATTTCCTTTAAAGGTCTCCAACCATCGCTAAAAAACACGAGTTGGATTTGAATTCATTATTTTTCTTTGGTCATACAAGCAATATTATTATTTTATTTCTTTTTTCTTTTTAACCTTCAAGGGCTAACGTAAGCCTCTTCTCCCCTTACCTAATAAGATAGGTATTTTCCCTTTTCCACATTTCACCTAGAGAAAGCTATCGTCCATTTATATAAAGGGCTTCAAAACAGCCCATTCACTTCCAATATTCCCAACCCATGCTTGTATCTTTAGCTTACAAAAAGGGTAATTTTGTTTTAATTGCCACTTGTAACAAATGCAATATACACACAACTTAGCTTATAGGAGACCATAAGCCTCAAAGGAAGATAATTTGCTTTCGTGAGCTAAAGCTACAACAAGAGATGAGAATAGGCATAGCTCAGATCTGTCAGCTATTGCTTGGGTGTGATGCTTTAATTAGAGGCTGTAGCTATTGTGCTTAGGTATAGTGTATCTAAAGTTGTAACTATTACTCGAGCTTCCATTTTTAACACTCGGCCTATAGCTTGGTAAGGTTAGCTCAACATGTAGTGTTAGATGTTGGGGCTTGATTCTTTTTTAAAACAAATACTTCATTTTGTATCTCATTTTGTCACACCATTCTACAGATTTATGCTTGAAGATCTTGCATAATCAAAGGAGGAAATGCAAAGCCATTGTCCTTAAGCCTATGAAGTTGGAAACTTGCCTTATTACTGCTTGGAGGCCCGCTATTGTCAGTTTCTTGCCAACACTGTTACATACGCTGTTGTTCGCTTGGTCTCAATTAGTTGTGGAGTGCTTGGCATATCTTCCCATTACTCATGTTACATAGCTATCTCTTACTTCTCAGTCTAGGTTTGTTTCAATTCTATTTAATTGGAGGTTAGAATTGTAGAGCTTTGAACTCTTGATCTAGAGTTGCTATACTAGATTAGTTGGAGCTAAGTTAAAAAGTGTTGTTCAAGTAAAAGTTGCTGCTATCGTGTTTGTTTAATTGTTACTTAGGTCTTCTTTTTCAAAGGGAAGCATGCTTAGGTTTATTATGGTTCACTTCATCTTGGTCAACTCAACTTGCCTTATTCTAGTTTTGTGAGCTATGTTGTTCGATGAGAGAAGCAAAGAATAATCGTAAGCTTAAAATGTAAGAATAAGTTATGTTTATGGGCTAGATGTTTTGTTATGGACTCCTATGGCAATTGCTTGTGTATAGACTGGTAGATTTTTCTTTTCCTTTTCTTTTCTTTTTTTTTTTTTGTTTTTGTCGTGTTGTTTCTAGTATTAAGTTTTTTCTTGATCCCTGAATGTTTCTAGCTCTATTCCTATCATCCTTCTTTTGTGATTGAAGAATGCTTAATCATAGGTTAAGATTCTATAGACGCAATACAAAATGGAGTATAATCATTATAGAATAATGTCTTCACCATGTATAGTTATACACCATCCTTCTTCAATGACTTGATAAAAGTTCCATCATCATAAACAAGTACAAAGATAGCTTCATTGCCCCTTTCCCTTTCCTTTTAAATTAAATTTTGAATCTAACATCTCTTCGTTGTCCATGATTTACAGGTAACATAACTAATATTTGAGAGTTTTCAATCACATTTTAAGTGGCTACTATCTCAAACTTAACCGTGATTGCTTACAACTAAGGGTCAAAAGTCCACGATTGTAACTTAAGGAAAACATCTTAAACTAACAATAGTCAGTAAATCGGCACGATTTAAAGGAACAATAAGAATTAGCATTCTTACTTATTGACACTAGAACTCATGGGGAAGAAAAGAGATTCATGGATAGAATCAAATATGCAGTATTTACTGACAAGAGTATTCAATTATTGGGGAAAAATCAATATACTTCTAATGTCAAATTAGGATCCATTAATACAGAAATGAAGTACTGGGTCAATTCAATACTAGAAGCCTATTGGCATTCCAATCTTCCTTCTCCTTTCAAGGCCTATTCGAAAGAGAATACAGTACTTATTGGTTGTGAATATATGAATAGTACGAACCACCCCTAAAGATGAAAAAAGAAGAAGAAAATATTACTAATGAAGATTAAGATATTATTTGTTGATACATAGATAATTTATAAATAGATCAAAATTAAACAATGACTATTTGCTAACCAAGAGTCAAAAGTTTGTGGTCATGATTTGAGGACCAAATCTTGTCCTTGCACCGGTTAGGATTAAAGAGAGTAAATTCTTTACTGCCTGGACTATGACTATTTGTAAACAAAGGGCCAATAAGCACTAATCTTCATTAGTAGGTGATAGTAAAGAGGTATAATGCTTGGGTCATGTGGCTTCCTTTTGTAATCTCCATAAGACCAATTGCAACTTGTAATATGAATTGAACATGAGTCTCAAGTCGTAAGGGTATGCATACGCGAGCACATGAGAGGCAAATACGAGCCTTATACATGAGATGAACTAAACATGAGGCTTGGACGTTAATACATGAGAGTAGAACATAGGCCTATGAGTTAAGTACACATGAATAAAGCATGAGCCTTGGATATCAATACATAAGAGTCAAATGTAAACCCATAAGCTGAGCACACACATTAATAAAACATAAGTCTTGAACATGAATCTTAAACACGAGTTTTAGACATGATATGAGACTGAAGTATGACATGATCTCTAATCATGATGTAAGTCTTTGAACATGGCACAATAGATTCTTAAACATGACATGATGTGAGCCTTGAACATGTGAACCGATCATGAGCTTAGAATGTGAACTTAATAGGGAATTAAATATGAGCTTCGAACCTCTTTAACATGAATACTTATGAATTGAAAATTTGAAATGAACATGATCCCCCTTAACATGAGTAGTTGTGAGCTAAGTCATGTGGAATGGACATAAAGCTTCTAAGTGAACATAACATATGAATTGGACATAAACCCTAAACATGAGCACGTGAGAGTTGAAAGTGATTCCACAACTTAAGCACACACGAACCAATTATAAGCTTTTCACATGAATACATAAGAGTTAAACACTTCAATTCAACATAATCCCTTTGGTATGAATACATGTGGGCTTTTAACATAAGCACTTCTAAGCCTTTGATATAAGTACATATGAGTTATGCATACGAATTGGACATGATACTCTTAGCATGTGACCTAAATATGAGTCTTATCATATGAGTTGAACATGACCTTGACTCATGAATCTTGATCACAAGTGAACATAAGGATTACGCTTGAGCATCGAATATGAGAGCAAATGCAAATCTTGAATATTACAGTTGAATATGAGTGACTGATAACTCTTATTTTAAATACATTTCACATAGTAATTTTATAGTATTTCCCTTACATCTTTGGTTTTCTTTAAATAAATTGATACTTAATTGAGTAAAATTTTGATTTCAAGATTTGAACGCGTTTTCGGATTGAAAACGAAGAAAAGGAATCAAGTTTCACTCAATTTAGAGTTTAGATGAATGAGTTATGAAGTTTTGAAGTTATATAGACAATAGGAATTTTAGTTAGAAAGTTACACAGTCTAGGACACAACTGTATCCTCAGGCTGTGTCAATTCAAGAAGATTTGCCAAGGTCAGAAAGTTACACGACTTGGGGACACAACTGTGTCCCAAGCTGTGTCTGGTGACAAAAAAAAAAAAAAACACTTTACAATACATTATAAAAGGACATACTGGGGTTTCGCACATAAGTTTGGACATTCAAAAGAGAAGAGACTTGAAGAAAAAGAGAAGAAAAAGGCGAAAAAAACACCCAACTTCAAGATTGAAAAGATTTATCATCAACAAAAGAGGTTTTTCATGTTTTATTTATTGATTTTGTTATAATTCGTTTTTAGTTTCATTACGATAGCTTAAAATTCTTGTATTTAGGATTATGGAACCTAGGGTTTCATGTCACTATTAGATTGATTGATAATTTTCAATAAAATTTATATCTTTTCTTGATTCAATTATATTATTTAATTGTTAATTGATATTTCTAAGGTATCAATCTATGATATTATACATGATGATTGAGAAATCACGTGTGTAATGAGATCTTGATATAATTGGAGAGAATTACATGTGTACTTAGAGATAAGATATATGTTTCTTCCGGAAAGTTGTTTTTTTTTTGTGTGGGAATTCATTATATGTTAATGCAATTCTAAATTATATTACTCAGTGAAGAGATTCCAGTAAATAATTTAGGATTAGGGTTAATATGCTTGAGAAAGGTGTTAACTTTAATTATGAATCCCTCCAGTCAAGAATAATAGAGATTGAATTAGATATATTTTAAGCGGTCACATGTTAAACATTAGGAGAAATAATTCCTAAATACGTTATTATCTTCTTGAAGTCATTTTCAATTTTATTGCTTTCTAAATTGCTTAATCAAGTCTCATAATTAAGTTAGATAATAGAGCTAAGGTTAATATTAGTATTTAAAGTCTCTGAAGGATCGACTCGGACTCACATCCACTATATTAAAACTAATAAGTGCATTTTCCTAATATCAGTGACCTTAAGTCTTAATGATGAGCCTTGAACTTGACATGACTCTTAAACGTAACATAATCCCCAAATGTAACATTTAGGTTTGAATATGAAATAAATCTAGAACATGACTCAATATGAGGCTTGAACACAACATAAGGCTTTAATGCAACGTAAGGCCTGAACACGACATAAAACCTAAGCATGACACAAGGCCTAAGTGTGATGTGAGGTCTAATCATGACGTGAGGTCTGAACACGATATGACTCTTGAACATGATGTGAAGTTTGAGCATGATATAGGTCCTATCATCATAGGTTAGTCACGGCGCTTAGCACGTGAGCTAAATCTTTGAGTTAAACATGAGTCTTTAAAAAGACTTCATTCCTTGTACTACCTTTGTCATTTTTTCTTCAACTTCCTACTTGTATAGTTGTATAATTTCTATCCCATTTGCAATTCACTTTACTAGCTCACTTACTTTCCTTGGTTTTCACATGTAATCACTCTTTCCTCCTCTCCTAAGGAGCAGCAATTGCAACGGACATTGCTACAAATTTTTCAATAGTCATCACGAGGAGGCAACATGACATTGGATATGAGTAATCCTATGTGTTGAATAACTCTAATACTATTATCATTTAGATTAAGTAAATGGGGATGTTATAAATTAACATAGTATATCGAATATCTAGAGTACTCATGTGTTGAGTGCCGCATGCGCATTGAGCCTCATGTGTACGTACGCTTTAAGCATTACGAGTATAAGCACATCAAGCCTTACAAACACACACACATCAAACATCATGCACAAGGTATGTTGGAAAAAGTAAATATAATAGGTAGCGATTATCACCATGTAAGAATAACCTCTTTATATACCATATCCATTTATAATTTTCCTCTCCCCAGTTATTAAAATGTGGAGAAGGGGTAAGTCAATGAGTTTTGATGCATCTCATTTCCTTATGATACCATCAAGGACCTAATGCTGCATTATAGTACACTAATCTTTAAAAGTCAAGATACCTTGAAGGGGCACAATGATTTAACCTTACAACAATGCACTATTTTCATAGGAACACTTATATAAAACCTTAATTGTATGTGCATATCTTTAATTGACCACTTATGTTAGTAGGTACTGTCATAAGCCTTATTTCACGTAATCTTCTTGATCACTCAGTTGTACTCTTATACTTTCTTGTAAGTATAAGTTGTACTTAAATGTATAGAATCAATAATAATGCAACTCATTGATCCACTTTCGTGCTCTTTTATTCCTTTAACACTTTCGTTAGCTTTTATGAAAGTATGCACTTAAGGGCGATAGCTCTTCATTTAGTAGTAGGACGACTTTGATCCCCTTAATGACTTACAATGTCTTGACAGATAATGAGAAACATATCTTAACCCAGTGATAACATAACCGAGTATATCTTGAGTTTGAGCATGCTTTGTTCTTAAAAACTTCACCGTTTAAGAGTAATGTCTCAACTAACTTGCACTATTATCCAGTATAAAGTAGCAAAATTGCTTTGTTATCTCTTATTTCTTCTTAAAAATGACACCATGTGGTAGGGAGCAAAGACTCGACTTAGTCATACTAGTATTAAGCAATCATGATGCTTAGGCTCTTTGATTTAAGGGGTCTTTTGTACAATAGATATAATTGTGAAACTACCTAGACTCGTTGATCAAAGGGAGTCTCCTTTAAGATAGGTATAATTATGAGACTTCTTAGACTCAATGATCTAAGAGATCTCACATATTAAAGCAAGACTTTTTCTTGTTACTGATAATATATAAAAGATCTATTTTAAGAAGTGTTCAATTGTGAATATGCAATGATAGTAACATTGATTGCTTAAGATCAATAATTCTTTTTTGTAGTTTTTCTTACTACTTAACTGTGTAGCATGGCTTACCAAGACATTACCTAGGTTTGAATGTCACTATGTTAAAGTACTCATTGATGAGATTGTTTCCACTACTTCTTGTAATAAACATAGAGATTAGATAACATGAAAGTTATACATAATTATCATGGCGTAACGTACGTCTAGGAGCCAATGCTCCTATTAGTTTGTAACATGTAAGCTAAGCTCATTATCATATGCTTAGGAGACTAGGCTCTTACTAGCTAGTAATGACGTGTAGTCTATATATTATATTCATTATTACTTTCTTTTGATCAATCAATGGTTTAGTTTCCCCCATTTAGATGTAAACTGTTTTGTGAAATTAACTTTATGCGCTAAGGAGACTAGTCTTTTACTTTATAGCGACAATAGTAATAAAATGAAGATACACAAACTCTTATCACATTCTCATTAGAAAGATTAGTGATGGGAATAGAAACTTTCATTAATGAAAAGCAATCGTCACTATGCTTCCATAAGAAATGAAATGAAAACTAGAATAAAACTAGTGAGAACACATCATAGCTACCAGTAGTTCTCTCACTTCTTAACTTATAATGTGACTTCTATCTTCATAATCTTATTAGTTTTCTTTCGTTTCTTCACACCCTTGCGATAACTATACATCCTCTTCTTCTTGAATGCTCAAGTCTAATCCTCTTCCCTCACAGGTAGCTATGCTTCTAGGGGTTCCACTAAAGGTATCTCCTCTTCATTCATTTGCTCATCAAAGAATGCTGCTTTAGTTAAGTGAGACTTATTCTGTATGAATGGTTTCTTTGTTGTAGGAATAAGGACATCCTTCCTATTCCAATAACCTTTCATACATTGATGCTATGTCGATGGTATCATGTCATGATTATGCTATCTTGTCTTTCCTCTAAGGAGATGGTAAGATATAGACGCATCAATCACATGAAACCATGTGGAGTTGTGGATAGATCTAACATTGAAATCTACTTTGACACGCCTTATTGTTTTCATGGAAAACTCATAGAAGCTGTTGAGTACAATGGGTTGTTAGACTAATTGTTAAATATCTATCCTTACAGCTTTAAAAGTGGTTATTGACATAACATTAAGTCAAGATCTATTGTCAACAATTGTCCTCCTAACGAAATAACCATTGAGTACGCTTTCCACATACAAAGGGCAAGTATGGTTAGGATTCATAGGATGAATGTCAACATTAGTAAATGTAATTGCACCTTCATTCATTGAAATGATTCCTTCTGTGAGTCATATTATAGAATGTTTCTTGTATTAACATTGCAAGATCTTCATGAGTGCAATTGCCGCCTTATGCTAGGCATCCTCATCAAAATCGAGTAAATCAAAGAAATTCCTAACATTGGTAGTCTTCAACAAAGCAAGAATAGTGCTATCATCTCCATCAATCTTGATCTCAAGTCTTTCGTGCTTAATTTTGTACACCTTAATTAGCTGCACATTTATACTTTCCATCTTTGTGGGGTCATGAGTGATAAAATTCACAATTCTTCGTTAGTAGTTGTGAGCTGGAGGTAGATTATTCCTGACATCATTATCTTCTATGATTAGTTCTCCATTTTGAACTCATACATTAAATATATTCTTCAAAGTCTAACAATCTTTCATAGGGTGGTCTACACTCTTATGAAATCTACAATACTTAGGGTTACTCTTCTCATCATTTGTTGGTAAGTGCTTAACCCTTGGGAGTTTTATGTTCTCGTTATGTAGCCATTGTTCGAGGAGCATGTACACTTTTCCCATTGAGCATAGGTATGAAAAAGATGGTTTCATGATTGTAAGCTTTTCACTTCTAAATCTCTTTACTCCTTTTGGATTCTCCAATTAGGTTAAGTTCATTGACAGTGTGCACTTAAATCTTGTGTTTTCACCTTTTTGCCGTACTATTAAATCGTTGGTCCTTTGTGCGTTCTCAACCAACACAGAGAAAGAAACCAACAAGAGGTTCTCAAGATGTACTGTATACTTAGTAAATATCCCTTGAATACAAATTTTGACTAACTCTCTTTCATCACAAACGTCTTGTATGTTTAAGGAGTGTTCCTTGAAGTGCTCCCTGAAGTGCTCCCCGAAGTGCTCAATATAATCCATGGGATCTTCATTAGGCTTTTGTTGGATTCTTCTCATGTCGGTAAAGGTAACCTTTTTTTCATTGGAGAAGAACTTCTCTAAAAACATCTTAAACATGTTTCCTATGAATCGACCGACATGTTTCCTTATGAATCGACCAACCCTAGACGAAGGTCGATATACTAGGTGTACGCCTTCTTAGTGAGTGATTTGATTTAAAAAATTCTTTCAGTTACAAATTGTCGTCTAAACTATGCACTTCTAAGGCCTTAATGAATTTTAACAAGTTCCCTTTGGCACTCCCCTTTTTACCATTGAACATCATGACCTTCGTATTTACATAGTCCTTAGGGAATATCTTTGTAGTAATGCACTGGTGATATGGAAGCTTCAATTTTGGTACCTTAACCATAGACTTTGCTTGTATCTCCTCCAAATATACATTTAAGTCTTCTTTGGTTACAAATGAATCTTTATAGGTAGATGCTTTCACCCTTAGTGACATCTCAGGAGCGGAGTGCATGGGCACGAGATTCACAAGTATAGATCTTGTAGGCATAGGATCCATTGGTGTTAGTTATGCAAAGTCAATAATTGTGACACGTGGTATAGCGCATGAGGATAATGAGCCACCAATCTAAACTCTATAGTTCCTTAAGGTAATGAATCTTGTGTAGTTGTGGATTTTACTATAAGAAGTTGCTCCTCAACTCTAGGAGTGACTTGCTCGTTGACAATAAGAGGATTAAGCGACGTGTGTTGTTGCACTACATTAGAAGGATTCGAGGAAGTTGCTCCTTGCTATATAGTAGTAAAGGTAGCCAAAGGATACATACATTAACTAAACATTACCATGAGTTTACTTAGGTTTCAATAGTCTGATGCAGATTCAGCTTTAGTTGCGTATTGTCAAGGATACCTTCTTACATGTCATCTTCTTGATTAGTGCTTCTAGTTGGAGGTAGATTTTGGTCATTGGTTATAGTAGCAACATCTTACTCTTAATTAATTCCATAAGTAGGATTAGGTTGTTTTCGCCTTGGAGGTACCATAATATAAGTGTCAAGTCTTCTCTCCTAGTGGAGTCGCAAAAAAAATGTAGAGGTATGAGTATGGATGAAAGGGTCATATATGTACCGTATGTAAAGACGTGTTACATGTAATTAGGGAAATGATTTGAGCGACCCATACGGGATAATCAAAAGAAAAGTGTAGGGCAAAAGAGTAGGTAATCTTCATAAAGATCTAATACACATGGTGACATGTGGAAGAACGTGGTGGTATTAAACTCCACAATTGATAAATAACGAGATATAGTTGTTGAAATATTTAAGTATTTAATCTTTGCGACAATATTTCGATAAAGTAACAACATTAATGAGGGTTTTTTTCTTATCTAAGAATGTGAATAGAGTATTTATAGAAAATAGTAGTTAATTCTACTCGTTAAATTATAATGGTAATCAATAGTTAAGATTAAAGTTCTTTATTAATAGATATTAAGTAGGTTATTTTATGGATTTAAATCTAGATAAATGCTTTATTTATTATTTTAATATGAGTTAAACTAAAAAAGGTTAGATCGAATAAACCAATTTAATGGATTCTATTTCAAACCTATCATACCGAAAGTCAAACCCAATTAATTAATAGACTTGACACTAAAACTTAAATTTAACCCAATACACTTCCGTAAGAGCATCGGAACTCCATAGTTACATCGGAACTCCATAGTTACATTGATCCAAAAAGGCAAGTGCATTGGGTTCCTTCTTGAAAAATGTTCTCGAAGAATAATGCAAAAGGTCAAGTGCATTAGGTGTCTTATTCAAAGAATTTCGTAGAGAATAATGTAATTTTTTGGAGCGGCAAAATCCGTTGGTTAATATTGACGGACAAGTTTAACAATGACCTCTCTTCATGTTAGCTACACGAAGCTATTTGCTTTTTCATGGTAAAAATCGAAATTTGATGTGTCTGATGGGAATGGGTGATCAAAGTTACGCCAATTTTTTTTTTTTTTCATTTCTTGATTTAGGATTTCCTAATAGCTATGTAATTCGTTCCCAGTATTGGTAAGAATATTGTTGTTTCCTTTTTTAGTACCTTATGATATATCATTATGGAATATTTGATAATGGTAGTTTTCACAAAGGTTTTCTACACGGTAAGAAAAACATCTATCATAGTGAGGGAATTTCATTTTTCCAAATTTAGCCTTTGGTGACACTATTTGCCTCGTAATTTAGGTATAGCAGGTAATCGAAAGACAAAGATTCTGCATACTTCGGTTGGGCAAAGAGGACAGTATTCTTGCAGGATCAAGTTTTGACTCAGTAGAGTAGCATCTGGGTTGCTTTTGTAGTTCCATAGGAATAGTCCTCAAAATGGCCACGGCAAGTAGGAAACTATGGACCTATATTAAGGATTTTTGTATGGGCAAATGTTTTTTCGTTTATCAAGAGTTTGAAGGAGTAATGCAGGAAATCAATTAACATTGTAAATAAAGTTACACTTGCTTTATCTTGAGCTCATGAGAGGGATTCAAATGAGAAAAGAGATTAAGAACAAAGTTATCTCAATATTTTTTCTTCATTTTAGATTACTTTGTTTGAAAAGGATAAATAAATTTTAAGAATGTAAAAAGTGGATGTTATGGGGTACTTGTACACACAAATAACGTGTGTGCATACTTTCATTTTGTGTTTGTATTACTTTTGAAATTTTATTATACGAATGTATTTATCTTTACACAAGTAATGAAGTGTACCGACTGCTAATATATATATCTAAAATACTTCTCTTATTTTTGTCTGAGCATTATTCCACAATTTTAGAGTACAATATTAATATGACACAGATGTTATAACTAAATAGAGTGGGTGTTTGCCATGCAATATCGTCTATTAATTACAAAATAAATTCCATCATGCATACAAGTTGATTTGCAAAACATAAATTAGAAGTTCATTTTCATCTTTTTTGAAGTCAAACACTTCAATCAACGGTAAAAATTAACTCTTAAAATTACCACAGCGACCGTAGCAACCACCGTGTCAACATCACTTACTCTTAAAATTCCGCAACTAGAAGAGATCCTAAGAACAACACATAAAGAAGAATTAAAAAATCTGAAGTAAAGAAATTACAACAGAAAGGTATCGTTCAAGTATATATAGAGGAGTTTCAAAATTTCATTTACTCTGTCGCCACCTGAATCTTACTACACTAATCTTTTTCTAAGTGGGTTGAAACCTGAAATTAGACATGCTGTTAGGATGTTTAAACCCCTTAATTTGTATCAAGCCTATACACTCGAAAGATTGCGAGAACCCAGCAATGAACCCAGCGTTAAACCGCACCAATTTCGCCATTCATCACTGCCGATGACCTAGAACCCTACGAAACATCTACCCAGAACACTAACTCCACTCAATTCATTGCTAAACCTAACCTATTACCCATGACTCACACTAAATTAGAAGCAAACATAAATAACGAAACCAGCAGCACCATAACGAAATTGATTCTAGATAACCATATTCCCCTTCAAACCCAAAACGCACACCCTCACAATTCATAAAAACCCATACACCTGTACACCAATTACACAAATAACATGGATCATATCTCAACACACACCACAAACATTCTTAACCCACCCAGCAGAATCAATGCCAACAAAGAAGGAATAAGGAATAAGGTAATCAACTACAGAAATAGAAAACGAAGAAGAAAGAAACTAAGAATAAAGCAATGTCAAGAAAAACTCAAAAAAAAACAAAAAAAAATTCACTTGAACATTTCACTAGAAATTGTTGTAAGCGCTGAGGCTCAGATTTGTATTTAATCACAGTTAATAGGAAATCCACCATGGTTAATACCAAGATACAAAATAGTTTTTAACTGTACTCTCTGCTATTTTCTCCAGCAATACATCACTGCCCGTTTCTTCATGGTGACGAATTAAGTTGGCATCATATTTCTAAGATGCTTTTGATCACATCGATGAAAAAGGGTTTTCATGCCCCCAGAAGGCAACAACATTAAGGTCACCATCAATGACCTCTAGGAGAGCAACCCACATTCATTCACACATCTCATTCAACATGAAGTCAAAATCCTTCTAGCTTTCTTCTGCCAGTGAAATATTATCAGACTGCAAAGAGGCTCAAATGAAAATAGACCTTCTCTGCTATCTAGCCACCTACTTTCAAGGTGAAATAAAACAGGATCCATACCTGATACCATACAGGAAACAAGACTTACAATGTGTTTGCGTTTGGACAGGTCCCAAAGAGTAAGATGCTTCAACATCCTTAAAAGGCATTCTTAATTACAAAATGCACCAACTTTGAGTTTAATCAAAATATTGTATTGCAAAACACTGTCACATTTATATAATTCCGCAAATGATCAGTAGAATAAATTAACAGGGAAAAAACAAAGAAAAAGAAAAGGACAACTAACCAAGAAGTCATGCCAATAATGGAGAAGAAAATGGTTAATGCTCACAACATAGAACTTTAAACACAAAAAAAAAAAAAAAAAAAGAAGCAGCAGCTTAGTTTGAAGCATCAGGACACAAAGAACCTCAAGCATTTTGCATAGTAATCCTTAGGTTGTTCAAAGTCTCGTGATGAAATTAAATGTAAAACATTCATTTCAACTCTTGAAAAAATTCTCCCAGACAGGCTCTGCACTGGATTGCTGCTAAAAAAGGTTCAAATTTAATGTTCACTTTGTACTTTAGTTAGTTTCCACATTAAGCACCAACCCGTTAAAAGGAGATCCATATATTTGTTCCAATCTCATTTTCTATTGAAAATTAAAAATAAATGAAGTTTTATTTTCATTACTCTTGGTCCTTCTTTGGCCAAGTAGAACAGACATACCTGCCTATTCAAGATGATACCACTTACACATGCACACAAACTACTCAAGAAATTACCTGATGAAGGCAAGAAGGCGTCTGAGAAGATGGAATATGGAAGCCGTGGTGTGTGAAAGTGAGAAGACAGGAAGAGGAGTGGGAATTTGCACAAGGAACGAGGAAGAAAGAGGACAAAAGAATGTAAAACAGAATGACACATTAGTAAAAACACAAAATACAGGATACAACAACAGAAAGTATTCACTTAGTGAAGGCCATTTTGAACCATAAAAGCTATTTTCATTTGCATTTGACATGAAATTGCAACCAAACACCATTCACTCAGTGATCTCCTAAGCTTATAGAAAACAGACATGTTTCCACAAAAGGCCCTAAAGAATTCAATTTAAAGTATTTGAGGCTCAGATTTGGTGTTATCAGACAAATTAAAGGAACCCCACCATGGCTGCGATTCTACAGAATGCCAAGCCAAGATATGGACAGATCTCAGTGTCTGTCTCTCATGTTCTCTTCTTCACTATGAAAATCATCACTGCCTCAGGTGCCTCTTACTTTACCTTCTTTATTGTTGGTTGGTATAGTTGGTTATGACCTATCTAGTCTGACAGACTAGGGGTCTGGAGTTCAACTTTGGGACACAAAATAAATAAATAAATAAATGATTAAGAGCAATAACAAAAGGAGACCATCAACATCATAACCATAAGCTATAGAAAATGAAGATGATTTTACAAAAGGCCCTGAGTTTTTCAAGTATCTGAGGCTCAGATTGAGTGTTTAGATCAGACAATTAAAGGAACACCACCACGGCTGCAATTCCATGATAGAATGCCAAGCCAAGATATGGACAGCTCTCAGTGTCTGTCTCTTCTTTTCTCTTCTTCACTAAAATGTCCAAAGTAAATCATCACTGCCTCAAGCATCTCTTACTTTACCCTTTTCATTGTTAGTTGGTAGAGTTGGTTATCACCACCCCAGTCTAATAAACTAGAGGTCCAGAGTTCAACCTTGGGCTTATAACTGTATAAACATGCAATTCATTTGCCACTGGTGAGATCCAGTAGTACTTTGCCTGAGTTAGAAATTGTAGCCCAGTGATTCAAGTCCTGGAGACAGACACAGATAAATATATAAATAAATAGAAGCAATACTGAAAGGAGATCATCACCATAATCATCATCACCACCGCCACCACTACCACCACCATCATCCTTTCGAGATCAAAGGTGTACCTTTTCTATATATAACACAGTATTGGCATGGAATGCAATCCTATGATCCACATCAGAAGGAATCCACAGAGCAAAAAACATACAGAACTAACCAAAGGAAAACAAAAAACAAAAAAGCCTCGGACAGGCAGACTCCAAGACAATGTGACTGATTTTTGAAGAACTAACTCAATTAGCTTCCATATCCTTGCATCAGTTAAACAAAGGCAAAAGTGGATGCCATCATGGCAGCCATAACACTAAAGTAATTTCGATTTTCAATGTGTGTTATGACTAAAAAGCAGTACTACTCTTTAAGAAAGAGCTAAATCGTTGCGTAATGATAGGGTTTGCCAGTCTTATGCGAAGTAGACACTACTAAAATCGCATGATCTTGCTACAACCGCAAAACAGTTACATACAATAGTTTCCACGACAATTATGCAAAGCCAGAAAGTCACAAAACCCAGATTATAAATCCACGTATTATACCTTAAAATGTAACTGCTAATTTTAAAAAGGAAAACAGAAAAAAGCTTCCACCTTTACCCAAAAATAAGAAGGCATACAAAAGAGAAACTTTGAGGCTCAGATTTGTATATAATCAGACAAAGAATAGGAACCCCGCCATGGCTGCGACATCCATTAAGAATCGCCAGGCCAAGATACGGACAGTCCTCAAAAGCCTGATCTTTTGCCTTCTTCACTACTTCTCCAACACAACACAATCATCATTGCCTTTTCTTTTACTTACCCTTTTCTTACGAAGAAGGGGAATGAATAAAGGCTGTAGTACCATTAAATCTTTTTCCACGTATGAAGGAACGAGGATATTATTATTATTATTATTGCTGTTTCTGTTGGCCATAAGAAGAACTCATCTTCTCTTTCTTTTTTAAAAAAATTGTCAAACATACTGCAAAGACTGAGATTAATCATCGGAAAGAGAAGAATGAGGATTGGGTTTCGCTACTAACCAGAGAGGGGCAACCTCAGTGAGGTTACCATTGCTGTCATCGCCTCTTTGGGAGCAAAACCCAAATTCTTCCTCCTGCTACGTCACCCATTCTTGCTCTATATATCAGGCCCTAAAAGCTGTCACGTTAATCTATAAGTAAGAATGTAAAGAATAAACTAATATTATAGTAACAGTATTATAAAGTAGCCAATTTTCTTATAATCTGATTTTCAAATGGATAGATCCGATTCGAATTTTATTTTATAAAGCAATATTTTTTTTTCTTTTTTTATAATGAAGAGTATTATAAAGTAGGTTTAAATGCTAGTTTTCATGCAAAACTATGTTTAAGCATTAACCATTAATTATTTTTTTTTATTTGTGTAGCATAGTATAATATTATTTATTTATAAAGAAAGCAAGATTACATGGACTTTATAGAAGCATACCCTTATAACAATCCACATATTTATCAAAATCTTTATATTCAACATCGCTAAAAGATAACTTAGAATAAATTATAAGCGGCAAAAGATTCCGTCTTAATAAAAGGAGAACATTTGGAGCTAGAATAAAAAAGTATGCTTTAGTATTCTTCAAAAGTCTTGCTTTCTTAGCAAGTATGTCTATAATCATGTTAACTTCGTGACTTTTAAAGTGGAGTTGGAGTTGTAAAAAGAGATAGGGGAGTTATAAGAAAAATTTATATATAGTCTTGTGAGGGGTTTAACCACTATTTTAGAGTCCATTTGGAATTTTAGATCAGTGATTCTAATAAATTCATAAAGCTATAAGCCTCATCGTAAACTCTATAATTTTGCTGATAAACATCAATTTAGAATTCTAAATTAGTGACTCTAATGAATTCATAAAGCTATAAGCCTCATCGTAAACCTTATAATTTTGCAAATAAATATCTATGGCTTTTAGTTTACAAGAATACCAAACTATCTAAGTTTGAGTCTCCCTTCTCCCATTGTAATCATAAAAAAAATAAAAAAAGTTATAAAGTAAGTTTTTCTTTTTCTTTTTACTGAAGAGAATTATAAAGTAGGTTTGAATACTAGTGTTCATGCAAAACTATAAAGCTGTGTTTAAGCCTTAACCATTAACTTTTTTTTTTTTAAGGTAGCAAACTACAATATTATTTATTTATGTACAAAGCAAGATTACAAGGTCGTTATGGGAGCATGCCGTTATGGGAGCATATCCTTATGACAATCTACATATTTGTCAAAGTCCTTATATACAACATCACCAAAAGATAACTTTAAGAAGGCAGAACATTTGCTGGCAGAACAAAAAAACATGCTTCAGTATCCTTCAAAAGTCTTACTTTCTTTGCAAGTAGGTATGTCATCGCGTTAGCTTCCTAACTTTTTAAAATGGAGTTAGAGTTACGGGAAGTCATTCATTCTTTTCTTACATGTAGAAAGAGCTAGGGAGTTATAAGAAGAATTTACATATAGTCCTATGAGGAGTTTAATCACTATTTTAGAATCCATTTAAACTTCTAAATTAGTGACTCTAATGAATTCATAGAGTCGTACGCCCCACTGTAAACCTTATAATTTTGCAGAGAAAACATCTACAACTCCTAATTTACAAGAATACCTAACTATCCATTCTCCTTTCTCATTTCTTAACACTCCATCAACAGTAGCATCTCCTGTTTGATTGGAGAATGAAATATCTATATTAAGCTTTAACCCCCCATTAAGAGGCGCTGCCATGTGATATTTATAATGATTCATATTTTAAGCATCTTTTCTATAAGCACAAGTGACCTAACACTCATTAGCTTGGGATCAAACTTATTGCTGAGGTTGTTGTAGATTGGAATTTTGAGATTCCTAGACATAAATAATGCAGTTACGTTGATACCAAATTAACTGAAGAAAATAAGCTAAAATAATATGCTTTGGTGCGTATAGGCTGTTATGCCTAGAAGAAATAGATGCAACATACAGTTTGATCTAATCAATAAATGTATGATGTAGCATAATAGTATGAGTAAGCTATGACATGAAATTATTAACAGCAAAACAAGTCATAAGAACGTATAATGTATTTTCTACAAGGTGTTTGTAGTGTAGACTAGGACTCATTGGCAAATTTTGAGCAGCTAGATTTGTAGCAATTGGTAATATATTATATGGAATGCACCAAAAAACACTTATAGTTTATAAAGAAGTTTTTACAGCCATATCCAATGACATGCATGTGAATTAAACATGTGAGAATTATTTAGCAGAGCATGATAAAAGTAATTCATGTCAAAACCAATAGAGGAAGTGATACCAAGCAAGTTATCTTGTTTATTTTTGTAGCTAAACATGGTCCAAAGCGTGCAAAGAGGATATTAGACAATTCAAACCTAAGTAACTCATTATTCCATTTATTGATTGTTTTCTAAGCTTTAACTACATTTAGTTAGTCAACATTTTTTCCTAAAGGCACTTATAGATAAATTTAACTGTAAGACCATGGACCCATTTGTCATGCCAAAAACCAAGTCTTGTACCATCTCTTAGGGCCGGTTTTGCTAAAGATAGCAGTATTTTGTTTCCATTAACTAAACTCTTCCATAAAGGAGAAGAGGTTAGTGCATTTAGTTATTTCAATCCTCTTTGATGAAGAGACTATGCTCTTTTTATCTCATAAAGTTAGTTTCTTGCTTGTAAGTTGATAGAATTTAAACCACCTACTGCTTATGGCTAACAAAC
Source organism: Lumnitzera racemosa (assembly GCA_024138005.1). Classification (NCBI taxonomy): domain Eukaryota; kingdom Viridiplantae; phylum Streptophyta; class Magnoliopsida; order Myrtales; family Combretaceae; genus Lumnitzera; species Lumnitzera racemosa. Next base: position 67,131,044 of record JAMXBC010000007.1, on the reverse strand, counting down.
TTTTGTCTATGCTAACCAATGAGTCTTACAACTTATCAATGAGCCTCCTCACAAAAAAAAAAAGAAAAAGAAAAAGAAAAAGAAAAAATAAATAAAAATAAAGAAGAAAAAGGAAGAAGTTACACTATTAATGTGATTAATAGTTTTCATCGGCAAAGGTTTGACTTGCATAAAGTATGTTGGGATTGCATTTAGAGTGGACTTAATAGCTCTTCCCACCATACTAAGCATATGACCCTTCCAACTTGAAAGTTTTGATTGTATTTTCTTAAGGACATCCTCAAGGTCTTTATGCCTCAAGTGTACTCCCTTGTTTATAAGAAAACCTAAGTATTTATTCATGGAGTCTTTCTTTTTTATTTGCATGATAGTGGTTATTTGCTCTTGCATTTCCAAAGGGGTGTTTTTAGAGAAGTACATGGAAGATTTAGCATGGTTCACCTTTAACCCAAACCACTCTTAGAACATGTTAATTGTAGCTTTAATAGTATCCGCGAAAGTTGCAATAGCATCAGACAGGAGAAGAATATTGTCAGCAAAAAAGAGGTAAGAAAGTTTAAGGTTAGATAATTGACATTTAATTCGCTACCAATTCTTATTTTGGACTTCTTATTTTATTAATTTACTAAAAAACCTCCATCCCAATTATAAATAGATAAAGTGAGAGTGGATCACCTTGGTGTATGTCTTTAGTAGGTGTAAATTAGGGAAGTATCTCATCATTTACGATTACTTAAGTGGATGTTTGGTTAATACAAGATTTAATAAGTTGAATCCATGGTCGTAGAAGGTAGATGGCTTGTATAGAGGAGAATAGATAGTCCCATTTGACACTATTAAGGCCTTTTTTAGGTCTAATTTTAGAATCATGAAGCCTTTCAAACCCTACTTAAGTTGCATAGAATGCATGGTTTCTTGTAAGAGGAGTACATTATCTATAGTAGCATGTTTAGGTATGAAGCTTTCTTGAGTAGGATGAATGAGGATGGAGAGGTAGGGACTTAAGCGGTTCACAATATGGTGTGACATAAACCGATGGGGTAGAATTAGGAAATCTGGTTAGCTCTAAGTTGCTTAAGAATCAATACCACTAGGGTTTCAACTTAGAATAGGCTAATTGGTAAATATATTCTAAAATAAGGAGATAAGTGAGGTTTGAATCAAGTGCTAATTTTCTTTGTAAAACTTAGTGTGCAAACCATCTTTTCTTAGGTATTTTGAGGATCCTATACTAAAAAGAGCTTATTTAAATTCAAGGAAAGATATAGGTTTCAAAAGTTGTTGCAAATATGGTTGAGTGAAACCTCTATGAAGTGATGTGAGAATGATATTATTGGTTGCATACATGACTTTCTTTATGGTGTATAGCTTCATAAAATGAGTTTGAATATTCTGTTGAATCGTAACAGGATTAGTGATCTAATTGCCAATAGCATCCTATAGTGCCTAAATTTTGTTTTTTATGCTTTTGGCTAACATAATTAAATGGTAGTAATGTGTATTGTGTTCACCATTTTAATCCACTGACTATGGGACTTCTATTTCCAAAGATATCCTCTTGTTGGAGGATGTCTTTTAGATTATGTCTTAGTTGCTTTTCTTTGAGCAAAAGAGCTTGGTTAGGGTGGTTAGCTAACCTATATTCAAGTTTGCGTAATTCAATTAAAGTGTCCTTCTTCCTAGTACTTAAGCAGCCAAAAATATTTTTATTCCAGTCTTTAGCTGCTTTACTAAAATTTTTTATTACTTGAATGAAATTATTATTGTAATTGTACTACACATTTTGGACCAAGGTTGGAAAGGTAGGATGTGGAAGCTAAATGGGCCGACTCTCTTTATTTGTAGGCCATTTAAGGTAAGTTTGTATCATTATTGGACAATGATTTGATATTGATTTATTAAGATGTCTAACAATTGAATTCGAATATAGGTCTTTCCATATATAGTTAGCCCATCCTTTATCAATCTAGGTTTGAATAGGGCTTAGGATGGATTATCCATTAGTCTAAGTAAACCTACGGCTAAGAAAACCTAAGTCTAAAAGGGCATAATCAAACATACAATTTCTATAAGGTTTGGCTTTTTTGGCATTGACAGGCACCTTACCTTACTTTTCATTTTTATGTATTATATTGTTAAAATTGGTAAGTAAGCACCAAGGTTTAGCATCAATAGAAGCAAAGTATCTCCTAAGCTTATCCTATAACAATTGTCTAACAGTTGCATTATTATTAGCATAAATGCTTGTAAAAAACCATGAAGTTTGAAATGGCCTAACTTGGACTAATACGTGAATCTCTTGCAATGATTGATGGATTTGGGTGACCTCGACCATGCATTTTTGTTACATCAATAGCAATCCGCCTTTTTGTCCATTAGCCTCCGAGTAAGCAATATTGTCACACATTAGGTTAGTAACCATCTCATAGGCGGTGATACCATCTATCTTTGTCTCGACTATTAGAAAGATGTCTGGTTATAGGTCATATACAAGTTCTTTAACGGCATTTATTTTACAGAGTAAGTTACCACCCCATATATTCTAGGTGATTACTTTAATAGGTTTGGGAGATTAGGGGATTGTGTTAGGATCCATCATGGTGATTGCTTATTAGTACTTCTGTAATTGAGAAGCAAGCTCAATAACCTTTCATATTTCAAGGTAGAATTTGGATAGATAAGAGTCATAGAGAAGCATGGCGGTAGCTTCCACCTGATTGCACATAGGGTAGGTACATGGGAGGAGTTAGCCATAGTAGTTATGAGTTATGATGTAAGATTATGAGGATTTAAGTGACATTCACTTGTTTATCCATTCATATTTTTGGATGAAGAAGTTTTCTTGTGAGCTTTGGTTTTACATGTAGAGATTATGGCGATAGAAGGATTAGAGTTTAATTTAAATTCAATTTGGGTAAAGTTTGGTGTTTCTATAGATGACAAGCTAAGTTTAGATTTGTTTAATAGACTGGATGAGGATGACAATGCCGATTGATGATGATTACTTTTTAGGGACAGCTTTAATTACTCTGCTTGTGGTAAGTTCATGGAGAGGGGGAATTGTTTATGTTTGGTTTCAACAAGGATTGTGCTAGTTGGGAAGAGGGTTGGGTAGATGGAGTTTGCATGTTAGAGTGACGAGATGGCAAGTTTTATACGAATATCGGCCTTTTTCTGAAAAATATTATTGAAAAGGGCCCCTTTTGAAAAAAAAAAAAACCAATATAGTATAGTGAAAGTGCATGTGAAGCATGCGCCTTCAGTTATGGATGGTTTGTACATTGAAGGGATGTGTACTAGATGTGCATTTAGTATCCTAGTTTGAACAGAAAACGCATGTGTTAGATACACCTTCAGTGTAAATATATACAATGAAGGCACATCTAGTAAATCAACGTAAAATTTTCAAAGTTGACATAATATGTGACTACAAATAATTTTTATTAAACATAGTAATTTTCCGTAGTCCTACACAATTAAGTAATGTTCTTTCAACCATAAACTGCAAACTAAATGGAAAATTTGATACAATAATCAATTACATAAAATCACAATTGGTGGAATACTTCAACAAAGATAGCAAATGGGGAAGAAATAGGTGAATGGAATGATAATCTAATGACCATATGAGTCAGATGCAAAAAAAAAAAAAAAAAAAAAAAAAACTGCAAATTGTAATGTTGGGGGTAAATAAACAATGCATTGAATTGCAATAATTGATGAAAAGTAAATTATATTTCAAATAATCAGTACATATACAAAATTTGTCATGAGTCAATGCTAACATTAATACAATGGCCAAAAAAGGAGGAAATAAAAGAATAGAAAAAAAAATCTACTAATGCCTATGCCGTATAATGGTCCTTATAGTATAAGAAAGAAGTGAATGCCCCTATCTATCGTGTGACTACGTAGACTGAGGTGGTGGATCATTGAGATCAAGTTCCTTAAGAGGAACTGGATCAACTGAAGAGGTCAGATGTAACTGAGTAACACCCTTACCTATGGATGACTATATGGGGATAGAACGTTACTTTTGAGGCACTAGTGAAGTTGTAAGATCAAGGTGTTGCTGGAACTCAGGAGTCATGTAAGAGCTAGATCCAACCCTAGAGCTGGATTCAACTCCCAAAGTAGAGGCAACACTTGACCTATGGTATGTGCTATATCCTCCGCTGATATGCCGTAGGTCAATGAATGATGCTCATGTGGTGAGATATCATCATTGAGGTTTGCTTGATGACATTTTACACAAGTCTTGCCACCTCAAACTCTAGCTTTGCCCTTAGGTGGTGTACGAGGAGCTAGTACATCTTCGTCAGGTGGTCTTTACTCTATGCCGTGGTCTAGATAGGGTGGCTCATGTATGCTGATATGAACTTGTAGATGAACACATAAACCCGATATTACGTGTAACTAAAGGGGTGGATTTAAGCTGCAAGATGGCTTGTAAAGTAAATAATAGTCAAAGGTTAAGTAGGAGGTTCCCCTATACCGACAAAGTCTATGACGCACCAACACCTCACATGAGCTTAGGTTACACTTGGTATGATGCATAAGTATGGCCGGGGGTCACTTGTCACTAGTCCATGCTCGAATAGGCTATATAAGAGTAGTTCAAGAGTAAAAGGGACACTTAGCTCGAGAGTGAAAATGTTTAGTATATTTGTCTGTATTCTGATATGATTTCAACTTTTATAGTATGATGGTATTTATATCATCCCGTTAGGGCAAATCTTAAGTTATAGAAATTACAAAAGAATGGTCCTTATTTGCTAAAAATAAAAGAGAATAATTTACAAGGAAAATATGAAATTGTGCAAAAGAAGGAACGTGAATGTCTTTTGTTAGAAAGGACAGTACGGATGTCAATAAAGGACAGTTGGCGCATACGTTTTTACTGTAATTTTGATATTATTGTAATCTGGGCAGGGGTGGACCTTGCTTCAGGCCTATTTGGCGTTAGAAGGGGCTGGACAGTGGTTGGTTCAAGGATAGCTCACATTGGGGTTGGACTTAGATGGTTGGCTCCTAACAGTTTTGCTTAACCTCAGCACAATGAAGATTGCTACATTTAGATTTAGTGCTTAGATCATGGTTTAGTAGAGGATTTGGCTCGGCATGCTGGTTGATCACCTATAGCTCACATTAGGGTTGGCCTCGGATGGACGGCTCCTAATAGTTCTGCTTAGCTTCAACACAATGAAGATTGCTACATTTAGATTTGGTGCTTAGAATATGGTTTAGTGGAGGGTTTGGCTTGGCGTGTTAGTTGATCACCTTGGCAACATCTTAGATGGCATAAAGAGCAAACTAGCTTGGCAGATCAAACTAAGGTAAGCATTACTCCTTGACGCTTAACTTACCTCAGACAACTTAGTGGACAACTTGAGAGAGCCTTTGGGCTTGGGAGCATGTAATCAATCCTTGATCCCTATCATCCCCCTTCAAGTTGTTTGAGATTTGGGATCAAATCTGGTTTAGGTTTGGTTTGCTCATCTTCGAGAGTGTAAGGTTAGAGGTTAGGAATGTTGAAAGAGTTTGAGACTCTATATCCTTTAGGTAATTCGATCTTATAAGCGTTAGGATTGATCTTTTTAAGCACTTTGAAAGGTCTGTTGGCTTTGGGTGACAACTTACTCTTCCTTAAGGTTGGGAATTTTTCCTTGCTAAGGTGTATCCAGACTAAATTGCCTGGTCAAAATTCTCTCTTTGTTCATCCTCGACTTCACTTCTCAAGCTTAATAGCAGCTTAAACCAATTGCTCTACAACCTTTTGATGCATGGTTTTAATGGCTTAAACTTTCTCGATGGCTAGCCGATCATCATCATCAGTTCTCGATTGGGGTGCTTGGTCTAATGGGAGCTCGAGGTTGAACCCCTAGGCAACTTCAAATGGAGACATGCTTGTGACACTATGGAGGGTCCAATTGTAGGCGAATTTGATTATTGGCAGACATATTTCCCAATCGGCCATGTTTCGACTAACAGTAACCCGTAATAAAGTTCCTATATTTGGTTGACAACTTTGGTTTGCCCATCAATCTATGAATGGCAGGACAAACTATACAATAACTTAGTTCCCAGTCACCTCTAAAGTGTCTTCTAAAGTGGCTCATGAACTTGGGGTCTCGATTCGAAACTACGGTTCTGGGCATGCCGTGAAGCTTCATTACCTCCTGCAAGAAAAGAAAATAGATAGCTAAAGCATTATTAGTCTTAGAACACGGTAAATGTGCCATCTTACTAAATTGATGTACAACCACCATGATAGAGTCCTTCCCTTGAGACATCCTCAGTAATCCTAACATAAAGTCCATATTCAACTTAGACTATGGTTTAGTTAGGATCAACAAGGGTTAGTAATGTCCCTACTCGGTTCGACTCTTCACTTTTTAGCAGGTCGCGCACTTTTCTAGCATGGATTGGACATCTCTCTTCATTCTTGGACAAAAGAATCTAAAAGATAATACCTCATAAGTTCGGCGTTGGCCAAAGTGTCCTTGCACCTCTCGCACTAGCAATTCTCGCTTGGAATAGGTCAGGATACATAGCCTCCTCTTCCTGAATAAGTATATGTCCTCCTTGTGATAGTTGTCTAGCGTTTGTCCTTCCTCACAATGGGCGTAGATAGGACCAAAGTGTAGGTCTTTGGCATACAAATTCTTAATGGTTGAAAAACCAAGTAACCTTATCTACAGTTCAATTATGAGGGTATGTCGTCTCCATAGGGCGTCAGCCACTACATTATTCTTTCTACTCTTGTATTTTATGACATAAGAAAAACTCTTTATGAACTCAACTTACCTAGCCTGTCTTCGGGACAACTTCGATTGGCTTTTAAGATATCTTAAGGACTTATGATCGATGTAGATCATGAATTTCTTAGGCAACAGGTAGTGTTGCCACACCGTTAGGGTTTGGATTAAGGAGTAGAACTCCTTATCGTAGATGGAATAATTGAGTGTGGATCCTTGAAGTTTCTCATTGAAGTGAGCAATAGGTCATATTTCTTGCATCAACATAGCACCTATGCTTAGTCTAGATGCAATACACTCTATCTCAAATGCTTTGTCGAAGCTTAGCAGAGCTACCGGGGCTGTAGTTAGCTTTTGCTTCACGTCTTCAAAACTCCTCCTCTTTTTCTTACCCCATTTGAATTCAACATTCTTCTTCGAGAGTTTGGTGGTTAGGGTCACAATCGTACTGAAATTCTTTATGAATCGGCGATAAAATGATGCCAGGCTGTGGAAACTTCCCACGTTGGTAAAATAGGTCGACTCAGGCCATTCTATAATTTCTCTTGTGTTCTCCTTTCAGATTGGTAGAAATTGTACTTCTTCAGATTGGTGTAAAGTTGTTCAGGTTGGAGTTTTGCAAGCAATTGTCGAAGATGCTCTTGGTACGTCTCCAAGTCGGGATTATATACTATAATGTCGTCAAAATAAACTACAACAAACCTTCCTAATAACTCTCGGAGCATGTGATTCATAAGTAGCATGAATGTGCTCGGTGCATTAGATAACCTAAATGGCATTACAAGCCACTCATATAAACCATGTTGTGTCTTAAATGCGATTTTCCACTCATCTCCTTCACGCATTCAGATCTGATGGTATCTAAATTTGAAATCGATCTTGGAGAACACTCTTGCTTCGCTTAACTCGATTAGCATATCTTCAAGCTTGGGTATGGGATACCTGTACTTGATGGTGATTTGATTGATGGCTCGACTATCCATATACATCCTCTAAGAACCATCTTTCTTCAGTACTAATAGGGCCAGTACGGCATAGGGGCTCAGGGACTCGTACACATACCCTTTTTTCAAGAGGTTGTCTACTTACCTTTGCAACTTGGTAGCTTGTTCAAGGTTTAGCCTATAGGTAGGCTTCTATGGCTGGGCGGCCCTTGGCTATAGGTTGATCGCATGCTTAACGCTTCGGATTAGGGATAGATCCTCTAGTAGCTCCTTTGGAAACAGGTTGGTAAAGTTCTCCAGTAGGGTTTTTATCTCGGTCGGTAGCTTTGCCTCTTCGGGTCTCATCTTTAAAAGCCTCTTGACAAGCAGATAGGTTTGTCCCTTTAGCTCCATTTCTCTTTTCAATTCGGCTTGGGTCAGTATCATAACCTCCTTCTTTAAGGTTTGGTTAAGCTGGGACTGCATAATTTTTACTTGTTCGGTAATTATGGGACCTAATTTTAACCTTCTCCCTTCATGCTCCACAGAACATGTGTTCCTCCTGTTGTCACATATAATTGCTTGATCAAACATCCATGGTTGTCTAAGTAGAAGGTTAGACATACTCATGGGTAGCATGTCAAAAAGCACTTCATCTCGGTACCTGCCTATACAGATTGACACAGATACTTGTTTGTTCACTTATAGGGCTCCCTTATCACTGAGCTAATGAAGCTTGTGAGGTTTTGGGTGGGACATGGTTGGCAATTTCAGTTGCTGGACCATATATGCAAAGGCTGCATTTATGCAGAGGCTGCATTGGTGCAGCTTCCATTATCAACAATCAATGCACATAGTGATTCGTTTTCCTTGCATCCAATATGGAAGAGATTTTCTCTCTGTTCTTCTTTGGGTACAGGACTGACACTCATCATCTTCCTTAACACTAAAGCGGTCGGCATGAAGTTTTTTTCCTCACTGTAGATGACTTCCTCATCGGACAGCTCAGCATGTCCGTCTTCTTTCAATTCCTTTACTTCTTCATTTGCCTGTTTGAACACTAAGCAGCCATGTGTTCAAATCTTTGGCATTTGAAACACTTGAACTCACTTGTCTTCTTCCATGAACTCTGGCCCTTCTCAAACTTCCTCAGGGGTTCCTTCTCTTCTACTCGGGTAGTTTGAGCAGGTCGGGTCTTAGTGACCTTGCTTAGTTTCATTTGCATGGGTCTACTCGGAATAGGTTGGCTTTTGCTAGGATGGTTGACGGGTAGTTAAAATCTTCTTGTTTGGTGCCTTTTTATCCTCTAGGTAGCTCAGATTACATCATCAAGTATTCTAACGTTCGGGGTTTCCAAGACATCCTCAATCTTATACTTCAATCCACCACTGAATCGAGACACAATTCGGTCTTCTGGCTTTATAACTTCGCATATCATTAGCATATGTAATTCTTTAATGTAAGCATCCATACTCGATCCTCCTTGCCTCAGTTCTTGCAATCTCTTGAAGGCATCTTGCAGATAATAGCTCAACACAATCCTTCTCTGCATGACTCTCTTCATATCATCCTAGCTCCTAATCTCTCGTTCTCATTCTCCTTCCCTTCTTCTAATGGCTCGCAAGTTCTTCCACCATAAAGTGGCATGACTAGTGAAATCCAATACAACAAGTCTAACCTTTGCATTGTCAGGTACTTCGTAGCATTCAAACTGCTTTTCAATCTTGTCTACCTAATCTAGGTAATCTTCGACTTCACCACTTCTAGAAAAACTTGGGATATGTATCCCAAGTCCTTCGACTTTAGGGGCCCATACATTTCTTTTTTTAGCTCCATAGTACTCTTCTGCATCATCATCTCCTTCAACTTCTTCCTTAATCTCTTTAAGCACTAACCTACATCTAGCATCCCTACCAACTCCTTTAGCTTGAGGTAGTTAAGTTGGGGCATTAGCTAGGCTAAATTGGCCATTGCCTCATTGTTGTTGCTCATGTTCCCTAATGGGGATATTCCTAGCTTACTGTTTATCTTTTTGTATGACAGTCACCAGACAAGTTACCAAATTGTTAAGCTTATCCAAGCGATCACATATTGATTGAGGTGAGAAGCCTCCTTCTTATCTTTGACCATGTTGAGTACTACTCTCTTAGCTTCCTAAAGTTCCTTATACACTTGAATTCGACATTAATGTTTACTTCGAAATGACAATTTCTCAACAAACACATAGGCAACCATACTTTATTTTGTTGTATTGAAAATAAGGGAAAATAGAGTATAAAATACTTCTCACTACTAAACTTCAAAGCTAACAATAGAACCACTATCATACAAGAGTAGTGATAAACAATTAAAAGAGCACTAGCAGAATCCAGCTTTGAATGTAGTCAAGCTCTGATATTAAGATGATATGGACTCATGGATGAACATATGAACTTGATATTACATGTAACTAAGGGGGTGGGTCTAAGCCACAAGATGGCTTGAAAAGTAAATAATAGTTGAAGGTTGAGTAGAGGGTTCCTGTACACCAATTCAGGATATGATGCACTAATTCCTCATACGAGCCTAGGTTGCACTTCATATGACGCATAAGTATGGTCAGGAGTCACTCGCTACCATTCCACGCTTGAATGGGCTAAATAAGAGTAGCTTAAGAGTAAGAGGGACACTTACCTCGAGAGTGAAAAAGTTCGGTATATTCGTTTGTATTTTGATATGATTTCAACTTTTACAGTATGACGGTATTTATATCATCCTGTTAGGGAAAATCCTAAGTTACAAAAATTACAAAAGAATGGTCCTTATTTGCTAAAAAAAAGAGAGCATAATTTACAAGGAAAATATGAAATCGTGCAAAAGAAGGAATGTGAACGTCCTTTGTCAAAAATGACAGTACAGATGTTAGTAAAGGACAGTACGTGTGCGTTTTTACTATGATTCTAATAGTACTGTACTTTGAGCAGGGGTAAACCTCAGTTTAGGCCTGTTTGGTGTTAGAAGGGGTTGGACAGTGGTTGATTTAAGGATGGCTTACATTAGGGTTGGCCTCGGATGGTCGGCTCCTGACAGTTCTGCTCAGCTTCAGTACAATAAAGATTGCTACATTCAGATTTGGTGCTTGGACTATGGTTTAGTAGAGGGTTCATCTCGGCATGCTGGTTGATTACCTTGGCAACATCTTAGATGGCATGGAGAGTAAGCACTACTCCTCAGTGCTTAACTCACCTCGGATAGCTCGGTAGACCACCTAAGAGAGCCCTCGAGCTTAAGAGCATGTAATTGGTTCTTGATCCCTATCATACGCCTTCCTAGTATAGGTAGAGGATAAGACCACTATACTGCTTAACAAAATGAAGTGCCCCATCTACAATACCTAGTGCCATAGGATAGTCAGGTGCTAGTTTGACACTTCTCAATGAGTCCACTTGAAATAAGTAGAAAAATAGTTGTTAGTATATATGATAGCAAGTATGTACAAGTGTAAAAAACTATGGATGATTTTAGATGTATGTACTAGTTAATCGATGATAGCTCTATGGTATGTAATGTAATGCTAAGTGATCTATCTACACCACGGCCAGTAACTCTCGTCGTCTCCTCGAGGACCCTGAATGTGCACTAGGAATCCATGTCTATATCCTGAAGCCTGGATGCAGGTAGAGTGTGTATTGATCTATTCAACATTCGTCTTACCCTGAAGGTTTAGTTGGTGGACTTACTATAGGACATACTGGTATCCACCAAACTGTTGAATAATACAGTCTGGAGAGCATAACTCAATGATGTGAAAACATATGACTGGTACCTGGACAGTCCAAATGTGTCACTTGACAATACATAAGTGAGGTAGCAACTACAACAAATCCTCTATATAAGCCTCCCAAACAACCTAATGGGCATAAGAAAAAAAGAAGAAAGAACCAATGAAACAATGAAGGGTTATCACTTATGGCCGAGAAAAGGACAACAAAGAGGATAACTTATCATATCATACTTACTGCATCATCTACATGTCAAATGTTGTATGGTACGTATCTATTACATGCATTAGATGCTGAGTTGTATCCCGTACTACCTTTCATTTGGCTGCCAATAGCTTATCCCCATCGATAATAAACCCATATTGATTTCGGGAGGGGGGGGGGGTTAGGTGGGAGGGGTAACATGTAGGAATCTATCCCAAGCGTAGACCTGAAGTAGAATTACAGCCCCATTAAGCTCATACACGTCAGATGATGAGGCGGAGTACAACTGTCAATACAATCATGCTAAGCAAGTGCTACCCTAGCTAAACTGCACAACTATTGAGAAGTCCTTTAACAATGGTAGAAACATCAGGAGAATTAGACTAAAGGATTTATCTACAAATATAAATTTTCCCATCAGGCTGAGTATGTACGCACGTGCATACTATCGGACAGTCTCGTTGTCCACCCCATAGGTAAGTAACTGAAAGTGCTTACGTAACTATGTTAGAGATAAATAAGCACCCCTCATTCGATTAGGCCTCATGCCCACCAGCCTTTCCCCCACGTCAACCTGCTTCTCTTCATTGTTCGTCTTTATTCGACCCACCATCGAGAACCCCTCAGCTAGAAGTTCAAGATGGACCTCAATATCCTGTAGTATGATGATCGCCTCTCAATGGGTAGGTGGAACGTATGTATCTCGGGTCTACATCTCTCGACAAGTGTCGTAATCAAATATCAATCCAACATAATAAATGGCTCTACCTTGAGATGTATAGGAATATTCTGCTCATCTTTACTTAATGACATCTTACTGCATTGCATTTGAGTGCATATGTAACCTCCTACACAAACATTCAATGAAGTTAGTAAGTAATACATCTTTAATAAAATACTTGATTGTAAATGATAATGACGTTACTCACCCTACTCTCTCAAATGGCCTATGAGTGGTAACTAGCCTGCCTTATAAGTACGCGTGAATCAATAGGTCCTGGTTCTATTTATCTTGTGAAAACATACAAACATGTTTAATAGACAAAAAAAAAAAGTGCATCTCATTATATTTATGCATGCATTATAATGTAATGCCTAGATAGAAAGGGAACATGTCCTAGCCTTATTAATCTCCGAACACCTCTACCTATTATGTCTTTCTCGCCCACATGCATTGCATCTAGTTTTGTCTGATCACTCTCAAATTTCCATCTCCATGTGATATCGCTTATGCTTAGGTTTACCTTTCTTTCGTAGTAAGTCCATGTTTAGGTGGAAATAAGGGAAGTTAACTTACGACCAGTTCAGCTCGTCACTAATTGGATAAAAATGAGCTCGGTAATAATCTATCTAGTTTGCCCACTTATACCATTACTCTATTGCTGATTTGCTGTCTACCCTTATGTTTGTAGTAGCAGCATATGCATGATGGTAAGGAATCCTATATATTTGCCACTTCTAACAAGTATACGTGCGACCCTTGGAGTCAATTGTATGTGTCCTTCCTCTTCCCTTCAATCTTATCCTTATCATTCGACTGCTAGTTAAAACCTTGAAAATATTGTTTTGGAAGCTAAATGAAATGACTTTATGTGCACTTTCCTGCCCCCTTTAAGTTTCATACATCTTTAGAGCTTAATCGGTATAGATCTTGCCAGAATCGACTGCTTCCTTGGTATTCTTATGCCTCTCCTCTTAATAAGCAACACAGTTATAAAATATCTTTTTCACTAATGTAGTGATAGGTGATCCACGTGTTGATTTTAAAAAGGAGTTATAACTCTCGATAATGTTTGATGTCATGTATCCAAAACGGTAACATCCATCATATGAAAGAGTCTACCTATTCAAATTAACATTGTTGAACCATGCGAGAGCGTCCTCTTTAACTAGTGCTAACTTCTCCATGAAACATTTGAATTTCCTTTGTTGTGCCTGAACACCTACAAATCATATAAGTTTCTTGCATAATTGGTTTTTGTGGACTGTATTGAAGTTATTAGTGATGTTTCGCGGACAGTATCTCTAAATTGCAAATGGTGACTACTAGCCTATTGATGGATCCTTGTACATGGAATCAATATCAGATTCCTTGTCGGATATAAAATATAAGGTTTCTCCCTTTTGGTTGACTAAATGCACTTTAAGCTTCCGTAGGAACTACCCTTAGGTTTCTGCTGATTCTATGTCAACAAGAGCAAATGGCAATGGAACTATTGCATTATCCCCATCCATGCTATAAGCTACTAACAACTTATGCCTATACTTTCTATATAAGAATGTGCTATGACACATACAATTGGTTGACAGTATTTGAAGGCGTCTATACACTGCCCAAATATCTAGAAAACCCATTTGAATTAAGACTAACCTTGCTTTGGTGAACTACTCCAACCCTAATCTACTTGTGTGCCCAGATTGCTTAACTTCATAGCATTTAATAGTCTTGGCAACTCATTATATGACTTCTCCTAATTACTGTATACCATCTCAATAGTCTTTCACTTAGCCTCGAAAACCCTTCTATGCTTATTGTGTATTTGTACATAGTTTATGTGTTAGTTACAAGATTACGTATCTTAACATCAGGGTCGCTTTGTACACTATTAATGAATAGCCTAGCCATTATGTTGTTGTCGAGTTGAGGATGATCTTCGTTCATCATCAGGTTCACATAAGTGTATGGACTCTTTAGAATTGTTATTTTGAAAAGGCTTTCTACTTTCTTCAAACAAGCCCGTAATCTCTACTTATAACCCAGTTCTTTCTTATTATAGTAGACCGCATATATAGTCGGTTTCGAAATCTCTACATGAAAATTGTAGTGGTTCCTTAGGTGAAATGACTTTACCGCATCTGTGAGATCCTTCTTTGTGTTGAAATGCATATTGACACTTTACTCATCAAAACTATTGATGTTGCTACACATTTCATTAATATCTTTCTCAAATGTTACATAGCCGCTACCATCGTATTGGTTATTGTAAAACGGGGTAGGATCTTTGACTTACTTGTCAACAGGTTCATTTATTTGCGGAAAGTCTTGAAACTGCTTGCTGGACAATACTTCACTAGTTCGATGATGGGGAATACTTAAGCCATTATTGCAAAATGGTTGGACTGACACATTGCTCCTAATAACATATGGTCTCACCTGGGCCTCTCCCAAATCCTTAGTGTAGTCATCTTTAAGGCTAACATCATCTTCATCACCATCCCTATCATCCTCATCACCATTTACATCTGCCGCATTCTCCCCATCGTTGACATTTATGTTCATGTGCATTCTCTCTACATATAGATTATAAGACTCTTCATGCTTGAAATAGGACCCAATGCTTCATCAAGCTGCTCTTTTGTGATATTTATGTGCTTGTCGAGCTAGGATTTTCACCATCCTAATTCTTTTTATAAAATTAGGTCTTCTTTAAGTCGACCAGTATTAAACCCTTACTCGTTTAATACTAGCCCTCGACTAGGGTTTAAAGACAACCATTTTTTCAAGTTAAAAAGATTTGGAGTCGCCACCCGACCGAAGTCGGAAAAAGGGGTTAAGTAACTAATTGGGTGGATTGGTTACAACTAAACTACCGATCTATCGATTAAAAAACCAAGTTATAAATATGGTTTTTTAACAAATAGAGATTTGGATCTAGGGCTAATTTATTAAACCTTAAACGGGTACCACTTTTAACCTTCCGAATTTAACTTCGCTTTTCAAATATACCCTTTTTAATTTCTAAAAATATCTAATTATGATATGTGCGACTAAATTAATTAATTTACATAAATATCTAAAAATGGGAAAAATAAAACTTTCCATATTTTAAGTTGCCCCATACTTGCGTACGGGTGCCTACATACTTGCTATTTGGGATCAGACTACGTAGTTTTTTTAACGAAAATATAGTGGGTTGATTGATTTTAATCTTTGGAAAATCACCGGGTTTACGTTTTTACTCATTTTGAGTTGATTTGAGAAAAAGATTATAAGGGGTCCTAAACTGAATTTTATTTTTGAAAAAACCTCAAATGCTCTAGTTTGGAAAAGATTTGTATTATTTTTATTAAAAAATAAAGAAATGATTTTCTAAGTATGAAAAATAACTTTTCTATTTTTACTCGATTTTATTATTTATTTATTATTGTTAGTTTTTTATGGTTCTTCTTGTTTAAATGTAAAAAAAAAAAAACATAAAATACTTTCTATTCTTCTTTTTCTTTTTTTTTTCTCTTTCTTCTTTTTTCTTTTCTTCTTCTTTTTTTTTTCTCTTTTTTTTCTATTACATTTACACAATACAAATAAACAACAAAAAAACAAAGAAAAAGAAAAAAAAATAATTAAAAATATTAAAAAAAAATTTGGACGGGTTCGGATGTATGGGTTGGACCTGGGCGGGTCAGACGGATTGGGTTGAGTTGGATCTTGGCTTCTTCTTCTCTAACACCAGGGGGTATTATTCAGCTTGTTTTGTTAACCAAAATGTGCAGGTGACGATCTTTTTATGAGTATTGGATTGGAGATTTGGGGGAGGGAGGTTCAGTGCCTTAGTGTTTTGGAGCAGTTTAGGTAGTTTTCGAAAGTTAGCCCCAGGCAACGATAGTGGTTTGGCCATGGGAGGCTGTTAGGTATGATTGGTGGGTTTGGATAGGTTTTTCAGAGTGTAAAGAGTTTGGTTGTAGGCTTAGTTTCGCTCGAAGGTGGTTGGGGATGCTGGTTCGAAGAGAAAGAGAGAGAGAGAGAAGGGGGGGGGGTGTTTGGGTTTGATGGTAGTTGCTTAGTGGCACGGATGGAGGTCACGACGGAGGTCGAAAATAGTTGGGTTGGAGAGCTTGAGCTGCGGGTAGTCTTCTTAGAGTAGTGGCTCAGCTTGGGTAGTAGTGAAGAGAGAGAATCGAAGAGAGAGAGTGGGTTAAAGAGAGAAAAAGATTAGGAATGGATAGAGAGGGTGTGGGGATCGATTCTGTTTGTTGTGTGTGTTCGTCTATGTCCTATGATCATCAATTTATACACAAATCCAACCTAGAAACAAAGGAAAGTTGGAATCAGATTAATGAAGAATTCCTAGGGAAATAGCTTTTTTCCAATTTTTGGAGCTTAAATTGAATGCTCCTTTGATTGTATTTAGACATGTTTTTTGTATCGATTCACAATAGGTTATGTCTATTTTGCAATTTTGCCATTGATTTGGTACGTGGCATTTCGTGTATGTAGCAGTTGACGTGGCATGCTACGTGGCGCCACGTTAACGGGCTAACAAATCCGATGATGCCACGAGTCTTGACACGTAGCGTAATTAGACCCTGACACGTGGCATCCTTGATGTGATTGAAAACCAAAAAATAAGAAAAAGGCCTTCCTGTTTTTGCTAAGTTTCGAATCCAAGATCTTATGCTTAATGCTAGTGCTATGTCTATATGCTTAACTATCAGGCTGTTGGCCTGTACCTTGTCCATATTTGTAATTAAATTGCATATATAGACTCGGTCAACCTAAGCTGTATTTAAATCTAAGCCTAGGTTCAATGGCCTAAGTTCTAAACCTAAATTTAATCTAACAAAATGTTATCTTCTAAAATCTTTTATCTATTTATTTATTTTTTGTGATTTTTTTCAAAATTTCTTATTTCTTATTTTTTTTTGTATTTTCTAAATTTCTTATTTTTTTGTGCTTTTTTTTCTTATTTTCTTATGTTTTTTTAGAATTCCTATTTTTCTAAATTTCTTCATTTTTTGAGGCTTTCTTTAATTTTCAATTTTTATGAACTTTTTCTAATTTAGGACCCTATAACCTAATTTGAAAAATAAAAGGGGGACAAAAATTAGGTGTCTATAGTGCTCATACTTAGAGAAATTCATATACGGTTCATTTGATTGATCTATGTTTATTTGCTTTGCATTGGTCATTGTTGAATGTATATTGGGATCCAGAAGGGTTAGATTGTTTGGCTTATGTCTCTCATGCTCATCCTGAGAACTCGATTCCTTAATGTATCTTATATACACTTCCTGAATACTCTGTTCCCCAAAAGGGTCCACCATCTCAATGAAATTCTCAACATCCTCATTATCTCTAATGGCCATCAACTTGTAGGCAACTCCAGTATCATGAAAAAAGGGATGCCTATGCACGAGTTCAATACCACTTGCGTCAACTTTGGTGTATTCACAAATTCTCTGACTGAAATGAGAGAAGTTCAAATCTTTCATAATCTTCAACTTTTTAACGAGCTCTCTATCATACTTCAGTCTCTTATTACCTATAACAATATTTCCATTTGCATAAACAATCACTTTCACATAATCTGCCATTTTCACCCTAGTAATGCCATTATGAACTGAATATTTAGATGACATTAAAAACTTCATCTACACACTAAACGACAATTTACTTAGTCATCTCGTTAAGTTACATCGCATATTACCTAACTTTAACTTATTAATTCAATCTAACACAGTAAAAACGCCAAAAAAATACATATATACAACAATTTCCACCTACATTTTGATATTTTTCATACTCACATTCATATAACTAATCTACTTCAATACAAAAAATGCCTTAATTTAAACAACATATAATAAATTTTCATGAAATATTAATAATTTACACAACTTACGGTACATCTATGATTATGAAATCTACGTAATTAAGTAATAATTTCTTTTCTAAAAAAAATTTACATAATGTTGATTACTACTAAGATTAAAAAAAAAAAATCATGGTTGTAAGTTATGGATTATCACTTGTTTTAGATGTACACTAGTGTTAAAAAATGGTTTGGTGCTTCAACTATGGGTTTTTCCGCGTTTTCTTTGTGTTTTAGAAATTTTGGAAATTAATATGGGTGAGAATGGAGTCTAGCTGTGTGGATTGGGGTTTATATAGGTAGTATAGTGAAGGTGTATGTATTGCATGCGCCTTCACTATACCATATTGGTATTTTTTTTCCAATGGGGTCATTTTTCGTAATATTTTTCGAAAAAAGAGCCCATATTCATATAAAGCTTAGAGATGGTGCCTGTTTTTCGGTTTAGGTTAGATTTAGATTTTTTGTTCTTAGTCTAGTAGATCTTTTTGGGTGGGTGGGGAGGGCAATGGGAGTAGGCGGAGAGGAGGAAGGGGATGATGTCATGGTTGAAGGGACGATTGAGAGTTTTTTTTGGCTTTGACACATGTCCATCTTCATTTAATGTTTAAGCTTTTTCTTGTTTGGCCTTATTTGCATTAGAATTGTGCTAACTATGTGACTCATTAGAGGTGTTAGTAGGCCCCATCACATTAAATGCAGATTTTGGCTAGTTGCATGATAGAGGGCAACATAATTGGATATGGATGGGTCTACCATACACGTACAACAAATTACTTAATCCTTCATACTAAACCTTAAGATTGTCAATAATTAATATATGAACAAGTGGTTGTTCAAGATTAATTTGAATACAAAGATGGGTAAATCGACCCCTTTTCGTATTAAAGGTTGTAGTATTGTATCGTAGTATGGATTGATTACTTCACCAATTTTTTTGAGGCCATGTCAGGAATAATTTTCAAGTAGAAGCTTTGGAATGCACATTTAGATGGTAATTGTATCAAAAGTGGTTCTAGATGCTTAGAAGTTTGGTTCCCATTTCCAAATAGTGAGATAATGACCCGCGATGAACCAAGGTCTATTCTTGATGACCATTTGTAGATCTTCAATTGATTGAAAAATTATTGTGTTGTATCCCATTCTTAGATTTGTCATACTAAAATCATTTATTGATTTCCAAAGGGCTTTAAGTTTTGGCAATAAAGTTGGGTAAGTAATTGTATGACCATAGACTTTGATGATAATTTCATTTTTCTAAGGTTACCTTAGCAAATATTTTACTTGTGAGGAAAAGGCGATTTTTTTGACCCCTTCTAGGAGTTGTTCATCTTGTTGTGCTGATTTATCTATATGACCATCATTAGATCTTTCCCCATGTTTTTGTTATTATCCAATAAGTTAAAATTGGATTCATAAAAACCTAGAGTAATGGATGCCTTGATGTCCTTATAAGATTTCCTTATACCACTTACCTGTTGAGGATTAGAGTGGAAGTTAGAGGTCGTAGGCTTTGATGGAATCTGTGTTGATGTGTTTGGCAATTAGCGGTTACCCAAATCCGTTGTAGCTAATGGACTTAGATTATTATCAATAAATTTATGGAATTCATTTAATTTTAAATGTCTCTTTTTCTTATTTAGTAAGGTGTTCATTTATATAAGTAGGGAAAATGAAAAGGATGAAAATTTATTTTTGTTAAATGCAGTTTCATTTTAACACCATCTAGACGAATTTAGAGGCTTAGAAACATTTTTAGAGAGGAATATATATATATATATATACACTATATATAATTTTTAAAGGATGAGTTATGACATAAGGTTACGCATAGTTAATAGTTAAATATAGTTATTTGTAACTAAACTTGATATGTAGGTTTTAAATTTTATAAATATCATTTTACTTTTTAAATATGCACTTAATGTTTTAATGACATTTTCTTTTTGTTTTTTCTTTTCTTTAACTCTTTTTCTTTTTACAATAATAATAACATTAAATTCATTCTTACATAATTATATTTAACTAAATAATTTTTCTTAAATTGATATTTTTATCCATAGTAAACAAAAAATAACAATTATATTGCCTATGCTACAATTTTCTTGGTTTTATCACATAATTATCAATAAATAATCCAAAATGTATGTCTTGGTTTAGTTCATCGAATAATTGATTACATAATAACTCATATTCAAAACGATTTTTTTAGCATTATTAATAAAAAGAATTTACAAACTTCTCATAAAATGATATTTTAGAATACTCAAATTCATCTCAAGTTGCTATTTTTTTGTAATACTTGCAATTTCCTCTTCATACATCTTTTATAGTCTATTTATGTTGAAAATAAAACTTACACAAGTGTTGTATATTAGTATTTTTCATAAATTAATGATTAGATTTTGTAAAGGGCTGAAAAATTATTATATTGGATCAAACCCAATATTTATTTATCTTGATTCTTTGGGCTAGGTGATAGGGCCTAGAGAGTCTAGTTTATAATTGGGATGATCCAAGGAGAATTGGCTTGGTAGGCTTGGAATAGGGATTATTGGATCGGTCCATTTACATCCAATCTTTCTCAAGCAAGCTCATTACTAAGAAAAGTTACTAATCTTGAGTCCATTAGCTAGCTCATTTTGGATAATTGTGAATTGAGTAGGCTTCATTTGATTTGTTGATCATCTAGATGATCAAACCGATGAAATCTTATCCAAGAGCCTATAAGTACCCAGCATTTCTCCTTAATTGGAACTCTTAGAGATAATAGAGAAACAATAATGCTCTGTAAAATCTTTGTTCTCTAAGATCAAATAAGTAATTTAGGCAAAGAATTGGTCTTATTCGTTCAAGCTATAAGTTGAATACTTGAAGTCTCCTAAGGTTGCCTTGTTTGCACTTGTGCATTTAAAATACTGAGATTTCTTGTTCCTTTTTCCTATTTTATTCTCACTAAATAATCCCTTTGGGTGACAATCTTGCTTTGCTTCTTTGAAACTACATATAGCATGTCACTCATATAGCATGTCACTCATGTAGCATGTATGTGACTACTTCGATAAGACCCTTACATTTACATTTTGCTGACTCCACTAGGGAAGAGTAATTACAGAGACATGATACCTCTTAGGAAGAGAACAACCGGTATATTTGATACCACATCTTAAGAGCTCGACACTAATGTTGAGCTTGCTGAGTAGAATCTACTCCTACCTCTTGAGCATACTAGCTAGGAACATTTAGTGCTTGAGGCTCTACTAGATCCCATACAGACAATGTGGGCAATGTAGGAAGTTACGAGGGCTTTAAATTAGCTCATAGCTATGTTTTGACCTATCTTTACTGGGATGGCAGCCATTGCTATTGCATAACAAGGTATGGCTTTACCAAATCCTATGGTTATTGTATAGCTAGATGCTATTACATCAGCTTAACTACTTAATCCTCTAACTATCGAGGAAAATCTCTAATAAGGAGGAGGTGATGGACTACCCCTACCCCCCAAAACTAGAACCTACATGGCAACCAACCTCTACAATAGAGAATGTAAGAGTTTAGTTAAGTGGCTCTTCATCTTTACAAGGTGCCTAATCCTTTATCTAATCCTACCATCCTAATCCTATGTAGATCTACTTCTTATCTCAATATTGCCCCTACTCCGTTACTTGCATCTATAGCTTTTGCTCTAAGGACTTCTTTTATAACAAGGGAGGAATTGGATGTTTATATAAGGGAAATATAAGCTAAGTCATTTATGGGAGTACCGGAGTTGAAACTTTCATGTCATCAATGCATCACAGTGAAGCCATATCCTAAGGATTATTGATGTAGGCAAGTGCACTTTTTAGTTATAATATAACGAATATAAGTTCGAATATTGATCCCATAGGGACTAGTACGATTACTAGTACTCACTTGATCTTTACTATCTAATCGGTAAATTAAATTTCAAGAAACTTAAAAAAGTAAATCTAAATTACTGTTAAAACTAATTTAAAGATTAATTAAGACTCAATTCAAGAATTAACAAGAAAACAATTCAATTAATTCAAAATTCAATGTTATACCTAGATTTTGCTTCCTCTAGATCTACGTGTAATTTCCCTAAAGATCATCTAATTTATTCTTTAATCTTTCTTGATTAGGAGAATTCTCTACTAAAGTTATTCGCTTTCTTAAGTCAATTAACCCTAACCTTAGGATCAACTATTAGAATCTCTTCTCAATAGCATGATCTAAGATTACATTATTGAATAATGAATTAACTATGCTTTAATTTGAAATACTGGAAGAATCTTGCAAGTTATTTCATTTTGATTCTCTTATAAGATATTGAACTTTGATCACTATTCGCAGAAATAATAACCTAAATCATGAAGCAAATATAGCTAAATCAAGAAAATAATGGAGAACTAAATTGATCGAGCAATAATAATATCACATGAATAGATCTAAGTTCCACAAAACCTAAATACTAGGATTCTACTCTATATATCGTAAAATTGAAATATAAAAACAAAGTATAGAAAATAATAGAAAGAAGCATCATGAAATCCAAACAAGATTAAATCATGAAATCCAAACAAGATTAAATCTTGAAATCTTCTCTTCTCCTTATTTTCTTGATTCTTCTTGACTTCAAAAACTCCTTAAAAGTCGTGCCAAAAAGTTCTTTTCCTCAATACACCCTAATAAGGCTTTATAAATGAAGAACTAAAAGAAATAAGTCGATTGGAAAAGACATAATCGATGACGCAATAGTATCTTTTGGTCGTATACATAATTGTGCTTCACGTTTGTCTTTTTTTTTTTTTTTTTAGAATTGGAAACGACATGACTAATGACGTGGTTGTATCTTTGGGTTGAGTTCTAGGCTGTAACAATAGAAAATCAGCTCTAATTTTGCTTGAAAATGACATAGTTGTGTCATTAGGCTATATCAATCTTCAAGCCTTTATAACTTGCTCGTTTTAGCTCTGATTTGAGTGAAATTTGTTTCTATCTTTTCCTTTTTTTTTCATGTAAATCATTTCAAAACCTAGAAAACAAAATTTTACTCAATTAAGTATTATTATCTAAAAATAAACTCAAATATCAAGGAAAATCATCGAAAATCACTAAATAAAATATGTGTAATTAGGAACTTATTAAACTTCCCCACATTTAAGAATTTGCTTGTCCTTAAGCAAATAAATCAAATAAAGATCAGGATAGGAATTCTTAAGTTAAAAATAATCACTACCTAGGAAACTAACCAAAAATTGCACTTAACTTGGAAAGACTCAACTTGCAAATCCAATCAATTTTCTTTAAATAACTTCCTTAACTCTTATACTCAATCTTTTTTTCCAATGTCCAAAGGACACAAAGTACCAAAGTGCACAAGTTAATCTATGTAAATTAAAGTTTAATCGGATCATTTAATCAATAATTCTGTACTTAAGATCAGATTTAAGATCACGCCAATTAGGAAAGAGTAATAAAAATTTTAAACCTTCTTAGCTAAAATGTATACAACCCTCTCTTCAATCTTGCTAAGCACTATAATTCAAAGTAAACACATATTACAGCCACTCATCCTTTGATCCTCCCCTTAGTTCATGCTTTAGCTGGAAGGCTTCAAATTTACTGAATTAATGTTATTAATTAAGCACATTATTCAAGGACAATTATATTGGTAACGGGAAAGAATTTTTCTCTTCTAACGGACTAAGATCGATTGGTGTGAATTATGATCAAGAATAGATAAGGTCGGTTACTGGATGGGTCCAAGTATGTAGAAAGTTCGAAAGAGAGTGATGGGGTATGTGTGAAAGGACAAATTTGAATGGAAAAGTAAGCAAATCTTATGAATAACTCCAGATGATATGATGTACTAATAAAACTTCCGAGGACTTATAGCATAATCCGATATGATGTACGAATCGGTCCAGTGAGGTTACTCGCCACCTAGCCTTACTTAAGGGTTAAGATAAGAGTGATTCTAAGAGTAAAAAAACAGTGTTTACATAGGGAAGAAAATACTTAAAAGTGTATTAAAGATAATCTGATTTTGATTCTTACAAGTATAGGGGTATTTATACTCATAAGTTAGGGCAATTTATCTAAAAGGGAAAAGACAAAAAAGTTTATTTCCTAAGGAAGTAATTTACAAGATACAAAAGGGTAAAAATGAATATATAAGGAAAATAATCATTAGTACAACGGATTCTACACATGACACTGTATACGTAGTGAGACTGTAGTAGTGATGTCATTGTAAGGTGTAGATAAAAAAGTCTAGACAGCTTGCTAGTCCGTGTAGGGGTGGCTTGATTAGTCCGGACTCTTTCTCTTGGCTTCTTGGCAGGGATGTGTCACCAAGTAAGTAATTAGCTAGGCATGTATGATATTGAAGATGGGCTTTCGGCCTTCAACTTCTTGACATACAACATGTGAGAAATAAGCAGTCACTTGGCTTACAAGCAAAATTGGTCGGTAAGGAGATACTCATCCTTTGCATTAGTTGGTTGGAATAGGAGGATTTGTCTTGCTAGTCCCTCTAGTCCTCGAGCTCGACTGCTGGTCAGTGGTGTGGTAATCTAATTCCCATCATTCAATCTGGGTTGTTTAAGATTTGGGATCAAATCTGATTAGTCTTCGTTTAACTTTCCGTTAGGGTAGTACGGATAAAGGTTGACAACATTGAAGGCATCAAAAACCCTATAGTCCTTAGGTAACTCCAACTTATCGGCATTATCATTGATCTTCTAGAGGATTCTGAAAAGTCCTTCAGCTCTTGCAGATAATTTGTTCTTGATTTTGTTTGGGAAACCGTTCTTTACTAAGGTACAGCTAAACTAAGTCTCTTGACTAGAATCGTTTAGCTGTCCTACCCTTGGTCTTCTCTTACATCCTTCTAGCAACTTGGTTGATGTGTTGAGTGACTTTGTCATAGATGTGTTGAAGGGATTGTGCTCGAGCACTTACTTTAGGGTCCTCTTGTGTAGGTACAGCTATAGGGATATAGTTGAGGAGCAACTTGGGATTAAACCCATAGACCACTTTGAAGGGTGTTTGCTTAGTAGTGCCACGCAATGTGTGATTGTAAGAAAATTCAACTACTGGCAAGCAAATGTCCCAATCAACCAAGTTCTTGCTTACTACAACTTGAAATAGTGATCCTATAGTGCGATTAACCACCTCCATTTGGCTGTCAGTTTAAGGATGACAAGAAGTACTGAATAGTAGTTTAGTCCCCACCTAACACCATAAGGTCTTCTAGAAATGGGTTAAGAACTTTGGATCCCTATCGGAGACTACACTTCTTGGTACACCATGTAGCTATACAATCTCTTGCAAGAAGAGAGAAGCAATAGCCAAAGCGTTGTTAGTTTTTGAGTAGGGTATGAAGTATGCTATTTTGCTGAACCGATCCACAACAACCATTATAGAATCTTTACCTTAGATAATTTGTGGCAGTTTGAGGACAAAATCCATGCTTAATTTAGTTCATGGCTTTGCCGGAGAAGGCAAAGGTATTTCTTTCCTTCGCTCTGTTCAACACTTAGCGCTCTTGCATACGATATAATTGTCAACAACTTGGTGCACATCTCTCATCATCCTTGGCCATGCCATTCAACAGTTCACAAATCCTTCTTTCTCCAAAATGCCTAGAGAGTCCTTCATTGTGGGCTTCCCTAATTAGCAACTCCCTTAAGGAATAAGTCAGTACGCATAGTTTTCTACCTTAGAATAAGTAACTATCCTCTACATGATATTCATCCACTGTCCTTTCCATCAACGCATCACATGATTATGGGTCCAAAGTGTGAATCCTTAGAATATTGTTCTTTGATACTTGTAAACCCAAACAATCTGGTCTACAGTTCGGTTAAAAGGGCATGTCTCCTTGAAAGTGCATCTGTAACTATATTGCTCTTTCCCTACTTGTATTTAATTACAAAATTGAATCCTTCAAGGAATTTAATCTAACTCAACTGTCACTTTGATAACTTAGTCTGACTTTGGAGGTATGTTAACAATTCATTGTCAGTATATATGACAAATTCTCTTGACAGTAAATAGTGTTATCATACTTATAGTGTTCGGATCAATGCAAAGAGCTCCTTATCATACATAGAGTAATTCAACTATGGCCCTCTGAGCTTCTTACTGTGGAAGGCAATTGATTGACCTTCCTGCATTAGGATAACGCTTATTTTAATGCTTGATGCGTTATATTCCAGCTTAAATATTTTCTCGAAGTCAAGTAGAAACAATACCGAGGCAGAGGTTAACCTTTCTTTTTATCTCGGCAAAGCTCCTCTCCTCCCTTATTCCCCATCGGAAGTCAGTGTTCTTCATAAGCTCAGTAAGAAGCGTCATGAGAGTGTTGAGATTCTTGATGAATTGTTTATTAAATGAAGCCAATCTATGGAAACTTCTCTTGTTGGTATAAGTAGTGGGAGTCAGCCACTCTACAATTGCTCGGATCTTTTTGTCATCCACTCGTAAGTCTCTTCTACTAACTACATAGCCTAAGAATACCACTTCCTCCAAGCAAAAGCAACATTTCTTGAGATTATTGAATAGTTTCTCAGTACGGAGGACATCTAATATTTCTAGGAGATGCTTGCAATGACTCGGCATATTGGTACTATAGATCAATATGTCGTTAAAGTACACCATGACACATTTTCTAATCAACTATCTTAATACGTGGTTCATTAATTGCATGAAGGTGCTTAGGGCATTCAACAAGCCGAATGATATGACCATCCAATCATAGAGTTTGTGTTGAGTTTTAAACATAATCTTCTATTTGTCTCCGGGTTGTATGTGAATTTGATGGTAGCTAGACTTTAGGTCAATCTTATTGAAGACCTTGGCTTCACTCAACTTATCCAATATGTTTTCTAATCTCAGGATCAGATACCTGTATTTGATTGCGATCTTATTCATAGCTTGGCTATCGACATACATCCACCGGGTTCCATCCTTTTTTGGCATTAGGAATGCCAGTACAGCATAAGGGTTGAGACTTTCTCGAACATATCTACTCTCTAGCAACTCATTGACTTGACATTGTAGCATATAAGCCTATTTGGGATTCATTCGATAAGCTAGCTTATTTGGTAGTGCAGCAATGGGTATTAAGTTAATGTAATACTTTATGCCTCGAGTAGGGGGCAACCCTTTAGGTAACTATTCTGGGAATAGGTCGATGTAATCATCAAGTAGCTCTTTGATTTCCTAAGGTAGTTTACCCTGCTTCTTCATTTCTAGTAGTCGTAATATGAGGCTCGGCTGGTCAGCAGTGATGGCCTCTCAGAGCTTAGTTTTACTCATCACCAGAGCCTTCTTTGATTTGTGGGTAAGTTTTGTTTGCAATTTATTAACTTCTCTCGGTGGATTGTGTTTAGTGTGATCTTCCGGTCATCCTTCTCAAACATGTACATATTCTTGTAGCCATCGTGAATAACTCTCTTATCAAACAGCCATGGTCTACCTATCAATATGTGGGAAGCACAAATAGGCAGTACATCGTAGAGAATCTGGTTTGAGTAATGCCCAATAGTGATTGGTAGTAGTATTTGCTGAGTGACATGAAGTGCTCCTTTCTCACTCAACCAGTGCAATTTATATGACCTTGGATGTGCAACGGTTGGTAACTTTAGTTTTGAAATAAGATTAACTGATGCCACATTAGTGTAGCTTCCACTATCCATGATGAGGGTACATACTTGATCATTCACCTTATAGGTGGTATGAAACAAATTTTCTCTCTATTCCTCTTTTCGTAAGGGTTCCATGTTCATAGTACATTGGACAAACATAAGTAACTGGTACAAGTCCTTAGCAAACAAGTCCTCTTTAATTAGTTCTTTCTCAGCATTTTCTTTCTCTGTAGGGACCTCCTCTTCCTTAGGTTCCTCATCTATATTATCTACTTCCAGCTTCGAGGCGTTTCCTTTGATGACCATTATCCTTTGGTTTGGGCATTAAGTAGCCATATGTCCGAATCCTTAGCATTTGGAGCACTTGATCTGACTCATCTTCCCACCAAACCCTTGTCCTTTCTCATAAGTTCGGGTTGGCACTTTAGTGTCAGGTCGACCTCTCTATTTGGCTTAGACATTCATCTTTTGGCTTGGCTTGGTACTCGATTGAGCTCAATGACTTGCCTATCTGGGTTGGCTAGTCGGTATCCTCGTCGGTACTTAGCTCCTTCTTTGCCTTTCTACTTGTTAAGCTATTTTGATGGCTTCATCCATCATGGTAAAGTGTTGGAGTTCCACAATGTCTCGAATATCACCTCTTAATCCGATGATGAATCTTGAGACTGTTTGAGCCGGTGGTTCCTCCACTTCGTAATGGATCATAAGCATTTAAAATTCTTGAACATACTAATCAATAGTTTGGCCTCCTTATCTCAGCTCCCGAAGCCTTTGTGAAAGTATCTTGAAGATAAGTTTCTGGAACGAATCTGTTTCTCAGTATTATCTTCATCTTAACCTAAGCTTTAATCTCTCGATAGCCCTTTCATCTCCTCATGGCCTGGATATTCTTTCACGACATGGCAGTATATTCGGAGAACTCAATAGCAGCAGTTCTCACCTTTTTATAATCGTCATATTGATGATAGTTAAAGATGTGCTCTACCTTCTCTTCCCATTCCAAATATTTGTTAGCATTCATAGATCCATTGAAACTTAGATTTGAAGTTTCACATGGTCAGATGCTCTAGGGACTTTAGTTTCTCTTCCTTGAAGTACTCTTCTTCTTCCTCATTTCTTATGTCGACCAAATCAATCCTTCCCTTCACTTGTCCACCTATTCCTTCATCTCAAACTGGTTAAACTGGGTTTTGACCTCTAACAGGCTGGGTAGCTGTGGGGTATTTTGTGCGGACTTAGTAGGTCAACAAGCCAATGCATGAACAACTTGGGTTAGATCTACCAAGAGGTTTGCCACCTCATCAAGTCTTTCGTCAATACTTTTCGGGGTTTCTTGAGATTGTCGTCCATGGTGGACAAATCCATTATTATCATCTTCTATACCAACATTCACACTTAGGTCTATTATTCTCTCCACAAATTCAAAGTTTACATAAACACTTTAAGAAATTAATAGTTAATAACATAGCACTCAAATGAATACAGTAACTTACTCTGTTTCATACATGCAGAATGAAGTATAACAAAACTTTAAAAACCAACTACAGCTCAAATAAAACCTCTACTTTGATACCAAGATGGTGTAAAGAATGACTAAGAAAAAACAAAGTCGATTGTTAGATGGGTTCGAGCTTGTAGAAAGCTCAAATGGGAGTGATGGGGTATGTATGAAAGGAAAAATGCAAATGAAAAAGTAAGTAAACTCATGAATAGCTCTACAGGATATGATGCACTAATGAAACTTCCGAGGACTCATGGTACAATTCGATATGATGTATAGATTGGTCTGGTAAGGTTATTTGCTACTTAGCCTTACTTAAGAGTTAGGATAAGAGTGATGCTAAGAGTAAGCAAATAGTGTTTACGTAGGGAAGAAAATACTCAAAAGTGTGTTAAGGATAATCTCAATCTAATTCTGATTCTTATAATTACAGAGGTATTTATACCTGTAATTTAGGGCAACTTACCTAAAAGGGAAAAGAAAAAAAAAAGGCTATTTCCTAAGGAAGTAATGTACATGATACAAAAGGGTAAAAATGAATATATAAGAAAAATAATCATTGGTATAATAGATTCTTTACATGATACTATACATGTAGTGACATTGTAGTGGTGATGCCGTTGGAAGATGTACATAAAAAAGTACGAACAGTTGGCTAATCTGAGTAGGGGTGGCTTGATCAGTCCGGACTCTTTCTCTCGGCTTCTCGGCAAGGGTCCGATCGAATAAGTAATTAGCCAGGCATGCGCAAGAATGAAGATGGGCTATTTTCTCGACCTTCAGCTTCTTAACATACAACATGAGAGAAATAGGCAATCACTTAGATTTGCAGGTAGAATGGGTTGGCAAGGAGATATTCAACCTCTGCATGAGTCAATTGGAATAGGAGGATTAATATTTCTAGTCCCTCTAATCCTTGGGCTTGGCTATGGGTCAATGGTTCAGTAGCTTGATTCCCATCACTGATCCATACCAACCTAGCCCTCATATTGGTAACGAGAAAGAAGCTTGCTCTTTTGAGGGACCATGATCGATTCATATTAACTTATTATTTAAGCTTACTTTAGCATTAGCAATGGAATTCAATCTCACTGTTTTGATAGACCAAGGCGAATTCTTATCAATTTTGCCTTTTTTTAATATTATATTACATTTTACCTCTAACTATTTTAACTTTTATGTGGTTTCTTAAAAGAAAAATTTCATTTATTTGTTTACTAAGGATTACAGGGCTTTAAAGTCATCTAAGAAGAAAGTATACATCAACGTAAGCTTTGAAAATAATCATGACTAACTCCTAACCAGTGATGTTGCTCTAATCCTGTCTTAAATTCCTAAGCTAAATAATCCTTAACTTTACTCTACAAAGATTTCACTTATCAACTCTAGCATCGTATAAATCAAACATTAAAAATCAAGTATTCAAATTACATTCAAAATTGGGTTAAATGTGAAAAAATTGGTTTCCTAAGTAGCAAAAGTTTCAAAAAATTTCCATATCCCCTTTCCTACACTTAAAAACTATACATTATCCCTAATGAAGGAATTAAGTCACATAATAGAAAACATATCAATCAAAACAGTCATGGGTAATATGATATAAAAATGGGAAAGAAAATTTAATACTCCCCTAAAAATTTAAGTAACATGAATCATCAATGCAAGAAGTTTGAAGTAATCTAAATCAAATGTATTTTTCCACATAAGCTTTAAAGTTCTAAGACCTTAACCTCATAATAAGACTCAATCGACTCCACAATCCTCCTAATTGAGGGGCATCATCTATGAAATCATCCTCATCCTCTTCGTATTCTTCATCCTCCTTCTCTTCCTTGACGTTCTCTTTATCTTTGCTCCTTCATCTTAACTTGTAATTTAGCTCTAGGTACCATGTTTCTCTACAAATGGAAATAAGATTCAAGTCAAATTTCCAATATACCAAAGCATCCCCCACACTTAGAATTGAGAAATAGACAAAAAATCATGACTAAGTGTGGAAAATAAACATTATAACTCATTGAGGAATTTTATCAAACACATGATATGCATACAAAATATAGTTGTATTCTTAAGAAATCCTTCATGTAATCCTAACAACTATTGTTATAAAAGAAATTCCAAGTATGCTTAAAGTCTTAATTCCTCAATGACATGAATCAATAGCACTTGTATGTTGATTAAACACTAAAGCCTTAAGTGATAAAATGAAGAACAAGGCATATAAGGCCATGAAGTTTAGCACTACAACTAGAACATCAAGAATCACATGCCTATAGTAATGTTCTGTAAATGATACAATTGTGTCGCAATTTTATGTCTTTCAAGCCTAAAGATTAGTGCTAAATTCAAGAACATGGTCGTGTTCATCATGTACATCACTACTAAAATACTAAAACAAACAACATCCACCATAATCTACAATAACTAAACAAAATCACTCAAAAGGCCCTGAGAAAAAGTGAAATCTAGATGAGTTCTATCATGAAAAATTCAAGAAAAACGAGAGAGATTAAGAACTTACTGGAATACCTATGGTAAGTTCACTTGGGAAAACTTAAATTGGTGTGAGTGATGGATTGTGAATCAAAGAAGGTTGTGAGTGAGTTCTTTTCTATGTTGAGTGTGAGTGAAATAGTAGATGAGAAGAATATGTTGTGTATGTGTTCTTGTAGAAGAATAAGTGAGGAGAAATGTTGAAAAAAACCTTATTGGGTGTACACTTATATTATGGGTACAATACGACCCGAGACATGACCATATCTCGTAGTCGTGTATCTTTTTATGGCACAGCCTAAAAATTAGGCTAATACGATACGGTTTGAGACATGACCGTGTCTTTAGACCATGTAACCTATTATGATTGCTTGTTGGGGGCTGTCTGCAATTAACATACTCCAAGATACGACTGTATCTTTAAACTATGTAGTAAACTGTTTTTTTTTTCTTCTAACTTTTATTATTTTTATTTTAATTTTCGTATACCTAACATAAATGTGTGCATTTAAAAAGAAAAGAAACTTAAAGAAACAAAAGTACTAAACTAAAAAAAATGAATCAAAGAAATCTAATGCAAAAATTAAATTGAAATGAAAACTTATTATATTGCACTTATGAACTTTGAAATTTCATTTAGCTTTTAAGGTGTTACCCTAGAAACCCCACAGGGGACAATGTCCCCTTGACCCTTACTTACTAACCAGCTAGCGAGACTGCTATATGCGTAGCACAACATAAAAGTGAACTTGACCTTAAAATGAAAAATAAATGTGTTAAAGTGTTAAGATAAATAATAAAAATTACTAAACTAAAGTATAAGCTAGAAAATGATGAAAAATAATAAATAACTTAGGTTGTCTCCTAAGAACACTATGTTTAACGTTGATAGCTCAACAGGATGCATGGGTTATTTACCTTTATTTGAGTGGAGATGGATCTCCATCCTTACCTCATTTTTGAATCCTTTAAATAAGGCTTGAGTTACCCTTTTTTCCATTGCTATAGAAAATTCTCGTCTAATTGCATTACTTCTATTGAGTTTCTTCTTATCATGCTACTCATCAAACTCGTGTTGCTAGTCTCTTTTTCTTATCCACTTTTTGCTTAAATGGGGTGGTTGTTAATAGCTTTGAGTTCCTCACTATGAAAGCATGTTCTAAACAATCTTTCGAGTGTTTCTGTTCCAAGACTGGTGGTTTTGCTTTAGGAAGCTCTAACATTCCTTCGTTTGGTCTACAAAATGGTTCCATCCCTATCTTCACCACAATAGGTTTGTTAGCTCCCAATGGAGCTACAACTTTTGTTGATTAAGGGTTTTCACCATTTCTCCATCTATCGTTTCAAAGTAATTGTTTTTAGGTTCTTTGAAAAGTGTTTCCTGTACGTTTTCAGTAACAACAGCATTAAAAGTATCATGATCATAGCTTATGCCCTTTAAGTAAAGGAACTTAAGCATCGAATCTGGATTTTGGAAAATAATTTCCTCAGTTCTGAACCTTAAGATGAGCTTAAGCTCACTAATATCAAACATAACCCTAGTAGTAGCTGGGAAGGGTCTACCTAGAATAAATGGTACCTTGAGATCCTCATCTATATCGAGGATAACAAAACCAACAGGGAAAATGAAATTTATCAACTCGCACTAGAACATCTTCTATAATACCTTTAGGGTATGTGGTGGACCTATAAGCTAATTGAATGCACATGCATGTTGGTTTAGGTTCTCCTAAGCTTAGCTTTTCAAACAACTTATTTGGCATTAGGTTAATATTAGCTCCTAAATCTGCTAAAGTATTATCTACAGATAAGTTTCTAAGGACATAAGGAAGAGTAAAACTCCTTAGATCTTGTTATTTCTTTGGAAAATTCTTTTAGAATAGTGTGGAGCATTCTTCATTTAGTATGACAGTTGAAAGATCCTCCAACTTTCTCTTATTTAATAATAAGTCCTTCAAGAACCTTTCATACTTCACCATTTGCAATAAAACATCAACAAAAGGTAAGTTTACATAAAGTTGTTTAAAAAGAGTGAGGAATTTTTCAAATTGCTTGGTTGGATCAGGGTAGTCTTATCTAAGGCACTTTAGAGATGGAATGGGCGGCTTGTACTGCTTTACTTTTGGTGGTTCTGCACTCTGTTTTGATCTCAATGGTTCTAAACTTTCCTTACCCTTGACCTTTACTTTCTTAGCACCTTCCTTATCCTCCTTCTTCTCAACTTGCAGCTCTCTACCACTTCGTAGGGTCACTACATTAACATGTTCCCTAGGGTTTGTTTCTAGTTGCCAAGCAATGATCCTTGTTGTCTCTTGTTTAACATCTTGGCAATTTGATTTTCCATGTTGTAGATGAAGGCTTCTTGGTTCCTTAAAGAAGCCTTTATTTGTTGCATTCTAACCTCATTAGAGTGAATGTATTTTTCTAAGAGGCTTTCCAAGTTCTTATCTGGGGTAGGTAGAGGTGTTGCTAATTGTTGATATCCAAGTGGAGGCAAATTAGGTCTTTGCTGTGGCTGATTCCTTACTTGTTGCTACTGGCCTTGACTTTGATCCTAACCTCCGCATGAAAGATTAGGATGATCTCTCCATCTTAGGTTGTAGATAGTGCTATAAGGATTATATTAGGGTTTTACAGGTTTCCCTAGAAAATCAATCTATTTTATCTACGTGCAACCTACAATTCCCTCTTGGATAAAGTTGTAGTAGTTGTTGCAAACTAGTTGAGATGGATTTAATTTTCTTACTTAACATCCGTACCTGAGTGGCTAGAGACTGTATAATGTTGAGCTCAAATACACCTGCAACTTTTTGCTTCCCCCTTGGGTTCTCTCATTGGTAATTTTTCATGGCCATACCTTCTATTAAAGCCTAGACTTCTTCTGGTGTCTTGGTATTGAGTGTACCTTTAGCTACTGCGTCTATCATTTGTCTAGTAAAGGGGTTGAGACCATTCTAGAAGGTTTTCATTTCTATCCAAAGAGAGAGGCTATGATGTGAACACCGCCTTAATAAGTCATTAAAGCACTCCCTCATGTCATATAAGGTTTTACCCACTATTTAGGCAAAAGATGAGACGCCGGCTTTAAGCTTTGCAGTTTTCATGAGTGGAAAATACTTCTCTAAGAATTTTTTTGCCAATTCATTCTAAGTTATGATCAAATTTCTTACCAAGGAATTTAACCACTACTTAGCTCGGCTGCGCAAAGAAAATGGAAACAACCTGATAGGAATCAACCCCCTAGATCAATTACAAGAAGCCGAGTTAGAGGACTTCAAGGGCTTGCATGAAAAATACTAGCTTTAAGCCATAGTTGAGATGGGTACTTCTATCCCAATCTAACCTCCTGCTGACCTGTCTCTCAGATCCTTACGTATGTCTAACATGCTCTTGCCCAATAGCGAAGTCCTAATAGAGCAGACAGCCCCAAACTAGCTAAGTCGAGCTACTGACTTGACCCATTAACATCTAACTTTGAGACAGTTGACCTTTTTGCCAAGTTGATTAACTCCCGATTTGATCCAGATCAGGTCGGCCCTTGACTCCTAACACTTCCTATTTTTGCCTATGTACTATACTCCTGATGTATAGCCATCAAGTGATACGTACCTTTTGACATGACATTCCGGAATAATTCTTTTTTTTTTTTTTTCTGTATTGGATATTCTTTGTCCTTTCTTACCCCTTTTTAGTATGATTAATGTAACGTAATTGTAAAGTACCCTTTTGACTTTTCATACGTATAAAATAACCCTAGTGGGTAATAATATAAACCCCCACTTTCCTTGTATGTACATATTCAACTTTCAATATAGGTTTACTTACTGAAGCAACCTTAATGTTCTAGTTATCATGTAACTCTTATCTATTCCATTTAGCAAAGAGTAGTGGCAAGTAACCCTTCAATTTGGACCGGTGTATCATATCCAGTGGGTTGTAGGTCGAGTAGAATTGAGTGGTGAGTCATATCCAATCGGTAGCTACCCAAACTTTGCTAGTTTCATTTTTTGTTTCTTTTTCGGTTCATTCATTGTGGTGCTTCTCTTGTGTACGACCTTGGAGATGCATATGCTTTGCTGGTATTAGAGCACGTTTCTACGAGGGAGTATGTGAAGTTGCAGTAGAGTTTTTGTTTATCTTACTATTTGTGGCTATTGTGCTCCTTCTGTAGCTACTGCGATGTGTTGTGTGTGTTCATAAGTGTGGTTTTAGTGATACTCTATTTTATACTATTTTCCATTGCGACAATAGAGCAAGTTTGTTAGTAGTTTGTTAACTTGTTCAAAAGGGTATTACACTATGTTAGATTCAAGTATTCGGGGAGTTTTTGGTGACTAAGGTAATGGTGCTCAACCTAAGTTCCTTGCTAAACTCTGAGGAGGACCAGAGAGAGAACCTA
Organism: Lumnitzera racemosa; assembly: GCA_024138005.1. Taxonomy (NCBI): domain Eukaryota; kingdom Viridiplantae; phylum Streptophyta; class Magnoliopsida; order Myrtales; family Combretaceae; genus Lumnitzera; species Lumnitzera racemosa. The sequence goes on along the minus strand of JAMXBC010000007.1, from coordinate 67,094,753 downwards.
TTACATACCAAGTGTACCATTAGAGGCTAACTGTGCACAATCATTGTGGATGGAGAAAGTTATACTAATATCATTACACTTTCCTTTGTGTAGAGGTTAGGTTTACCGAATTGAAAGCATCCTCGACCCTACCAGCTATACTGGCTTTATGATAAGGGTGCTTTGCATATAACTGAATAAGTGACCGTACCATTCAGTGTTGGGAATGTGTATAAGGATGAAGTAGTGTGCAATATCGTCCCTATGGGAGCTTCGCATCTACTGCTTGGATGACCTTGGTTGTTCGACCGACGCGGCACTTACGACGGGTATAAGAACACCTATGCCTTTGTCAAGGATGTAAGGAAGATTGTGTTGCAACCTTTAACCCCGTCACAAGTGAATGAGGCTCATAACTAATTCACTTGAGCTAAAAAAAAAGCTTTTGTGATAAGTTGAAGAGAGCTTTGATCTGCTAAGAAAGTTGATGAACTGATGTTCTTGTTGATTAGGAGACTTATGGAGATGAGGGCATTATAGAATGTTTCAGAAGAGATTCAAAACTTGCTAAATGAGTTTTTCGACCTGTTTTAGGAATAACTGCCTAAAGCATTGCCACTAGCCGAAGCATAGAGCATTGTATCGATTTATAGCTAGGCACCACCTTGTAGAACCAACCTACATACAGGATGAACCCTGAGTAAGTTGCCGAGCTAAAAAGACAAGTAGATGAACTCATTGAGCGAGGATATGTAAAGGAGAGCATAAGCCCTTGTGCTGTACCAACTCTGCTTGTCCTGAAGAAGGATGGATCATGGCGCATGTACATCAATAGCTGGGCAATCAATAGAATTATTGTCAAGTACAAATACCTGATACCGAGACTTATTGACATGTTAGGTAAACTTTATGGTGCAAGGACATTTTCAAAGATTGATCTGCAAAGTGGCTACTATCAGATTCACATGAGATTAGGGGATGAGTGGAAGACTGCCTTTAAGACTAGGTAAGAACTTTACAAATGGTTGGTTATGCCATTTGGATTTACGAACGTACCGGGCACATTCATGAGATTAATGAAACATATGATGTACCTTTTGATCAAAAGATGTGTGGTCATATATTTTGATGATATATTGGTATATAGTATCGACTTAAATGACCATATTCAATATCTTTGCGAAGTATTTGATATTTTGCGAGCTAAGAAGTTGCATGGGAATGCAAGGAAATGTATGTTCTGCCAAAGAGAAATGATAGTTCTAGGGTTTGTAGTATCAGGGGAAGGAATCCAAGCATATGAGGAAAAGATCTGAGTTGTTCTGGAATGGGTGATGTCGTAGAATGTCATTGAAGGCTAAAGTTTCTATGGCTTAGCTTCTTTTTATAGGTGATTTATTAAGGACTTCAATATAATAGCTGCCCCATTGATTGAGCTGACAAAAAAGAATTAACAGTTTAGGTAGAGCGATTAAGGAGATCAAGGAAAAGCTTATCTCGGCCCCTATCCTGTCACTACCAGATTTCGACAAACCTTTCGAACTGTAGTGCGATGCATTGGGAGTTGGAATTAGTACTGTCTTAATGTAAGAACAACGGTTTGTTGCTTACCACTTTAAGAAACTTAGTGGCCTAGCCCTGAACTATTCTGTGTACAAGAAGGAGTTGTACTCCCTTTTTCGAGCCCTTACTATTTGGCAACACTACCGGTTGCTACGAGTTTGTTATTTACACTAATCACAAATCATTGAAGCATCTGGGGTATCAAAATAAGCTTTTGAAGAGGTAAGCCAAATGGTTGGAATTCATGGAAGGGTTCTTGTATGTCATTTGACATAAGAAGGGGAGTGCAAATGTGGTCGTTGATGCTCTGTTACGATGGCAACTTTGCTGACCACTTTATAGACAATATTATTCGGATTCTTACTCATCATGGAGTAGTATGCTATCGACCCTCACTTTAGTCCCATTGTTAAACAATGTCGAGTGAGGGTAGTTATTGGAGGATATTATCTTAAGAACAACTATCTGTTCAAGGAGTACAGGCTATGTATTTCAAATTGCTTCACATGAGAACTGTTGGTCTAGGAAGCTTACAACGGTAGACTTTTAGGCCATTTTAGGGAGGTCAAAATAGCCAATCTATTAAAGGAGAATTTTTATTGGCTAGGCTTGGCCAAAGATGTCCATGAGGTAGTCGGTCATTGAGAAGTGTATAAGTGCGCTAAGGGGAAGAGAGAACTCTATGGAGAGTACATGCCTCTACTAATTCCTACCTTACCATGAACCGATTTCAGCATGGATTTTATCCTAGGGTTGCCCCAGATACCTAGAGGAAAAGATTTTATCTTTGTTGTAGTAGACTGCTTTAGTAAGATGGCGCACTTCATTCCATACCATCGAACTAATAATGCTCTACATATTGTTGATTTGTTTTTGTAGGAGATTGTCTGACTCTAAAGACAATTGTCTCAGATCGAGATACAAAATTCTTGAGCTATTTTTGGAAAACTCTTTGGAGAAGACTTAGGACTAAACTCGTATTTAGCTCTAGTAGCCACCTTCATACTGATGGCTAGATTGAAGTAGTAAACAGGACACTAGGTAATCTATTCAAAGCTATCATAGGAAAGAACTTGCAGGATTAGGGTTTGTGCCTACTTGTTATGGAGTTTGCATATAACCAAATTATTCATAGAACTACTAGGAAGACCCCATTCAAGGTCGTCTATAGCCTTAACCTTACCATTACCCTAGGCATGATTAGCACCCCAGCAATTACTGAAGAAAATCAATCCGAAGTGGATTGAGCCCAAGAATTACATGAGTTGTATAAGTCTATCATGAGGAAGATCACCAAGTTCAATAAGAGACAATAAGAGATTGGCAATTGAGGTCGCCAAACTATTTCCTTTTAGCTAGGAGACTTTGTATGGGTTCATCTTAGCCAAAAGTGATTTCTACACTTAAGAAAAAACAAACTATCTCTTCGAGTTGACGACTCATTCAAGGTCTTGAAGAAGATCAACCACTACACTTCCTAGATCTAGTTGCTTGATGACTGTGGTGTCTCCTCTACATTTAATGTATCCGATCTAATTCCCCATCGACTAGCAAAAAGACCCTGTGAACACCTCAGAAGAACGAGCATAAATTGCTTTAGATTTGCTTAGGTAGATGATATGAATCAACCCTCTAAACGATCACACGAAGATAAGTTAGAGGACTTCAAGAGCTCACACGAAAAATATTAGCTCTAAGCTATAGCCAAGATGGGGGACTCCTATCTTAATTAGACCTCCTTCTGACTTGTCTCTTAGTTCTTTACGTATGTCCAACATGCTCTTACCTAACAATGAATTCCTAATATAGAAGACAGCCCTAAACTAGCTAAGCCGAGCTATTAACTTGACTCGCTAGTGTTTGACTTCAAGAAAGTACTCCTTATTTGATCCAGATCAGGTTAACCCCTAACTCCCTGTACTTCTTGCTTTTGCCTGTGTATCATACTCCTGACGTATAGCCATCAAGCGACTTTTACCTTTTGACATGACGTTCTAGAATAATTCTTTCTTTTTCATATTGGATATTCATTGTCTTTTTTTTACCCCTTTTTAGTATGATTAATGTAATGTAATTGTAAAGTACCCTTTTGTCTTTTCATACGTATAAAATAACCTTAGTAAGTATATAAACCCCCACTTTCCTTGTACGCATACATTTAACTTTCAGTACAGGTTTACTCACTGGAGCAACCTTAGTGTTCTTGTTATCATTCAACTTTTATCTATTCCCTTTAGCAAAAAGTAGTGGCAAGTGACCCTTCAATTTGGACCGGTGTATCATATCCAATGGGTTGTAGGTCGAGTAGGATCAAGTAGTGAGTCATATCTATTCGGAAGTTTCCCGAACTTTACTAGTTTCTTTTCTGTTTCCTTTTCGATTCATTCATTGTGGTGCTTCTTCGTGTGTACGACCCCAGATACACATCATAGGTGTAGCTAGATAGCATCGTCAATTGGCCCATTAATCTTAAAAGTATCACATATTTCCAAAAGACTGGAAATAAGTGCAATGGGATCTTTGTCTTAGAAGCTATCAAATTATACGAATTACTGCACCATCTGAATAATGTTTGGCTTGATCTTGAAGTTATTGGTTACAACAGTTAACCAGTTATTGCAGGATTAGGTATTGATTAATGACAGTTGGGAGTAGTCTGATATGGTCTGATTCTATTCCCCATTGTTGGCCATGATGCTGTCGGTTAAGCTTCGTGATTGAATTCTTGTTCTACTGCTTAATCCTTAACTTCACCCTCTAACAACTCCACTTTGTCTTTCAATCTAATTGGAGGTCCTTAGTTTATTGCCTATTCTGTTTCTCTAACAAATAATTGCCTCAAATTGCATAAAATTGTTCGCTCAATCTAAAGGTCAATTTTAATTAAATCCCTTGACTAGCTTCTTGTCATGTACTATATTAGAGAAAATAGAGAATTTAATCAAGATTGCACAAAAAAAAAAATCAAGAAAAGAGAATAAATCAAGAAATATAAGAAGGAAAAAAAAATGGTTAGATTAATAAATTTACTAGCTTTCTCAATATCAAAAGTCTTCAGTTACGGTGCCAAAAACTTAATTTAGGCAAATATACTTATTAGTTTATAATATAGGGGATATAAATTCGAATGTCAATCTTATAAGGACTAGTATAATTACTAATACTCACTAGATTTTTATTATCTAATCGGAAAATTAAATTTCAAGAAATTTAAAGAAGTATATCTAAATTATTGCTAAAACTAATTTAAAGATTAATTAAGACACAATTCAAGAATTAACAAGAGAACAATTCAATTAATTCAATATTCAACATTGTACCTAAATCTTGGTTTGCTTAGATCTATATGTGATTTCCTTAAAGATCATCTAATTTATTCTTTAATTTTTCTTGATCAAGAGAATTCTCTACTAAAGTTAATTACTTTCTCAAGCCAATTAACCCTAACCTTAGAATCACTTATTAGAATCTCTTTTCAATAGTATGATCTAAGATAGCATTATTGAATAACAAATTCATTATGCTTTAATTTGAAATTCCAGAAGAATCTTGCAAATTATCTCGAATCTTGCAATAATTCTCATTAACTATGCCTAGATTTAATCTTATAAAAAATCTCTCGATTCTCTTATAAGATATCAAACTCTAAATCACTATTTACAAAAATAATAATATCACATGAATAAATCTAGGTTCCACAAAACCTAGATATTGGGATTCTACTCTCTATATATCATAAAATATAAATCTAAAAACAAAGTATATAAAAGAATAGAAAGAAGCATTATGAAATCTAAACAAAATTAAATCTTGAAATCTTCTCTGCTCCTTGCTTTCTTGATTCTTCTCGGTTTCAAAAACTCCCTAAAAAGTCATGCCAAAAATTTCTTTTCTTTAGTAAACCTTAACAAGGCTTTATATATAAAGAACTTAAAAAAATAGGTTGGATAGAAAATACATGACCGGAGACACAACTGTATCTTTTGGTTATGCACTTAACTGTGCTTCATGTTTGTCCTTTTTTTTTTTTTAGAACTAGAAACAACACAACCAATGACATAGCCATGTTTTTTGGTCATGTCCTAGGTTGTAATAGTAGAAAATCAAATCCAATTTTGCTTGAAAATGACACGATCATGTTATTCGATTGTATCAATCTTCAAACCTTTATAACTTACTCATTTTAGCTTCAATTTGAGTGAAATTTGTTTTTATCTTCTCATTTCTCATGTAGATTATTTCAAAACATAGAAAACAAAATTTTACTTAATTAAATATTATTATCAAAAAATAAAATTAAAAATCATTGAAAATAACAAATAAAATATGTGCAATTATAAACACATCAACTAAGTAAGTCCTAAGTTCATGTTGTTCAATGGTAAGAAAGGAAGTGCCAAGGAACACCTACTGAAATTTATTGCAACCTTGGAGTGTTAGAGGCTTGATGATGACTTGAAACTTAGAGAATTCTCTAAATCATTGACAAAGAAAGCATACACCCGGTATGTTAACATCCCCTCAAGGTCAATTGGTTCATGAAGGACTATGTGCAAGCTCTTCTTGGAGAAAATTTTCTCTACACAGGAGTGAATCATGATTATAGACATAGGAAGAACACGACAAAACGTGGAGAAAGGTCTTATGGATTTTATAGAGCACTTTAGAGAACGCACTCTAGAAATTTAAGATATCTATAATGAAAGAGAACTGGTGAAGATTTGTATCCAAGGTATGTTCTCTAAAAATGTTGTACACTTGGAGAACCTTTCCCTATGTTCTTTTGCTGCATTTATTGAGAATGTACAAAGGATAAACAACTTATTACAAGCCAATGGAAGGAAAGTAGCAAGCTTAACAAATGAGCAACATTTGTGTCCTCTATTGAGAGTGAGGACTTTAATGCCAGTAAGAGACCTAACAGAGATATAGAAGCTCCTCCGTTTCCATGCCTAATGAGTAAGGTACATGCCATCCTTGATCACTGGCTATAGGATGAAGCTATCAAATTGCTAAGGGTTAAGCGCTAACCTATAGAGAATGAAAGAAGGAATCTTAAATATTATTAGTTTCATAGAATAATAAATGATTCTATTAGGGATTGTCGAAGTTTAAGAAAGATATTTTATGAAAGAATTCAAAATGGAGAACTTGTCATTGAAGATAATGACATTATAATAACTCGCTTCTAAGCCATGATACCCATGTAGTGGCACATGAGTGTTCTAAAAGTGATTAGTGATTTGTTAGGCATAAAAAAATAAGAGGGTTTAATCTATGACATTGCTTTTGTAAATAAATAACGAATTTTGCTGCTCAATAATAAAACGTTTATTATCTTACTCTCTTGAAGCCTAGGCAATGCCTTGGCATCTTGACTAATATACCTTAAGCCCAAGCGATGCTCTGCCATCTTGGTTCCCATGCCTTAAGCCTAGGTAATGCCCTGGCATCTCAACTAATATACCTTAAGTCTAAGCGACACCTTGGCATCTTGGCTCCTATGCCTTAAGCTTAGGTAATGCCCTAGCATCTCGAATCTCACGTTAAAAGCTTAGGTAATGCCTTAGTATCTTGATTTTCATACCTTAAGCCTAGGCAATGTCTTGGCATCTTGTCTCCCATGCCTCAAGCCTAGGTAGTACCCTAATATCTCGACTCTTACCCCTAAAGCCCAAGTGGTATCTCAACTTTTACGCCTTAAGCCTAAATGATGCCTTGGCATCTTAGTTCCCATGCCTTAAGCCTAGGTAATGCCTTAGCATCTAGGTTCCTACACCTTAAGCCTAGGCGATGCCTTGGTATCTCAACTCTACACCTTAAGCCTAAGTAATACTTTAGCATCTAGCATTTGTATAGGAATTGCTGTTTACTTAAAGTAGTGATGTAACGATAGATCTTGGCTTGCCATGCTTCCATCTCACTCATGTGGGAAACATAATCGAGTGAAAATAGTAATGGTAGCAAGGATCTTAATCTTATTTAAGAGAAGAGGTTAGGATATATAGCATGTGGTTGCTCTTATTCAGCATCATCATGTTAATGTTTTGATTCAGAATGAAGAGGAGAGAGTTGCCCTTCTCTTATTTCTAAAGCGCATCCCATCTAGAAGGTAGCTCCTTTAGGGTTACAAATTGGGTGTTAGAGAGAGGTAGCTCCCTTCTCTCATTTCTAAAACACAACATTGAATCACCCTTGAGTATCTCTAGAATCAGCATAAGGTCACACTCGATAAACTGGAGACCACCATCAATGTGAGGTGTTGTACGAGCTTCTTGACTGGTAGCTTTATCTTAGAAGATGTATCAATCATGATGCATGCCTATCATCTATCGTTATCAATCATGTTACCATTAACGATCAAGTGTTGCTATTAATCGCATCTTAGTGTTAGTTATGGTTCATTGTTTAGATGGATTTGAAGAAAATTATGGAAGATTAATGATAGTCTCTATGTTGATGAATAAAGCTTTTGGCTCAGATGGATAACCTGCCTACAACAATTATATGAAAAAGGAAAAATGAAAGATGGAGAAAAATATAAATTTATTGATGAAATATTATATAATGGTGTACAAGTTAATCCATCAAGGAGATTTACTTGTTAAGAAGATAAATAAATAAATAAATAAAATCGTCCATGCATGAAGAATTTCTAAGAAAGTTATATAATTTTCCAAGTAAGGGTCAATGGAGTCTTTAATGGGATAGGTGACAAGAAAGCTGTCATTACGTAAAGGTAAGAGAAGAAAACCAACAAGATCAGATATATGCTTAGGGTGCGACAAATATCATATTATTAGCAAAGAGGAAGAGGATACAATTTCTTAAGCTTTGTAATGTGAAAGCCAATGGGAAGCATCTACGATTCAAAGAGAAAGGAAGACTCATGTTATCAAATGTACCATGCTTGTGCTTAAAAAAAAAAAAAACAGAGAAAAGAAAAAAAGGAAAGCTAGCAAATCAAATTTGAAAATGAATAGAGGTCACTCTACGTTTAGTAATGATGAAGTATTACATCTCCAAGCATCATAGAAAGAGACATGGCCAACTTTAAGTATACTTATTTGCAATTTTAATTTATGATCATAAGCCATTTATTACCGATCCATAAATAAACTTAGACATAAAAAAAAAAAAGAAAAAGAAAGAGGTTGAAGCATGTGGTCAAGAAGAAGTAAAGGTACACATTTAAAAACCATAAGAAATTGAAACAGGATATCAAAGCATGGGGAGAAAAAGAAAGTTACTCAAGAAATTCCATCAAAGTTTTGGAGTCTATATTCAATGAATATATATACACTCTACAACAAAATAAAAATAAATAAATAAAGGTGAAGAAGAGGACTACATCTACATTACATGTACAGGGCTTGAAATAATGATATGGAAACAAGTACTTACATATCTATGGTAATATGAGAGCTAACAAAGCTTTTGATTTGGAATACACTAAAAGAATTTTTTTTTTTTATTGTAAAACTGTTGAGGAGATGCATTACTCTAAGGAACACCATGTTGAAAAAGAAGAAGAAGAAGAAGAAAAAGATAAGTTAAGGAAAGAAAGGAAGAAGAAGACTTGATAAACTGTTGTTGATCAATCATCATATTGTCTAAGGATGCTACTACTAAACAGATTGCTAGTGCTTGTTGCCCTACTCTTGAATGCATGAACAACCTATTGATTATGTAGTTGTTAATGGTTGCTATCGTGATTGTCTTAGAGTTTTGATAGCATATCCCTTTTTCATAACGTGACTATGGCATAATAGTTTTGGCAATTGTTGCGAGCTATCTGTTGTTGAGGAAGGAGATTATAATTCTCACCAATGTTCATGAATACCATTGTTAATATGTTTTAGGTTAAAGCTTATGCATTAATTACTCTTTCTAATGGGTATATATAAATGCAAAAGGAGACCCGAGATTATGCCTTCAGAGATTTGGTTGTTGTATATTGAATTTGATATCTTCTATAAGAAAAGAAAAGAAATAGGTTTGATTCGCTCCTTTTGAAAGGATTTGCTAAGGATTAAATTGGAAGTTAAGATATGGGTAAAGTGATAAAAGATTTATTTGTGAGTATTGTTATGACCCAAAAGTACTAAGCAAAAGAAAGGATATTTGTCTGACGTGATTCCCTTGCCATTATTGCAAGCAAATAAGATTTGCCATCCTTTAAATTATTTGAAGTTAAATATTGATCATATTCTATTCATGGAATTCATATCATCACAAAAAAAATAAAAAAAATAAAAAAATAAAAATGTAGATCAATTTGTATTACCTTTACTTTCTTCATGTGTCTTTGGGGTCATATATATGAAGAAGCACCACAACAAATGAACCAAAAAGGAAACAAAAAAAGAAACTAGTGAAGTCCAGGCAGCTACTGAATGGATATAACTCACTACTTGATCCTACTTAGCCTGCAACCCGCTGGATATGACACATCGATCCGAATTGAAGGGTCACTTGCCACTATTCTTTACTAAAGGGAATAGATAAGAGTTGAATGATAATGAGAACACTAAGGTTGCTCCAGTAAGTAAACTTGTATTGAAAGTTAAATATGTGCGTATAAGGAAAGAGGGGGTTTAGATACTTGCCCACTAGGGTTATTTTATACGTATGAAAAGACATAAGGGTATTTTACAATTATGTTACATTAATCATACTAAAAAGGGGTAAAAAGGATATAGAATATCGAGCATGGAAAAGAAAGAATCATTCTGGAATGTTGTGTCAGAAGGCATGTATTACTTAATGACTGTACGTCAATAATATGATACACAAGTAGAAATAGGAAGTGCTGGGAGTTAGGGGCAGACCTAATCTAGATCAGGTTGGAAGCCAATCAGAGATTAGGTTGGGAGCTAATTAGCTAGGCAAAAAGGTCAGCTACTTTGAAGTCAAATGCCAATGGGCTAGGTTGGTAGCTTGGATCGGCTAGTTCTGGGTTGTCTTCTAGATAAAACTTCACTATTAGGTAGGAGTATGTTGGACATATGTAAGGATAGGAGAGATAGGTTGGTAGGAGGCCAGATCAGGATAGGAGTCCTTGTCTCAGCTATGTCTTAGATCTAGTATTTTTCGTACGAGCCCTTGTAGTCCTCTAGCTTAGCTTCTAGTGATCGGTCTAAGGGGTTAATTCTTATCATCTGGTTGGGGTTCGAAGAGATTTGTCCTCAAATCTGAAGCGATTTCTACTCATTCTTCTAAGGCACACATAAAGCCTTTCGTTGGTCGATGGGGAATTAGATCATACACATTGAAGGTAGAGGAAATATCATAGTCATTGGGCAACTCGATCTGGTAGGTATTGCGGTCGATCTTCTTTAGGACCTTTAATGGGCCGTTAGCTCAAGGAGATAGTTTGCTTTGTCTAAAGTACAGAAATCACTTTCGGCTAAGGTGAATCCATACTAAGTCTCCTGACTAGAAAGAAATAGTTTGGTGACATCGGCTACCATTCTCTTATTGTCTCTGATTGAACTTGGCGATCTTCCTCATGATAGATTGAGGCAGCTCATGCAATTTTTAGGCTCAGTCCACTCTAGAGTGACTTTCTTTAGTAGTTGCTGGGGTGTGGATCATATCTAGGGGAATGGTAGGGTTAAGGTCATAGATGACCTCGAATGGGGTCTTCCTAGTAGTGTTATGAATAGTTCAGTTGTATGAGAACTCCACAACTAGTAGGCATAAATCCCAATCCTTCAGGTTCTTTCCTATAATAGCTCTGAGTAAATTGCCTTATATCCCGTTTACCACTTCAATCTGGCCATCAGTTTAAGATTGGTTATTAGAGCTGAACACGAGTTTGGTCCTAAGTCTCTTCCAAAGGGTCTTCCAAAAATAGTTCATGAATTTTGTGTCCCGATCTAAGACAATCTTCTTTGGTACTCTTTCTAGTTGGACAATCTCTTGTAAAAACAAATCAACAATGTATAGAGCATCATTAGTTTAATGGCAAAGATCGAAGTGAGCTATCTTACTGAAATGGTCCACCACAATAAAAATAAAATCTTTTCCTCTAGATGTTTAGGGCAACCTTAGGACAAAGTCTATGTTGAGGTTGGCCTAAGGTAAAGTTGGTGTCGGCAGAGGCATGTACCTTCCATGGGGTTCTCTCTTCCCCTTAGCATGCTTACATACTTTAGAACTACTAACTACCATATGGACATCCTTAAGAAAACCTGGTTGGTAGAAGTTTTCCTTCAACAGACTGGCAATCTTGACCTCCCTAAAATGTCCTAAAAGTTTACCACTGTGAACTTCTTGGACTAACAGTTCTCGTATAGAGCAGTTTGGAATACATAGCCTGTGGTCCTTGAACAGATAGTCGTCCTTAAGATAATATCCTCTAACAACTACCCTCACTTAGCACTGCTCAACAATAGGACCAAAGTGAGGGTCAATAATAAATTACTCCATGATAAGTGAAAATCCTAATTTTGTCTACAAAGTGGTCAGCAAAGTTTGCCATTGTGGTAAAATGTTGGCGACCACATTTGAATTCCCCTTTTTATGCCGAATGATGTACGAGAACCCTTCCATGAATTCTAACCATTTGGCCTGCCACTTGGAGAGTTTGTTTTGACTCTAAGATGCTTTAATGATTCATGGTTTATGAAAATAACAAACTCTCATGGAAACAAATAGTGTTGCCAAATAGTAAGGGCTTAGAAAAGGGAGTACAACTCCTTCTCGTACATAGAATAATTCAGGGTTGGGCCACTTAGTTTCTTACTGTGGTAAGCGACGGTCTATCATTTTTGCATCAAGACAGTGCTAATTCTAACCCTCAATGCATCACACTCCAATTTGAAGGGCCTATAAAAATCCGGCAGTGAAAGGATAGGTGCTGAGGTGAGCTTCTCCTCGATCTCCCTGAAACTTTGCTCAGCTTAATCATTCTACTTAAAACTTTCATTCTTCTTTGTCAGCTCGATCAATGAGGCGACTATTGTACTGAATTCCTTAAGAAATAGCTTATAGAAAGAAGCTTGGCTATGGAAACTTCAGACTTTAGTGACATTATTCAGCATCAACCATTTCAAAACAACTTGGATCTTCTCCTCATTTGCTCAGATTCCTTCTTCGGACACTACAAACCTTAAAAATATCACCTCCCTTTAATAGAACATGCATTTCTTTGCATTCCCTTACAACTTCTCCGCTTGTAGAATGCTAAATACTTCACAAAGATGATGAACTTGATTGTTCAGGTTGGCACTATATACCAATATGTAGTCGAAGTACACGACCATGCATCTTCCAAGAAGAAGGTGTATCACATCGTTCATTAGCTTCATAAATGTGTTCAGTGCATTAGTTAGTTCGAATGGCATAACCAACCATTCGTATAGCTTATGCTTAGTCTTAAAGGAAATCTTCCATTCATAGCCTGACCTTATGTGAATCTAGTGGTAGCTACTCTGTAGATCAATCTTCAGAAAAATCTTTGTACCATGAAGCTCTTCTAACATGTCATTAAGCCTCGGTATCGAGTATCTATACTTGACAGTAATTCAGTTGACCGCTTAGCTATTGATGCACATGTGCCATGAACCATCCTTTTTTGCAACTAATAGAGCTGGTACAGCACATGGGTTCATGCTCTCCTTCACATATCCCCATTCAATGAGTTCATCCACCTATCTTTTCTACTCGGTAGCTTAATTAGGGTTCATCTTGTATGTAGGTTGGTTCGGCAGGACGGTACCTAGCTACAAATCAATACAGTATTCTATGCCTTGGACTGGTGTTAGTCTCTTTTGGAAATAGGTCGGAGAACTCATTTAGCAATCTTTGGATTTCTTCTAGGAGATTTGGCAATTCCCCTATCTCCATCAATCTTCTAAACAACAAGAACATAGGTTTACCAACCTTCTTAGCAAATCGGAGCTCTCTTTGACTCACAACTAAGGCTTTCTTCTTATTAGCTTGAGTGAGTTGATTGTGGATTTCATTTACTTGGGATGGAGATAAGGTTTGCAACACAATCTTCTTTTCAACCTTGACAAAGGTATAGGTGTTCTTATACTCGTTGTGAGTGATATGTCAGTCGTATAACTAAGGTCATCTAAGTAGTAGATGTCAAGCTCCCATAGGGGTGACATCGCATACTACTTCATCCTTATACAAGTTCCCAACTCTAAATGGCACGGTCACTTGTTTAATTACATGCAAAGCCCCCTTATCATGAAGCCAGTGTAGCTTGTAGGGTCAAGGATGCTTTGAGGTTAGCAGACCCAACCTCTGTACAAAGGAATGTGCAACGACATTAGTACAACTTCCTCCATCTATGATGATGGTACATAAATGGCCTGATAGATTCTCTTTCTGGTCCTTCTTAGAGTTCAGTAGGGAACTTAGGACTAAGGTCATTACTTCTCCCTAGTCGACATAGACATAAGTCTCCTTTTCCTCTTCCACTTTGGGTTCTCTAACATTCTTTTCTTCTTCAAGGTTGCTCTTGTCGGTCCGGTTCGGACATTCAACAACCATGTATTCGAAACCTAAGCATTTAAAGCACTTTAGCTCGCTGGTCTTTCGTTTGGATGGCTGGCCTTTCTCATAGGTTCTAGGGGTCGGCCTAACTTCAGGTCAACTTGACTGTCCTGCTTGACCAGATTAGTTTGCTCGGCATTCATTAAGTCGGTCATTCCTTTCCTTAACTCGGTATGGCTTCATCAGCTTGGCTTAAATAAGTTGGCGTGATATGGGAGCTCGGGAGGATGTTTGCCGAGGTTGGCTCAGAACATTCTTCCTCTACCTTTCGATTCGTTGCGCAATTTTGATGGCCTCATCTAAGGTATAAAATCTTTGCACTTCCATAATACTACGAATCTCATACTTGAGCCTAGAAATGAACCTTGATATTGTACGAGCCTTTGGTTCTTTCACATTGGCTCTGATCACAAGCATCTAGAATTCTTTGATATAGTCATCAACAAGTTAGCTTCCTTGGCAAAGCTCCTACATCTTGGCAAATGTATCTTATAGGTACATTTTGGGCACAAATCTACCCCTTAACAACCTTTTCATCTCATTGCAGGTCCTAATACCTCATCTCCCATCTATAGCTTTGGTGGCATTCGGATTCTTCCACCATATGGTGGCATATCTAATAAATTCCAATACAGTAAGTTGGACCTTGATTGCATCCTTATACCCATAACACTCAAATACTTTCTTGACCTTTTCTTCCCACTCTAAGTATTCATTTGCATTTCTACTTCCACTAAAGAGCGAGATTTACACCTTAACATTGTCTAGCCCTCATGGAACTTAGTGTCCTCGTCCTTGCGTTTGGTAATAATCAACTTCTTCTTCACTAAACTCTTTGACATCCACCTCCTCATCATCTTCCTTAATCTTCTCTAACTCCAGTCTTCGTCTAGTGACTCCTCCAGCTTGAAGGGGTTAAACTAAGTGATTGGTTTGATTGCCTTAGACATAATGTCTCTTAAGGGTACCATCCTATGTGTTTTGTGGCTATACACCTTGGGTTTATTGCTGATTAATTTGCATTACAGTGACTAGACTCTCAACGAGTTCGTGAGTCTATCAAGCTTGTCATCAATGGACCCTGAGTTGCTACTACCATTATGACCATGGCCAAGTTGAGCACCAATACCTTAGTCACCAATAACTCCCTGAACACTTGAATCTGACATAACATAATACCCTTTCGAACAAGTTAACAACTACTAACAAACTTGCTTTGTTATTGCAATGGAAAACATAATATCACTGAAACTACACCTATGAACACACATAACACATTATAGTAGCTATGAATGGAACACAACAGCCACAAATAGTAAGGAGAATAAGAAATCTACTGCAACTTCACACGCTTCTTCATGGAACCATGTTTTGATACTAGTGAAGTTGATGCATCTCCGATGTTGTATACACGGAGAAGCACCACAACGAATGAACCAAAAAGGAAATAGAAAAAGAAATTAGCAAAGTTTAAGCAGCTATCGAATGGAGATGACTTACCACTTGATCCTATTCGGCTTATAACTTGCTAGATATGACACACCGATCTGAATTGAAGGGTCATTTGCCACTACTCCTTGCTAAAGGGAATATATAAGAGTTGAATGATAATGAGAACACTAAGGTTGCTCTAGTAAGTAAACCTGTATTAAAAGTTGAATGCATGTGTACAAGGAAAGTGGGGGTTTATAAACTTGCCTATTAGGGTTATTTTACACGATAAAAAGACAAAAGGGTATTTTACAATTACGTTACATTAATCATACTAAAAAAGGGTAAAAAGGGCAAAAAATATCGAGTATGGAAAATAAAGAATCATTCTAGAATGTTGTGTCAGAAGGTACGTATCATTTGATGGCTATACATCAAGAGTATGATATACAGGTAGAAACAAGAAGTGCTGGGAGTCAGGTGCTGACTTGATTTAGATTAAGTTGGGAACCAATTAGCCTAGCAAAAAGGTTAGCTGTCTTGAAGTCAAATGCCAATAAGTTAGGTTGGTAGCTTGGCTTAGCTAGTTCTAGGCTATCTTCTGGATTAGGACTTCGCTTTTGGGTAAGAACATGTTAGATACACGTGAGGATCTGAGAAACAGGTCAACAAGAGGTTGGATCGAGATTGGAGTCCCCCTCTCTACTATAGCTTAGAGTTAGTATTTTCCATGCGAGCCTTTGAAGTCCTTTAGCTTGACTTCTTGTGATCGGTCCAGGAGGTTGATTCCTTTCATCTCTGCTATCATCCCAAACCATTAAAACATATATATATATATATATGGGATTATTTTGTAAAGGGAAGAAGTTACGACATTCTCCTATCTAGAAGTTTGGATTAAGACCATATTATTGTAAGAACTCATATATATTGACATCATGATTCATCATATTTAAAAAGGCATAAGCATTCCTAGTTTTGGAGCTTATACATTATTATCATGGTCTATTGAAGTAGGTGACTATGAGGATGCAACAATCAACTTAAGTGATGTTTTAAGAAAGAATATATATATAAAGCCATGGAAAGATGGCACTAAAGAAGGTCTATTACACATACATATTAGCTTTATGCTAATGTCATCTCCAATATGCTAAAAATGATGTGTACAATGAAACGGTGCCACAAGCTTATACATTAAGCTATGTAATAAATAAATTTGTAGTATTAGTGCTAGACTAAATAAAGTCTCTAGCTAAGTGAGTGCACTTGGCAGCAGTGCAACTAATTTACAGCATATGTGACTCAAGTAGTGACCTAGTTATTCAAAAGAAGCAACTAGTGCCCAAAATACTTAGACTCCATCTAAGAATTTTGGTCAGGGGACAAAATATAAAGGGTAGAAAATTTATTATATTATTATATTAGGCCAAACCCAATATTTATCTAGTTTGACTATTTAGGCTAAGTGATAGGGCCTAGAGAGCCCAATTTATAATTGAGATGATTTAGAGAGATTTGGTTTAGTGGGATCAAAATAAAAATCGTTTGACTAGTCTGTCTGCATTCAATCTTTCTCAGGTAAGTTCATGCATTAAGAAAGGTTACTAGCGTTGAACCCATTAGCTAGCTCATTTTGGATAACTGTGAATGGAGTAAGTTTCATCTCATTCGTTGATCATCTAAATGATTGGATGAATGTTATCTTGCCCAAGAGCCTATAAGTACCTAGCACTTCTTCTCATTTAGAACTCTTAGTGAAAATAGAGAAATAATAGCGCTCTACAAAATCTTTGTTCTCTAAGATCAACTAAATAATTTAGGCAAAAAATTAATCTCATTCGCTCAAGTTATAAGTTGAGTGCCTAAGATTTGCTAAAAATGCCCTATTTGCATTTATGTATTTGAGACACTGCGATTGTCTATTCCTCTTCCTTGTCTTATTCTCACTTAATTATCCCTTCAAGTAATAGTTTTGCTTACTTCTAGCATGTTACCACACAGCATGCACGTGATTACTCCAATCATACCCCTACATCTATAGATTTCAATTACTATATATGTAATAATGAAAAAATGAAATGTTTGTTCTTTTAACCTATTACAAAGTGTATTAGAAAACCTGAATCGTTTTTTAGAAAGAATTTTTCAATCTTATAAAGTTTTAGAAAATTTAGTGAATGTAATCATTAATGAAATCCTTATATATATATAGTATAATATAATTGCAATGATAAATGAATATTTTTTTAAAAGTGATTTTAATATTAACTTAATCAAAGTAAATCCACCCTTAGTTGTATGATTCTACCTCTGTTCTAGAATACTATTCATGGTACTTACCAAGTGCTATAGTGTAGTAATTTTATTTTTAATTGGAATTATAAATTGTATAAGTGGTCTAATTAAAGATGAGTACTCCATATAAACTAGATAAAAAGATATTCATTATTAGAACAGGAAAAGAAGAAAATTAAACCTCCTTCGTCTTCTTAAAACAATTCATAAAGACAATGATGGTCTTAGAAAGAACAAACAAAGAACAAGAAATGACTTTGATGAATACTTCTTAAACGCATTCTTATAATTTGTTGGTCAAAAGAGGGGGAAAAAAAAGGTTCTTGTAATTTATTAAGAAACCAACAGTTTCCAAATTTTGACCACACTAGATGTTGGAATGAACAATGTGTAAACTTATTGAATACGAACCAATAAAAAAGAAGTGAGATAGGGATGGCAATTTGTTGTATTTACTATTTTGGAGGAAAT
The DNA here is from genome assembly GCA_024138005.1 of Lumnitzera racemosa. NCBI lineage: Eukaryota > Viridiplantae > Streptophyta > Magnoliopsida > Myrtales > Combretaceae > Lumnitzera > Lumnitzera racemosa. Next base: position 67,076,498 of record JAMXBC010000007.1, on the reverse strand, counting down.
TCTACAATATAACCAATGAAAATGGGTTATGTGATACAGTTACTTTTTAGTTGCAATAAATCATTAAATTATAGTAAATAAAGTCCATTATTAGTAGAAAAAGCTAACTTAGCCTCTATCGAAACTATTAAAGTGTCAACAACATTCGTGAGAAACTATATAGTTTTCGTTTTAACTATTGACGGTTTCATTTATACTATTAATAACTATGAACATGATAATATAGATTAGACATAGTAAAATCCTCTATAGATTAGACATAATAATTTAGTGAACCAGATTTTATATATGTGTAGAAAAAAATGTCTCCATTCTAGTCTCTAAAAAGATCTATCCATAAAAAGAGAAAATGAGATTGATAGTCAATTTAGCAATTTAGTATCTCAACCTTTAAAAGTTTGCAAAATAGTATCCTTTTGCCATTAATTGTAATTTAATGATGATATTTTTTGTGATTATGGATGTAACAAAATTATTTTATAATATTATGTTTCAATTTGTGTAAAACTTTTGCTAATGATATCTAGTGCTTAGAAATTTTATACGATCAAAAGGTTCATAATGGGCTCTTTGATTTGTAAATACAATCAAATATGTGTAAACATGTTATATATAATTTAAGCCTAAGTAAGGGATTTGGTGTCCTTTTTTTATTATCCAAATTGTCCATTTCATATAAAAAATCCATATAATTTATCTTTAAGGCCCACTAACATATTTAAGAAAATACAAAGACATAAACCTCAAATCTTAAGCTCTTGCAAATCTAAGACAAATTCAATCACTAACTCAACAATCGTAAACACCCTTAGGATATATAACTGACTAAGAACACCAACCCATCAATAGAATTAGGATCCATAAAAAGTATTAAAATTGATAGCACTAATCATATTAGTGAAAGAAGGAAACATAGGGGACTAAGAATTATTTACCTAATAGAAACTAAGTAAAGAAAGTTAAAATTAATAGTATAACCCTATGTATAAAAACCTATAAAAGGTAGAAATTATTAAGAAATAGCTAAAGAATTAGTTATTGTAAGGTAAAAAGTCAAGAAATTAATTGTAAAGCATCTATCAATGATTAAAAATGATGAAAAGTGAGAAAATGACCAATCTACCCTTAAAAGTAAAAGTAAGTGGTAAAAAATAAAAATAAAGTGGCAAATAGTAAAATATTAGAGTAAGGTAAATAAATAATAAGTAAAGATAAAAAGCATAACAATGATCCATGCCCCTTGCATATGAGACATAATCATAACATGTCCAATAAATAAAAATAAAGAATATATTGAGAAAAGTAATTAAATAATAAAATTATTGGGTAAAATGTTAAAATATGATAAAAGTACCCTATAAACCACAATAAAATGCCCAAATATTATCAAATCAACTTTACAATTGTCAAGCAACTATAACATGTCATAAAAACATCCAATAAGTTCTAAGAAAGTAAACAAAATATCTATAAAATTTAGAAATATTAGAAAATTATTAAAATATGTTGGTAACTTATTAAAAAAGTTACCAAAATTTGTACACTTATCCAAAGATCATGAAAAATTACCAGGACATGTAAAAATAGGTCAAATACAGAAAGAAATTTTTTCATGAATTTATACTTATTAGAAAACTATAAAATCATATTAACACATTATAAAAAATTCACAAAAATTGAACGCTTGTTCGAAATTCACCAAAATTGAATTAGACAGGTGTCAATGTATTAGGAAACCACCATAAATTTTTCTAGGATTTTGGACACATCTAATACTAAATATAAATTTTTGAAGGTCATTTGAAAACTATAAATACCCTACTCCTAATTTCAAAAGTTTACACCACTCGGTCCAAGCCTCTAAATTTTAGGCAAAAATTTATAGTGCTCCTTCATATTCTATCTAAGAGGTTAGATAATGGTGAAGTGGTGGTGGCCACCACTAAATAGTGATTTTTGCTAATTTGGTGGAAACAGCTTCTATAATTTTTTAGCCCCTAATTCATTTTGCTTCATGTAGTCCTTTTATCTATAACTATTTTATAAACATATATTCTTGTAGTAATTTTCCTAGAATTAATTTTACATGTTTGGTATTTTTATAATTTTTACAATTTTTTGTGCATTTTGTTAAAAAATGTTCGTTTTAAATAAACATCATAAAATCCTGCTACTGACTTCTGAAAATTTCTAAAAATTTTCTCATATTTTATTATACCCCATATGATTTATAGGTACCATATTTACCAAGTGTTGAAATATTTTCTAATTTCCTTGCCTTTATAGCCTAATTTTCACTTAAATATGTAATTTATAGTAAAAATTAGAATATACTGAAATTCTAGAATAATAGTCATTAATGAATTCCTTTCATTAAAAGCATTTTTATAGCGTTACTTTATAATTATATTAACCTTGGTCTAATTACTTTATATCTTAGCTTTTTCCTATATTGACTATATCATACTATGTTTGGAACCTTTATAACATATATCTATATATATACCGTTTATATTTCCTTTAACGAATCTATTACTTTTCCTAAATACCTACAAGTAAATAAATATAATCAATCATCTTATTTTGCTTTTCTTAAAAGCAATTAATAAACCACATAATCCATAAGATCAAATCAAAGAGTTACTATCTCACTACAATCATAAACATAACATGATTATAAAAATTACCCTAATCTATCATACCTTAAAAGATTAACTAACTAAAGGATCATTTTTTGAATTTTCTACACAAATTATAGACATTTTGAGCAAATGCAATTCAAATAAGTGGCTTGCCTCATGGTAATCTTAATTGCATTAACAAGGGGTTATAAGCATCTATGCTGCTTATGCTTATAACTAGCTGATTATGCACATGCTAAAAATGTGGATGAAATGATTGTAGTAGCTAAGCCTACTTGGTTGACATGATTTGCTTATGTATTTAATACTATGCTTGGAAATTATTATACTGCTTCATTCTTTTAAAATTTACTAAAAGTAATATTTAACCCTAATAATATGTATATGAATTCAATCTTGCATCGTTGCATGATTCTTACCAAAACCTCCCATATGGTGAGGATATATTAGGGTTTCTTTCTTTTTAAACTTGCAAAACTAAGTGATAGGAGAAGGAGTCGTCACTTAAGGTTAACAATGATGTGCCTAGGTGTTCAATAATCACCAGGGCTTACCATGAGAAGTAGTAGCAATGGGTCATTTAAAGTATCGAAGAAAAGGAAAGGAAAAGGTTGGCAAACTTGGTAGTTTCCATGAGGTTGCTAGGAGGATATGATGCACCAATGAATATGATACAACTTAATACTTCACTTGATATGACTCACAAATTAATACCAAGGTTTGCTCACTACTAATCTCGAGCTATTTAGTAAGATTAAATATGAGTGGATAAGAAATGTACTTGGAGAAGGGTATCTCGCAAAAACAAGAATGTTCATTTATTGAAAGGTGTAAGATGATTTCAGCTCTAAAGAAAATGACTATTTACAGTAAGTCTTTTAGGGTAACAATACAATAATGGAAAATTACATAAAAGATAATGTAAGAAAGAGATTCTTAATATGCATGAAAAAGGATAAATATGACAAAAGACAAAAAGGAATATAGTACAATTGTTAGAAAAGTAAGGGATTGGTGACTGCCTATCACTAGGTACGCAGTTGGGGTATTATATCTAGGCTGAAATGATGCTAGGCTTGATCTATGCTTGAAGCTACCAGAGTGATTGAATGATGCTGCAATTCTGTACATTGAGAGAGTAAAGCTTGACACGTAGTGAGCTTGACTTTGGCATTTGATAGGTTGGCCTTGACACTCGATAATTGTATAGGCTAGAAAAGAAGGGGTTGGTGTATGGTAACCTCGAACTCGACACTCAGTAGGTTAGCTTCAGTACTTAGCAAGTTAACTACTGGGTAAGGGTCTAAGCAGAGTAGAGTGTATTCGAGCTAGGACTTTAGAAAGTTCGCTCACAACTCTTCTACGTACAGGAACTCGTCTTTGGTAGGTTGACAAGAGAGAATGCTCTTGGTATCAGATTGGAGGCCTCAAAGTTTGGTGTAAGTGAGGAGTTTAGAGGCCATAAATCCATTAGTTCCTTAAAGTTGTTGAAGATCTGCCCTCAAATCTTAGTCTTCTTCTTCCTCTCTTAGCACATGGGGTGTTAGGTCAGTGATATTAAAGGTGGGATACACTCCATATACATCAAGTAATTTTAACTCATAAGCATTGTCGTTAATCTGCCGAAGGATCTTGAAAAGGCCACTTGACCTGTGTGATAGCTTATTTGTCCTCCTTCTTGGAAATCATTTCTTACTGAGATAAATCTAGACAAGGTCCCTTGGGTTGTAAATGACTAGCCTTCTACCTCAATTTCCTTATTCTTTCTATTAGGTTACTATCTTGGTTAATTGTTCAACAACCTTCTTATGCAATGTCTTAAACTCCTCAGTGTGCTACAGGTTAGTTTGAATTTCTTCTAAGGAATTCGAGTTGGTAATCATATCCAATGGTAAGTTCAAGTTGAGTCCATAGACAACCACCATAGTAGAATCATGTCTCCTTTGTGTTCTGGGTAGGCTAAACATGAAATTCATGCTTAGATTGGTCCATAGCCTCTTAAGTATGAGTAAAGGTGTATACTCTTCATATGGTTCCTTTCTTCCCTTGGTTTTTTTACACACGTCACACTGCTCAAGAATTTTGTGTACATCCTTTATCATCCTAAGCTAACAGAAGTGCTCTTTCAACAACTCGATTATTCTCTTCTCACCAAAATGGTCAGCTAAGCCTCTAGCATGAGTTTTTCAGGTAAGTAAGTTCTTTGTAGAATCATTAGGTACATAGATTCGTTTTCCCTTCATCAGAATTCCTTGGCTTGTGTAGAACTTACTCACTACTCCTCCAATGTTGCATTTGGCTACCAAGGGTCTAAAATACATATCATGTTCATATTGATTAGGTAAGGTGCCAAACTCAAGTATTCTAGCCTCTAATGTTGTGATAAGAACATGCTGATAAGAAAGGGCATTGGCTATAGTTTTAGCACTTCGCTTCTTATACTTAATGTCATAATAAAATGTTTCCAAGAAATTGACCCATTTAGCCTAACGTCGAGAAAGTTTCTATTGTCTTCTAAGATGCTTAAGAGATTCATGGTTTGTGTAGATAAGGAACTCTCTTAGTAGTAGGTGGTGTTGCTAGTTCTGAAGTATACGGATAAGGATGTAGAACTCCTTGTTATATGCCAAGTAATTTAGTGTGGTATGTCTAAGCTTCTTACTAAAATAAGCAACTAAGCATTCTTACATAAGAACAGTTCTAGTGCAGACTACAAATACGTCACACTTTAGTTAAAAAACTTTCTTGAAGTTGGGTAGGATAATTATTAGGGTAGAAGTCAACTTAGACTTAATCTCATCAAAACTATTCTAAGCTTTCTCGGACCATTTGAATTTAATGTTCTTCTTGGTAAGCTCGATTAATGGGGTAGCTATGGGACTAAAGTTTCAGATGAATCTTCGATAACACGGAGCTAGACCATGAAAGCTCCTTACTTTGGCAGCACTGGTTGGTCTTGGCCATTCGGGAATAGCTTAGAATTTCTTGTCATCAACTTTGATACCTCCTTAAAAAACAACATAATCGAGGAATACTAACTCACTCTAATAGAAAACATACTTTTTTAAATTGCTAAATAATTGCTTGGCATAAAGGATGTTAAACATAGATCTTAAGTGCTCGACATGAGAATTGAGGTTGATGCTATATACTAGAATATCATTAAAGTAAACAACAACACATTTACCAATCAATTATCTCAAAACATGATTCATGAGCCGCATAAAGGTACTTGGTACATTTGTAAGACCAAATGGCATGACCATCTACTTAAATGGACTATCCTTTGTTTTGAAATCAATTTTCCACTCATCTCCAGGTATCATTCGAATTTGGTAGTAGCCACTCTTCAAATTGATCTTCGAAAATGCTTGCGTACCATGCAACTTAATGAGCATATCATCCAATTAAGGGATCAAATATTGGTACTTAATAGTGATTTTGTTGATTGCTCATCTATCGATGCATATTCTCCATGCGCCATCCTTCTTTGGCACTAGGATAGTTGGCACGACATTAGGATAGCTAGTATAGTGCAGGGGCTCATACTCTCTTGGACATGTCTACGCTTAATCAACTCATCAACTTCTTTCTTTAGCTTAGTTACTTACTTAGGATTGAGCTTATAAGTAGGTTGGTTAGGCTGGAGATTGATGTAATGCTCTATCCTTTTAACAAGGGGTAATCCTCTTGACAATAAGGCAGGAAACAAGTTGGCATACTCTTCAAGTAATGTTTGTACCTTGATAGGTAAGTGATGCGGCAGTAGGTCTTGAACCAAGAATGAGGCAATTGGGGTATAGGTGGGTATGACGAATAGGAAGTAAAATGGGTGGTTTCAATGGTGAATGTATATAGATATCATGCACCAAGACATAAATACAATCTGGGAATGAGCTCGAAATAGGATTCGATATGACTCACGAACACTAAATATTGCTCGAGGTTTCAAATGAGAGGTTAGATGTAACTTACTAACTTGCTCAAATGAAGGGTTCGCTACAATCTTAAGGATAAAATTGATAAGAACGCAAGAAAGATTGAAGAGTTTAATCAACACTTTATAATCTGGCAAATGCAAGCTTTAAGAGCTTAAGTATAGCCTTACTCAAAAGAGAAAAGTTCCCAGTGCAGGAATATTCTTCACTATCTAAAATTCTTCCTTATGATGTTTACAAATGTTGCTATTTATAACAAGTCCTAAATCCTAGTGGTGAAATTGTAAATAACATAGAAGGCTTTAAACCCTAAAGAATTGGGTCCATAAATAAAATAAAGAAAATATGTATAAGAATACAAAATCATGCTTTAATAGAATAAGTCGGCATGTAGTCATTCGACTTATCTTAGAAGGAGCAGGATTCGAACTAGGTGAAGACGGCAATTGGATGTCCAGGTTTGAGAAGGAGTCCTTGAATTCTTACATTGCTTAGCCGAGACACTAAAAAGGTCATCTCATAATTGCCGAGTTTTAGAATTAGTTGGCATTAGTCTCTCAATACTGTACCAAGTGAATATTAGGTCTCCAATTCTCGGTAATATGATCTTTTGGCTACTCGGTAGACAACAGACTTGTTACCAAGTGGCTCTTTTTTTTACTCTCATCCTTCTAGCATTTGCTTGGCCTTAGTAAGAGTTGATCAGCCTTGGCTTGGAGATAGTCATAGGCTGATTCCTATTAGGTAAGGCTTTGACTTCCTTTAACTTTAGTATTCTCCTAACTAATAAAAGTATACATTCTTCATTCTTGACACCTTTGGAAAATTTGACTTAAGAAATCACCAATGACTTCCTTTGCAATGATCGAGTAATCTTTTCTTATGACTCTTAAACGTCTTTGGGACTCATTAGGGTTAGTATAACCTTTTTCCCATCCTTCCAGAACATATAAGTGTTCTTATATCCATCATGTAGTACCTCCAAATCAAATAGATAAGGTTAGCTAAGTAATATGTGTAAAACACACATGGGTAGGATGTCATACAAAACTACATCCTTGTATCTATGATTAATACTCTAACTTGCTCGGCAATAAGTAGACCTCTCTTCTCATTTAGCTAGTGAATCTTGTAGGGTTTAAGGTGAAGGTAGGTCGGCAACTTCAAAGCCTTCACTACTTCTTGTGCTATGACATTAGTACAACTCCTTCTGTTAATGATCAAAGCATATACTTTGCCATTTACTCTACAGTTTGTATGGAAGAGGTTCTCTCTTTATTCATTCTCTTCAGTGGTAAAGGTATTAAGAGATCTTCTCATAACCATGCAGTAGTCTCCCATTTTAGCTAAGGTCATGACGTCTGAATCCTCTTGAAACTCTTCTAACAGTTGGTTGATTCCCACTTCTTCCTCCTCACCTTCAATGACACTTTCTACTTCAAATTAAAGCTTCTCTCCCTTAATGGTCATGATGTATCAATTAGGACATTGACTAGCCATGTGTCTGAAACCAGGAAACTTGAAACACTTTATCTCTCAAGTCTTCCTACCAGAGCTTTGACCTTGATCCTTTTGAAATTTAGGTTCTTCGGCCTTAGTCTTTCTTCAGCCATCATCAAGTCTACTCGACACCTAACCTTGGTGGTCCACCTTAGAACTGTATTGAGCTTAGTCATATCTTAGTTAACTCGGCATATTAGTCTTACTTGGTAAGCTTGGTTAGCTACTCAACACTTAGCAAAGCTAATTTCTCCCCTACCTTTTAACCCTTTATGCTACTTGAATAGTCTCATTCGGATTTCCCAACCCCTGTACCTCCACTACATTACCAATCTTAGACTTTAGTCTAGAAATGAACCTTACTATGCTCGATGCTTCTAGCTTATCTACATTATACCGGACCACTAATAGTTAGAATTTTTGGATATACTCATCAACTGATTGGTTACCTTGTTTGAGTTCTTGGAGGCATTGAAAAGTATCTTGCTCATAGTGTTTACGAACAAACCTACTCCTTAAAACTGTCTTTATCTCATTCTAAGTTCGAATTTCACATTGGGCCTTTTGGCATGTACTGTATAGTTTCTTCCACTACGTTGTTGCATGCCTAGAAAATTCTAAAGCAACCACTTGAATACATACACAGTCCTTGTAATCATAGAAATTAAATATCTTTTCAACCTTTTCCTTCCAGTGTAGATAGCCATCAATACTACTAGACTCATTAAAATTTGGAATTTTCACTTTGAGATGTTTGACTCCTCTAGAGGCTTAAACCTCATACTCTTCGAATCCATCATACTGCTCTTCCTTCCCATACTCCTCAACTTCATCCAACTCAAGTCTCCTGATCACAAATCTCTTAATATGTCAGGCTAGAGTTGGGTTCACATTTACAGCTTCTAGTGCTCTTTGCTTAACTACTAGTCTTCTCGGCTTGTCCTTCGCTTCTAGGCCTCATTCAACAACTCTCTCTCGTAGTCTAGTTTCCACCACCCTTTGTATAGATATAGCCAAGTTAGCAACAATGGTAACAAGGTCTTGCAATTTTTCATCAATATTTTACAGCTTTTATTGGGTAATACAACTACGACCATGACCATCACTTTTGGCATCATTAATCTCTCCATAGACACTAACATTTGACATTTTCAATACAAAACTTTAGAAAGTCAATACTCAATAGAAGATTTCACATAACTTTGATAATATGATATTACATAGCGACTTAAGAACTTACTTTGTTTTCTACAAAAGAAGCAGAGTATAACAGAACACATATACTACAACTAGAACAACTACTTCAATACTTAGCTTTTGGTTATAATCTCAAGCTATGATACTAAGATTATATGATATTCCTAAGTGCTCAGTAATCATTAGGGCTTACTATAGGAAGCAATAACAATGAGTCCTTTAAAGTATTGAAGAAAAGGAAATGAATAGGTTGGCAAACTCAATAGTTTCTGTGAGGCTGCTTGGCGAATATAACGTACCAATGAACATGATACGACTAAGTACTTTGCTCAATATGACTCATAAGCTACTATTAAGGTCCAATAGTCACTAATCTTAAGCTACTTGGCAAGATTAGACAAGAGTATATAAGAAATGTACTTAAAGAGGGGTATCTGACAAGAATAAGAATGTTCATTGGCTAAAAGGTATACGATGATTTTGGCTACAAAGAAAATGACTATTTATAGTAAGTCCTTTAGGGCAATAATACAATAATATAAAATTACATAAAAGATAATGTAAGAAAAAGATCCTTAATATGTACAAAGAAGGGTAAATATGATAAATAACAAAAAGGAATATAGTACAATGGTTAACATAGTTGTCAAAATCGCGATTTTACCCATTTGATTCTACAAGTTTACGATTTTAGGTGGCTTTTCGGAGTTAACTCGAGTGTAGAATCTGTTTTTATATAGAAACTTATGTTTTTAACCAAGTTTACATATAAACTTGGTAAAAACTTGCATTTTTTATTAAGTTTACTGATTTTACATATTTGAGTTGAAGGGACTAAAAAATTAAAGAAAAAAATAATATAACTAGCCTTTTACAAACTATTAACTATTAAGGCATTACAACATATATCTTATCCTATTTCAATTTTTTACCTCTTTCTTTCTCCCTTAATCTCTTATTTTATGTTCATAGATTTTATCTAAATTTCAACTCCAATAACAAAGTTTATAAAGAAAATTATATACTTTATTTTATACCTTCAATAATTTAAAATGAGTTAAAATATTTGGTTTTCTTTAATTTATAGCTTTTTTGAGAAAAAAAATTAGGAAAAAGTTTAATTTTAGTTTTATTTGTCCTTCGTCTAAGCATGTTAGATTATATATTAAGAATTTTTATGAAAAAAAAACTTAATTTCTTCATTTCTTTTTTTAATTTTCATCATGTATTTCATGTTTTGAATAACTACTATAAGTATATCCCTAATTTTTTAAAACTATTTTACATAAGTTGTAAAAACTTACATTTTTATGTTTAGATTTTATAGACTCTTTAACTATTATAGGTAGAATCACGAGTTTGACAATCTTGATTGTCAGAAAAATAAGAGATAGGTGGTGACCTATCACTAAGTACGTAGTTAGGATCTTGGGAGCATTGTATATGGACTAAAATGATGCTAGGGTTACTAGGGCTGATCTATGCTTGAAGTTGCTAAGGTAATTGAATGATGTTGTCATTTTGTATACTGGGAGAGTAGAGCTTAGTGTATGGTGAGTCGGCCTCGGTACTCGATAGGTTAGCCTTAGCATTTGGAAACTCTATAGGCTGGAAGAGAAGGGGTCGATATGTAGTAGCTTTGGCCTCGGTACTTGGTAAGTCAGTGGTTGGGCAATGGTCTTGGTAGAGTAAAGTGTATTTGAGATAGGACTTTAGAGAGTTTGCCTACAGCTCTTCCACATATAGGAGCTCATCTTCGGCAAGTTGATTAAAGAGAATCCTCCTAGTGAGAGATTAGAAGCCTTAGAGTCGAGCTCGAGTGAAGGGTTCGAAGGTCGGCAATCCATTAATAAAGTATCGCGGATATATAGAATGGGTATAAAGGGGATAAAGAATAATTTCCATTGCATAACCTTAGATTGGTTCCATAAATGGTTGGCTATGGTGTGAAACCTATCAAAACCTATACTAAAGTAGGATTAATTTGTCTAGTCTTACGACATACCGATCAACATCATGTAGATGGTACTTTAACTATTTCATTACATACTAAAAGGAATTGACTTGACTTGCCTTGCCTTGCTTATTTATGTATGATGCTTATCCCTTACCACTTACTAACCGAATCCATTACCTCTTAGTTTTGAATTACAAAGCATAAGAGTGTTAAGTGAGTTTTAATTAATAGAAGTTGAAAACCACTCCACTTGGCAAATGAAATTAGAACTTTAAGATAAAGGAGGTATTATTCTTTAAGATTATTGGTAAGCATACTTCACTACCACTAAATGCTAAATGCTATTATCTTTCATGTGAAATCTTGTGTATATCAATAGTGGAATGATAACTAGGGCCTTATGCAATCATCAACCATTGTTATACATGGTGGGACTGTTACAATATTGGTAATTAGGGCATAACATTATCATTTTTTATATTATAATAAATGCCTTTTATTTTATTTTGTTAGGCTATAAATGTCATTCACCCTTGACACTAGAAACTACTACTTATATGGGAGCTTTTTATGGTAACCTCATGTTATTATAATATCATGGTAAATTACATACGATTCTGGTAAATTATGCTCATCAATGGTAAAAAAAAGTTGTCAATAACTTAAATTTTATTGTTCATGTCATGATTTACTGAAATGGGATGTGATTTATCATAATGCTACGACAATGTGATGTTATTTATACTTGTAACTAGCTAAGAATTATTAAGTTCATGAGACACTCTAAGTCTAATAATTCTTATGTACTCAAAATAATTTAGACACAATAAAAACATAATTTGCCTTAAACTCACAAGTAGGGTTGTAAATAAATCGAATTGAGTCAAGACATTACAATGTTAAACTTAACTCTAGCTCAACTTAGAATTTCAAAGCTAAAGCTAGAGCTTGAGCTCAACTTGAAGTGATACTCAATCAAACTTAACTCAATTAAACTTGTTTTGAATTGATCATCTTAAAATGATGTTATAAATTAATTAAAATAATAATAACAACACCTATACTCAACTTGAAGTTGATAATAATCAAATTGAACTTGAGTGTGATTAGGTTTGCAAACTTGTTGAGCCAAATATCATAAAGCTCAAGCTCTACTTAATAAGCTATTTAAGTAGCTTGAGCTTAGTTGAGTTGAGTTCAAAATATTGCAAAATCGAATTCCAGTAGCTTGCAAGTGGACTCATCTCATTTACACTCTTACTCATAAGTAGTCAATTTAGGCCTATGATTACACTAGAATTTAACTTTCTTGTAACTTGAAACCTCAGCATGAAGTTAATGTTTCAAAGTAGTAACATTTGGGCCTAAGAGTGTGAAAAATATTATTTGCATTTGGAGTTTTAAGTGAAATAAATTAATTGCACTAATCTAAATGAACAACAAAATAACACTTCATATTTGATATTGATTTGAATTTTTTTTTCAAATTATTTATTGTGATAATGCAATTAGTACATTGTAAGTTTTACATTAGACATACCAAAAAAATATTAACAATTTTATTTTTTTTCCTATCACATGAACGATTTCAGTTCAAATTTTAACCTAAGCATGTCATTTTCCATACTCTATGTCTAAACTTTATCATTATATCCATACAACACTAGTTTATGAAGTTGAAATAATGAAAAAAGGGAAAACTTGGGATCATATTATCCTGAGATATACAATCGTATTTTATAATGTTGATGTACCTTATTTTACTTTGAATTTCACAACATAAACTTGCAAATGATGTAAAGTTTGAAATCTTATGCTAAAATCATGTACAATTTAACTTTAATATCATGAAAGAATTTTCCATACTTATGATAATGGTATATAGTTTTTAAATATTTAAGTTAATATCATTAGTAATGTTGTGTCATGCCCTAAAAACCATCTGAACATAATAACTGTACAGTGCTTATACCCTCTTATAATAGAAGTTAATTGCTTGACCATTGTTATAGACATGATATACATAAGGCAAATACAATTCAACTACTATAATAAGTATCTCTAGTTAAAAAATATTGGGTATACAGCATATGTTATATCGCAAACAAGTATTCATATAGAAGTTTATACGTAATACTTATAAGGGTAAGCTAGTTCTTATTCCAACTCATGAATATAAATGAAATAAGGTCATCCTAAGAGACTTAATTGACTCCAAAAATCAAAATGAAGAAAAGACAAGCACCATCAATAGCTATCCTCACTTTAACCCTATTTACAACCAGCTACACAATTGTAGGAAAGTGAAATACAACATATTAAGTACAATGTAACAAAACCTATAGCACTTAGATCCTCTCCATTTACCATAACCTTAATTTCCCTTAAGTTACAAATCAACGATTGGAATTATCTAAATTTTTAAAATATCATATCATGTCATTATGACGTCAGTGTATTTTTTATAATCTTAACTATTGATTATATGTGACAATATTTCAAGGGGATAAATGGAGGGAAAGTAAGAAAAACAAATGGAAAGGATTCATTTCCAAACATATATCCTTCACATGACGTTATCTAGTTTATCACAAGACTAAAGAAAATAATCTTACTTTAGTTTTGGCCAAGGAGTTTAGAGAGCTATGTAATGACTATTGATCAAATCTAAGCTTATACAATGGTGACCTGACTACCCTTAAAACATCTTCAAATAATTTCCTAACCTCACTACCACATCCTCTATTTTAGTCTTAAGGTTGGTAAAGTTGAAATTTCACCTTTCTTAAAGGTCGATATTTAGTGAAGAGATTCCTAACTACACCCCTATTGAGTTGCAATGCATGTTTTAGAATTTTAATTCAAATTAATTTTAATCCATTTTGATGATTAGCCAATTTGTAAACATTATAGGCAAAAGTCAAGTTGCAACAACATAAACACATCATATAGCTTAACTATCAAAATAGCATTTCACCTTAAGAATGTGTTTAAACACAAGTATCATATGTACATGTTGAACCATTTACAAATATAAGTAGGTGCTCTAGTCTTTGAAATACTTTAAGCACATCAATCCCATTTACTTAAAAGCATGCTTACTTAAGTTGGCTTGTTACTTCATTCTCTTGATTGCTTAGTAATCTTATATATCAAAACTCACATTCAATTTTCATAAGAATTACAAAGGCCTTAGTGTTTTCATTTATTTTATTAGCCTATACAATTCGTTGTCATTAAGCGTTGTGAAATATAGCTTATATACATATATGGTTAAAGTTATATATATTATATATGATCAAAAGATATATAAAATATTTCTTTTGTTGTAATATGTATGAATTTTAATGTATGTATGTGTATATATTATAGGCATTTTATATTAACTTATAGGAAAGTAGATATATAACTATACATATGTATAGAAACCGTACTTATGTATCTAAATAACAAATAACACATATATGTACATATGGATATAAATATATAATGACAAATATACATATACATATATATATATATATGTAGAAACACACATAGCTTAAAATTCAATTTAGTTTACACATACATAGATTGCATACATAAGATATAGTTTACATAATGGTATTGTAAATAGCTTTTAATATATGTGGTTTAGAATTATTATTTGTAATATATTGTCTCAATTGCATGGAAACATGGATTTCATTTGTATAATTACATTTTTATTACAAAATTTAAATATGCCAAAATAATATTCTCAAAGTCAAGGGCATTTTAGGAATTTCTTAAAGTTACTAAAACCCTAATTACTCCAAGTTGCCCACCTTTTGTCTAAAACCTTAACTTATCCTAAATAAAGCATAATCTTTCCTTCTTATTGTAGAGACTTAAGACCCTCTCCAAAATCTCACCTAAAAGTGGCAAGCAAGAGTGGAATAAAGTAAGATTCTTGAACTTAATCTTAAGGAAATTCATAATCAACCTTTCTAGCATCTTAATTCTCTTGTTCCTTATAGATTTCAATTGTTTTTCAAGTGTTTTAAATGGAAGTTGTTGATTTTCTTCAAGTGGCAACTCTTTTAGGTGAGTAAACTAAGTTACATGAAGTATTATCTTAGTTAGGCTTGATCCTCTATCAAGGAAATGCTTTGAAGGTTGAGAATTTAACTTTCCATAAAGGGCTTGACTCAAAATTGAATGTTTTACAGATTTAAGTTGGTTACTAATCTCCATTTTCTTTGGTCTCACTAAGTGTTTATGTATTTGCAAGAAAGTTCTTGGACTTTTACTCTTGAATTTGAGTTTCTTATGGAGATTTCCATCATTTGGAGTTAGAATTTGGGGTTTGTAACTATGTTGGAAATCATTGCAACAATGTGACCTAGGTTTCTCTTGGAAGTATATGAGATTTAGGTTAAGGAGTTGAAAGTTTTTGGATTGTTTCGAACATTTTGTTCTATAATTTGTATAGAATAGAAGCAAGTCATCTAAATGCCTAGTAGCTTACTGTTCAAATGCTAAGTCCTTATATTTGACAATAGGATAACATACGGATGCTACACACTATAATATTTGGATGCCTTCCCCTATTTAGTGCTCTTCTATTTTCCAAGCTTCTTTTCCATCCTTTCTTGTTTGACCAATTCCTTACTTAGACTACACACTTCCAAAAGATTCAATCTTTAATCTGAAAAATGGAGATTTAAGAGCACCAAAGTGATCCCTCTAAGAGACTAAAAGGGGGAAGTTGGAATATTAATCTAACTCATTAAGATCATAAGTTAGATTTAATGGAGTATGATATTGGTGGACATAGGTAACTTTAATTGAGGCTAGATTGTAAAGAGATAAAGTATTGTTAACTATTTGGTTTAGTATTATACAATTGGTTACTTGAATTTAATTATGAAGGGGTTAAGTGTAATCTATCATCTCTTGAGTCAGGTATTTAGATCCTTTAAGCTTCAAGTTCTCTTACCGGTTTATTAAGTTGCTTAGTGAGTTAAGTATGTAGTACATGGTTGTTGCTTGCGCATGTTAGCTTAAAATGATAATAACTTACCTAAAACAAACTTAGACCTAATAACTTGTTTTGTTGGTTGTGCTTATCTTGGCCCATCCTTCAGTATAAGGGGAAAATCGTTGATTATATGTGAGGATTCCCTAGTGGACTCACCTATAGGATGATGCAACTAGTTCTAGAGTTTCATGGTTCCTAGTTCTTAAGTGTTGGTCATATGACCTTTACTGTATTATATGATAGTAATCTAAAAGACTTATAATATTAGATCTATTTATATGTATAAGAGATCATGGTGTAGTTTCTTGAGCACCTCTTTGTTGTATGTTGGCTAAAAGTCAAGATAATAATTTATTGATCATTTATTCTTACATTATACATGTGTAACATGTTTTATTTTGCATCTGTGTATGCTTGTGTACTACGTAATGGGATTCGTCTCATTTTTTTTCTTTTTTAGGCATAGCTAGTGAGTTTTATGTCATCTATTAGGAACCTTTTATCAATAGGTTGGAAGAAAAGGAAAGAGTAGATTATCTTTACTTTTATGAGGATTAGTGATTGGATGTTTTGGGAGATGGTATTTAGTTTGCAGTGGAATCATAATACTCTTTGACATTTAAGGACTTTATATTCTCATGGTTGGTTTATGTTATCTTCTATTATACTTGTGGAGCAAGTGGACTTTCTTTTTAAACTATATGTTATTTATGGGTATGGGAGCTTGTGAAACTACCCTTTTTCTTAAGATATAGCTTATGATATTTATGGATAATTTTGTAGAGAGATATTTAGGAGTAAATCTTAGGTTTCTTGAGTATTTTGAGCAACTTGGTGTGTTATTGAAATTTAAGGGACTTAGAACCTTAACATACTTTGAGTTTGTTGAAGTATGTGATGGGTTGTGATTTTAACTAATGTTTTCGAGGCGTTACAAGAATAGTCATGATAATAAGAAGATATTTTTTGTAACATTACGTAGAAATATTTATTCTGTGATATAATTATCCAAATTTAGTAAAATCAATATTCTTAAGTTCATATGAACATGACAGCATGTAATATAAATTCTATTTATAGAAGTATATTTCTTGAATAGTAAATAGGGTTGTTTTACATAAAAAAATTTATAATAAATAACATCAGTCATCAATTTAATTCATGAAATTTACCACAGACTCATATGAATGTATAGAATTTATACTATAGCTCATCATATTATAATATATTGTTTCATAAGCTCTTTTCTTTTTTATGTTCCATCTTTTATGCTACCATTAATGTATTTTCCTTATTTTCTTTGCCATTTCATAATTATTTTCCATTATCTATTACTATAAATAAGTCTATATTCTCTTTATTTCCCTTCCTTCTCCTCTTCCTTTTACACTCGACCCTCTTACTTGTTTTTTTTTAAAGGGCGCTTCACCTACTTCTTTGATTCAAGTTAGTAATTTCGATTTTGCTTATTTTTATATACATTATGATTTTCTTTTCTTTTTGTATATTTCCTCTTTCTTTACTTTGATATCTCATTCTGGACTAATTTTTATATTTGTCTATTATATGAGCGAAAATGAAATAGGAAATGGATCTAGATTAGACAATGGAAATCATAGAAGCAAAAGGATTGATAAAGGAGTTTATTTATGTATTTTTAACTATTTTCATAGTTAGATAAATATTTGATCTATATAAATTCTATCTCAATACCATATAATTGATGTATTTTATGATTCAAAGCTTGTAATTGAATTTCGTTGTAATAGTGAAGCTATAAGCTTTTTGTTGCAATACTATATTATTTGTTGTAATTTTTACTATTTTTTTCTCAATTGTGCACTATATTTGATATTTTTTTATTTATATAATATTTAATTGAAATAAGTATAATTTTGTATTGAATTTTATCTAAAGATTATTATATGAAAAGGAGGACATTAATGGTTTTGATTCAGGTATTTATTATAAAGTTAAAGAAACCATTAACTTTAAATAAAAATAGATTATTAATTAATCGATATTTGATTTTTACATTTATGATATTGTTCTTTTTCATTTGCATTAAAATTTTCTTTGTCGATTAATGCTAAAGTGTAAGAGGGCCTTTTAATGTCTAATTTATATGGTCTAAATTGCCCTTATTTCATATAGTTTATTATTTGTAACTCGAATTACCTTAATTCACCTCTTCTAGCAAAAAATGACATATATAATATTTTTTTCATTCCATTATTTCTATGTTTATGTTGTCATTTATTGTTATTATTATTAGTATTTTATTATTTATAAAATGAAATTTTAACATAGGAAGAGAGTGTAAGGGGGCATTAGTTGTAATTTATGAATATTTAAGGTCCTTTTTAATTTCCTTTCACTAATATCCATTTGATGAATTATTAGAATCAATGCTTCGATTTTTTTTTATTTCATTTATATCAAGTATCTCATTATGCATATCTGTTTTTCAGAATGTATCGCATGTTTTTGTAATAGTATTAGTATTATTATCACTTCAATCACATTAAAGAGAAATAAAAATATATAATTTAGAATAATTTAACATGTGGTGCTATTAAATGAGAAAATTGGTGAGACTCAATCTATATCCTTCTATATCTCCTTATGTTAGGTTTTCACCTTTGTCTTCTTCTTCTCTTTTCTTTTTTTTTTTTTTTCATTTGAAAGGTAATGGATGAGAGAAAATGTTTCAAATTAAATGTATCTATTTGTGGAAAGTTTAATTGTGGAAATTAATCAATATAACTTTTATAGAGAGATAATTAATAGGGATATAAAGTAATATATAATTAGGAGTATTTAACGTCTTTTTGGCCTTTTATGTTAATTTTTTTATATTTTTCATTTAATCAATTGTTTTTTTATTTCACGTATCTCCTATCTATTTTATTTGATATTATATTACACTTTTCCTTATCTATACCGACCTTATTATCATTTCAACTAAATTAGGAGACATAAGAATAAAGAATTTAGAATAATTTCAAGAACATGACAAAGTTGGTAAAAGAAAATGACACAAACTCTCTATGTCTCCTTATTTTGGTTGAATGTGTCATGAATTATCCAATTTATTGAAATTTATTAGTTACTTTATAAATAAATAACTAAGGGATATATGAAATGACCTTTTTTTTTTTGTCTATTGAAAGATAAATGGATAGAAGAAAATTTTAAATTAATTTTTTTTATTTATGGAAGATTTATTTTATGAAAATAAATTAAAACATTCTTTACAAAGCGTTGATATATTAGGATAGTAATTAATGTACTTAATTTTCTAACCCCCTCGTACTAATTTCGTTTACATTCAATAAATTATTTTCCATTCATTTTTTTTCTTACCTTTTATATATCTGATCTTGATACGAATCCATAGATAAACACATGAACCCGATATCACCTGTAACCAAAGGGGTGGGTCTAAGTTGTAAGATGGCTTGAAAAGTAAATGATAGTCGAATGTTGAGTAGGAGGTTCCCATGCACCAATGAAAGATATAACACATTAATGCCTCATAAGAGCATAAGTTACACTTAGATATGTATAAGTATGGTTAGAGGTCACCCACTACTAATCCACAGTTAGAAGGACTAGATAAGAGTAGCTCAAGAGTAAGCAAAAGGATACTTAGCTCAAGAGAGGGTAAACTAAAGTTCAGTGTATTTGTCTGTATTATTATCATCAACTTTTACAGTATGACGATATTTATATCATCTGGTTAGGGCAAATCTTAAGTTATAGAAATTATAAAAGAATAGTCTTTATTTGTTGAAAACAAAAGAGAATAATTTATAAAGAAAATATGAAATTGTGCAAAAGAAGGAATACGAATGTCCTTTGTTAGAAAGGACAGTGTACACGCGTTTTTACTGTGATTCTAATAATATTATGGTCCAAGCAAGGGTGGTTCTCTATTTAGGCCTGTTTGGCATTAGAAGGGGTTGGATTGTGGTTGGTTTAGGGATAGCTCATATTGGGGTTAGCCTCAAATGGTCGGCTCCTAACAGTTCTGCTTAGCCTCGGTACAGTAGGGATTGCTGTACTCAAATTTAGTACTTAGACTACGGATTAATAAAGGGTTCAGCTCTACATGCTTGTTGATCACCTAGGAACATCTTGGATGGCATGGAGAACAAAGTTACTTGGCAGATCGGACTAAGATAAGCATTGCTCCTTGGTACTTAACTTACCTTAGACAACTCGGTAGACCACTTGAGAGAGCCTTCGGGTTCGATAGCATGTAATCGGTCTTTGATCCCTATCATCCCCTCCGAGTTGCTTAAGATTTAGGATTAAATCTGGTTCAAGTCTAGTTTGCTCGTCTTCGGGAGTGTAAGGTTGGAGGTCGGGAATGTTGAAAGATTCTAAGACTTTGTATCCTTCAAGTAATTCAATCCTATAGGTGTTACGATTGATCTTTTCAAGCACTTTGAAAGGTCCGTCGGCTTTGGGAGACAACATACTCTTCCTTATGTTTAGGAATCGTTCCTTGCTAAGGTGTATCCAAACCAAATCGCCTGGTCAAAACTCTTTCTACCTCCATCCTCGACTTTACTTCTCAAGCTTAATAGTAGCTCGACCTAGTTGCTCTACAACCTTTTGATATATGGTTTTGATGGCTTCAACTTTCTCAATAGCTAGCCGGTCATCATCATTGGTTCTCAGTTGGGGTGCTTGGTCCAATGGGAGCTCGAGGCTGAAGTCATAGGCAACTTCGAATGGGGACATGCTTGTGACGCTGTAGGTGGTCCGATCGTAGGCGAATTCGATGATTGGCAGACACAGATCCTAATCGACCATGTTTTGTCCAATAGCGACTCATAGCAAAGTTTCGATAGTTCGATTGACAACTTTGATTTACCTATCAGTCTATGGATGGCAGGACATGCTGTATAGTAACTTGGTTCCTAGTCGCCTCCAAAGTGTCCTCCAAAAGTAACTCATGAACTTAGGGTCTCGATTTGAAATAGTAGTTTTAGGCACGCCATGAGGCTTAATCACCTCTTACAAGAAAAGAAAAGAGCTAGCTAAAGCATCGTTAATCTTGGAATAGTGCACGAAATGTACCATCTTGCTAGCTACAACCACCATGATAGAGTCCTTCCCTCGAGACGTCTTCGGTAAACCTAACATGAAGTCCATACTCAGTTCGGACCATGGTTTGGTTGGGATAGGAAAGGGTTGGTAATATCCTTACTTGGCTCGATTCTTCACTTTTTTGTAGGTTGCACATCTTTCCAACATGAATTGGGCATCTCTTCATCCTTAGCTAAAAGAATCTGATAGATAATTCCTCATAAGTTTGACGTCAGCCAAAGTGTCTTGTCAATCCCCCTCTATGCACTTCGTGCACCAATAGTTCTCACATGGAAAAGGTCGGGATATATAGGCTTCTCTTCCTAAATAAATAAGTATCTATCCTCCTTATGATAGTCATCCATCATTCGTCCTTCCTCACAACGGATGTAGATAGGACCAAAGTGTAGGTCCTTGGCATAAAAATTCTTGATGGTTGAAAAACCAAGTAGCCTTGTTTGCAGCTCGGTTAGGAGGGTATGTTGCCTCAATAGGGCGTTGGCCACCATGTTGTTCTTTCCGTTCTTATATATGACAACATAAGAAAAACCCTCCATGAACTTAACCCACCTGGCCTATCTTTGGGATAACTTCAACTGGATCTTTAGATATCTCAAGGATTCATGATCAGTGTAGATCACGAATTCCTTAGGTAGCAGGTAGTGTTGCTACACCGTTAAGGCTCAAATTAAGGAGTAAAAATCCTTGTCGTAGATGGAATAGTTGACTGTAGCTTCTCAAAGTTTCTCACTAAAGTAAGCAATAGGTCGACCTTCTTGCATCAACACAGTACTTATGCCTCGTGTGAATGAATCGCACTTTACTTTAAATATCTTGTTGAAGCTTAACAGAGCTAAGATGGGGGCTGTAGTTAGCCTCTCTTTCACTTCATCAAAACTCCTCCTCCCTTTCTCACCCCATCTGAATTTAACATTCTTCTTTGAGAGTTCGATGAGTGGGGCTACAATTGCACTGAAGTTCCTGATGAATCGGCGATAAAACGACGCCAAGCTATGGAAACTTCTCACATCAGTAGAATAGGTCAACTCAGGCCATTCTATGATCACTCTTATCTTCTCTTCATCAACTCGAATGCTACCTTCACTCACAACAAAACCTAAGAAGATTACCTTGGATTGGCAAAAGTTGCATTTCTTCAGATTGGTATAGAGCTATTCAGCTTAGAGTTTTGCAAGCACTTATCAAAGACGCTCTTAGTGAGTCTCCAAGTTAGGACTATACACTAGAATATCATCAAAATAAACTACGACAAACCTTCCTAGTAATTTTCAAAGCACATGATTCATAAGTCGCATAATGTGCTCGGTGCATTGGATAGCCTAAACAGCATTACAAGCCATTCATACAAACCATGTTGTGTCTTAAAGGCAATCTTCTACCCATCACCTTCATGCATTCGAATCTGATGGTACCTCGCTTTAAGGTCAATCTTAGAGAACAATCTTACTCCACTTAACTCATCTAGCATATCATTAAGCCTGGGTATGGGATACCTGTACTTGATGGTGATTCAATTAATCACTCGGCTATTTATACATATCCTCCAAGACCCATCTTTCTTTGGCACTAATAAGGCCAGTACAATATAGGGGCTCAAGGACTCGTGTACATACCCTTTCTTCATGAGGTCGTCTACTTGCCTCTATAGCTTAGTAGCCTATTCAGGGTTTAACCTATAGGCAAGCTTATTCGGTAGTGCGACTCTTAGCTACAGGTCAATTGCATGCTCGAACCTAAGATTGGGGGTAGGCCTTCTAGAAACAAGTCAGCAAAGTCCTTCAATGGGGGTTTTACCTCGATTGGAAGCTCTTCCTTCCTAAGTCTCATCTCCAAAAGCCTCCTAACAAGTAGATAGGTCAGTTCCTCTAGCTTCATTTCTCTTTTCAGTTCGACTTGAGTCAATACCAAAGTAGAATGTAGGACACACTCATGGGCAATACATCATAGAGCACTTCATATCGATACTTACTACTATAGATTGGCACAAACACCTATTTGCTCACTTGTAGGGCTCTCTTATCACTGAACTAAAGAAGCTTGTAAGGTTTTAAGTGAGGCATGGTCAGCAATTTCAACTGCTAAACCATAAATGCTGATGTTGCATCGATGCAGCTTCCACTATCAATAATCAGCGCATATAGTGATTTGTTCACCTTGCACCTAATATGGAAAAGATTTTCCCTTTGTTCGTCTTCAGGTATAGGACTAATACTCATCCTCCTCCTCAATATTAGAGTGGTTAGCATGAAGTTGCCTTCCTCGTTGTAAATGACTTCCTCATTGGAATACTCAGCTTATCTGTCCTCTTTCAGCTCTTCTACTTCTTCATCTGTACTGTCGACCTCTACGGTCAACGCCTTACCACGAATCACCATCATTCTCCTATTCAAACATTGAGCGGCCATGTGTTAAAATCCTTGGCATTTGAAACACTTGATCTCACTCATCTACTTCCCTAAACTCTAAACTTTCTTAAACTTCCTCAGTGGTTCCTTCTCCTCTATTCGAGCAGTCTAAGTAGGTTAAGTCTTAGTGACCTTACTCGGTTCCATTCGTATAAGTCTACTTGGAACAGGTTAGCTACTGTTAGGATGGTTAACGGGTGGTTAGAATCTTCTTGCTCGGTGCCTTTCTATCTTTTGAGTGGCTTGGATTTTATCATCGAACGTTCTAACATCTAGGGTTTCTAGGACATCCTTAATCTCACACTTCAATCCACTAATGAATTGAGACATAGTTTAGTCTTTTGGCTCTACGACTTTGCATCGAATCATTAGTATCTAGAATTCTTTAACATAAGCGTCCACACTCGATGCTCCTTATCTCAATTCTTGCAATCTCTTAAGGCTTCCTATAGATAATAGCTCGGTACAAACCTTCTCTGCATTACTCTCTTCATATCATCCTAACTCCTAATCTCTCATTCTCCTTCCCTTCTTTTAGTGGCTTGCAAGTTCTTCCACTATAAGGCGGCATAACTAATGAACTCCAACACAATAAGTCTAACTTTTGCATTGTTAGGCACTTCATGGCATTCAAACTGCTTTTCAATCTTATCTACGTAATCTAGGTTGTCTTTGAAATCACCACTTCCAAAATGACTTGAGACCTGCATGTTTCTTTCCTTAGGCTTTTAGTATTCCTCTACCTCATCAACTCCTTCAACTTTCTCCTCAATCTCTTTAAGCGCTAACCTTCATCTAGCATCCTTAGCAACTCCTTCAGCTTGAGGTAGGCGAGCTAGGGCATTAATCAGACTAAATTGACCATTGCCTCGCTGTTATTGCTTACATTCTCTAATAAGGCTATTTCTAGGTCGTTGTCTGTCTTCTTAGATAATAGTCATTGGGCTAGCTACTAAGTTGGTAAGCCTATCCAAGTGGTTACCCACTAATTAAGGTAAAAAGCTTGCTTCTTGCCTTTAGCCATGTCGAGTACCACATTTTTGGTTTCCTACAGTCCCTTATACACTTGAATTTGACATTGATGGTTACTTCACAATGATAATTTCACAACAAACACACACTTAACCACACTTTATTTTGGTGTATCGAAAAAAAAAGGAAAACAGAGTATAAAACACTTCTAGCTACTAAACTTTAAAGCTAACAATAGAACCACTATCACACGATAGCAGTGACAAACTATTAAAAGAGCATAGTAGCATAATCTAGCTTTGAATGTAGCTAAGCTTTGATACCAAGATGATACGGATCCATGGATGAACATACGAACCCAATATAACATGTAACCAAAGGGGTAGGTCTAAGCTATAAGATGGCTTGAAAAGACAATGATAGTCGAAGGTTAAGTAGGGGGTTCCTGTGTACCGATGAAAGATATGACACATCAATGCCTCACACGAGCTTAAGTCACACTTGATATGATGCATGAGTATGGCCAAAGGTCATTCGCCACTAGTTCACGCTCAAAAGGGCTAGATAAGAGTAGCTCAAGAGTAAGCAAAAGGATACTTAGCTCAAGAGAGGGTGAACTAAATTTCAGTGTATTCGTCTGTATTATTATCATCAACTTTTACAGTGTGACAGTATTTACATCATCTTGTTAAGGCAAATCCTAAATTACAGAAATTACAAAAGCATGGTCCTTATTTAGAGAATAATTTACAAGGAAAACATGAAATCGTACAAAAGAAGGAAAGCGAACATCCTTGGTTAAAAAAGAGAGTATGGATGTTAGTAAAAGACAATGTGCGCGTGTTTTTACTGTGATTCTAACAAAATTGTAGTCCGAGCAGGGGTGGGCCTCTATTCAAGCCTGTTCGACGTTAGAAGGGGCATCATTAAGGTACAATTTAATCATTTAAAGGCTTATTTCCTTAAAGTAAGCCTTATTTTACCATACAATTACAATTTTCACCATTTCAAGCTTATTTCCCCAATGGATGTCTCATTTCACTACAGTAACGTTATTTTCACCTTTTCAATACTCTTTTCCTTGAAACATGGTTTGTTTTACGATATTAGATGTATTTTCACCAGCATAAGTTTATTTCACCATAGTAATACAGTTTTCAGCAAATCATTTTCTTAATAGATGGCTTATTTCATCATGAAAACATTAGTTCCATAATTTCAATACTTGTTTTGTTGAGACATGGTTTGTTTTACCATATTAGATGCATTTTGACCGTTCATGGGCGTATTTTCATTAAAGTAAGCGTTATTTTACTAAAGTAATATAGTGTTCACTATTTGAAGCCTTGTTTCCTATATAGAAAATTTATTTCATTACATAAATGCCAATTTTACCATTTTAACCCTTGTTTCGTTACAACAAGCCTAATTTCACCATATTAATCACATTTTCATTATGTGGAAGATTATTTCTTCAAAATAAGGCTTATTTCTTTAAACTACTATGGTTTTCATGACTTATAGGCTCTTCTTACCTATGAAAGGCTCATTTTACCAAGCTAATGGTGATTTCATCATGTCAATGCTCATTTTCTTAAATTAAGGCTTATTTCACCATTATAGGTGTATTTTCACCACTTAAAGGCTTATTTCCCTAAAGTAAGTCTTATTTCACCATATTATTATAATTTTTATCATTTCAAGCTTTTTTTCGCAATGGATGTCTCATTTTACCATAGTAACATCAATTTCATCTTTTCAATGCTTGTTTTGTTGAAATATGGTTTATTTTACATATTAGACACATTTTCGCCATTTAAAGGCTTATTTTACTATAATAAGATAGTTTGTAGTATTTTAAGGGTCATTTCCCTAATGAATGGCTCATTTTATCATAGAAACATGGATTTTACGATGTTAATGCTCGTTTCCTTAGAACATAGTACCTTTCACCATATTAAATGCATTTCTACCATTCAAATGCTTATTTCATCACAATAATATGGTTATCGTCATATTAAGGGTCTTTTCCTTAATAGATAGCCCATTTCACTATAGAATTATCAATTTCACTTTTTAAATGCTTGTTACTTCAAATTAAAGCTCATTTCACTATTTTACATTTTGACTATTCATGGGTTTATTTCATAAAGGATGCCTTATTTCACCAAAGTGATATGATGTTCACTATTTGAAGGCTCGTTTCCCCAATAGAAGGCTCATTTCATCGCATAAATGCTAATTTTACCATTTCAATCTTCATTTCCTAAAAATTAGGCTAATTTAGTCACATTTTTACCATTTCGAAACTTATTTTTTCAAAATAAGCTTTATTTCTCCAAACTAATATAATTTTATCACCTGTAGGCTCATTTTACATATGGAAGGCTCATTTCAACAAGTTATTATCGATCTTACCATGTCAATGTTGCTTTCCTCAAATTAAGGCCCATTTCACTATTATAAGGGCGTTTTCATCATTCATAAGCCTTGTTTCACTATACTATCATAATTTTGATCTAGTAATTTCACCATAGTACTATCAATTTCACCATTTCCATGCTCATTTCCTTGAAAAATGGTTCTGTTTCACATGTTAGAAGCATTTTCACTACTTAGATGCAATAATTTGTTTTATATGTAGTCAAACAATTGATAAAATATGAAATTGATTTACTATAACTTTCTATTTAATAAAAGTAATTAATATATATAGTCAAAGAATTTTTAAAATATGGAATTGATTCGATATAACTTTTTACTCAATAAAAGTAATTAGTATGTTGCCTGTTGTAGTTTCCATAGTTATGGTCAATATTGAATATTAAAAATTGGTAAAATATAGAATTTATTTAATATTCCTTTCTATTGAATAAAAGAAAATAAATGTGCTATGCTAAATTTTGGTTAATACTTAATAGTATGTATCATTAGTTTATTTATAATCTTCTTATTTGTAAATGTGCAAGCGCAAGTAATATTTTTAGAGACTAATAAATTTAAAAATTTATTAGTTGAAAATGTAAGATTATATTCCATACTTGTAAGTATGAAATTGCATAAAATGTCTTATTTAATGTTATGATAGAATAAAATTTCATGATTAAAATATTATTTAAAAATGGGAGCATGGTGATATGCCTTTGTGTTGGATGTAAATCTATATATAAAGTAGCATATTCTTAATCACATATCTAAAGAATGAAACAAACATGGTGAATACCTAAAGTTTGACTAAAGTTGTAAAAAATTATTGCTTTTAGGTATGAAATTTACCATGGAGTCATTCAATGTGTTAATCCTCATTTATGTATAGCCTTATTTCGAGAATTTGTTTGAAAATGGTAAAAGTAATATTAATGTGGTGAAATGAAGCTTACTTTAAGTAAACGGACCCTAAAATGGTGAAATGATGCTTGCGTGGTGAAATGATCCTTACATTGATGAAATAAGCTTTAAAATGGTTTACAATAAAATCATCCTTATGGTGAGAATACGTATTTTTGTGGTAAGAGAAGCTTTAGTTCTAAGAAACGATGAAGTCTCTATCTATAGTGAAAAGTGATAATTTGGTGAAAAAAGTCTTATTTCGAGGAAATAAGCCTATACACTTGAAAAAGGAAATAATATAGTAAAATAAGTCGAGTTTTGAGGAAATAATCTTGAATTGGGGAAAATTGGTAAAATGATCTTTGATTAAAGAAAATGAGCTTTGATACAGTGAAAGCCCTTCTTGTGGTGAAAAAGGGAATTAGTATAATAAAATGATTGTTACTTCGAGTAGCTTTTTCTCCAAAGCTCACATCTTAGAACAATACATCATAAAATTGCAATTGAGAAAAGGATATATCAATCTAGTAAACTTTTATAAATAATAACATATATTTCAAACTGTAACTTGGTGATGATACACCACTTTTCTAACATATCGAATGACAAATCCATTTACAATTATTGTATCATAATATCAAGCAATCTCATTCATCACATCTATTATAGTTAAGAATCCATGCAAATTTGTTGGATTCATTGGAATAACTATGTGTAAAAAATAGAGTGCTCTTAATTTTTTTTCTAGTTAAAACATCACACAAATTATGTTAAGCTAAATCATGTCTTATCACACGTACTTAAAGAGCCCCTATATTTATCTTTACTTTTGAAGATCTTTACATATTCTGACACTTCATCAATGTCCTATAATATACTTTACTATTGTAATAAGTATCTGTAAAGCTCTTAAAAAGTATGAAAAATTGTTATATAAGTGATTCTCTTTTCACCGCACAATACATCGGAAGAAACCACAAAAACCATGTCTTCCATAGCGGATTCTTCCTCCTCTCCATTATGTTTAACATTAATGATTTACATTGACAACTTGTATCTAAAAATGATACATGCTAATATAAATACAAAAATGGTTTGTCATTTTTTAACATATATGTTATGTTTACTTAATATTGATTTTGCATATATATGAGTTAGTAAGACATCATATATAAAATTTTTGTTAAGAAATGTTGTCATAACATAGCTATTCACCTACTCGCCAAGTCTCATGCAGTAAAGATACTTCCTCGTCACATATTCTAGCTTAAAATTGATCAACCTCTCTTTATTTTGCAATTTTAAAATTTTAAAATAAAAGACAATGTAAAAGTTACTTTAACATATAGAAACTTGATAGAATAATTAGTTCAGAAACTTGATAGAATAATTAGTTCAGAAACTTGATAGAATAATTACTTCTAATCCTCATCGTAGTCAAATACGTAGTTAAGTAGTTGTAGTTGACTAAGATTAAGCTTTAATAGGATACTATGATGGCATCTATATAGTAATGTTGCACGAAAATACTGCAATTCATATAACATTACTAAAGTTTGAAATATATTTTATTAGGGAAAAAAACCATTATAAAATAAACCATCTATCGATGACCAGAGTGATAGTATGTAATGTAACTAATGTACAGGCCTTACATGTAGTTTTACACGACTAAGAAAATTTCTTCTTCATGTTAATGAGATACGACAATAACTTATATCTTGATGAAATTTTCCTAACTTTAGTCTTTATATCTACCTTATCCTCTTCATTATTTTTTGAAGATTACATGAGGATCACACTATTTTGACGGCTATGCACATCATTCTCGACGATATTATCCTTTTAAACATTTGAATAATTAATATTAATATGCTAATAAAAAGGAAAGAGTAATTTCAAATTTATTATTCTTTCGTGACCCCAAAAGAAAAAAAAAAATATCTATCCATATGAAAGAATTGCATACATGTATATTGTCATGCATGATTAAATTTAAGATTGAGTTGCAATTTGTGATTCGCTACTATCTACTGATAAAAATAAATCTTACCTTGTCACTCATGGGTTGATTGTTGCCTACATCTATTAAGTGCTACAAACACGATGCATGCCTCTTTTGCACAAACTTGAAAAATATTATAAATTATATGACTTGCACAAACATTACATGATTGTAAAGAGACAAATATATTTACCTTAGAGCTATTCACTTTAGATACAACACTAGCTTCAACTTTCTTTTCAACTTGTGCACCCTTAGGATTACCATCCCTAATGCCTTTCTATGGTGTGCATTTCGCTAGTGTTAATAGCTTTAACATCTACATCAAATGTTGCCAACTTCTATACTGTCAAGCTCATCTAAAAGTTGTCCAAACTTGAAGTTCGAGTTAACAGGACTTTCAACATTGTTTCCCCCCAGTGTAGTGTGAATAATGTCTAATTCTTTCCCTATGTTTCTCTTTACTGTGGGTGTACGATACGAATCTGATGCCTCTCCAACATGCTTAACTTTGGCTTTACTCCTCCTTCTACATTAGGACCTCCTTTACCCTTAGTTAAAACTCCAAAGATAAGTAATCTTTCTATTGTTGAAAGTTTGGATTATGCATTATCCTCATCTTACCTTCATTTGCAACTCTCTTACTAAGATTATTCAATGATGATAAATCAGATAATATGGACTCAAAATTACCCTTTAGATTTTCATTCAACATAGCCAAATCTTTACGTATACCATCCACATCTTCAAGTAATTTCATTTACTCTTTCTCCTTATTAGAGAGTCATGACTTAAACATCTATGAGAGAGACTTTAGGAAAAGTTTACTTACGGTTGAAATGAAATTACTAGAGTTGGTCCAACAGGAGGTCTACATACCTAAAACATTTTTGTATCTATTGACATTTGCCTATACACTTCATAACTTGAATTTAAAGTAATTGCTAAAATAAACTGTAAGATATGATTAAAAGTTAATATGACTAGTCAAGAATAAAAAAAAAAAACTAATAGATTTAAAACAAATAATAATTACGTTTGCCTTAGGCATCTTATCGAAGCAATTAATGACTTTCCTTATTGTAACATCAATTACCCTAAAGTGACATTTTCAACAGAAAAAAAAAAAAACACAACTATAAACCACATAAAGCAATTAATATTTATCAACAATATTTCAAATTAAAAAGAAAATGAGGTTATAAACACATGATAATGGGATTTACCAATAAAAGAAGGGTACAACAAGAAAGATACTTTCTTTCACAAACCTTATAAGTCCTTACTCCTACATGGAGCCTTTACAACTTAAAATTGGCCTAATTTGTATTGATAATACTATCCATGTTTGCTACTATGGACCAATGATCCCTATGATTTATACTCTTGTGTGTGGTGCTATCAATTGATCAAGAAATCACAAAATTAACATATGTGTCTAAAAGATTCATCTAAATGAATATTATCTTCTAATATTTTTCCCTAAGTGCTAGTGCTATGATTTAAAGTGGTAGAGTTACAATAGTCTTATTGTATAAACTAGCGTAATATAGTAATTGATTCCCTAGTCACTATTGTAGATATGATTTACATAAGGTGTTTATAACTTCTTACTTTGAAGTAAATAGTTTATATAAGATTATTACTAAAATTACATACAGTACTATAAACTTTAAGTTATATTTACATGGATATATATATGTATATATATATATATATATTGTCTTATGATCCTTGTAAGCTCGTAGTTTCACGTAGTTATTCCAAGCTAGTAATTTAAGACGTATGCGAAAGTAAGCTGATTGATACAATATTTCACGTGTGAATCGTAGGAGTTAAACAATGACATGTCGTGAGTTTAGAATATAGAAATATAATAAAATATTATTATTATAACTAAAAATATATAATTTTTCTAAATTATATTATATTGTATTTTATCTACCGTAAACGTATAACTTAAGAAACAAAAATTAACTAAACTTAGAGATAAATTATTTGCACTATAAATCATAAAAATGATTTAAAAAATAATAAATACAGATAGTACATGTACCTCGGGTGTAATATTATATAATTATATACCCCAAAATACTTAAAATACCATAAAATACTTATAATTAACTAAATAATTATAGGAAAATAATAAAAAATTAGAAAAAATGGCTAAACAACTAGGATTAACATAGATTTGGGTATATGACAAGTGGGGATAGCTGTTAGATTAAGAAACTAGGATTTATATACTTATACATGCATGGGAATTTGAGGTATAAAGGCTAATAAGAGAGAAAAATTAATTTCCTTCATTTCTAGCTTTAAAAGTATCACCAACCCTCTTTAGAATAACAATTAGGACTTGAGAATTCTGAGAAAATTATAGGAAGGAGTAGAACAAGGAAGGAAAATTTCAAGGAAAAATATGAAGGAAATTGGTAAAATCGAGCTTCATTAGAACACCTTGGTTCAAAGAATACTTGGGAGCAAACCACCACCATCATTAGCCCATAGTGGTGGTAGTGTCTAAGGCTGCCAATATAATGGTAGCAGTCACTAGTGGTCAGATGGCCAACTTTTAGTGAGCCTTGCGTTTCTATCCAATTTTTTACTATTTTCCAAAAATACTAAATTACATTTGAAAATTTTGGAAAAATTTATTTTGAAATATTTTTATGTGTACTTTTCAAGAAAAATATTAATTTTTACAATTTTCAAGTGAATATATGATCTCCTTAATAAATTACTCGAAATCGAACAATTTTAAAAGTTGTTAAATAACTCTATCATTGTTGTTTTGGAGCCAAACTTTTTATGGAACATGATCATATTGCATGTATAAATCTTACGAAATGTTTTTAGCCAAAATTATATTCTATAATATTTAAGGAATATTTTGCCTATAAATTTGAAGAAAAATGTCATTTTTCGAAAAATACTAAATTACATTTGAAAATTTTGGAAAAATTTATTTTGAAATATTTTTATGTGTACTTTTCAAGAAAAATATTAATTTGTACAATTTTCAAGTGAATATATAATCTCCTTAATAAATTACTCGAAATCAAACAATTTTAAAAGTTGTTAAATAACTCTATTATTGTTGTTTTGGAGCCAAACTTTTTATGGAACATGATCATATTGCATGTATAAATCTTACGAAAATTTTTTAGCCAAAATTATATTCTATAATATTTAAGGAATATTTTGCCTATAAATTTGAAGAAAAATGTCATTTTTCGAAAATTTTGGGCTATTACCTTTGTGAAAAACAACATGCAATAGTTTTGGAGTTTGATAGTATTTTATACCATTATGGAGGGTGATCTTGAGTTGGTTGAATTGAATGGAAGTTGAGGTATGCACAAACCATTAGTTATGGCTTATATGCATTAAGGTATAGGTATGTGAATTTGAAAGTATGGGTGATATGGTGACCATAGGCATGATGAACCTATTATATAATCATGTTTTATCATGCTTGTAGACTAGAATAGGATAAAGGGGCAAGTCGCTTGGAGTAATCTTATAAATTGAGTCTATTCAGAGAGTTCTTTAGATGGTTGAATTAGTAGAAGGGAAATTTAATTCTTGGTTCAGAGATGGGATTAGAAAGATAGCTGGTAATAGGATCTTAATTATAACTGTATCAAATCCTTGTTTGAGAAGCTATTTGGTAAATGAAGCATAGTTGTAAAGACTTCAGAGACATGTTCAGAAGGTTAGTAGATAAAAGAATTTTAACTTTAAATATGTTGGAGCTTTGTTTAGGAAGTCATTTAGTGAAAGAAGTATGATTGTAATGATTTTAGAGACTTGACTAGAGGTTGGCTAGTTTAGAAAGTTTAGATAAAATCACTTCAAAGATATCTTCAGAGAGTTGGTCTATAAATAGAAGACCTAATCTCTAGTTTAGAGAGTTTATAAGAAAGTTAGATAGTACGAGGGACTTAACTATACCCCCATTATAGACTTGTTTGGGAAGTATTTGGTATGAGAAATGTAGTTGGAATGGCCTCAGGATTTGATCTAAGATTTGATTAGTGTGGAATGCTCAAAGGAGACGACTTTAAAAGCTTGTTCAGAGAGTTGAATGGAGTAAGGAGTACAACTGAGATAACTTCAAAAGACTTGGTTAGAAGGTTACAAGTCTAAAAACACTCATCTAGAGACTTTATCAAAAGGTTCTAAGACAAAAATTTGATATTGAGCAAGTTATTAGAACCTTGTTCAAGGACTTTACTAGCAGGATGGAACTCAATACCAAACTTACACAACTTGCTACAAATAAGTCATACCTATATTTAAATAATTAAAATGAACTTATTTAACTTCATATTTAGTAAAACTAAAGTAATTATATTGAATATTTATGGAACAATTGAAATAGGCGAGATCAACCATTAGCACCATTGAGCGTGGCATGTCCAAGTAAGTGGAATCAATGCTTCACTACATTTTGAAGTATTATTTAAGGATACTTGGAGGTCTTAGTC
Source organism: Lumnitzera racemosa (assembly GCA_024138005.1). Classification (NCBI taxonomy): domain Eukaryota; kingdom Viridiplantae; phylum Streptophyta; class Magnoliopsida; order Myrtales; family Combretaceae; genus Lumnitzera; species Lumnitzera racemosa. Next base: position 67,041,936 of record JAMXBC010000007.1, on the reverse strand, counting down.
TATTTCTTGGTTATGATTGTAAGTTAGTTGCCTATGCATATGCAACGTATGTGCTTGAATAATATTTTGCTATTTGAAGTGTTGGATTTTATGTATTAGTTGCTTTATGATGTTGTTGGATTGAACTGTTTGAAATTTCTTGTTACCCAAAAGTAATCTAACTAAAACTTAGCATAACTTTTAATTGGACATGCATCTCTATCCACTAGGAGAATGACCAAGTTTCTCGAGCCAAACATGAACCCTTCAATGGGGATAGCAAAAATAATTCTCTCTCCACTCTTTGTTGAACTAAGTGATAGAAGAGGAGGTGGTAGCAAGGTTAGGGATGGTGGGTTGAAGTGAAGTCTTAGGTAGAGTGTATTCCCCATTGCATAAGCCCTAGTTTGGTTCTAATTTACGAGTGCATGGCATCAAACTCCTCAAAACCCAGATTAAAGATGATATAATTTCTTTGGTCTCACAAAAAAACAAGTCAATGTTGTGTGATGGCATTTGCTTAAACATACATTACATCTAATTAACCTTACCTAAAAACCCTACTTGCTTTGTATTGGATATATGATATTGTTTTCATCTCACATACTAAGTAAGTTGTTACTCATTCCCTATAGTTGTTTTGTAGGTTTCCCAATGGATACACCAATATTACTCCAAGTTCTAAAAGTGAAGAGAACGGGGTCAGGAAGTGAGATTTAAGACCAATTAGGTGGATTGCTATATTGTTTATTAACTTTACAAATCTTTAGGAAAACTAATAGGGACTTTTCAGGTGATCCTCTAGTTTTTAACTAATGTTACCTATACTATGTTTTGTAAACCTATGGACTTTTATAAATTCTTATTATGTAGTTTTTCTAAAGTTATTTATTAAACTTGATTTCTTTTTAAGCTTTTATACTACAAAAGCTCTCTCAAAAGTTATTTTAGAAAATTGCATCATAAGTTGATACTAAATAAATATGGAAGTTGAGAATTCAAAGTTGTAGATTAATAAATGCTTGGTGAAAGCTATACCTATGCTAGCAGGCTAAAGTAGCTAGCTTCTAACTTAGGTTAGTTTATATGATGGGGCTGATATGACTCCCTAATTTGGGGTGTGATAATCCTTAGGAAATATTTATATACCATAATAGTCTAATAAGTAAAATATTACATGATCATCCCATATATGTAAGAGTTAATAAGAAAAACTCTTAAAGACTCGATTGATTAGCTAATTTGATCCTTACTTCCCTAAGACTCTTAAAAAGAGTACTAACCTTTGAATAGTTATAATGCGGCATTTTACTTGTCACTTGTAAGAAAATCTATGATGGTATGTACAACCAATAGCTTAGTAAGTTAAGATGAAGACATCAGACTGTATAACAAACACAACTAAGGTTCTTAAACAATTAGTTAAATGCAATGCAACACGTAAATGATACCATACAATGTGTTCCGGTCTGCTGTAAATCAAAGTAATTTCACCTATTTTAATTCAAGTTGAGGAGTTTTAACGCTTATGTAACATCTTACGACCAAACTTAGGTTTGTGTAATAAAGGCACTACTCCCCCCATGACTATCCTTCAAATCATTACCCTCATCCTAATCTTGACCCCCTCTCTTGTTACTTAGTTCAATTAAGGATGAAGAAGGGAACATTATGATATCTAGCACTATCTGTTTCGAAGGTGTTATTTGGTTGGAGAATTCTAACAGTTCCTTAAAGAGTTGTAATGCATGTCTCATTAAGGTATTAAGTCAGATATGATTTGACTTAGTTTAGGGTGATCAAACAATTTCACTCCACATAAATACAACAATTCAACACAATAAAGTGTTAGAATTTAGTTTAATAACTAAAGACACATAAGTATGCACATAAACATCTACCTATAAGCACAAACAATACAATCCTAAGTCTTTGAGTACTTTAATATAGTACTCCAAAATACAGCAATGTATTGATCCTAACTTACTTGAGATTCTTGACTTGCTCACTCAACTCGCTGTAAGGTCAACTCGTTTCTACTTGTCGTTATAATATAAATACTCTTTTAGTATTTATATCTTTATTATATATAAGCTTTTAAATCATAGTTTTTACCTAATTATCTAAGATATTTATATTACTTATTATTGATCTATTCTAGGTTAGTTTCTGAATTCATTTCCATTTTAGTTTCTAATTCAGTTTCTGATTATCGATTTTATATATAAACTCTAAGAACTCCTTCTGAACTAATATGTGAAATTAATCATATTACACTTGAGTATTTTAAATTTCCATCTAGCCCTTAATCAATTTTTGGTCAGTATGGTATGCCATATTACTAATTTGACTACTGAATTTGCTCCTAATGTGAAAATAGCTTACATTTTTCACATAATTTTGTAAATTTAAGTTTCAAATCAGATTTTTAATATATCCTTAATATTATAATACCATTAATTTTCACCTAATATTTTTTACTCATTTAATTTGCAATTTCACATGTTACTCATTTACACATAATTACTACATAATACACATAATACTTACATCTAACACCTCAAACATCACAAATATCATCCTACATTATCAAATAACATTTCTAGATACTTAATTATATGCTAAATCAATATTTATACCAAATTAGCTCTAAATCATAAAATTGACTTAAAATATAGCCTTTTATTTACAATTTTACGACCTAAAAATTAAATGAAATTTTAGAAATTTAATTTTTGAAAAAATCTCTTCATAACACTATTATATATATCCTAAATAGTCTAGACAAAAATTTTTGGGTCAAAACTACATTATTTAGGTAATTTAAATCAAAATTGAAAACTAGCTTGGGTTTAAGATTTCTTAAACATTGTATATTTTGAAACCTAGTTTTATTAAATTGACATTTTTTCCTAAATTATATATTAAAATACATCAAAATGTCGAATTTCATAATTTTCTATATTATTCTGATAATTTTAATAAATTAAACAAAATTGGAGTAGAATTTGAACTCACTTGTTTAATCAGCTTCCAGCCACTAATGGTGGCTCTAGTGGTGTTGGAAGCTTTATGTGATTGCTTCAAGGTCAAGTAATGATAGTCATTTGATTCCAAGTGGTCATTGGATGTCTGTTCCTCTTACAAGCCCTTATTACATACTAAATTTGCCAACTTTTCTAAAAGTACTCTTTCTTCTCTTCTCTCCTCACCCTATTTTTTTTTTTGGCTTCCTAACTAACTAAACTAAGTGTTGGTAGGTGTTTTATGATTTTATAGAAGGGTTTAGGGTTTTTCTTTTGTTTTTTATTTGCAAAGTGTCCTTCTTCTCTTCTCTTTTTACTTTTGATTTGGGTAAATTTGATTGATTGATTTTCAAATCTACATCCCCAACATGCCATGATCCATTTTTGGACAATTCCACATTTTCTCATATTTTTCTTGATTTTTCCTTAATTATTTAGTATTATTTTAGCATATTTTAGGTATTGTAAGTAATTTCGAGTATTTTTACTTATATGTAAATACATATATAGTAAAAATAAATACTCTTAAATATTATTTATGATTTTTAGTGAGAATATAATTTATCTCTATCAATTCATTAATTATAGAAACTTGTTTTACCCGTTTTCAATAAATAAGGGATAATATATATAAATTAATATTATAATATTTAATTATTTATTTTCTTAAATTTAAACTCATAGGATTACTTTTACTAATATTCCTAACTTTATTGTAAAATTTAGGCTCAATTAAACAATTTACCCAATCACTCTAATTTTTACAAATCGACTCCATACATATGATTGCGTGGCTTACATTTAGTGAGGGTTGAAATACTTAATGTCGATTTGATAGATGCAACCATCTCGTTTGATGCATTTACTTGAGGAATGTGTCCATTAGAGTTTGAGCTTAGTATACTTTCAACAAGTCTAATAGATAAAGTAAGGCTTTGTCCATTTTATACAGCTCACAACTTTTAGCATTAAACCTATCAATAAGCCATGTAAGAACTTCTCCATTCATCTTTCGAAATTGCATATACAATATGCTATCAAACCCTAACTCAACCACTATTTCTTTCTTTTGAGCACTTAACTTTCCTAAAACTTTAGTCACTTAATTAAGATTGTATCGTGTTTACAGCTACATTAAAATCAACAAAGTAATAAATTAGTGATCACAAAATTGAAAAGTAGTTATGTCCATAAGCATGTGGAGAAAAAGAAATACAAAGAATATTTTTGACAAATTTCCCTTTACTAAACAAAGATTCATTAGATTAACTCACAAGTGATAATATGTCCTTACAAATATTTATATACTCCTCTAATTGGCAAATGTTAAATTTCAAAAGTTTTCTTAACTTAATCAAATGGCATTTTTATAAAACAAATTGGCTTAGTTTCTTAACATTATTATGTATGGACAACATGTTTTGCTTAAATCCTTCAATATGGTTAAGAAACGTATATGATCATGTGTTCACCTTGTTATTTCAACACTTGGCAAGTCCTTAGATGCGCTTGCCTTAGCCTTTCCCATTTCATTGAATTGTTGCTTTTTCTTTTTGGAAAGTGATTTCCATTTGTTAGATGTTTGGGTGTTCACCTATAAAAGATAATCTCAATTATCGAGGACAAACTTATATTCAATACAAATACATAAACGGATATATAGTAGTTATGACAATCTCTCATAAAGAGATAATAATATCCACTTGCTATAGTTTTGGAAAGATATAAACTAAAATAACCATACCTCGTGTGCCCTTCTTGCTTTACCTTTCCTTTTATACATCTTTTCCCTCTTCTCATGCTATTCTTTGTTGTGAATAACTAACATTAAGTTTCTACATAACTTCTATTATAATTACATAAATGCTATATCATATACGTACAAAAAATTATATAAAACTACACTTATTAAGATATCATAAACCTAGATGTTGGTGCTTCTTTTGATTCATTTCAACTATTATGTACTACCTACATGAGTAAATATAGCCATTTTTTTGTTTTTATCTAATCATTAATATCATATATTATTAGTCAGATAAACATTAATAGAAAACTAGCAAATGTTGCACTCATCATGAGTGTATAAAGACAACTATTTAAAAATATTTTTTCTTTTGATTTATCAAATCACCAGCACAGATATCTACTCTTTCCAAATGACTAACATTATATTAATCTAATGGATGTGGATCTAAAATTTATCAAAATTAATGTGAGAGGTCATAATTCCAATCCTTGCATCATTATTTACCCTTATAATCAACTATACTAGAAAACCTTTTATCTATGTATTTGTGTTATGGACTAATTTTCCAAGGCCCCTGAAATACGCCCAACATGTCCTTGAGTATGGGACATAAGATAAAGAAGACATATGTAAGAGGTTCCCATGGATTATTAGGAGAGAAAGGTTTAGGCTTAGACTTAAGGAAGATTCTAGAAGTTAGAAGGTTTTAAGAAGGTTCTAAAGATGTCCGGATTCAATGTATAATAATAGGTAGAGTAGGTAGGGTAGGTAAGGTAGGTAGGTAAGATTCAATTGTAACCATTAAATTGAATAAATCTCGACCATCTATTATAAGGGGCCATTTGTATATATAAGGGGTCTCCCTTCGTTTGTGATCATCCAGACATTGAGTGGAATTGAGTTGATAATTAAAGAGTCTCTCTCTACTTTCTCTCTTTAAACTTAAGTGTGTAGTTTTCAAGCTGAACTTAGCCTTCCTCAGTATGGTTAGGATCATTAAGTGCCATACGGGAGCATTGAGAGGAATGCTACTGGTGACAAGTGGTATTAAAGCCAAGTTTTGAAGAGTGAATGTCATCGTCTAAAAATGAGAATAACAACTCCATAGTCAATGAGGTGGATGATCAAGGAGGAAGCTAAATGACAAAGCAGAGGGCTAAATCTAAGGATTTGTGAGTTCTCTTTCCACTTGGTAGATAAGGTTGAGCTAAGTATCGCTGAAGCTAAGGAGCAACTGGATGACTATGGAGCTGCCATGGATGGGTTAGAGGAAGAACTCCAAGGTAAGCTACAAGGAGCTTTGAACCAAGCCTTGGAAGAATTGAGGAAGCGTAATAAAGAGCTTGAAGAAAAGGAAGGTAACCTTGAGACTCGAATGGGTGCACTAGAAGCTAAGGAAGAAGTATATGAAGCAAAAACTGATGTTACCATCATTGCCATGTAGTAGCAGATTAAAGTCCTTAATAATTAGTTGGTAACACGTCGGGTTGCTATTGCTAATGGAGTAACTATCCAACTAGTCACAAGGGTAGAAGTACTGAAGCCTGAATGCTTTAAGGGGACATGATCTATAAGGGAAGTAGATAATTTTCTATGGGGAGTTAAATAGTACTTTGGGGCGTTAGGGCTTATCAATGATGGAAGTAAAGTAAGGACGACGGCCTTATACCTGAAGGATACAACATTGATTTGGCAGAGAAGGAAGGTCAATGAGATTACTACATGGCTAGACTTTGTAACAGAGTTTTGAGATCAATTCTCTCCCCAAAATGTGAGGAGGGAAGCTAAGGTCAACCTCAGGCACCTACAAAAAAAAGGCTAGTATGAAGCAATATGTTCAAGAATTATCAAAGTTGATGCTAAAGATACCGGACCTCAACCTAGATGATGCTCTTGTTATGTCCTTAGATAACTTAAAACCTTAGGCTAAGTTAGAGTTGGAACATCGTGGGTTGAGAACATCTTAAAAGCCATTGCTATAGTAAAGGGCCTGGTGGAACTTCAGAAGGAGGAAGAATGGCATCCCTAAAGTAATGAAGGAGAAGAAGAGGAAGATATGGAAGGTATGAGATCTTTAGTCCTCCAAGAGGAAGGAGGAAGATGGTAGATAAGAGAAGGATACGACAACTTAAGTGCTATTTTTGTGATGGACCACATTATGTTCGAGATTGTCTAAAAAGGGAAAGATTGGATTCTCTTCTTGCAATAGATGAAACCACTGAAGACAACGACGGTAAACTTGGTACCATTCGTCTTCTCTATGCCATGAAGTCTCAAGGTACAAAGGAGAAAAAGGGTTTAATTTATGTGGAAGCCAAAGTGGTGGGAAGGAAGATAAATACTATGGTAGATACATAGGCTTCACATTTATTCATTTCAAAGGATGCTACTTCTAGGCTTAGGCTAAAAGTTGAATGAAGTAAAGCCTAACTTAAGATGGTTAATTCCTAGGAACTCCCAGCTTATGGAGTTGCTAAGAATGTGGAATTTAACATCAAGGATTCGTAGGGAATGGAGAATATTGAAGTCGTTTCCGTAGATGACTTTGAGTTTGTTATTGTTATGGACTTCTTGGATGAGAATGATGCCATCATTGTTCCTCGATCTAATTGCATTTGTTGGCTTAATCAAGGTTCTCAATGTATAGTCCCAATAAGTAGGAAGATGGGACAAGCAACAAAGTTTATTACATTAATGTGAATCATAAGGGAAGAGTCGATATTGATGAAAGGAGATAGTTTGACACTAGTGGGGGAGATGGAGGAAAGAATAGTTGATGAGATCCTAAAAGGTTCAAACCTGGTAAATGTGGAAAAGCAAAAAGCCTCTGCAACTAAGGTTAAGATTAAAAAGGGCGAGGAGCTACATTAGGCTTCAAGAAGGGAGGTTGTCAAGCATTTTCATTCCCATGAAATGGGTACATATAGAGAACTACGGTTAAGGTATCGAGTCGATTAGAATTCAAGAAGGAAACCACGACAAGGATGTCGTTGGATTGAGTGGGGGAGAATGTCATGGACTAATTTTCCAAGGCCCCTAGAATTCGCCCAATATGTCCTTAAGTATGGGACATAAGACAAAGAAGACATATGTAAGAGGTTCCCATGGCTTATTAAGAGAGAAAAGCCTAGGCCCAGAATTAAGGAAGATTCTAGAAGTTGGAACGTTTTAAGAAGGTTCCAAAGATGTCCAAATTCAATGTATAATAGTAGGTAAGGTAAGTAGAGTAGGTAAGGTAGGTAGGTAAAATTCAATTGTAACCGTTAGATTGAACAAATCTTGGCTATCCATTATAAGGGGCCATTTTTATATATAAGGGGTCTCCCCTCAGCTGTAATCATCCAGACATTGAGTGGAATTGAGTTGATAATTAGAGTCTCTCTCTCTACTTTCTCTCTCTAAACTTAAGTGTATAGTTTTCAAGTTGAACTTAGCCTTCCTCGATGTGGTTAGGAGCATTAATTGCTACATGGGAGCATCGAGAGGAATTCCTCCCATGACATTTGCACATGTAACAATTATTATATATAAATTTAAAATTTACACACCTATCTATAAGTTATAGCTTCTATATGAATTCATTTGTGCTTATATTAATTCAATAAACTACATCTAAGTTAAGGTGTAATGGAAGGGTGATAGGAATCAATTCTATGGACCAATTACTAAAAGTCTAGCTAGGAGATTACAAGGACTTGCTTGATGAGTATTAGCCAAAGGACTCCTTAAGGACAAGGTGTCCAACATTAACTAGTGTATGTTACACTTTATTTGCCCTAAGTGATGAGTTGTCATCATGATAAGAACAATTTTCTAGCAAGCAAATGTAGATATCCCATTTTTACCCCCTTATTTATATTTATTTTAGGCTAGGTTTATAAAAAATACTTAAAATTGAAAAAATATAAAGTGTCATAAGAGTTAACTGGTCGTTTGGATTCGAATAAAGCAATAATGAAAATATACATGTGATTTAATAAATTTAGAGTCTAAAAATTTTTGGCTTTGTTAGAAAACATATTTTTCAAAAATAATCTAGTAAAATATTTAAGTGAATTCTCCTCCAGTTTAAAGAATATTTTAATTGGAATAATTAAAGTAAGACTCTAGATTTATTAAATTAAAAAGTGGTGTAAAAGAAATATTGAGCATGTATATTTTGGACCATTTTAATGTGCTTAAGTCATTTAAAATGGATTGAGCTTAGTTTTAAAAGTTGAAAGTTAAGTTTAGCACAACAAAAGAGGTTTAAGTAAATTTAAGTGCATGAGTTAACAACGAAAAGTCACTAGTTTAGTAGTTTAGGCGAGTACTAGTAACTGAATTGTGTGGAATCTTTGTTCTTTTTTTTTATCGAATTTGAGATAAATCTTAGTAAATCTTTAATGAAACATCTAAATTTTATAGAAATTTAAGCAAATCTTGCTAAAAGAGGATTTAGAATTTGAATATTTAAGATATACCCACTTTATGGTGTGTGTTAATCTAAAGAAAAGTAGCAAGATTTGTGATGGGAATCAATCTCTCGGACCGATCATGTGCAACCAAGCCTTTAAGGATTCACTTGGAAGATACTAACTTTAGGCCATAGCCAAGATAGGGATTCCTATCCCAAGCTAATCTCATGTTTACCTAACTATCAGATCCTTACTTGTATCGAATTCACCCTTATTTAGCAACAACACTTTATCCATAGGAGACAGCCTAAGAGTAGCCTAGACGACCTCCCGATCCGACTACAAGCACCCGACCCTAGATCAAGCTGACTTCTCTTCAAAAGAACTAAGTGGTCCTTGACCTGGTCCACATCAGGTCAGCTTATAACCATAAGTATTACTCTGTTTTCGCCTACCTTATACCATATTTCTCCCACCTAAACACCAAGTGACACGTGTCTTTTGACACAGGATTTCAGAATTATTCTTTCTTTTTCACACTAAATAGTCTTTGTCTCTTTTACCCTTTTTAGTATGTCTTCTGTAACCTAATTATAGAATATCCTTTTGCCTTTTCATACGTATAAAGTAACCTTAATGGATGAGTATATAAACCCCAACTTTCTTGTATGCAAACAATCATCTCTATAATATAGAAATTATTCCTTTGAGCAACCTTAGTATTCTCATTATCCTTTAACTCTTATCTATTCCCTTTAACAAAGAGCTGTGGCGAGTAACCCTTTAGCTCAGACTGATGCATCATATCTAACGGATTGTAAGCCAAGTAGGATTGAGTGGTACATCATATACATTCAGTAGCTGCTAGGACTTTGCTAACCTTTTTCTTGTTTATTTTGGTTAGCTTTGTTGTAGTACCTCTCTGTGTGTTCGAGCTTGGAGATGTATCAATTTGGTTTCTAAACATCTATAAGAATAGTCTTAAATTAGTGCAAAAAAGGGAATTTCGGATTCATTGAACTAAAAAATCACCGATCTTCTTTTCACCTCATCCTCCTTCTCCATTCGACCTAACCACAACAACCCCCATTATCAGCAACCAACTTAACTTTATCAACCAATACCATCATTCGCGACCCCTTGTCCTTCATCCTTAACCTAGAACAATAACAAAACAACATCCAATCCTAGCCTGATTGCTCCAATACACTGTTATGCCTATCCTCACATCCAAAAACACCTATAAACATTATCACTAGTAGCAACACAGACTAAACCAGACCCCAACACCATCGTATGATTTAGTTGATAGCCACTCACTATCGTACGCACGTAATATCCTCCAATCATGGCTCAGCCAAACTCATGCATACCCAGACTACATATAACCCCATACCTAAACGTGACCCAAAATCACCAACATTGGGTTTCCCTTCAAACCATTGCAGTGACACATCCTTATCCTAAACCAACCACACTATGGTGTTCCTTACACGTAAAAAGTCCAAAACATACTATTGTATAACTTAAAGCACCCCTGGTCGCCACAACCACCACCACTCATCAAGGCATCAAGTCTAAGGCCCCTTTCACCAATGTAAATCACATGAGATTGTAATTACTTGTTTTGTTCATTACCTTGAAACTATCGTGTAGAGTTAGGTTGGCCATTCTCCTTAGTTTGAGAAGGATCTAACCCATGACCATTTTGGAGCTCCGCCACCTAAATTTGTCTAACCTATTTGTGTACTCTTAGATCTAGTCTAACCCACTACTTAGGAATAGAATGTGGAGTTTTATATGAATACGGGTCCTTTACTAAAAAATATTATCGAAAAGGGCTCCATATGAAAAATATTATAAATTTAGTATTTGTTTTTATACTGAAGGCACATGCAATACATGCTCCATCAATTATTAACAGTCAAACTGAAGGTATGCACACTACATGCGCATTTAGTGTAATTCTAAAACACTACATACACCTTTAGTATACTACTTATATTAACCCTATTAGTGCGTACCTGGCCTCATTTTCACCCTAACCAAATTTTCAAACATCTAAAACATATAGAAAATAAGAAGAAACCTAAAGTTGAAGTTTTCATCCTATTTTTCACGCTAATGTACGTTTGAAATAGGTAATAGTTCATAATTTACATTCACAAAATTTGTTTTTTAATCTTAATAGTAATCCATATTATGTGCTTTTCTTTTTTTAGAAAAAAAAAATGTTACTGCATTACATATATTGAGTAGTCATGGATGTATTGTAAGTTGTCTAATATATTGATATTTCATGAAATTTTATTATATTTTGTCTATATTAAGGCATTTTTTGTGTTTCGGTAGATAAGTTATAAAAATATAGGTATAGAAAATTTTTACATGCGGATTAAAGTTGTTATATATATATATATATATATTGGCATTTGTAATGTGTTAAGTTGAATGAATGAGTTAAAGTTAAGTAGTGCGTAACCTAGTTTAACGAGATGACTTTATGCATTTTGTTAAGTCATTGCTTGATGTGTGGATGAAGTTTTTTATATCATGTAGACATTCGATTCATCGTGGCATTACTAAGGTAGAAATGAAAAATTATGTAGAAGTTATTGTATATGTAAACGAAAATATTGTGATGGGTAACTGAGGGTTGGAATATGACAAGGACCCTGTTAAGAAGCTGAAGATTAAGAAGGATTTGAACTTTTCTCATTTCATTTAGAGAATTTATAGATAAGCTAGAGTTGACCCTAATGGTGTTGAAATCGTGCACAAGCATCCCATTTTCCATGATGCTGGAGTGGATTATAAGTTGATGACCATTAAAGACAATGGGGATATTGAGAATTTCATTGAGATGGTCAAGTCATTTAGGGAATGAAGTATTAACGAGTTGTACATAAGGCAAAGTGGTGAATTGAGTGCCTAGGCTGAGTATGAAATACATGAGCCGGACAATTCGACCCTTCCAACTCCCAATGTGGATTCTACAAATACCGGTATGAAGTAAACGACTGTGTATTCATCAAATGAATCGTATATGGATTTCATTGGGTATGGGTACGTTAATATCATAGAAGAGGTGCTTGACAAAGCATTGGGTCCTATTATCGAACACAAAGAGTCTTATGATCCGTATGTGGAGAGAATTCACATGGACATAAATATCAATGATGATGGGTAGGATGAGGAAGATGGAGATGGTGATAAGGATCATGTTGAACTCGAAGATGACAACACTAAAGGTTGGGAGGATTTAGGAGAACCCCAGGTGAGATTAGATGTTGTTGACAGTAATGTATTAGTTCGGCCATTTTGCAAAGATGGCCCAAGCAGGCCCTATCGTCGTACTCATGAAGCATTGTCCAACAGTCAATTTCAAGACTTTCTATAGGTGACAGTAGACATGTTTTGTCTATTTTTTCTTTTTTCTTTCTTTTTTTACCATTGTATTGACATTAACATTGAGTCATGACAAATTTAGTATATATACTGATTATTTGAAATGTAGTGTAGTTTTCATCAAAGATCACAATTTGTGACATTCTTTATTTTTCCCTTGGCATCATGATTTTCAGTTATTTTTTACTATGATCGACTCCTATGGTAAATGGATGATCATTCTATATGCTGAGTTTTTTCCTACTTGCTATCTTTGTTGAGGCGTTCCATCAATTGTTATTTTATGTAATCAACTTCTGTAGCAAACTTTTCATTTGGTTTGTAGTATGTGGGTGGAAGTATATGTTTTAATTGTGTAAGATTGGAGGAAATTACTTACATAAGCCTTCAATTGAAATATGCAACACTGAAGGCACATTGCACATACTGTTAATTTAAATTAAAACATTAAAGGCGCATGTACAAGATACATTATGCCTTCAATGTGCCATAAAAAATTTGAAACATTAAAGGCACATATAGTGCATACCCCTTTAGTTCAAATTAAAATACTGAAGGTGCATCTATTACATACGCATTCATCTACCATAAAATTATTAAAGGCATATGTACTAGATGTACCTTCAATATAAAAAAAACATGAAAAAGTGAAGGCGTACATTGGTAATATTTTTCACAAAGGGCCCTTTTTCATAATATTTTTTAGAAAAGAACCCATATTTGTATAAAACTCTAAAATGTATTGATCTATTTTATTTTGTTTATTGTTAGCTTATATGGTTTTTTTTTTAAAAAATTTATCATTGATACCTATACTAACTTTCTTTTTATTGCAGGTTTTTTATTTAGCATTAGTCATAGTTTTATTTGCTTATTTTATTATTGCGTAGACATATTGTTGACATGTGATATTAGTTTTTTGTTTAAAAGTGTATAATTAGAACTTTTGCATGACAAATCATTAACACAAGTCTTTGGTAATAATTTTCATCTATCAGTCATTTGGCATATTTTTAGCATGTTTCTTATAAAAATTGCATTTTTAAGTACATCTAGAGTAAAATTGCATATTTTCAGTTAAAGTAGTACATTTTAGGAAAAATTGCATATTTTTAAATAAGAACTACATCTTTCGAAAAAATCATACATTTTATTTAAATTCATGTATTTATATGCTTCCTATTAACATTGCATATTTTGGAAAGTTTTCATAAAAATTGCATTTTCAAGTATTTAAGGTTTTCTTGAAAATTAAAAAAAAAAAAGAAGAAGAAGAGAGATTTTATCACATAGTTGGGTTTTCAGAACAAAAAAATCTTTAATTAGTTTATTCAAAATTAGTTTCCTTTTTAGGGTTTTTTAAAATTGGAAATAAAATTAGGTTTTCTTAAGGTGTTTTTTCCTTAAAAAAAATAAATTTTTTGAAACATAATTCTAACTTGATTTCCTTCAATAAAAGAACTAACCCACTAAAAAATTTTCAAAAAAAAATATATGTAGAATTACAATTTATTTAATCCCAATTAATGGGTACGTAAATACCTTTGAGGCAACCGTTAAATTTGTAAAATATTTAGTTTTTTATATATATTTTTAAGGAAAAATACAAAGTAAAAACAATTAAAATTTTGTTTTTATGTATTTTTCATATTTTCGCATATTTCTATATTTTTAGAAAAATTATAAAAATAAAAGTCTATCAGTTAGTTTCTTTTAATTTTTACATGATGACTTAGTATTAATAGGTCAACTTCAAATTTGGTGTCTTTTTTTTTCTTAAATTATATAGAAAGTATTTTTTTTCTTAGAAAATTCATGGACTAGTAGCTAATAAAGGAAAAAATTAAGGTTTTTCCACCCAAAACCCTAATTTCTTTTTTGCCAGTTTTACCTATTGGTGACTTTAAAATTGATTTTTCAAAAGTTTTTTCCAACAAATTTTTTAAGGAAAAATATTTTTCCTTAATTTAATGTTGAGTAATCTATATTAAGTGGGCTAAGCTTAATATAGGTTGATTTGACCAGTTAAGCAGATAAACATTTGACCAGTTGAGATCTCTTAACAATACCTAGTGTTCGAGCTCCCGTCTAATTTAGATTAGGTTAGCCAATTCATCAATTCCTTTTCTAACCTCCATTAAGCTGAAACCATTCATCGTCAAGCTACTAAAGATCCTGCAATTGCAAGGACAACTAAACACATACAATATTAGGCTTGCTAACCATAATTTAACATGTGCCTTCTAGCACAATGTCTTAGAATGATTCCTCTTTTTGTACATTGTACTGTATAATGATATTTTTACCCTTTATAGCATTTGTCATAGGAATTTTTATATCCAGTATGTAATTTACCTACTTTTATCCTTTCTTTGAAATGTAACCCTAAGGAGGCCATATATAAGCTTCACTTATTTATAGCGTAGACATTACTTCTTACAATACTAACATAGACATTCCTTTTGAGAGCACTCATTGTGTCTTCTCTTCCTTAACTCTTATCTATTCTCTTTAGCAAGGACTAGTGGCAAGTGACCCTAATCCTCACTTGTACGTCATATGAAGTGAAGGTTAAATCGAGTAAGATTGATCGGTATGTCATATCCAACTGGTAGCTACTTAGGTTTTTGCTAATCCCTTTTGTTCTTTCTATCCCTTTTATTTGTTATGTCACTCCTTCATGTGTACGACTCTAGAGATGCATGAAAGGGTTTCTTGATAACATTGAAATTTGAGTATCTAAGCTAGATAGTAAAGCTTATGCAACCAATACAACAAACAAGTCAAAAGGAGAAAGATTATTAGCTCTAATAAGTGGTAATAATTTCTAATTCAGCTAAAGCACATGTTATTATAGTTGTAATAGTATCACAATTAGCTAGGGAAAGCAAAAACAAGAGAAGGAAGGAAAGTCATGAGCAAGATAAATAAGGCTCTAGCATCCATGGCCTTATGTTTTATGGCAACATTAATTCTTCCAATCCTTCATGTTTGCATAGTTTGATTATTGGTTCCACATTTACAAGCTAAAGCCAAAGAGGACAATTGCAATAAGTAATCAATGGCTAATGTACAAAATTAACTTATGGCTAATGTACAATTGAAGGTTTAATAATGGTACATCCTTCTTGGTTTGGGTGTACTAGGGAAATGTCTTCTAGAAGCTCTAATGCCAACATTGGTTAAAGGTAAAAAGCTTCTTCACCCTTATGAATAGTACCATGCTAAAATGAAGATATTTTTTAGATTATAAGCTGATATGTAAACTCTTGGTCCCGTATAAGATATCAAGACAGTGGGGTGAATTGATATCTTTAAATTTTTAAAACTTTTCTAATATAAGAAAAAAAAATTTGCCCCTCTTAACAACTTATGACAGTGAACAATAATATTTAACAATTTAACACACAATAATAAAGCAAATTAAAAGAGTAAGGAAACAGAATATCAGGTAGAGATTTTATAGAGCTTTGGCCTTCTACCTATTGCTCTCTTCCAGCTCCATTAACGAAGACTCGGTCTACTTTACCGTTGCCGTTCTACTTAATCCGCTAAATCAACTCACAAATGAGACTGCAAGTACTTATCACTCATAGACTTTACAACAATCTGTTTTACCTATCTAGCCTCTCAATAATTTAGGCTAATATAGATCTACAGAGTACAAACTAGCTTCAAACAATAAAAGGATTTACAAATTACAAGTGAAAATACAATTATAAAGCTCAAACTATTTTGCTCTAAAGAGAAACGATGAATGTTGAATAATTTGCTTAGGTAGAACTTTCTAAAGAAATATCTGAAGTACTTTCTATGACTTTTTAGAAGATATAATATAATCTCAATTTTTTTTTTTCACGAGAGATTTTTGCTAAGTAGTAGTCAAACATTTTTTAATCCTTTCTCATTTATATATAAATCTTCCAACAACTAATTACATAAAGATTATCTTTACTTCCGTATTTATCTAACTGTTAGTTATTCAAGATAATCCTTGGATATTTCAAGAGGATCTCAGTTATTTGAATTTAAAAAACAACTCTCCTTATCTTGCTTTAATCAAATAACCTTCAATCAATAACCACCGGATTTGATTCTAATTTGAAATTATCGAGATGATATGCCTTATCAGAAACTTTTGGATAAAACTCATATTCAACATTTGAATTTCCATAAAATGTGATTTAACCTTATCTTTATCCTTACTTGTGCATATCTTGATTTTTCAAAAATAAATTCACTTAAAGATAATCCCCATGGATCTTAATTCCATCTTGAGTAAAATAGGATTAAGTATATTTTCTTATTACACTCAATCTAGTGGAGCTAGGGCTTGATTAATTTGAATCTGATTTAAAGTTATTTTTAATGTAATACTTTTAGACTTACTTTCTGAACAATCTTCTGAAGAATATCAGCCTTTTCTTTCTAAAGTTTCTGAATAAGCTTCTGAAGTATTGTACCAATTCTTCTTATGAAAGCTTCTAAAATATTCTCTCAAGATTTTTAGATTAGTTTATGTCAACAATTCAAAGCTTCAGAATACAACTTAGTTTTGCAAAATTAAACTTTTTAAAAGACCTTCTATAAGCTTGCATTCTTAATAATTCAATAGCATTTAACCCTTTTGTTATCATTAAAATATATGAGAGAGATATCCAACATTCTCCTCCTTATTTACGATAACAAAAATACTATTATAAAACCACATTGCAAAAAAAAAAAAAAATCACAATCACATATTCATGCAAGCGGCTGTTTTTTATTTTTCTCTCCCCCTTTTTTGTTATCATTCTCAATAAACTCATCCTTAATCTTTATAAAATGTGCAAGTTTAAATAAAATATAACAGACATAAGATAACTAACTACATTAATTAAAGGAAATATCATAACTAAGTTCAAAAACAAAACAGAAATAACAAGAAATAAGTCCATAGGTAGACAAGAACAAAATATGCTAGAACATAATTTTCGCTAAAACAAAATAATCATTTTTTGGATCACTTTGATTTCTTCTTAGTATACTGTTTGAATCTAATAGAATACGATGGAAGAACTTTGCTAAGAGAACAAGTGGCTTCAGAAGATATTGCGATAGATAAAGTGGGTTCTTTGCTTTTGTTAGATGATGGTGTAGTTTGGATGGGGTCAAGTGGAGAATTTTCTTTGGTGGAAGCCATAGATAAATTTTCAATGTAGCCTTCTAGAGGTGTCTGTTCTTTAGGATTAAGAACAGGAGTAGTAACTTGAGTTTATTTGTCAAGAGATTGTGGTGAAATGATAGTGTTCTTATCTGAAGTTGGAACAAAACTGACAACGATCTAATTCTTTAGTTGAGTAAAAGGATCAGGTTCAAGTGGTGTGAGAGGAGAATTTAAAATAGGAACAGATGGTTCTATGGGTATGAGATGAGGTTCGGATGCAAGTGCAAATGGTTCAGTGGTTTCGTTTTGTGTAGGGGGTTTAGGATCAATAGTAGTATGTGCTTGGTTAGAAGAATTTGATTCAAAAATAAACTCCTTAACCTAAGCTTTGAATAATTCCTTCATTCCGACAATTTGATCCTTGACAATCTTTCCTACAACTTCTTTGGTTCCTTTAGAAAATTGTTCCACAAAGGCTGAGCTTTCCCCTTGTTTGTAGTGAATTAGCTGAATCTCTAAACTATCTAAATCACATTCTGAAGTTATCCCAGTCAGTTCCTTAAATTCAATGCCACTTGATCTTCTAATCAATTTTCCTTTCTTCGTTGATTCCTACTTAGCTGGCACCTTTCCTCTTTTCCTTTTCTTTCCATTGCCTTTTTCTTCAATGATAATGAACCTTCTTTTCAAATTTAAGGGGTGAACAAATATTGCTCCATTATGTGAATGCCAAAGCTTGTCATTCACATAGATTCCCATCATTTTAAAGATTCTTTCACCAAGTCTAATAGGAGAAAAAGGACAATTTGTTTCTCCTGAAAGTTTTAACTTCTTGAAAGTAAAAAGAGCCATCAACATATTTCCATATGGCCTAATATCCACATGCTGCCACATGTGTCTCATCATTAATTTCACAATATCTACTTGTCTTTTCCTTAACATTTCCAAGATCACCAGTGCATCCTCCTTAGTCACAAAGCTTGCACTACCCTTCCTAGGCAATACAAAAGAGTTAATGAATTTATGTAGAATCCTAACTAACAATTCAAACTCTATACTGAAGATATCTCTCCCTATCCCTAATTCTATTCCATCATTCAATTTAGTGAATAAATTTTCGTTTGTCAATTGTCCTAAGCTTTCATCATCATTCAATTCTTTCATGCCAAAGCATTTCAGAATGTCCTTCTTAGTGATTTCTATCTTCTGTCTTAACATAGTTGACTTCTAGACTTCCTAATTTTTACCGTCAAGCTTTCTATAAAATTCATCTATCAATTCTCTATATATCACTCCATGTAAATCAATCAGACGATTTAAACCCAATCTATTCAAATATTCTTTCCAATAAAAACTATTCTTCTAAAAGTATTCAAGGTCTAAGTAAAATGAATCTTTGATGGAAAGATTTTTACCTTTTACAGTGTATTGCTTCTTGGGTTTATCCTTTGATTTGAAGGAAGGAATTGACGTCTTAACTTTAGATGATTTTTCCACCTTCCGAGATGATTTTGAAGTCTTCTTAACTAAGGTAGTTGTCTTAGATTTTCAAAGAGATTTCATTGGCTTCTGAACATGATCAAGTTCTAAAGCATTTCTTTCAAAAAAAATTTTCAAATGGTTTGCCTAAGGGTTTAGATTCTTCCGACTCAGCAACTTCTTTAGATGAACTGGATTCTTGATCATCCTGAACAACCTTCTAATTAACTTCCTAAACTTGTTCACAATGTACTTTAGAGACTTTCTTCTAACTCACTTCTTAGCAGCCCCTTCCGATGGTTCATCGCGAAGTTCAAGGGTTATGGTTTTCTTAGAAGAATCTTGGTATGTTTCAGAAAGTAGATTTGGTTGAGGATTTGCAAGATTGGTAGTTTATGTTTCTTGTTCAGCAAGAACAATGGGATTCTTAGGATCATTTTAGATTTTTTATTTAATCCCTTTAGTTGTAATGCAGTTAGATTTTCTAGGTGCCATTCAAATTGAGATGAGAGAAAAATAGGAAAGGTTTGATGAAGAGGACGAAAGAGAGAGGGGAAATGAGGCTTTTATGTGAGAGTAAATTGCTAATGTAGTGGCAGTCAACCAAAGAAAGTGCAATGACTTAATGGACCCACTAATGAGGATTTTGTGGACCCACTATGAACATGTTAAGGCCCTAAAAAAAAAATTGTATCCAACAAAAAAAGCTTGCCCGTGATAGATAACCAAAGAAAAAAAAAGATATAAATTAATAGAAAGGATTACAAACACCTAGTTCATTATGAATGAATTCAAATCTTCATTTATTTAGAGGTTTAGTAAAAATATCAACAAATTGATATTTAGTTGAAACAAAATCAATACTCACATCATTATTTGCTACATGATTACGAATGAAATAATGCTTTAATTCTATGTGTTTTGATCTTGAATGATGAATTGGATTTTTTGTCAAATTAATAGCACTTGTATTATCACATTTTATAGCTTATTCCATAGTCATTTAATTGTTGTTTTAACCAAAGAATTTGAGCTCAACGATTTCTAATAGATACATATTTAGGTTCTATAGTTGAAAGAGCAATTGAATTTTGTTTCTTGGAAGACCAAGAAATTAACTTATCTCCTAAGGACTGACATGTTCCTGAAGTACCCTTTCTATCTACTTTGCAACCTACATAGTCAACATTCAAATATCCTTTAAGATCAAAACTTTTATTTTTAAGATACCAAATTCACAATTTTGCAGTGTTTTTTATATATTTAAAAATCTTTCTAACAATAGTTAAGTGTGTTTTAGTCGGTGAACTTTGAAACCTAGCGCACACATATAAGTGCTGAATAAAATATCAGGTCGTAAATCAATTAGATATAGTAAAGATCCAATTAAACTACAATAGAGTTTTTCATTTACCTTTTGGCCATTACTTGTGATGTTAAGCTTTGTTGAGGTACTCATAAGTATTGAAGAATCCCTAGTATTCTTAAAACCAAATTTCTTCAATACCTGTCTGGTGTACTTCTCTTAGTGAACAAATATTCCATTCTCTGATTGTTTGATTTGTAATATAAGAAGAAGTTTAATTCATTTATGAGTGACATCTCAAATTCTGCTTGCATCAAACTTAAAAATTCTTGGCAATATACTTCATTAGTTGCACCAAAAACAATATCATCAACATAGATTTGTACAATTAGCGTATCTTTACCAAAATGTTTCATAAAAAGTTTAATATCTACTTTTCCTCTTTGAAAATCATTTTCAATCAAGAATTGACTTAATTTGTCTTACCATGCACGAGGAGCCTATTTAAGTCCATGTAAGGCCTCTTTTAATTTAAACACATGATCTGGTTTGAAGGGATCTTCAAATCCAAGTGGTTGATCAATATACACTTCTTCTTTTATGAAACCATTCAAAAAAGCACTTTTTACATCCATCTGATATTGCTTAAAAATTTTCAAATAAGCAAAAGCAAGTAACAATCTTATAACTTCCAATCTAGCAACAGGAGCATAGGTTTCATCATAGTCTATTCCTTTTTCTTGTGAATAACCTTTAGCTATTAACTGTACTCTATTTCTAACTATTTTTCCATACTCATCTAATTTGTTCTTAAATACCCATTTAGTTCCAATGATTGACTTATCTTTCGGTCTTTGAACTAGACTCCAAACCTGATTTATCTTAAATTGATTGAGTTCTTCTTGCATGGCCAATATTTAATTACTATCATTTAAAGATTCATCAATTGAATGAGGTTCAATTTTAGATTTAAGAGTAAACTGATTTTCAAAATTTTGTAAGTTCGATCTTGTTCTTATTCCAGATCTCACATTACCAATTATAACCTCAGGAGGATGATTGGATTTAAACTTTAAAGTTGATGGAGGAGTATTAATGTGTTTAGAACCTTCTGACTTACCTTCTAAATGTTTTTCAATAAACCTGGTATTAGTTTCTAAATTACCTTCTGATACAGGTTTTGTTCCAGTTATATCAAGCATCCTAGAAGCTTTTGAACTACCTTTTGAAGGAGGTTGTGTTTTTCCTTCTTCTAAATCCAAATGAACTGTATTCTGCTTATCAATTGAAATTTCATCGTCTAATTCTTCATGGATTGTTTCTTCAATGAATTTAACATTTATTGACTCTTCGACGACTTTTGTTTCATTATTGTATACTCAGTATGGCTTTGAGTTTAGAGAGTAGCCTAGAAAGATGGCTTCATCTACTCTCTCTTCAAATTTTCCTAAGGATTTTCCTATTTTCTTAATAAAACACTTATAACCAAAAGTGTGAAATATGAAACCGTAGGTTTCCTTCCTTTGTAAATCTCATAAGCGATTTTATTTGTCAAGAGTCTTACATATACACAATTAATGATATAACAAGTTGTTAAAGCTGCTTAAGCCAAAAAATGATCAACTATATTACTTTCATTAAATAGAGTTCTCATCGTTTCTTAGATAGTCTTGTTTTTGTATTCAACTACTTCATTTTGTTGTGGAGTATAAGATGCGGAAAAATTATGAGTGATGCCTTGACTTCATAAAACAAAATTAAATCAGAATTTTCAAATTCCCTACCATGATCAATTTGTAAGCTAATTATGGAGAGGCCTTTTTCATTTTCAACTCTTTTTGAAAAGATTTCAAAACTTTTAAAAGCATCACTTTTATGATGCAAAAATAAGATTTAAGCAAATCTAAAGAAATCATCTACTATCACAAGTCCATATTTATTTCTTCCTAAACTTAGAGTTCGAGTGGGGCCAAAGAGATCTAAATGCAATAACTCTAAAGGTCAATAAGTAAAGATAACCTTCTTACTCTTATGAGATGATAAGTTCATTTTATTCTTCAAACAAACAACACTATGAATATTTTCATGAGCATGTACTTTAAGTAAACCTAAGATTAAACTTTTTTTGGACAATTTCTCCAATTGTTGCAAATTCACATGTCCTAGCATTTTATACCAAAGCATAGCATTATCATTTATAGAAATAAAATAGCTTTTAGATAATACTTTAGATGGTTTAATTAGATAAACATTCTTCTTTCTGAAACCTTCAAACAACTTAAAACCATCCTTATTAAATCCAATATAGTTATCATGTTCAAAAACTATTCTATATCATTTATCACACAATTGATTTATACTTGATAAGTTATGTTTTAATCCTTTAACTAGCAACACATTTTCGATTGAATGAGGTATCAAACCAATTGATCCTATCGCAATTATTTTACCTCTACCATTGTCACCAAACTTCACATAACCATCTTCCTTCTATTCCAGATTTGTGAACAACGAAGCATCACCAGTCATATGTCTTGAACATCCACTGTCAAGATATCATGTCCCTTTTATCTTTGCGTCGTAGTCCTGCAGATGTTAAAACATAATCAAATCTATTTACAAACCCAGCAAAGCTTAGGTCCATGGAAATTCAAACTCGTGTTTTGAATTAAACCTTGGTTATTGTTGAGTTTTATTTTTTGAAAAAATAATATTTCTCCATATGACCTATTTTATCACAAACGAAACAAGCGTAAGGTTTCTGCTTAGTATACTTGTTACTTACCACTTTCCTTTGGTTTAGATTCTTTTTGAAATGCCCTCTATTCATCCTTTTGTTATATCCTCTGAAAGGATACTTGTCGTTGTTTTAAGAGACCCTTCTATTGTACTTTTTGATAGGTTTAAACACTTTGTTGTTTTCCCTACCTTTAACCATTTCTTGTTTTTCATCTTTTGATTTAATAGAAACTATTTCTTTCTTTGTTTTAGATGATTCTCCAAATTTGAAACCTAGACCAGATTTTGAATTATCCATCCTTCGACTAGAAATCAACATTTGTAGTTTCTTATCACTTTTATCAAACTTGCAAAAGGTATGCTTTATTGACTTAGATAGATATTCCATATGATTTTTCAAATTCTCTATTTCTTCCTTTAAAATTAGATTTTCATTAACTAAAGCTTTACGAACAATATGCAATCCTTCAAATTCATTTTTCAAAAAATCATTCTCATCTACTAGCAACTTATTAGCTTAACTAAGTGCATGCTTTTTGGTTTTCAACATTTTAACGTCATATTCCAGCTTAGATATTTTATTACTTGACTTGGAAAGAGCTTTAAAGAGTTTGTTAATTTTGGCACATATATCGTTAGGTACTTCTAAATTAGAATCAAAACTAGTTTCAGAATCTACCTCATAACGTAACATAAGACATAGATTAGCTTCCTCGCATTCTTTTTAACCTTTTGATTCAATTTTTGAATCTTCTAGATCACTCCATGTTGCCATCAAAGATTTACATTTCTTCTTGAATTTTTCCATTTTCTTGATTAACATGGGACATTCATATTTGATATGCCTAAGCTTCTTGCATTTATAGCAAATAATCTCCTTTTTGACTTTCTTCTCTTCATTTTCTTTGATTGCCTTCCTTATATCAACAGATAGATTTTTATTAGTAGTAAATCTTTTAGTAAACGTTTTCTTATCTTTTTTCTTGAGCCATTTGTTTAGCTTTCTAGCTAGAAGTGTCATATCCTCATCTTCTTCTTCAGATGAATCTTCTCCTTATGAATTAGTATCTATTTTTTAACTTTGAAGCCTACTGTCCTCTTCCTTATGTCTTTTGAAGTACTTTCTGATTTGAGAAAATTAGTTTCATATGCCAAGAGCTTACTGCATAGTTGACTTAGGGTCAATGTTTTTAGATCACAAGTTTCTTCTATGGCAGTTTTCTTTGCATTCCAAATTTTAGGAAGAACCCTTAACATCTTATGTACTACATCTGCATCACTAATAATTTTGGTAAGAGAAAATAGTTCATTAATTATAGTAGTAAATCTATTGAAAGGGTTTTTTATTTCTTTAGCAGGGAGAATTTGAAATGTTTCATATTATTGAATCGGCAAGTTGATTCTTGTGTCCTTGATTGTTTCTATGCCTTCATAGGCTTACACTAAAGTGTCCTGAATGTCTTTAGCTATTACATAAGAAGCAATTAGATAAAATTCAAAACAAGCAATAGTATTCAACAAAAGATTCTTAGCCTTTGAATTGAGTTCGGCTTTGGTGATATCATCATTTGTTGTGATAACAGTTGGAACTTTGAGATCTCATGCATAAATGATTTTTCAAGCTTGATAATCTGATGCCTTCACATAAGTCTCCATCTTGAATTTCCAGTAAGCAAAGTTAGTTTCATAAAAAAATGTTGCCTTGCCAGGTTGAACTATTAAACTACCACTTGGTTACTCATGATCTTGAACTCTAGAAAATATTAGAGAGATGCTCTGATACCAAATGTTGGTCCCATATATGATATTGAGAGGGAGGGGGTAAGGGTGAATTAATATCTTTAAATTTTGGAAACCTTTTTTATATAAGAAAAATGAAATTTACCCCTCTTAACAACTTATAATAGTGAATAGTGATATTTAACAATTTAACACATAACAATAAAGCAAATTAAAAAAGTAAGGAAGGAGAATATCAGGCAGAGATTTTATAGAGCTTCAGCTTTCTATCTATTACTCTCTTCCAGCTCCACTGCTGGGGACTCGATCTACTTCACCAGTGCCATTCCACTTGATCCACTAAATCAACTCACAAACAAGATTACAAGTACTCGTCACACATGAACTTTATAACACTCTGCTCTACCTGTCTAGCTTCTCAACAATCTAGGCTAATACAAATTTACACAGTGTAAACTGACTTCAAACAATAAAAGGATTTACAAATTATAAGTGAGAACACAATTATAAAACTTAAACAATTTTGCTCTAAAGAGAAACAACGAATGTTGAATAATTTGCTTAGGTAGAACTTTCTAAAGAAATATCTGAAGTACTTTCTATGACTTTTTAGAAGATATAATATGATCTCAATTTTTTTTTTTTCACAAGAGATTTTTCCTAAGTATTAGTCAAACATTTTTTAATCCTTTCTCATTTATATATAAATCTTCCAACAACTAATTACATGAAGATTATCTTAACTTCCGTATTTATCTAACTGTTAGTTATTCAAGATAATCCTTGGATATTTCAAGAGGATCTCAGTTATTTGAATTTAAAAAACAACTCTCCTTATCTTGCTTCAATCAAATAACCTTCAATCAGTAACCATCAGATTTGCTTCTAATTTGAAATTGTCAAGATGATATGCCTTATGAGAAACTTTTGGATAAAACTCATATTCAACATTTGAATTTCCATAAAATGCAATTTAACCTTATCTTTATTCATACTTGTGCATATCTTGATTTTTCAAAAATTAATTTGCTTAAATATAATCCCCATGGATCTTAATTCCATCTTGAGTGAAACAAGATTAAGTGTATTTTCCTAATACACCCAATCTAGTGGAGCTAAGGCTTGATTAATTCGAATATGATTTAAAGTTATTTTCAACGAGATACTTCTAGACTTACTTTCTAAACAAGCTTTTTAAGAATATCAGCCTTTTATTTCTAAAGTTTCTGAAGTGTTGTACCAATTCTTCTTATGAAAGCTTTTAAAATATTCTCTAAAGATTTTCAAACTAGTCTATATCAACAATTCAAAACTTCTGAATACAACTTAGTTTTGCGAAATTAAACTTTCTAAAAGACCTTCTGTAAGAATGCATTCTTAATGATTCATTAGCATTTAACCTTTTTTGTTATCATTAATATACATGAGAAATATCTAACATAAACAAAGTAAAAAATTCACCAGGACTACTGATTACTTAAATGTAGTGAACAATGAGATAAACTTAACCTACTCTGAAACCTATCATTGTAAATTAGCACTAACAAAGGTTGTTTGGTAAGATTGTGTTCTTATAAGGTAGCTAACAGCATGGTGATAGCCAATTAATTATGCATGTTAGTCAATCAAGAAAAAACCTCACCTTGATAGGCTTATGCTTCTAAATTAGATGGAAGTTGACTAAATTTATACATATGTCTTTTGTAAAAAAAAAGCATGAATAATAGTGAAGAGTATAGCAACAGTGGTAGATAGAGGAGAAACCTAGACATCAGAATTGCTACTAAATTTTTGAAACTCTTCAACAATTTCCTTAAAAAAATTTTCCAAAAGTATACCTATTCTTTTTACACATAGCTTGCCACTTTGATGAAACCCTAGATCTACTACTATGTATAAGCACTAATAATACATTGCTACTAGGAAATAACCCTATTGCCTAGAAAGTAGAGTATAAAAATAGCATAACTTTGTCATATCTTTACTAAATACTAATAAAGCCTAACTATATTGACATATTTTTAAGATTGCTACAAGAAATCACTATTCTAACTATTAAATTTCCATAGTTTTCTACACTTAATTACAAAAAATTTCAACCCTTATGATACAAATAAACCCTAATATGCTCAATGGGCATTACAATCAATTAGGTTTTCAAATCACAAATGTGGTAATCTGAACTTTCAATATGATGTGTTGTAATAAATAAGATAGTGAAAAGATCTTACTTTTCTATGGAAGGGTACTTTAGAGATGATTTCATGAAGCTTGGTTACATATCCAAGGAGAATGCCCAAAAAAGAGGTGGCGATGCAATTAAATAGAGAATACGAAGCTTGAAAGTCACTTAATTGAAATACTGCATACATCTACTAGTCTAAGATCATCAAAATAAAAAATTCACAATAATGAATTAAGTTTTTCATCTTTCAATCAGAAAATACAATGACAACAGAAATTTATTATAAAACTAACCTTAAGAAGATTACAGCTTATCCTATTACCTAAAAAAAGGATATGCTTTCTAAGATGATGCCATGTAAACTTATAGCGTAAGGTACCTATGTATCATTGCCATTCAAATGACTCTTCGCTATTACTTTTAGGTGTTATCTAGTTGCTTGATTCCATAATTGGGTTATTCTCTAGATTGTTAGTCATAGAATTGGAGCTTAACCTTCTATTGTCTATTGTTTTGCAATACTCCATAATGAGTGACATTTTAGTAATTCCTACATTTATCTCTCTCATTTTCTTCATATCCAAGATTAGCCATCATATTGTTTCCATAGAATGGCTTCTCCTTCTACTCTCTTGTGCTCTTCAAAATACATTCTCTATGTTTATAAGTAAGTAATAAAATTAATTTTAGCACAGGATTTTAAGGCAAGCTTTACATCACCTTTAACAATTTTTAGCTGGAGTTCATCCATTTCAAGCAAATTTATTTGTGTAATACCATGTAAAAATCAATTGTTTTCCTTTTAACTAGTGTCTTTTACCATAACACACTTTTACCATCATCACAAGTGAAGACACTCAAACATGCTTTAATATATATCTTAGAACATTAGGTCTTACATATTCATAAAATAATTAAAGGAAATTTACTAAAAAAAAAATTGAGAAAAGTAACTGAAGGAAAATTTCAGATAAGTATACTAGTCTATTCATCTCACAATGAATCTAATGGTCTAACTCATGAATTCTTAAGTTGATACAACATGATATTATGTAATTACATCTAGATAGAGCTAAACCTAAAGTTTTGAATTCAAAAAATTGCAAATCTAACTCACTCTACCTCAAAGAAATAAGAATTGAAAAAACTAATTTGTACCCATAGAGCTCTAACTATCTTCTTTTGGACAACCCATGATGTGAACTCCACCTACCATAAAACCAAAAAAAAAAAAGGAAAGGAAAAACAAGTAAACAAAAAAGCAAAATCTAGGTACTCCATTTTCACAACAAAAGTGACTATCCAACACTTGCCTAAAAATAAGTGTATAATGTTTCACATACAACCTAAAATTGTTGATAGTAAAATTTACATTAAATTGTTCATATAATAGATATAAACTGATATAGTCAAGATATTATGTAATTCTCCAGAACTTAGGATGCCACAAACTGCCACGTTTCCTTAGCCTCTAAACATGTCAAGAGTTACATTTAACTAAAAACTCAAGAAAGTACTATAAAAGTCTCCAAGTGTTCTTATACAATTACATCTCCAAATAATGGTAGAATAACTTTTGATTAAGAAAAATTGATGCCTAACCAATAATTATTACCACATAATGCTAAAGATTCTTATTATCAAATTTCTTAGAACATTCTTAAATATCATACGTAGTCTTCACTCTTCCCATCCTTAAGGCAATAACAATTATCTCAATTAATTATTGAAGTCAAGTAGTATAACTATGGGTCTTACATCTAAAAAATATAATAGAGTGAGCCAAGGCTCAGTACATAACATACAACCACATACGCATAACCAACAATGCCAAATCACATGCAAATAATGCAAAACAAGTAAATTATACAACCAAATTAATATCTTTTTCTTTAACCAATCATACAATATAGAATAAAGGTCCTCATGACTCCTTTTACATCACATTTCATATCAACCTAACATTAGGCATGCTTCTTTGGGCCCCTCTGTAACCTAACATTGGGCATGTCACTTTGAGCCTCCCTATAACAACCTTGATCTACTCAAGATCATTTCCATACAAAACTTTACTAGAGACAATGTGTCACATGGATTGGCCCTTAGGGATCTACTACTCCAAGCCCCTAAGGCAAGCTAAGTACAAGCAACAAGGAGTTATTTTAAGCCAAGTAGTCATTAGTCCATTTGACATAAAGTAACTTAACAATCACATAAGGTAAATAAGTGTCATGTACCTAGATATTTGCAATCCCTTAACAATAAACTATGCTTAGTTTTAGAATCTAGAAATAGTAAATACACATTAATCTCCTCAAATCTTAGATAAGTAGTTTTACTTAGTTAAAACTCACTTTTAGACTCTTTAAATCTCCTTAATTTAACTTAATAAAGTGCTAAAGAGTTTTACTTTTAATGCTACAAAGAAACATATCAAATAAAGAACAAAACTCAAACTTAGTAGAACATGGTCTATGATGTGGTTTGTGACATGGTCATGTCAATCTAACCATGTCACTTTCTATGTCAATCACTTTTAACCACCTAGATTGATACGGTCGTGTCAAAGTGACCATGTCACTTTTTGTGCTTGCACCAAAACAACCCCATGACATGATTTGTAACATGATCGCATCAATCTAATTGTGTCACTTTCTATTCTCTCACCAAAATAGCCTTGTATCAACACAACCATGTTGATTAGGCTATGTCAACTTTCTTACACTTTGAAAAACAACGCTCTTACCTACTAAACTCCTTTTTGAACCCAATTCGACCTCTAAAAATTACAACACATGTTTCTTGTCTTCAAATCACCCTTAATTTGTTAAAATGTCCTACATCCAAATTAAAGCTTCATTAACAACATATCGCAAGTTCTACATCTCTAAACCCTTTATTTAAATTCAACATTTACTCCATCAACATCATAATTTTCCATTACTTTATCACTTTAACCACCAAATCATCACCAAAAGATTGTTGAACATAAATATTATAGAAAATCTATGTTGTAGGGAATACTTTAACTTGATTTTGATGGTCTTTTAGAGTTTCTTTATTTTCTCTTAGCCGATCAACAAACAACCCTAAAAGATCAATGTCTAACACTTAGATTCAATTAAAAACCTAAATTCCACAATTGCCTCTTCACTTACCATTAGAAGTTTCTAAGGGTTGTGTAAGTCCTATAATTCCCTTGTTAAAATATGTTACACTTACACTACAATAAGGGATCTAAATTAATCAACATTTTTTCCGCTAAAAACTAAGAAGATTTAATATGATTCTCAACTAATCTTGAGGTTCCTAGAGTTTGTAGTGTGAGATCCATTTCTATAGTGCACAAAAGTCTAAATGAGTTTATGGAAAAAATAATGTAGTATTGTGTACACTCATTAAGTTAAGAATTTTATGTACTTCTAACCTTACTCTTCATTAAACCATTGCTAAAGACCTTAATATCATTATTGATAACCTAATCATCTTTTATTTTATTTTTTTATGACTTTTATTATTTTATATCTTTTTTTCGAGGGTATCACATAATATTACATCATTGCCATGAAATCCATATACATATTATACAACTCAGACTCATAGAATCAATACAATTGCTATAGAAAAACATGTGCATTAACTAAGTCCCATCATCACATTTTATCTACAAAAGGGAAATTTTCTATTGATATTTTAAGGGCATCATAATAGGAGGAAAAAATTAAGTAAATCGAATGAAAAACAAAAGACAAACATTATAATCAGTGGAAGGCCTTTATCTTAGGGAAGGAGGATAGAACTTCGGGACATTCAATTGACTAGCCTATGTTTGGTTTGGATCATTGGAGGTTAAGGTATAAAATTATGAGAAGATGATCATATATGTCTAGCTCTGTTCTATGAGCATTTGCTTTGGCTTGGGTTTAGCCTTGCTTACTAGTGA
Source organism: Lumnitzera racemosa (assembly GCA_024138005.1). Lineage (NCBI taxonomy): Eukaryota > Viridiplantae > Streptophyta > Magnoliopsida > Myrtales > Combretaceae > Lumnitzera > Lumnitzera racemosa. The sequence continues at coordinate 67,010,838 of JAMXBC010000007.1, read as the reverse complement.
TAGGAAGTGAGGGTTTGCAAAGTTGCATAGGGAGAATTGAGAAGAGATTGCTAAAGGGGCAACAAAGAAAAGAAAATCTTATTCACGATTTTACTTATTCAGTCGATAACCGATATATTAGTTAAATGGTTGAAATTTCATCTTGAGATATCAATGGATAGATTAGTAACAGAGTCGATACCATACTTTTAATGGAGGAGATCATCCTATATCCTTTTTTTTTCCTCTCTCTCTTTTTATTATTCTCCCTAGAACAAAGAAGATGGTTAGCATTATCATCATCAATCCTTATTTTGTTGTTCTTAAATTCATTTGGTTTTAGGGTTGCTATTAGACATTGATCACATGCCTCCATTCACTTGTTAGTTAAAAATATCTTCACTCCACTTCCAATTTTATTTTACCCTTTTTGATCCAATCTATATTTGAGTTGCTCAATTGGTTCTAAATTTTTTTCCCCCAATCTCTGGATTTAATTGATGTTGGTAGGTTGTCTTTGATGTTGCTGTATAAATGGGTTGTCTTTAATCTCTGGATTTAATTGATGTTTTCATAGATTACATTTCTACTTTATCCTTTTTTTCAATTTTATACTTGAACTTTGGACTTGGACTATTATACATCTAATTCAATATATAGTTGTCACAATATACTCTTGATGGTCTCCTACTAACTCCATTAGTCCACTCAACCCTATTAACTAATGGACATATGCCACATGTGTTTTTATTTCCTTGTAAATCATTCTTTTTTCAACTTAGCATCTATATTGGGGAAAAAAGAAACTCACATTAGAATGAAATCTTTAAAAAGAATGAATATATATATATATATATATAACATTGGAAAAATGGTTAAAACAAAAATTCACTATCACGATCAATAAATCAAAATTGAAAAAGACTACACCTTTCATCCCAAATTCAATACGCATTTTCCAAAAGGGCATGGAGGAATTCTTCAATCACATACAACAGGAACATAATTGAAGGAACTACCAATTCATTCATTGGCAACATGAACAAGACTATCACCATCTCTAATGAGATTTATTACTTTAATTTCTCTTCGTTCTTTTATTAAAACTTTGGAAAAATTGCATCCAAATTTTCTAGAACTGAGGGAAAATATATCTTCGGTGTTGTCTGGTAGAGGCACAAGCTTAATTATAACTTCCCCTTTTCTTAGGCAACTAATTTTCACCCTAGGTAGATGGTTTCTCCGACTCTGACCTATAAAGCTTCTAGGAGACACGATGGGATCCCTCTTACCTATATGATTTTTCATGCTCCAATTAGTCTATTATTATCAAGCTTAAAAGTAATCCATCAAAGCTAGTGAGAAAAAGCATACTTGCCCTCATCACCCCTCGGAAGTACCCTTTTCCTTATCAAGAAATTACTCGTAGCAAAAAATAAAAATTGAGGGCTTTGTAGACGGTTTCAATTTTCAGGGCTTAAGGGGCATAGTTTAAATGAATTATTGTTGTGGCTAGGAACATAGGCAGTGAGGGAAAAAGGGCTTTGATTTGAGGAGAAAGGTATGGTCTTTTTCGATTTTGCTTTATCGACCATCATAGTAAAATTTTTGTTTTAACTTTTCTTTCTTTTTCTGTTTTTTGTGGTATTATATGTTTTTTTTTTTATTTTTCATTCTTTTTCAAGTCTTTACTCTAATATAAAGTTTTTTCCCCCAACATGGATGCTTAATTGAAAAGAGAATGGCTTACTAGGAAATAAAAACATACATGGCATATGTCCATTGGTTGATAGGGTTGAGTGGACTAACAGGGTTAATGGGAGATAACTAAGGTGTATACTGTGGTAAGTATATATTCAGTTGAGTGTATAATAAGTTTAGTTCAAAGTTCAAGTATAAAATTAAAAAAAAAAAAAAAGTGAAGTAGAGGTGTAATCCGCAACAATGTCCTTATATCTATTGTAAGTGTTTGTTCTATGATTTATGTTAAGTTCCTACATTAATTATGAGTTTAATATTATATATAGATTATATCTAAAGAGTATAAGTGATACAATAGTTAAATATACATATGCATCAATGATGGCAATAAAGAGACCTAGCAAGATAGACCACGAGCAATGGCTTGCCTATTAGATATCGTTTTCCTTCCTCACCCTCATAGAGATGTTGTTGTACCTTATTCTTGAGTAATATATCTATTTTAGGCTTTTATCTTCTATATTATTAAAGTGAAAAAGAACAGATTTTGGTGTTTTTTTTTATGTAAAACCTCATAGTTAAGTGTCCAATATGGATTGTGAGAGATTGCGATACTACTTTAAAAGGTTATGGTTGTGAATATTTTGGCAACATAACCTTGAAAGTTTTAGACTAAGTGGTTGAAATGAGGGCCTATTAGTATTTGTTGGCTTGGTTCTTCATTACTTTTGGCCTGAGATGTTACAAATGGTATTAAAGTGAACCTCTTACCAATAGGTAGATGATTTGGGTCTAGCTCTAGTTTGTAGAAAAAGTCCGAAGAATGTGGGAAGTGTCACTAAGGTGTGACTCCTTACATGCTTCTAAAATGACCTATAGGTAGTGGGTATCCCAAATCATACACCAAAAAAGAGGGATGATCTAAGCCCAATTACAAAGTCTCGTGACGAAGTTGTCATGTATTTAAGGGCCTTAGATTGTGAGACCCTATAGTTAAGTAGCCCACATGAATTATGGAAGGTTGTAGTATTAGTTTATAAAATCATGGTTGTAAACACCATATCAATACAAGTTTAAAACTTTTGGGCCAAGTTATTGAAATGGGCCTATAGGTATTTATTGACTTCGTTATTCACTACTTTTGACATAGGACCTTACATTTTATTTGCCTAAATGACCCTTTTATAGTAAAAAGATTTCATGTTATTTACCATTTATAATTTTACAATACATGCAGTTATGTGATTTCATCGAGGTTATGATTGCCTAAGTAGTCAATTTTATTATGTTTACAACATCAATGTTATTACTAATTACAACACTAATTATAGATATTTGCATTTAGTATCTCATATTATTTATTCTTCCTTTTGCTTTCCTCTAAAATCTCTTTTCCTATTTACTTATGGTGAGATTTCTACCATATTGATTATGTCAGGATGAGATTGGATCACGAGCTCCATTTTCAAAGTCTCCAATTAGGCTTCAATCCTATTCAGTTCTAAATATAACAATTGTGTAATCAATGCAAACCTTACTAGGTTAATTATAAAACAAACTAACTTTTTCTTTTCTTTTTTTAGATAATGGTAATATTTTAGTTTTTTCTATCTTAATATCTTAGATTATATTTGTTTTCATGTTGTCAATGATGAAATTGGATGTAAGCCTCCATTTCCAAAACCTCTAATTAAGCTACAACCCCATTGAGTTCTTAAATGAATCCATTTGCTAAATAATCACCTAGTAGATCACAAAAGAAACACTCTTCTTTTTTTTTTTGTCACGAACTATAGTATAGATTTGTAGGTTTTCTTTTTCCTAATTATGGTTTATGTTAATATTTCCTATCTTTGAACAATTGAGGTAGGTAAAAGCTACCTCTTTTTTTGCTTACTCTATTATATCCTTAGGGAAATTGCAAAAATCCCTCATAAACTTTCACTTAGGTGTAGATTGAACTCCTGAACTTTCAAACTTTCTAAACTTTCATAAATTGATAAATAACTCTCATAACCCTTTTGAACTTTAATTTTATGTATAAATTCCCCTTAAACTTTGATTTTGGTACATAATATCCCATAAACTTTGATTTTGGTATGTAAATGCCCCCCAAATATCTCACAGTTTAAGAGGGTATTTGTGTACTAAAATTAAAGTTTAAGGGGTTTGTTTACATCAAAATCAAAGTTTAAGAGTTATGGAGCTTATTCTACCAATTTATCAAAGTTTAAGAGTCCAAAAACCTTACTTTGAAAGTTTAAGGAGAAGATCTACACCTAAATCAAATTTTAGGAAGGTTTTTTGCATTTTACGCTATATCTTTTCTTAATTTTGCTGTCCATGGAGAAAACATGTATACAGCAAGCATGATTATACTGTATGTATTGGCCAATGTAAGTCTCTTAAAATTTTTTCAAATCTTATATTTCTTCTATAGCAAATTTTTTTTTTTTTAATGACTCAATTTGTCAATCTTATCTCATCATACAATGTAAGATGGTATGTGAAACAATATAGATATCAAGATCATGATTATCCATATGCTTTAATAAATAGATTTACGTTGGATTTCAAAATAATCACTCCATATATGTACAATTTGTGGATTTTTTGATAACACTACTCCAAGATACTTTAATTCCAAAAGGTTAGGTTTTTGTATTGATTTGTATTTTATTATTTTTTTACTTTATATGTTAGTTTATGTTTTCTTCAATGCATTTGGCTTATTGGTTTAATAGTTAGCTATTTAAATTTAGTGCAAGGGTTGCGTTCTAATTTATTTCAATGTTTTTTATATTTTTACAGGATTCCTATAATTGGATATGGAGAATGCCCAAATGACGATGATTCAATTTCAAATATTCAGTTTTTTTTCTATAATTGCTGCAAAGTTTCTTCTACATTATTTCCATTGTATTCTAAACAAAGAAAACTTAGTTTTGATCTTAAATTTGAGAATCGAAGTGATTTTTTTCTTAAGAAAAAGATAGTTTTTTATTTAAAAAAAAATGTTCATACCATCAAAATATCATAATCCTACAGTTACATTTTATTTTCACACTCCACATTACCCGTTTCCAAAACATATAAACTCCATGTCCTATTGTAAGCAATTCAATTTTCCAAAAATAAATAATTTATTATGTTATACTAATTGGTTGATATTTATAATGGTCTCCAAATAATAAAATGACTCTACATGTGAACAAAATCAAATTTGAAAGAGTTTCATGAAATGAACAAAATGCATTAACAAGTTTGTAAAGTAATTTAACGTCACAAAAATAAATATCTTATTATCATGGTATGTAAATAATGAAATTACTATGATATATTTAAAATATAGATAATTAGCTTTTAACCCAATAGGGATTTACTTTAGATTTAAAATTTGAATTATTTATAGGAATTGAAACATATCATTATTGACAATTTAACAACACAACCAAGTGTAATAGATGGAAAAAAAATATGAAATGGCAAAAATTTTGAAATTATAATTCATAGTACTTCTATATATTTGTTATAATATCTTGAATTATTTTATGGTTGCCATTAGGTTTGTGGCATTTATGCATGCACTTGATGCACATAGCTACTATACATGTGCCTTAAAGGAAAATGTCCGAACATAATATACGTAAAAACATAAACTATTGTGAAAGTTGCAATTAAACATTTCTCATTTTTCATGCCTTGATTTGTCAAAGTTGAAGAAGATTTACTTATTTTGTTGAAGAAATATTAATTTTCATGAGATAAATAGCATACAATTTGAAGAGGTTATTGAAGGAATTTATTCATAAAAAATTAATTTTTAGAAGGTGTAATAACAAAAGCATTCTATTGCATTTTAATATTATAGATAACTAATAAATTTTGTTGCAATAATTTAATATTTTAACTTAATGTTTAACAAGTCAGATATTGTCTAGTCTCATATATATACATAAGATTTAAGTCAAATGCCTTTGTTCAATCTATATTCCACTTATTAAGCTTTGTGACTTTGTATTATTTTTCATATTATATTTTTCATGAATATGTTTTCCATTTCCAATTTTCTTTGCTTTCAAAAAATTATACGTGTGTTAAATGTACAAAGAGTAATATATCAAACTCAAACCGGCCAAGCTGGTTCAACTTAGTTGAACCAAAATGAGCCTTGATAGGTTGAACCAAAATAAACCTTAATAACGGATTAATTCAACGCTAATAATCGAATTTGCTTTAACGCATAATGAATTAGGTGAGCAATATGATCAATCCTTTTCTAATAACCAAAATTTTCTTTAACTCATAACGAATTAAGTTAACAATATAATCAAACCTAAACTGACCAAGCCAGATCAACCAACCAAAATAAGCCTTAATAATTGAACCAAAATAAGCCTTGATAATGGATGGATTCTTCGCCAACAACCGGATTTGCTTTAACTCATAATGAATTAGGCAACCCTGACAGGTCAACCACTACCTAAGCAATTCTAATGGGCACCAATGCATTTCCAATTTCTATGGAAAAGCAATCGTAAACTCACTTGGGCCTACATCTACTTGTTGGGCCTACATCTACTTGTTAACCCAACAATGAGTCCTCTTAAAACGTAGGCTCTAGGTTTTTTAAGTTTGACTCAACACATATCCTTCTTTTGTAGTAGCAAAAAGGTAAAGGATTATATTGAAGAATCAATGTGGAACATTTTAAGGATGCTAAACTACAATGAATACTTATGTAGTCCAATCAAACCATCAAGCATAAATGATTTACAACAACTAAGAAGGTAGGCTCTTAGTGTAAGTATAATATGGCTTTTGAGATTAGTTGGTATAATGAGTAAAATAATATTCTCTTAATTTAAGAAAGAATTCTTCTCTTTTTATTCCCATCAACCAATCGAATATATAGTTTTGTTCTTTCTTCCCTTCCATTGTCATTATTCTTGCATCCATGAACTTTGAAAATATTAATTTTTTTTTTTCACTTCATTTCAGGAGCTTATTAAAAAAAATAAAAAAAAGAAAAGGTAACATGTATCTTTTAGTATTATAAAACGCATCAATATTAAAAAATAAAAAAATCAATGCAATCTTACATATACTTTTTGAGACATAGTTATTTCACTTCCTTACAAATGTCTAACTAAATTTGTTTTATTGTACTTGTTAACAAAATGAGATTTATTTATATATATTTTAATTGGACTTTGAAAGTTGAATCATATAATAGTTGTAAAGACATAATTACTTAAACTAATTAATGAGTTTTATATGAATATATAATGTGAGGTTCTAACTTTAATATTGTTCTTTAAATTAATTTGTATTTTATCCAAGTTTAGATTATTCAAACCTATATATAATATAGGGTACATATCTTCGATTTAATGACTAATGGATGGCTCCAATTATGAATTTGATTGTGTAATTTTACATTTATTTATCTTTTACAATTAAAATATGACCTTTTATTTTTTTCGTTTCTTATTGACCTTGGTTCAACCTCTAATTGAACTTGGTTTCACTCCTTGATTCTTGATCCTCTCATCTGTTTGGATCAATGTTGTCAAACTTAGACTGAAGGTTGATCGGGTATAAGAAGAGATCAAAGGTCAAGAGAGTCAATCAGGAGTGTATTGGAATTAACAAAACTATTATAATATAATTCGTATTTATTTATAAAGTAATAAAAATTACCTACATCCTTGAAAATTGAAAGATGAAAGCGCTTTTTAGTTTATTTTTTTAATTTTATTTGATCTATATTTATTTTCTTCTAGTAAATTAGTATATTTTCTATAAAGTATAAGAGTAATAATATATTTTGATAAAAAAAAAAAAAAAATTGGTGAGCCAATAGGGTCGAATCAAGGTTATTGTAAATAAGGATCAAATAAGTAACTTGGACCGATTTTATAGAGGGGTTAAGTTCAACCAAGTTAAATCAAGCGGGTTAACCTAAGTATGATAACACTGGTCTAGATCAATCCCTCAAGCTAGGTTTGACAACAATAGCAAAGAGTTTCAAAACTTCCTTTTTTCCTTTTTCCCCTTTTTAGATAAGAGGGGCTATAAAGTACTATTGCATATTAGGGGATGAATATATCAAAAAAATATTAATAAATTTATTGCACCATCTTTTAAAAAATATTATTATTGGCAAATGTATTGCAATTGCACTATTCACTAGTATCATATATATCCCTTTTTAACTCTTTCATGTTTCCTTATTTATACATTAAATTACATACATTATATATAATGAATGAATATAAATTATGGGAAAATCAAGGAGCAGATTTCCTCTACCTCAAGTTCGTGAGACAACAGATCAACAAGCCCAGATCCGGCAGCTGTAGTAATTCCCCCACAAAGTCTACCGGCGATGGAAACTCCAAGAAGAAGTTCATTGATTTCATCACCCCTAGGCCAAGAAAATAAGTTGTTTCCATATCTCAAATACATTTAATACATTTTATTTTGAAAACATTTTTACATATTACGGTACATAGATTATGTCTTTTAATTCGCCTCGACTTCCTACATGTATAATTACCTTTCTACAAATCATGGTCCACTCCATTAAAAAACGAGTCATGTGTTTAATATAACTAGATATATATTAATTCCGAGTAAATGGATCGAACAGTGGGGAACATTATTCCTATTGAAGAAATTAAGGAGGAGTGAGGAGTGAGGTGTACCTTGGTTGTATCATGCTCTTTATCAAGTGACGTGACGAGGTGCAAGCACCCCGTCGTGCTTTTGAATGTGTATGTACATGCATCTCTGTGCTTCTTCAGGGTGGCCACAATTAATACAGACATATTTTTTCTTTTTAAAATGTATGTCTCTTGCGATTGAGTTTTATCATTGTATGCTTTAGATCACGGCTATTATTTTGAGATCCCGAAACAATAAATCTGGATGTGATATGATATGATTTAAACTATTTAATATATGAAAAAAATTTATATGAAGTATAAATGAGACGTACTTTATATTTTTTTATATCTATATTTTGTTGCATAAATAATTTCTTTTTAAGGTATAAATCTCAATTAAGGATACAAGATTTTTTAATTATAACTTAAATGAGCAAAAAATTATAAACCGTAGATTTTTTTATAGTTTATCTTGAAAATCTGATGAATAATAGGATAAATTTCGAAATTAATATTATTAGTAGTACTAATATCATTCAAGCCATGACTTTGCTTAATTTAATAATGTTATTTTACTTAAATTTAATAATATTATATATTTTTCTTATTATATTATAGTTTAAATAAAAAAATGTTACAAACTTACATTTAACTATCTCCCATAAAAATATGAGAAATAATACGTGGTAATAACCACTGTTTTCAAACCTAGACCGGTATAGTCGATTGAACCAATTCAATTGTGAATCAATCTATAGTCAATCTGATTGCCTTTAAATACCCGAACTGAAAGGAACCCGAAGACATATCATCAACCGAACGGACCAACCAGGTTCCAACTAGAACCGTTCAGGTCAAACGGTTCAAAATGCTCCAGTAATCGGTTAAACCATAAAATAAAAGAACCCATTAGAGCTCACATCCAACGGCCCGTAAATCACAAGCCCCAACTTGCATGACGTATAGGGGACTTAAGAAATCTTTTGTAGTGGTCAGACCCTCAACCAAATTCACGGGACTTGTCACACGTATGAACACAATTGAAGGAATTCATGCATATATGTGAGCCTTTTAAACATGATTACGGTACTCCCATGTGGGGCTAGATGCTAACCTTAGCCAAATGTTGGGATTAATTCACAATTCATTAACCAAGAAGATATATATTAAATGAGTCCTCCCGATGATTTAATTAGTTATTTTACTGACTACTTATTATTAATATACACGTCACTTATTTGTTTCTATCATTATAGTTTTATTATTTATTGATTAAGATAAAAATTTGAGAAGCCAATCAGCAATTGAATGCAAAAAAAAAAAAAAAAGGATCTAATTCCTTTTATCTTTTACAAACTAAAATTTTCTTTATATATATATACATATAGTTTCAACAATAAAATTGAATATAACAAATCAATAAAATAATAAATAATATATAATTATATTCATGTAGCGGTAATATTTTAAAAAATTTAGTGACCTCAATTCGACCCTAGGTTGACCTTGTTTGACCCTTTGACCCTTGACCCCTAGCCTTGTTTAGGTCAAAATTCCAGTTTGATTTTGATAATATGGGTAGTAATATTAATATTTATTTAATTTATGGTTTCATTTAATTTAGTAATATTATATAATTTAAATTTTCAAATTTTGAATATTTAGTAAAATTTTACTATACTAAAAACATTTATTTATGTTATAATTTTTTATTAAGTACGAAGATGCAATTTTATTTATCTTTGTAAAATTTCAGTATTATCATTATTCTTTTTCCTTTATATTTATAAATATTTTATAACTTTTTAACTGAAAAACGACATTAAACTTAAGATAAATGAAATATAATATGATAGTACGAATTGTTACGGGTCCAACTCGAATACAAGACATACTAAGTCATGGGTTGAGGTTCTCATACATAATTAATAAATAGGCTGTGTCACAAGATTAAGTTTTTTAGACATGAACCTGTCTAGACATTGAAATGAAATATGATATAATAATATGAATTGCCAATCTTACTTTAGATTAAATGAGACTAATATAGTGTATTTTTTATTATGGGAGCATCTAATATAGACGATAGAAATTTATAGATGTAACATTTTATTTATTTTTTTTCATGCATTTTTTTTTCTTAATAATTTAGGTCTTTCACTAAGGAAAGCTAGTTTAAATATAGGGAAATTATAAAAAAAGTCCTTAACATTTACTTATTTTTCTATTTTATTTCTTAATGTTTTTAAAATTTCATTTTAGTTATCAACATTTTAAAATTTTATCAAATAAATTCTTTCATCAACCTTCATTAGCATTTCCATTTCTATGGATATGTGACATCATTTGCCCATGTGTAATTTTTTAAATAAAAAATAATAAAATATTTTTAAAAAGAATAAAAATACATGAAAAATCAGAAAAATGAAAAATATTACAAAATTTAAAATAAAAACATATATGTAATATAATAAATATATAAATATTTATATACTGATAAATATATTAATGAAATTTGCCAAAAAATGGAAACTATGAAAAAGAAAAATTAAAATTCGACTATCCAATGACAAGGGTAGTTAGATTTTAGCTTAGGTGGAAAAGTGGGTCATGTAACCCTAGGCCACTTGATCATATTAATAGTGAAAATTCAATTGGGTTGAGATTAAGTTACACAACCTGATCAAATTTTTACTTTATTTATTTATTTTGTTTTGGGCAACCACCATCACCTAAGAGGGTTGTGCAAACGACTGTAATACACCCCTTCCCCTTCCCTCCTTCCCTTTTTCCTCTCTCTCTCTCAACTTCCTAACAGTTAGTGGTTATTATAAGCCATTAGTGAGTCGCAACTCACCTTCTTTAGCCAGCTGATATCCAACCACCTCAGATAAGGGGTTGGCCAGTAGCCACCTTTACGGAGTCGTGTAAAGCCCCTTTGGTGATGCCTCACCTACCACTCCCTAGCTTAGGTGGCTAGATTTCTTTAGAAAAAAAAAATTATACTTTTTCTTTTTTTTCAAATATATATATATGTGTATATATTGTATATAATTTCTAATTTTTTATTTGTTATTAATTTTCACTATTTTTAATATTTTTTCATATTTTAATATTTTGTTTATTTAAAAAATTACACATGCACTAATCTAATATTGTCATGTGTTCTTACTAACCAAAAAAATTGAGGGAAGTAACGGCATGACTTTTTTGACAAAAATCTAAAACTTTGATGGCTAAAATGAAAAAAATGAAATGATAAGGATCGAAATAGAAAAAATAGGTCAACATCAAGGACCTTACTTTTCCCTTAAATATGTATGCTAAATTATTATCTTTATAAGTTAGATAATTTATCTTTAAAGTCTGTTACATCTAGAAGCTCAAATTCTGAGTTTCTCATAATTAGCATGTTATATCAATAAGCTATGGTGTATTGCAATTATATTGTTTTGTTAATCCATCTTTTGAAATTGAATCATACGAGATAATTTCGTCTAACTTTTATGGTCACTTAAAATTTTTGAGCCAAAAGTGAGAACACTTTTAAAAGCCCTAAATTTAGGCATAATTGTAAAGAGACTACTTGCAAACTTTAAAAGTTGAGACATTATTTTGCTAAGTTGATTATCATCTCACATTCTCTTTTTGCATAGAAGATGACGTTGGCCTACAACATCAAATTTTTAAGATATTTATTACTACTTAGATAGATGGAGACACATTCTTGCACATTTCGGAAAGTTAAAAACACTAATGACATATTTACTTAGGGTTAATGACTATTCCAATCCCCCCTTATTTCTTAAAATCCTTCTATTACATTTTTTTTTTTTTCACTAAACTTCTATTACATTGTTTACTTCAATGAATTACAATTCATAAAAGTAAGGAATTGGGATTTATGACTTCAACCTAAGAATTGCCATTCCATGTACAAAAAGACATTCAATACCCTTTTCTTCTTCTTCCTCCCCATAACACAAACAACCACCACCACCAATAGCTACTATTAAGGCTATTCATCAAATTGTATCGAATCAAACCAAAGCCTGAACCAAATGGAACCACAAAAATGTGGTTTTTTTATATTTCAGTTTGGTTTGTGGTTCGGTTTGGAGGAAGTTCAAATGGTTCACAATTTAGTTTAAGAGGTTGAACCTGAATCGAACTGCTTAAACCCGAATCCAACCACTTATTATATAAAAATAAAAAATAAGTGACATTTTTTTATTTTTAAACCATATTAAGATTTCATTTTAACCTTATTTATATTTTTTTATTATCTCTCTTCTTATACTTAGCTTCTACTATCCACTACTTCTCTTTTACTATTGCTTTTCATCTCTTAAGCAAATTTTCATGTTTTCATTATTACTTAAGATGCAATATTACTATAACATGATGTTACTTAGTTTTAACTCTTGCATAATATTGCTCATCATAAACATCAATATTTAGTTAAAGGCTTCAACAATTATTAGTATTATCAAATATAATGAAGTGCTTCTAAAAGTGATTCGAACCTAACTAAACCAAATCAAACCGCATTTAAAACAGTTTGGTTCATTAAGGATTTGAACCAAACCTTTTTAAATGCAATTCGGTTCGTTTCGGTTTGGGTCTTAGATTGAACCAAACGAACCATGAAGACTCCTAACGACTGCCGCTATTGGTAACCACTCTACTACTAATAGTAACCACTCTACTACTAATAGTAACCACCAACGGGAGCTTCTCCATCAACTTCCCTTACATAAGTGGATCTATGCATAGTAATTTAAGTGGCTAAGAAAATCATGCTAGAGATGTATAGAAGAAAATGAGGAGAATGTGTATAACAAGAGCCATTCAAGAAAAAAAAATGGAAAAAAAAAAGGGCTCCATGGTTAAGAAGCCTAAGTTCTTGATTGATAATAAAAATCAAAAGAAAAAAAAAATTAGAGTCCACCGAATCAAGTAAGCTACATGTTTAAGGATGTGGCATCATAGGTTTAGAGACAAGGAAGAAACATAAAGAAGAAGAAGATAAAGAAGAAATAGAGATGTGATTTACAAGTTGATGAAGAAACGATATCTACAAAGTAGATTGAAACAAAGATGAACAAAAAAGAAGTTTTCGATTTTTCTTTGTTAGAAGGTTAAAAGGGAGGAGGGTTTTTGAGTTTACAAGGTTTAGAGAGAGAGCTTTTGTTACATTTCCATAAAGAGAGAAAAAAGATGAGAGAGAGAAAGAGAGAGCAAATCGAAGAAAAGGGAAATATAGCCATTTTAATTGTATTACATATCTATTTCTTATGTGTATTTTGGTCCAAGTGAATAATATAACAAATATTATGGATTTATTTAATTCCTAGGAATTGGAATTCTATTATATGTCAATTCCATGCGAAAGTGAACTAACCATAAATTGTTACATTTAATCTTTAGACACAAAGTTCTAAAAAATATTTCAAGCCAGTGTTTTGGTAATTGCTTTATAAACTGTATTGCAAAGACTTATTAGTTGGAAAAGTGACAATTTTTTGGCTGATAGTTGTTTTGGAACTAAACCTAAGAGTGTTTCATTTAGGCTTAAAGGAATTAAGCAATTGCAAAAAGTTTTTTTAAATAAGAAATTACAGATTCTTTCACCAAAGGCTAACACTTTTTGTAAAACATGGCATAAAGTCCATCTTTTACTTGGGGATTTGGATGATCCCATGCTAAAGAGGGAGTTTTCAATTTCATATAGTATGATTGGCTTAAGTCAACTCTGACCTTGGAATGAACCAATTCCTCTGTGAAATTCTATTAGGATAACATTATCTGTGGGTATTTAGGTTTTTGATGTGGAGTATAAGTTTTGGAAGTAAATTTGAATATGTTCTTTAAGAAGAGGTGGGTCCATTATCCAATTTCCCATTGTGTCCTTAAGCCACTAAATTTGTTTCTTTTTTTCTTTTTTTTTTGTTCTTTTAGTAAGAAATATGGCATGATGGTACTTTGTGTTTCTTTCCCCATCTCTTATCCATTTTTGCCTAGATTTCCACTTCCATAAGTATTCTTCTTGTTAAAGAATGAGATGTAATTGATTTCTTAGTTCCTACTCTATGTCTAGTATTCCTTATGAAGGTTGGTTTGCTATTACAAATTCTAAGTTTTTCAATTTCTTTAGGTTTTTTTTTTTCTAGTTTTAAAAGACATTTTTGTTCCAATCTTGAAATGCTTCTTTAAAATCATTTTGTGCACTTATTAATTTCTTATTATTTCTTTCCTAAATTGATCTAACTAACCTATAAAGGTAGGATATGAAAGCTATAATAGTTGAAATTGGAATTGACAATTAGGCATTTTGATAGGCCAGTTGGGTTGGGTATTCAACAGTATTAGGTAGTGATCTGATATTGACTTGCTTAAGTGCTTTACAATAGTAGTTATAGGTAAAGGTTTTCCAAAGACTAATTGGCCCAACCTCAATCAATTTTGGTTTATATGAGGCTTGAGATCTTTTGTCTATTCGACTATGTGTATCGTAGTCCTATAAAGCCTAGATCAATGAAGGCATAATCCAATACACGTGTATGGTAGGTTATGTTTTTACTATATTAAAAGGTGCAACTCTCTTAAGTCCCTTAGCATGCCACCCGAACCTACCCAGCTACCTCGCTTTCTTCCCCTCTTCTTACACCAAAAGAGAGAGAGAGAGAGAGAGAGAGAGAGAGAGAGAGAGAGAGAGAGAGAAACATTTTACTTTTACTTATTATGTCATTAAAATCTCCTAATAAACACCATGGTTCATTACCTATTTAAGAATGAAAATTTATATGATCTAACTAAAGTAATTCTCTTATATTAGCTTTATTATTTGCATATATTGCAGTTAGAAACTAGGAGGTGTTAAAAGGTTTGACTTAGATTAGGATATGGATCTACTACAGAGACTAATGGATGCGGTTTATTATGAGCAAGTTCTCATGCCATAGCAATAGAAGGCTTCCCTTAGCTCTTTTAGCTTCCATACTAATCGGGCCATCAAAAGTTAAATCAGAAGCTAATTCCTATGTACCAATCATGTCTAACTTTGTTTCTATGAGCAGCAACATAATAAGCCTAACATCATGTACCAATTCCTTTACAGCATTAATTTTTCGTAGTAAGTTGGCTCCTCTGATATTCTAAGCAGCAATCTTAATAGGTTTTAAGGAAGTCAGTAGATTTTTTTAATCCATTAAGGAAGTAGTAAATTGATACTACCTTGTGTGTAAGGTAAGTTCAATGACTTTTCTTATCTCTAAGTGAAATCTAACTAGATGAGTTTAATGCTCTAAGCCAAAAGCAATTAATAACAAAGCCAACAGACACTAATGGGCTCATTTCAACCACTTACTCAAAAGTTTCAAGCTTATGTTAACAAAGTGTTCACAACTATGGCCCTATAAGATAGTACTATAACCTCTTTATGGTATTAGTTTTTATGGTAATAGTTTATAAGACCATAGTTGTAAACACCAAGTCAACACAAACTTGAAACTTTTGGGTTAAGTGGTTGAAATCAGCCCATTAGTATTTGTTGGCTTAGTCATTCACTACATTTAGTTTAAGGTGTTACAAATGGTATTAAAGTAGACCCTCTGCTAGTAGATAGATGATTCAGATTTGGCTTAAGTTTAGAGAAGAGGTTTAAGAAAGGTGAGAAGTGTCACTAAGGTGTGACTCCTTGTATGCTTCCAAAATGACTTATAGGTAATAGGTGGCTCAAATCATATACCGAAAAGAGAGGGAAGGTTTCGGCCTAATTATAAGGTTTCACGATGAGGACATCACATGTTTAAAGGGGGGAGATTGTGAAACCCCATGATCAAGTGTCTCACATAGATTATAGGAGGTTATGGTACTAATTTATAAAGTCATGGTTGTGAATATCTTGTCAACATAAGGTTGAAATTTTAGGGCCAAGTGAGCAAAATGGATCCATTAGTGTTTATTGGCTTGGTTATTCAGTACTTTTGGCTTAGGGCTTTACAATAAGAATCATAAATTAATAGGATTGATGTCTCTTATTTGTTGTAGAATATCAGAGAGTTTGTCACCTACCTTATCATTTGCAAGGTTGCTGGTATTAGTAATAGAGTAGGCTTGAAATTCGCATGCTAGAACAACATTGGGTTATTGTCATATACATCATCTTCCATTGTTTAAGGATCAAATGTAGATGGGCTAGATGATTTGGAAAAGTGGTGGGTATGTTTAGTATGTATTCCCTTATGGTTGTTAAAGGCACTCCATTTCTCTAAACTTGGCATCCATTTTCTAATGTCATGAAGATCTTGACTTGACGAACTTGTTTCATTGGCACAATTAGATTGTCATGTAGGTTTATTGGTGAATTCAGTTATCCTTCATCATCTGTAAATGAGGATCCATTCTCCATGGTTGGAAACATTAGTAGAAGATGCTACCATTAATGTTAAATAGTGTTTTCTTCCTTTGTTGCCACTTCTTCACTAGCATTAAATTCCTTGTTTTTCCCTTCTATAGATGGCATTAGAATATATGGTGTAGAGTGAATATCATTTTGTGATTTCCATAGCATGGGGTCCACTTCATTTAATGTGTTAGTTCCTTCCTTGTCAACATTGTTTTGGCATGATACTTTTATGTATCATGTTCTTCTACAAAAATACAAATAAAACTTGTATTCGATAGCCAAACCTATCTATAATTTGAGGTGGGTACAATTTGAATTGGTCTAATTTTCTCCTCAAACTGATTCAAACTATAAAAATGTGGTTCAGTTTTTCATAATTTTGAACCAAACCATACGATTTGAATTATAAATTTTTCCAAACCATAAAATTTCGATTTAGCTTACAAATTGGACCATTTTTTAATATAAAGAAGTATATTTGCAATACATATATTCTTATATAAAATTATTTAATTTCTTTAATAATAATAAGCATTGGTATCATGTTAGAGGTTTTTTTTTTTGCCCAAAGAGATAACTAATACTAAAGTGATAACATGTCTATTATAGTAGTTATCATAGCAACATGAAAGAAAAACAAAGAGAAAAACATCTCGTTAGCTACAATATCTTCAAGAAAAGATGGTAGGTGCTCAACTCAGTCTTTTGGACTCATCTTCTTTCTAACATTGGTAGCCACCTAGTTAGCCACTTTATTAGCTTATCATTGGACAAGAGAGATCTTAGCCATGCGAAACCTGGTAAGGATAGGTTTTAGATCAACCATAATAGCATGAAGAGCCCATGGTGCTTGTTATGGTGTTAACAAAGCATAGAAAATTGTTCGTATAATCAATTGCAAAGCATATTCCTTACCACCCCTTCTACTAACATATTTGCAAGCTTCGACCAAGACTACTACTTCAATTTCTTCAATAGAACCAACATGATAAGCAATAGCATAGCCTCTACATATATCTCCTTTCGAATCTTTAGCTATAGAAGCAAAAGTTGCATCATCAAAAGATCCCTTACATTTATTTTTATAGTTACTACATGTAAACCTCTCTAAGAAGCAACAACCCTATTTATAGTGAAAAAAATCTAGTTCTTTGTAGCCAATGAAATATTAGAGCAAAAGGAGTATATGGAACCAGCACATGATTGGTTGCCACTGTTGACATATTAGTCTAAATCTATTGCAAACGTAAGTTTGTGCTCTACCCCACTTGAACTCGGATTGGCATTAGGGGAATCATGATTCGCTGCATTAATAAAAGAAATGAAGGATGATGATATTTGTTGGCAATTGATAGCTCATCAAGAGCTCTTTGACAACTCTCTATCACTTTGTTTAGTTGTGGTTTATCGGATATGAATACACTACTACACCTAGCTTTCCAAATGATCCACATGATGGTGTAAATATTCACAAAAGCTTCCAGCTTCTCCTTGTTTCCACAGTTCAACATATCAATATAGGACATAAGCCAACTATACAGTAAATTAATGTTCCCAGCTTCTAAACGTAATCTAAGGCATGCAAACCATACCAGTTTAGTCCATGAGCAATAGAGAAGAATATGTTCTATGGTTTCAACAAAACTTACACTTTAGAGTCTTAAAAACTTTTTAATTAAATAGATTTTTTTTTTTTTTTTTTGCAATGCTTACCCATTGTTTAGAACTCTCTAAATAAAATGTTGAACCTTTAGCAAGCATGGACAATGCCAAACTAACTTCTACATCGTCCTATCAATGTTAGGAACTCTATCTAGGACTTGTTCCAATTGAAAAGGGTTACACTTAATGAAGTTGTAGGCTAATCAAACAATGCAACTTCCTAACCTTTCATAAGGCCAAATTAGCTTATCCTTAATGCTAGTTTATGTGATCTGAATCTCTTGAACTATGCTCTACTCAAATCTTCTACTAAGCTTCTGAAAATTCCAAGTTCTTAAGGCTTCGTTAACTAACTTAGCCATTGGCAGATTGGAATCATACTATTGATCTCTAAATAATAGTACATGTAAGTTCGATATCCACCTATAAGAAGCTACATGAATAGTAATGCTTTCCCATGAAGTATGCTTTAAATAGTAATTCTTTCCCATGAAGTATGCTTAACCATCCCCATGAATCCCTAGATCTTCTTGATGCCTATAAAAAGGGGAAATTGGGAAATAAAGACCCTGGACAAGTCTTACCCAAAAGGCATAAGGATTGGTGTATATCCTCTACATAAGCTTCATAAGGAAGATCGAGTTGAAAGCTTTAAGGTTTTTTAATCCCATTACTCCTCTTGATTTTGAAAGGGTGATTTTCTCCTAGCTCAACCATTGAGTCTTCCTTTTGTCCTTCTTTTAGCCCCACCAATATTGTGCTATAAAAGAGCTCACTTCCTTGCATCACTTCTAAGGAAACTTGAAATGACTCATTTAGAAGGTAGATATAGCATTTGCCACTAACTTTATTAGTACTTCTTTACCTGCATTAGAAAGTAAGCTTCTTTTCCAATTACTCAACCTTAACTTTACCTTGTCCTTCACAAACCTTAATGCCTCTGATTTGTTTCTTCCCCAGATTGATGGTAAATAAAGATGTTTACCTAGGTTGTTTGAGGCTAGATGAGAAATCTACCACAAATCTCCTTAAGTACCTCTTGGATGTGTTCTTACAAAAGAATAAGCTTGATTTCTGATAGTTGACCTTTTGTCTTAAGGCTCGACAATAATCCTCAATAATCTCTTGTAGAACCTGCATATTATGAACATTTTCCGCCATAAAGAATAAGGAGTCATTAGCAAAAAGCCAATGAGATAAGATTGGACACAAACTTCTAATTTTCATTCCTACTAGCCTGTGATTTATGACAACCCTCTCATTGTTTCTAGATAAGACGTCGGCAACCACGATGAATAAATACGGGGAAAGTAGATCTCCCTACCTAAGTCCCTTCATTGGATATACTTGTCCCATAAAATGGCCATTAATCATAATTTTATATGATATTTTTTTATACATCTCATGACCTAATTACCTAAAAATTGCAAAACTTAAGCTTTTTTAGGACTATTTTTAGGAAGTCTCACTCTATTTGGTCATAAGCTTTGTTTATGTCTAGTTTTAAAGCATAGTAGGCTTCCCCCTTAGATTTCTTAGTTCTCAAAAAGTGGAAATATTCATGGGCAACAATGATGTTATTGTAAATTACTCAACCCTTTATAAATGCACTTTGTGTGTCAAACACTAGGGTACTAATTTAACTAAGACATGAGAAATGATTTTATATATAAAGTTGCAAAGGCTAATGGGTTAGAACTTCCCAAACTCTTAGGGAGACACTGCTTTAAAATAAAGACAATTTCTATAAGATTGAGTGAATGGATAATACTTGAATTAAAGAAAGCTTGTATGATCTCTACTATGCTATTGGCCATGCTCTTACCTATAATGTGCCAGTAGCATTAGCATACCACACTTAAAAGTCCATCTAGCCCTAAGGATTTCGATGATCCCAACTGAAAAGCAGCATTCTTAATTTCAACTATCGTAACTTCCATTGACAAGGTTGCATGTCTTGAGTAACCAATGTAAGCATAGTACTAAGTGTATTCCCCTACCTCCTTCTTCCATCAGATCAGAAAAGGTCTTCATAGAAGCTATGGAATTTCTTCATGATTAATTTTTCTTACTCTAACTAGCTGCCTTATGAATCTTTTAATCTTAAGATTTCATTCTTTTATTTGTGCATAAGAGCTAACTTGTAGAAAAATCTTGTGTTCTAGTCCCTTTCTTACAACTAGTGAATACGAGATCGCTACTACTAGAATAGCTCTACTCTTTTCTACAATGAATCAAGCCTTCCCAAAAGATCTTTCTCATGCTCCTTATCCCTATGTTGACCTTATGCTTGAACTGAGAGAAGCACTCTTTGTACTTGTCTAATTTCCTCTTTATTGTTAGGGAATTCTACTTGCTCTATTCCTTTAATTTGAGTTTGCATCTTTTCAATTTAAAAACAAAAGGATACACGTCCCTAGTTAGGGGGGCTTTGTTGCTATGCCTCACCTATTGTTTAGACACAACCTTTTGATGTTGTCCTCATGTTTTCAAATCTAAATCACCTCCTACTTTTGTTCTCTACACAACAAGAGTCTAAGATGAGAGCTATTGATCCAAATTCTCCATTTCACTGTGAAGTACCTAGGTTCTAGGATATTTAAAGATCTATTCATTTGATGCTAGGGCTCTATTAATCCTCTCCATGACTTTAACATCTTCTCTTTTGTTAGACCATGTAAACTTAGGTCCTTCGAATCCCAAGTCATTCAAGTTGGCCCATAAAATCATTTGCCTAAATATATCCATAAGTCTAGTATTTCTCAAATTTCCTCTCTCTTTCTCAAAGTTATATAGCATGTCATTAAAGCCACCCACACAGTGAAGGGCAATGAATTGAGTCACCCAAACTTTCTAACTCACTCCATAATTGATGCCTCCTTAAATCATTAAGATCCCCATAGATCCAAGAAATGTTTGAAGCTAATATGCATGCATATGAAACTAAATATTTATAAACAACTAATTGTATTTATAAGGGTAATTTATAATGAAGTGACCTATGTTTTTGGTCACTTATAAACATATTACTTATGCTTTATTTTTTAACAAAAACGTGACTTGTATTATTTAATCTTTTTGTTAATTATAGATTTCGATACATGTCTGCATCTCATTACTCTTGAAAAAATAATTAAATAAAATAATATTATAAAACAATTTTATTCACATAATTTAATGAAAAATATAAAGAAAATCATAGAAAAAAGAAAGGAAAGCAAAGGATGACAAATAAGCTTCTAAGTAGACACTTCTTTTCATTCATCAAGTCAAACAGGCAACGATAAATACAAGAGGAAGCATTAGGCTAATATTTCCAAGGACAAAAAACACTATCATGATGATTAACTTTAAGCCCAAAATGTTTGAAAACATTGGACTTAAATAAAAAATAAAAAAGAAAAACTCAATAACAGTCCAAATTTCATACTTTCAATTCATCAAATTCTTAGACAATTTGAAATAAAAGGAACCATTTTTCCTAATCCATTAACACCCCAAAATACTAATCCAAACTTTATTTCTCTTAACTTTCCATAAGTTTATAGAAATTGTAGAGAGAGAAACTACATTGTGTTTTTAGTTTCTAGAGAGAGAAGTTCAAATATTAATCTAATTTTGGATCTTTTGCTTCGATCCATTTATCACTTGGTTGTTTCTTATACTCAATTGGTTATATAAACACCAATAAGAATAAGATTTATCATGCTAGATAGCATTGATCAATTCAAACATTAAGTTAGGACCCATTCTTCCTTCTTTTTTGTACTTTCTATTTGTTTTTCGACCACCAAAGACCTCATTAGAGCGATCGAACGAGTAGTGGTTGCATGACTCTTTCTTCGTGGTCACTAGCAGTCTTCCTCTAGCTTAGTGTTAGCGGCAAATGGCTATCTGGTCATTTTTTTATATTTTCTTCTTTTTTTTATTTTGCACTTTTTTTTTAGTTTTCTTATCAAATTATTTGAATAAAAATATTTAGTAATATTATAATACTTAATTATTTTTTCTAGACTAATGAAATGTCGATGTGTGTCTAAATTTATAATTAACAAAAAAATTAAATAATGCAGGTCACCTCTATGTCAAAAAATAAAACACAAATAATGTGTTTGTAAATGACCCAAAACACAAGTTACTTTCTTTGTAATTTGCCATATTTATAAAATGAGCATACAATATACACTCTGAATCAAAGTGTGTGTATATATATATATATATAATTTATAAATTTATGGTAATAAAAATTCAATAAATATACATTTCAATAAATGTAAATTAAAAATTCTTTCAAGTATCATATTACAACAAAAGAATTTTTTTACTTGCAAGTAAAATATTACTATATTTTTTATAAAACAATTTGATTCGATTTATCTTTCCAAATCAATTGTAAATTAATGGTTTGATTTGATTTGGAAATTCTCTAAACCAAATAAAAAAAAAAAAAACATATTTTGGTTTGGTTGGTGAATTAATGGTTTAGCTAAATTAATTTGAATGCATAATCGAGCTAATCGTCCCCTTTCAACTAACAATGTAAGAGCATCATATCTCAGAACCGGTCTAATAGCTTTGCCAATTTTCCCTGGTGCCGTTGCAGAATAATATTCCAATGGCAATTTCGGTACACAAAGCCATGCTGTAACGGGGTCAAAATCAATTGAGAAACTTGAAAATTTGGTTCACACCTTCTGATGGTAAGGAAATGCCCAGATATAAACTGAGGACCATTTTTAATTATGGAGTGGAGCTCTTCCAATGTTTGAAAGATGATTGCATAGTATCCTATTCTTAAGCTAATCATTGTGAATTCATTTTAATAACGTATTGTTTGTTTTTCATCTTTGGTCAAGGAAAATTTTCTAATTCCATCTTGCAATGTTTCTGTTGATTCGGCTCATTATCAGATAATTCTTCTTCCTTGGGTTCTGCAGAGGCATTGAAATCCTCCTCCATGTCCTCATTTCCTTTGACCAAATGGAAATTCCTAGCATAGGCTTCAAGAATGATTGCTGGTGCTCTATCTCTCCATGATATCTTTTCTTACTGTTGCTTTTGTAGGTTACCTATCTGCTCTGATTTTATGGGAGTGGGTTAGTCATGTGCTGAATATTGGAGTGAAGGTTGCCTTTTGGATCCATTTGATTTAGGGTGGAAAAAGGGTTGTCTGTTAAATTATGAAATTCATTTAGTTTTAATCTTCGCTTTTGGCTTATTCAATAACACAGAAAGGGAGGGGATTTAAGTTAACGAGGTTGGTTAAGATGGATGATCTGGGTCATCAGTAGAGAGAGAGCACAATGGATTCAGTGAAGTGGAAGTTGCTTGGTTTCTGCTACAGGTATAGAACTTAGTATACTAGAGGTTATGTTAGCTGTGAGTCAATATGAAGGTGGAAAGCTGCTTCGAAGAGTTGATTTTGACACATGCTCTCACTTAAAGGAGAGGCCTCGTGCACGACGATTGACAACACTTTAAATAAAGCCAAAGAGCAAAGGATGGATGCTTATTATAACAAAAAAGGAAGAAAAACGAGAGGAGTGTTGTTCTCAGCCAAAGAAAAACAAATCTAAAGCAACACTAGGATCACTCGCTTAAGGGACTGCAACAAAGAGGTAAATGATCCCAGATAATTCTTAAGGTGCTTTATGACACCGATCCCCTTAAAGGATTTCTTTCTTAAAGGGTATATTTTAAACCCTTGGTGCTGTTCAACAATCAAGAGGGGGTGAATTGATTGTTTCAAAATTTTTAAGAAAAACTAAATGAATAAGCTAAACACCCCTCATGATATATATGATAGAAATAATTTGTTAACAAAGAAAATATAAACAAAAAATAATAAATAGATATGGGAAGAAGATTAGGTGCAAGATCTCATAGAGGTTCCATCTTTTGCATCAATCCTCTCTTTCAGCTCCACCGCAAAACAATCAATCTTTTAAAAGAGATTACCTGGCTAAGTCTCCTTGAACTTTACAAACAACTACCTTATCTTACTAGTCTCTTCAACAGACTAATCACACGCTATAATACAATCAACCTCTTTTAAAGATACAAACGCAATACAATACATCAAAACTTAAAGAAAATGGAAACAATTGATCTTCAACACTTTTGCACAAATAATTGAAACTAAATAGATTTTATATTTTTTTTTTCTTTTTTGCTACTTCTTCAGCTTCTAAAGATGTCTATTTAAATCTCCATGTTCCAATGGTTGAAACAAGATATACTTCCTAAAAATTAGCTTGTTATACTATCTTTCATTGATTTGTTGCAATTTTTATAAATGATAACGTTCAAGTCAAGATTTGCTCAAGATAATTCGTAACACTTAATTAGCTAACAACAAAATTGGTTGTTTTCTTATCTCTAGAAATTATATTCTTATTTGAGTGGAATAGATTAATTATATTTGGAGTGGAATAGATTAATTATATTTTCCAAATATAATTAATCAGCGGAGCTATGTCTTCTTAGATTGTCCTTCTACCAATGCTTCTATAAATTTCAGAATAATTGGATAAACATGACTTGTTTCAAGAGTTAACCTTCTACCATTTGGTTCCTTCTACAAAACCTATTAAGCATATCTCTTAACCTTCTACTGTTCCTTCTACCGAAT
The DNA here is from genome assembly GCA_024138005.1 of Lumnitzera racemosa. Lineage (NCBI taxonomy): Eukaryota > Viridiplantae > Streptophyta > Magnoliopsida > Myrtales > Combretaceae > Lumnitzera > Lumnitzera racemosa. The sequence continues at coordinate 66,985,784 of JAMXBC010000007.1, read as the reverse complement.
TTGTTACCTTCTACTTATATATTTGTTGTGTGTAGACAACCTTTTACCATAGATTCTACTGTTGTCACCTTTGAATTTTGAGCAAATATGCAAAGCTTCTACTGAAACTTTTGCATGCTTAGAGAAGTTACTTGCAAACACTTAAATGACAAGCATAACATCATTTTGTCCTTTTTTTGTTATCATCAAAACCATATTAGAGATAATCCTAACATTATCCACATTTTTTATGATAACAAAACATATTTATGCAGAAATTTACCGAAAATTGAATACTACCCTGTCAACATTTTTATCCCCCTTTTTGTTATCATCAATACAAAAACAAAAGATATAATAACATAATGCAATAGATAAGATAACACACCAAATAGACAAGAACATATCATGTTAAACACAAAGACACCAAAATGAAAAAGAAGTTTAAAGAACATTTAACAATAGCACAAATTAAGTAAAACTGAACAATTATTGTCTAGATTTCTTCTTTGAGGAGGATGAAGCTGAATGTTTCGATCGATAAGGTAGATTAAGAAAAAAGATTGTAAATGCCTTGGTTTGCGAAATTAGAAGTTTTAGCATCAAGATCGATGATCTTATGTGAAGGAGGGATAGGTTTGATATAGTCTAGAAATTGTATCAAAATGAAATCCTTCAATTCTTTCTGTAATTTCTTCAATACAGAAGAAATAAAGTCTTGATCTAAGCAAGGCTCAGTTGTACAGATATCTAACTGTTTAAGAAATTGTTGTAACTTGATACTCATCTGCCTTAAAGATTTCTTTACATGCTTAATTCCACTTGTAGTATTGACAAGTTCTTGAGTAAACTTTGGGAATTCCATTTTGTTGAGTTGTAAACGGACATCATTAAAACCTTCATTTATTTTTACCTTAGCTTCAATTAATTTCTATTCTATTGTGGCTTCTAAGGTCAAAGTTGTGTCACTAAGTTGTTTCTTTAGTAGAATCTGACTATCCTTTTTGAACTGTTCAAACTTAGCATTCAGCATATTGTCAAGGTGTGTCTATAAAGACTCAGATGCTTTTGTAAAGATCTCATCAGGAGAACCTTGAGACAAATGTTGTGATTGAGTTCCCATAGATCCTTTATTCTTACTTTTGTTGACTATAGAGGATGGTTTATCAAGGGAATCGATTAACCATTGTAGAAGTTCATCCTATTTCCTTTTTGAGAACCTTCTTCAAAAGGTTCTTTTTGTCCTAATGGCTCCCCCCAGCCATTGCATTTATGAAAGACTTACCAGAAGAGTTATTTTTGTACCTAGGGTGTACATAGTATGTACCATCATTAGAATACCACAAGAAGTCTTTTACTCGAATTCCCAAGTGTAGAAAAACCCTTTCACCAATCTTTTTCAATGACTTGATGTCATTTTCACCTTAAGGTATCCTTAATCTTTTAAACCTCAACAATCCCATAATAGCATTCCCAAATGGCATGATTGTTCTACTTCTGCTCATTTGCTTTAAAATCTTTGTAGGTAAGTCCAAATTTTTCTTTTTTTATCATTTTAAGAATGATGACTGCATCTTCTATTGTGACTGTTATAAAACTCCCTTTTTAGGGTAAGATGCAACTTAGAATAGCTTTATGTAAAATCCTAACAATTAACTCAAAATCGAAAATCCACCTAACTCTTCCATCATCAACCTCAACCCCTTCATTTAAGTGTGTAAACACATTTTCTTTGGTCATCTTCACCACATCTTCATCATTGGACAAATCTTTTCATATGAAACATTCTATCAAATCTTTTATATAAATTTCTATGTCATTACCAATAATTCAACAGATAAAATTTCACTCTTTAAGTTAGTAACAAGATTACTGTAGAATTCTGTCACAATATCTACATTAACACTTTCTTGTAAATTTAACAAACCTAAATAGCTTAGGTTTTCCAAGAATTCATTCCAGCAAAATTGTTAAACTCGCGATTCTACCTAAAATCGTTAAAGAGTTTATAAAATCAGAACATTAAATCGAAACGTAGAAACGTAAGTTTCTATAACTTATGTAAAATAACTTAAAAAATTATAGATATATTTATAGTAGTTACTCAAAACTTGAAATACATGATAAAAATAAAATAAATGAGGAAATCGAGTTTTTCTTTTTCCATACAAATTCTTAATTTATAATCTCACATGTATAAAAGAAGGAAAAATAGAGTTGAAAATAAACTTTTTCCCATTTTTTTTAAAGCTGTAAATTAAAGAAAATAAAATATTTTAACTTATTGTAAGGTATTGATGGTATAAAACAAAGTATATAGTTTTTTTTTTTTTTTTGTAAACTTTGTTATTGAAGTCGAAACTTGGATAAAACTATAAACATAAAATAAGAGATTAGGAGAGAAAGAAAGAGGTAAAAAATTATAATAGGATAGGATAGATGTTGTAATGTTTTAATAGTAATTGACTTATAAAAGGCTACTTGTATTTTTTTCTTTAATTTTCTAGTCCATTTAACTTAGATATGTAGATACAATAAACTTGATAAAAAATGTAAGTTCCTATCAATTTTATAAGTAAACTCGATTAAAAAACGTAAGTTTTTATACAAAAAAAAAGATTCTACACCCGAGTTAACTCATAAGGACCACCTAAAATCATAAACTCATAGAGTCGCATAGATAAAATCGTGATTTTGACAACTATGCATTCTTGTAGAACCATGCTTTTCAAAGAAAGGAATATCAAGAAACCTAGAATCACAAACCTTGTTTTTAACTAGGGACAATCTACTATCGAACTAATCGTATTGTTTCTTACTAGACTTGCCCTTAACTTGAACTTCTTGCTTCGTTTCCTCGAACTAAGACCTTGTTCCTGAGATGATTTCATCATCTTTTGGGATTTTGGAGAAGCCGAGGAAGATTGTTGACTTTTGTTTGTCACCTTTTCTTTTCCTTTTTAGGAGACAGACTTTTTTTGTACCATTTTTTAGTGAAAGAGAATCAAAGGTTTAAGAGTTGAAAGAAAAGGAGTGAGAGTTTGAGAAACAAGAGAGAGAGAGAGAGAGAGAGAGAGAGAGCAGTTGAAAGAATGCTTAAACTTAATCCAAGAATGAGGGGAAAATGTGATCAACTTAGAACGTAAGATAGTCAGTTAATGTCACTAACACATGTATAGTGAAGTATGTATATTAAGCTGTGCGTGAAACAATCAAAAGAATGGATTGCAAACTGCCAATTCATTTCTAATAAATTCAAATCTTATTCTATCTAAGGGTTTAGTAAAAATATCATCAAATTGTAAATTATTCAGCACAAATTCAACATAGATATCACCATTTGAAACATGATCTCTAATAAAATGATGCTTAATCTTTATATGTTTAGGTCTAGAAAGATGTACTAGATTTTTTGTCAAATTAATGACACTTTTATTATCACATTTAATTGGTATATTTTTAAAATTTATGCCACAATCAAGCATTCATTGTTTTATCCATAAGATTTGAATACAACAATTTTTAATTGAAACATATTCTACTTCTATTATTGATAATGCTATCGAATTTTGTTTTTTAAAAGATCATGAGACTAACTTATCACCTAAAAGTTAACATGTACCCAAAGTGCTCTTCCTATCAATTTTGCAACTAACATAATCTACATCTAAATAACCAACTAAATCTATGTTTTGATTTTTAGGATACCATATGCCTAGCTTAGGTGTATTCAAAAGATATTTAAAAATTGTTTTAACAGTAGTGAGATGCAACTCAATCAAAGAACTCTGAAAACAAGCACATAAATAGACACTAAACAAGATATTAAGACTAGAGGCAGTCAATTACAACAAAGAGCCAATAAAACTTCAATAATATCTCTCATTTATCTTCTTACCTTCAGAATTCAATTCCAAACTTGTCAAGGTACTTAAGAGTAGAAGCTCCTTTAGCATTTCCAAAGCCAAATTTCTTTATGATTTAATGAGTATACTTCTCTTGGTTTATAAATATATCTTCATTTGTTTACTTTATTTGTAAGCCCAAGAAGAATTTTAGCTCTCCCATCATAGACATTTTGAATTTAGCTTGCATTATCTTAGAAAATTCTTTGCAATAACATTCATTGGTAAAACCAAAAATGATGTCATCAACATAAATTTGAACTACTAGAATATCCTTATCAAAATGTTTTAGAAAAAAGGGTCGTATCTATTTTACCTCTATTAAAGCCATTTTTAATGAGGTATATACTAAGTCGTTCATACCTTGCTCGTAGTGCTTGTTTTAATCTATATAAAGTCTTTCTTAATTTAAACACATATCCTTCCTTAAGAGGATCTTCAAATCTGGGGGGTTGTTCTATATATACTTTTTCTTTGATATACCCATTTAGGAAAGCATTTCTTACATCCATTTGGAATAATTTAAAATTGGCAAAAGCTAGTAACAAATGAATAGCTTCTAATCTGGCAATAAGAGCAGAAGTTTCATCATAATCTATACATTCTTCTTGTGAATAACCCTTGGTTACTAATCTTGCTTTGTTTCTTACTACTTTTCCATTTTCATTTGACTTGTTTTCAAAGATCCATTTAGTTCTAATTATAGTTTTGTCAAAAGGTTTAGGAACTAAGGACTAGACTTGATTTTTGTGAAATTAACTTAATTCTTCTTGCATTGCATTAATCCAATTTTCATCTTTTAAACTAATTTCAATGGAGGGAGGTTCTTCTTGAGATAGCATAGCAAAATGATTTTCGATATTTTGTAATCTTGATTATGTTTGCACACTAGATTGAACATCACCAATTATTAGATCTGGGGGATTTGAAGGTTAATGTTTCTAAGATTTTGATATGCCTTCTACAAGTTCTTTTATCTTATTTTTTGAGGTTCTAGTTCCAGTTTCTATTGAACCTTCTACTGGTTCAATTTTCTAAACCACTTCTTTATCTTTTATAACTACAAGTATATCGTCGTCTAGCTCATCTTTTCTTTGATCTTCACAAAACTTTTCATTAATTGATTCTTCTATAACTTTTGTAGATTTGTTACAGACTCAATAAGCTTTACTATTTTGTGAATATCCTAGAAAGATAGCTTCACCTGCCTTTTCATTGAATTTACTCAAGTTTAAATTGTTTCTTTTTACATTGCACTTACATCTGAAACTATGGAAATATAACATAGAGGGTTTTCTACCTTTAAATAGCTCATAAGCTGTTTTATTGGTGAACGATCTTGTATAAACTCTATTGATAATGTAACAAGCAATGGAGATAGCTTCATTCCATAGAAACTTAGCTACACTGCTATCATTCAAAAAGGCACGAGCCAACTCTTGGATGGTGTGATTCTTATGCTCAACAACTCTATTTTGTTGTGGAGTATAAGGTATGAAAAAATTATAAGTGATACCTTAGTTTTCACAAAAGGTTACAAAATTATAATTTTCAAATTCACCAGCATGGTCAGTTCTCAAAATGACTATGGAGGAGTTTTTCTCATTTTGAACACACTTTGCAAAAACTTCAAAATTCTTAAAGGCATCACCTTTGTTTTGTAAGAACAACACTTAAGAGTACCTTAAGAAATCATCAATGATGACTAAGCCGTATTTGTTTCCACCAAGACTAGCTGTCCTATTCCAGCCAAAAAGATCTAAGTGCAAAAGCTCTAAGGGACGGTAGTAGTAGAAACAATCTTATTCTTTAGATAAGAAATACAATGAATATCTTATTTGATGCTTATCTTAGGTAACCTATGTACTAAATTGTTTTTAGAAAGATTTTCAAGTCAATGAAAATTAACATGACCTAATTTTTTATGCCAAGAAAAAGCATTATCGACAACTGATAGAAAAATATCTTCCTATTAGAACTTCTGATGGATTTACTTTATACACATTACCTTTCCTAAGGCCTTCAAATAAAAGAGATTTGCTACCTTTGTCATATGCAAAACATTTATCGTTTTTAAAAATAACTTTATTTCCTTTATCACAAAGTTGACTGATACTCAAAAGATTATGTTTTAGGCCTTTCACAAGATAAACATTTTCAATAGAGAAGAGAGAAATACCGATAGTACCGTATCCAATTATTTGTCCTTTTCCATTGTCTCCAAAGGTTACATATCCTTTCTCTTTCTAAAATAGATTAGTGAATAGTGAAGCATTTCCAATCACGTGATTTGTATAACTACTATCTAAATTCCACGAACCGAAATGATTTGCAACATGTTCTTTTCACCATCAAAATGAATTAAAATTGTTTCAGAACACAACGAAGCTTAGGTCTTATACAAATCAAGCTTGTGTTTTTATTATCTGCTTGAGATTTACTGAGCTTGAAATTTTTATAATAACAATATTTTTCAATATATCCTATCCTATTACAAAAGAGACATGCATAAGATAGAGAAGAGTTGTACCTACCATTCTTTACTTATCTTTTAGTATGCAGAAGGTACCTTCTGCTATACCTTCTACTTATTTTTTGGTTATTTTTAGTCCCTTCATAGAACCTTCTACTATAAGTTCTACTTACGACTTTCTTCCTTTTATCAATTATTTAAGTTACTTGCTCTTCTTGTTTGTTATCCATAGCTCTCACAAACATAGTATCAAGTGAATTTTTTTAGCATTAACCGAATTCATATCCTAATCCTACTTTGGATTGATCCATTCTTTAACTTGATAGCAACATTTGTAATTTTCTATCACTCTCATTAAACTTAACAAAGGTTGACTTTATTGATTAAGATAACTCTTCGACTTTTGCTTTTAAGCTGTTTATCTCATCTTCGAGGATCAAGTTTTCTCTTCTCAATGTTTCCTTTTCTTTACTCATTGATTCTTTCTCAATTTTGAGTACATTTATCTCCCTTACTAAGATCTCATTTGTCTATGACAAAAGCTCCTTTTCATTTTTAATAGCATAAATTTCATTGTCTAATTTTAAGATCTTTGCATTAGATTTAAGCAAAGCATTCAAGGCTCTTTCTATTTCTAAGTGAACATCATCAAGGAAAGTATTAGTTTTAGAATCTGAGTTTACCTCTAAGGATGCCATCAAACATAGATTTGCTTCTTCTCCTTCTTCTTAATCTTCACAAGCTTCTTCATTATCATCAAAATTTGATCCATTCAAATCACTCCAAGTAGTCATTAAGGTATTTCTCTTTTTCTTGAATTTCTCCATTTTCTTCACTAAGACAAGACATTCATATTTTATGTGTCTTGATTTTTTACACTCATAACATGTGAGCTCCTTCTTTTCCTTTTTCTTTTCTTCTTTATATACTTTTCCTGCATCATTAGAAAATTTTTCAGTTTTGTATTTTCTAAAACTTAGATTTTTCTTACCTCTCTTCTTTAGTATTTGATTGAGCCCCTTAGCTAATAATGTTATATTTCCTCCTTCATTGCTGGATTGTTCATCACCTGAATCCAGATCAACTGCTTTAACCTTAAAGGCTGAAGTCTTCCTTTTCAAATCTTGATCATCTTCTTTGCCTAAAAAATCTTATTCATATGCCATGAATTTACTTCTTAGTTTTAGTAAAGTGAATTTACTAATGTTGTAAGCTTCCTCGATGGAAGTCTTTTTTGCATCCCGAATTTTTGGAAGTATCTATAATACTTTCCTCACAACATCAACTTCATCAATCTTTTTACCAAGTGGAGATAGCTCATTTGTTATTGCTATGAGTTTTCCAAAGGAATCTTTAATCTTTTCTCTCAGCTATAACCTAAAACACTCATATTCTTGTAACAGTGTTAATGCAAGTTTCTTTAATAGTGCTTATTCCTTCATGAGTTTCACAAAGTGTATCCCAAACATCCTTAACGGTTTTACATGAGGATATCAAGTAAAATTCAAAAGGTGTTATTGTAGAAGCAGAAGATTCTTAGCCTTGTTATTTACAGCAAACTTCCTCTTACCATCTTCTATGGTAACTTTTCCTCTAATTTGAATATCTCCGTCTTCAATGATATCCTACAAGACATAATTAGTGGCTTAAATATAGGTTTCAATTTTGTATTTCCAATAAGAAAAATTGTAGCAATCAAAGTAAGGAATCTTGTTGGCTTGAATAGACAAATTATTTTCTGTCATGGATTCTTATACTCAGAGATAAAAGAGCACTAGCTTTGATACCAATTGTTCAGTTTTCATTCAATTAGCTTGTCAAACATCGCTAGTCATAGTTTTGCTCACTCATCCATTAAACTACTAAGTAGCCGAGTAACTTATGTTCTTAGTACCTTATCGAGTAATATAGATCCATTTCTAATTTGACATCAAGGGGAATGGCGCAAATAGTTATCACTAGTATGGTTATATTACATAATTGCTTGATCTCTCTATATTTCAGGGAATTTGTCCGATCAAGAGTCTACCATGTGTCTCGATGGTTATTCCAATAACTTCTATTTCAAACACAACATTCACTTATAAATATGAAAAGAAACACTGTAAGAGTATCTAACACCTCTAGACTATTCACTTAACTTTCTCTATTTATTTTTACTGATTTAGACATCGGAATAGCTGTACCAAACTAACCCTGGTACCAAGTACTTTTCTTTTTGCAGGATATCTCAAATTACCAAAATCTACCAACAACATTTGGTGTCGTCTGTTTTTCTTAAACATACCTACATGGCAAAAACTAGAATGACCAAGTGCATAGGTGTCGATACCTTCTCCCAACACCTTGAAGGAGGGAGTGGGTACATTAATGAGTAATATTTGGCTAGGCTTATGTAACTTTGCCTTAACTTGGCCAAAGAAAACCAAGAACTAAACAAAAAACATAAAGAGATTCCTAATCTCCTTCATAATAGTTTCCATCCAAATCAAATCAAAGAGCATGGCTACCACGATGCCGAGAATAGTAATGACTCAATTTATTCACTTGAGTTACCAAAAAAGCAAGTCAAGGTTATGATGGGACCTTTGGCTCTTGCACCTAAAAAAATTAACAAAAGGTAAGCAATCGCAGCAAGTCTACCATGTTGGACCTTTGCATGTCAGTATCCCCACTGCAACGAACAAGAAATTCCAAATTAAGAAGAGCCCCTTCACTCCTGAGGTTTTAGAGGAAGTGATACCATAGCACATTAAGCTTCCGTAGTTTGAAACTCATGATGAGACAAAAGATCCTAAAGATCATTTGGAGAACCATTGTACGTTGGCTAAGTTGTACAATTTGAGTGATGCAATAGCCTATCAAGCTTTTCTCTCAACATTAAGGAATACAGCTAGTACATGGTTTAAATATTTGAAACCCAATACCATTTCCTATTTTAAAAAACTGGCAAAGGTGTTTCTTTAGCACTTCCTTGCAAGTAAGCTTCCTATTAAGAATTCTTTAATCCTTAACATAATCAAACAAAGATTAGTCAAGTCAATTAGGGATTACTTGGCTAGGTTTATGGTTGAAATGGTTTAGATCCCAAAATTGGATATAAGTGTAGCCTTCAATGCTGTAATCAATAGAGTTAAGCCCTATGGAGACTTTTTTAAGTCTTTCACAAAGAATAAGCCGAGAACTTTCGTCAAGTTCACGGCAAAGGCCACCTCATACATTTGACAAGAAGATAACATAAAGACTTAGCAAGAAGCCAATCAAAACAGAGGAGATAGGAGAAATGATAAGAGGAAAAGTGAAAAAGATAGACTTTAGAGAGATGACGACCAAAGCTCGAATGCCGGGAGAAAGAGACCAAGGATTCCAACATATTTGTCCCATATACCTATCAATCATCCAATTTTGGATATTTTGATGGAGGTACGTAGGCAAAGGGGCATTTCGTGGTAACTGAAAAGAATGAGAGGAAATCCTTCTAGGAGAAATTCCAATAAATACTGTAACTTTCACTGTAACAAAGGCCATAACACAGACGAATGTATTTAGCTTAAGAATATAATTAAGGATGCCATTTAACGTGGGTATTTGTGAAAGTTCCTAGCACATGATGTTGAGAATATTGATAGATTGTCTTAGAAGAGACGCGAGGAACAAGAAAATGCTGCTCGGCCAGCTATCACTAGGAGAGATGCAAGGAACAGGAGTTCCAATAGAGCACGTAATGGAGTAATTAACACAATTGTCTGTAGACCTACTATAAGCCAATCAAGCTCTTCGAGTTTGACTAACACCAAAAATTATGTTTGTAAGATCCAAGACAAGAAGGTTAAGATCGACAACACAATCTCTTTTACAGAAGAAGGCTTTGAAGGCATCTAGAGGCCACATGATGATGCGCTTGTTATCAGTGCAAGAGTTATCAACTTCGAGGTCAAAAAATTGCTTATTGACACTAGAAGTTCGATAGATATCATTTTCTAGCATACTTTCAACTAGATGAGACCCAAGATCAAGGCACAGCTAAGATCTTATAAATATGATTTGTATGCCTTCAACAATCAATTTGTCCGAGTACTCAGTGTAATTTATTTGTCGATCTAAATCAAAGATGACGAGCATGTTGCAAAGGATAAAGTAGATTTCCTTATTGTCAAATGTTAGTCCCCATATAACATAATCATAGGACAACCATACCAACACTTATTGGGTATTATCCCTTCAAATACACATCTTAAAGCCAAATTCCCTACTCTCACGGGAGTCAGTGTATGCAAAGGGGACTAGCAGTTGGCAAGGTCCTTGTATATAAGAGCCTTAAGACAAGAAGAGGTATTTCAAGTAGATAGCTATCCAGAAGGTAAGTCAGTCAGCATAAAAAGTGCTAAGAATGATACTAAGGAAATCCCTTTAGAAGATGACCCTAAGAAAACAATGAAGATAGGGAAACCCTTACTAACGGATATTCAAAAAAGTTTGATTGACTACTTGCGAGTCAATGCCGACATGTCGGGTATCTTGAGAGACGTTATAGTACATAAGCTCCATATTGATCAGAGTGCAAAGGTGATACAACAAAGGAAACAGGATTTTGCACTAGAGAGACAAGCAGCTATAAAAGAAGAAGTCTAGAAGCTATTGAAGGCAGAACTTATTCAAGAAGAGCCTTATCCAACCTGGCTAACCAATTGTATGCTAGTCAAGAAGTCTAATAGCAAATGGCAAATGGCAAATGTGCATAGACTTCATGAATCTCAATAAGGCCTATCCTAAGGATTATTTCCTATTGTCGAAAATCGATCAGATGGTAGATTCAACCGCTAGACATGTGTTACTTTCTTTTATGGATGCTTTCTTGGGTTACAACTAAATCAAGATGGAGAAGGATGACAAAGTCCACACATCATTTGTTATTAATTTTGGATAGTATTGATACATAGTGATGCCCTTTTAGGTTAAAAAATGTCGGAACAACTTACTAAAGACTTATTGCTAAGATTTTCAAACCACAAATCCACCGAAACATCGAAGTATATGTCGATGACATGATTATGAAGAGTATGATAGAGGATCGACATCTTACTGATCTTGAGGAGAGATTTACTACTCTTAGGAGGCATAACATGAAGCTTAACCCAAAGAAGTGTGTTTTTAGTGCAACTTCGAGAAAGTTTTTAAGATACATAGTCATACGCAACAATGAAGCTAACATGAGAAAGATTGAGGTGATAATAAATATGAAATCCCCCCATATGGTTAAGGAAGTACAAGAACTTATGAGGAGAATAACTACCCTCAATCGGTGTATGTTGGAAGTATGGATAGGTATGCAGAATTCTCTACAATCTTAAAAAATCTGGAAGAATTCAAATGGTCCGACAATTGCAAAAGAGCTTTCAATGATCTCAAATAATTCCTTGCATCACCCTCGATACTCTCAATACCCATTTATGGAGAAATTTTATATTTGTACTTGTCAATTAGCTGTCAAGCTCTTTTTTTTTTATTGGTCTGAATTGACAGCAACGAACATTAACCCGTTTATTACGTAAGTCATGTCTCATAAAGGCTAGAGCATCAATACACGAAGATTGAGAAATTTGTTTCAGCAGTAGTTCTCTCAGCAAGGAAATTAAAATCATATTTCAAGGCTCACCATATCATAATCCTCATCGATCAACAATTGCAGCAGGCATTATAGTGGCTAAACTTTTCCTGTAGGATGATGAAATATACTCTAGAACTGAGTGCCTATAGTATACAATATAAACCCATAACAGCATTAAAGGCTCGGGTGCTAGCAAACTTTTTGGCCAAGTTCACTGGTGAGAAAGGTAGTATGGAGGTTATTGAGAAACCGATGTTGTACCTTTATGTAGATGGTTCTTCCACCAAAGAAAGAAGTAGTACAGGCCTTGTTCTTCAAGGCCCCTACAATGTCAAGGTCAATTATGCTCTAAAATTCGACTTTGACTACTGGATTGAAAATGGCAAAAAAGATTGGCGTTGAGAAACTCGAAGCATTCTCTGATTCACAATTGGTGGTGAATCAAGTCATAGGAAGTTATGCGGCAAGGGAAGAGGAAATGAGCAAGTACCTATTGGTGGTATGAATGTTTACAGAAGAACTTCAATCTTTTTTAATCCACAAGGTTCTAGAAAATAGCAATATTGCTACTAGTAAGTTGTCAAAATTGGTTCGTATGGCATTCCTTGACTTAAGTGAAAAACTTTTTGTTGAGTTTCTTCTACACAAAAGTTTATCCACTCCTCTACAGAATTGTGAGTTAGCTCCTTACCCAAAAGAAGAATCTTGGATGGATCCCCTTATAGATTATTTAAGAAATGGTACTCTCCCTGACAACAAAAAGGAAGCACATAGATTCGCTGATAAAGCTACGAATTATACATGGATAGATGATCAACTGTACAAATGTATCACGTTACAATCCTATCTTCAATGCCTTCCTTTGAGAGATGCCTAACGAATATTATCTGAACAATATGGGGGTATATGCAATAACCACGTAAAAATACAAACATTATATGTTTATGCTTTGCAACTCGGTTATTATTGGCTGACCATGAAAAAAGACGTAAGTACAGCTGTTCGGCATTGTTAACAATGCTAGAAGCATGAGGTGTCAAGTTAGGCACCTTCAATTGAACTATGTTGCCTATATAGTGCTTAGCCCTTTGCCTAGTAGAGCTTAGATATTCTCGAATTCTTCTTGAAGACTACCACCTAGCAACAATTTGTCATTACTATTATGAATTATTTTAAAAAATGGGTAGAAGCTAAGGCAGTGGCGAAGATCACCAAACAGAAAGTGGAGGCATTCATTTTCAACACCATAATTTCGAGATTCGGGGTTCCTTTTATGATCATCACAGACAATGGCCTGCAATTTGACAACAAGCAATTCCGAACATTTTGTGAGAAATACAACATTCACCTAAACTACACGTCTGTAGCATACCCTCAGACAAATGGATAAGTTGAAGCCGTCAACAACATCATCTTGTACAGATTAAAGAGGAAAGTAGATTAAGTTAAGAGGAGATGGGTTGATGAGTTGCCGAGTGTCTTATGGGGATATCGAACTACCCATAGAACCTCAATAGGGGAGACCCCCTTCAAGATGGCACTTAGTATAGAAACAGTTTTGCCGATTGAGTTAGATTTGCCTAATCTACAAGTACAGAATTTCGATATGATGGTTAATCAAGTATGATTAACAGCTAATTTGGACACCATTGAAGAAATTAAAGATATTGCAAGAGCAAGGATGGAGGCATACCAGTATAGAGCAGCTAGGTATTATAATCAAAAAGTAAAGCATAAGGTTTTTTAACCTAAGGATTTGGTTTGTCGAAAGCTAGAAGTAACTAGCACACAAGAAAGCCATAGGAAGCTTGACACAAATTGAGAAGATCTTGTCAGGTTCGAGAAGTCATTAGCGAGGGAGCCTATCAACTAGAAAGATTAAACGGATCAATCATCCCTCAAGCATAGAATGCCGAGAATTTGAAACTTTATTTCAATTAGTTGCTTCGATGATGTTTATGTCCACTTATTTTGTAAGGTGACAGTCTACTCATTTATGATTATTATATTCAAAGTCTTATTTTGTTTCTTGATTTATTTATGATTGATGAGTCAGTAAGTTCAAACTGTATAGTAAACGAACTGATATAAGTTCTAACCTATCACGTTTAACAAACTTCTAATAAGACAAAGATAATCCCAATGTACAGCACAATGTACAAAGAATACAAAGATAATCCCATAGCCTATTTTTAGAGCGACTAGAGGCGATTTTTGAATCAAAGGCTAGGGCTTTCTCAAAGCAAACTTCTTTTTCGACGCTTAGGATCTCAAAGCAAGTAGATTTCTCTTTTTACTCATAAGGGATTTCCTTTGATAGACGTTCTTCATCTTCCTTTAGATCCTCGACATGAGCTTCATTATTACCCTTCGTAGCAATCTCGACACCCAATTTGTCGCCGTTGTCCTTGTTGCAACTGCTAACTTTGTTGTCGACATCGACGAAGTCAAGGCAAGAGAGATCCTAATCAAAGTGAAACTTAAGGATCTCCTCTCTCATCGCCTAAACCTCCTCCAACAACTTTTTATGCAATTGCCTCTTGTATTGCTGACTGGGAGTAACGATATCCAGTACCTCTCGACAGAAGGTCCTCTCTTCACAATCTCCTCCAACTCAACAACACGGCTTTGCAACCTTACGTTATTGGTCTCTAGTTCTTTGATTTATACCTTAAGCTTGTCCTCCTCCTCACTCATTGTGCAGAGTATTCAGTCCAAACCCTAATACTCTTCCTTTTTCTTTTGCAGCTCCTCTCTTAGGCCTCTGGATTCCTTATACTACTCTTCAACTTTGGCCTTGAGGCTTAAGACTTCATCGAGCGCCAAGGAATATGCTAATTTCTCAGCTGCTAGTTCTTCTTTATATTTTCTCGCCTCCATCTTAGTCTTTATTCTTGAGTTCTCGACAGCAACAATCTACTATTTAGAGGCATTGTACGTATCCTCGATTTTCTACAACAATTTCATTCAGTATGATGAGTATTAAAGATGACCGAGCAGAATAGATGAAGACTTGTTATTACCTTATTCATCTCTTTGTCGGCCTCATCCAAAGTCGTCAAAACATGGTTGCTTATCTAAAAACAAACAAGTGTATTAGCAATTGAATAATTCGATAGTTAAGAGGATGCTATAGATACTTACATCATATAGCTTGGTCACGATATGGGCCTTATTACAACAGCCGACCCTATCGACATCCTTCTTTGCGATCTCTTTGCCCTCGAGAAGAATGATGCCTTCTATCAAGGCTAGAGATTTCATCTAGTCACCTAGGGCCAAATCGGTATGTAAGACGGTGTAGCTCCAACATAGGATGAAGTACTCGCTAACCTCCATATTGGGGACGGATTCAACACTACTAATGCTGAGAGCTTTGTTGTGTATGGCCTCCTTCATCCTTTCATCCAACTCTTTAGACCTCTTAGTAGGTCTCTAGTCGACAGGCTCCTTACTAAGTCTCTTACCAATGCTTGGCACTGCCTTCACTACCATTGACGACCCATCACCGGTAGTAGTGACTTCAACCTCATTTTGTGATTGGGTTACTTGGCCACCCTTTCTTGGCTCCACAACTGATGGAACATTCTCGAATGGGGGTGCCTCAGCCCTTATACTCTCAGCCAATCCATGCTTCTCACTTCCTTTCTACTTCTTAGCCGGTTAAGAGGCCCTTGGGCAGCTACCTACTTCACCACACCCTTCTTTGATGCTTTCTTCATAGTAGCTAGCCAAGTAGTAATAGCAATGGTAGCTGCATGCTTATTAACCTTTGACTTCTTGACCTTAGCTTGGGCTATTAGTTTGATAAGGTTCACCTCAATAGCACCTATATCTACAATATGCAATAGACATATGAATATTAATACAAGGAAAAAGAACTTACACTTCGTATCGAGCAAGGCTTAAAGGCAATAATTTTTCTCCTAAGTCACAAGAATAGCTTTCCTCTTGTATCAATACTTGACATAACCATTACTCATTAGCGTACCTTCCTTCTCGAAGAAGATCGGCTCTCCACTTTCATGATGCTTTATTATTCTTTCAACATCCCAGAAGAATATTTTGTTCTTTCTCCTTTCTTAAATCTTCTCTACCGTGGCAGCATCATTCAACATCAACTCTATATCCTTTGTACGGATTGGTTCAATCCACTAAGTCCAAAAATCTAACTCTTCATCCGACATGATAAACACGAATTTGTTGTGCCACTTATAGATCTTAGACTCTAACCCATCCATGAACTTCCACCCATGCCTTGCAACGGTAAAATACCAACCGTTAGGCTACCTCCCTATCGTGAAAAAGTACTGAAATAATTGAGACGTAGCCCTAACTTCAACTTCTTCATATATTATTTTGAAAGCTGCTAAAAGATGATATGTGTTTGGTGAAAACATACTTGACGCTACTTGGAAATAATTGAAAAACTACTTAATGAATACCGAGAAAGGGAAGCATGGTCTAAAATCAAGATATTTAAGGTAAATGTCGAACTCATGCTTCCTCATAAAACACACTCTTTCCTTTTCTCTCAACTTCCTAAGATTCCATGCCTCCAAAAGGTCTTGTTAATACTTGTTGTATTTTAAAACAAGGACCCTATTGGTAGCACTTACTACTATATTTGGTGAATCTCAGAAATAAATTATATTATTGTATGGATACCTAGCCATAGATCTTCCCTCCTTATCATCTAGGTAGGTATCTGCTACTAAGGAATTGATTCAAACGAGTTTGTCCCACCGCTCTACCACGCTATTGATCGAACTACTAGAGGAATACACCATCTCATTCCTTCTTTTGGGGGGAGAAGTGGCCTCAATCTCCATTGCTTTGAAATTCTAGAGGATAAGTCGAAGAATTACATTGTGAACCATACCTGATTGATTATGAAGAAAATCATGAAATTTGAAGAATTTGAGAGAGAGTAAAGATGAGACGTCGAAAGCAAATGAAAGCTTGTGGATGCAACTGAAGAAATCTATTTTAATTTTGAACAATCCCTTAAATACAGATGGTTTATCCTTATAACTACAAATGTGTTCTAACGGTAATGATGCGCTAGTTAGATAATTGTATAGATTGTTGACATGTTTTTTGATACAAAAATCCAATGGTTGCTGAGTATTTGACAATTATTCGGCCTGTAATGTAATGATGACCTAAGTGATAGATATCAAATTTTCTACCTTTTGGTCTCTTAACAGGCAAGAAAATGAAAATTGTAACCTTTCATTTAGGATGTGATCTATCTTCCTTCCTACCTTACTCAACATCTAAAGAGCTACTCACTAGTTAGCCAAAGTGTATTAAATTTTACTCCCTTTGTCAAATTCTCAAATGCAAGAGTTGGGGGGTAAATGTTGATAGTTAGTTTTTTCTTCACTCAGCTTATTGAACATTGCTAGTCAGAGTTTTGCTTATTCATCCATTCGGCCGCCGAGCGGCCGAGTAACTTATATTCTCGACACTTAGCTAAGTAACACAGATCTATTCGTAATTTAAATTCAAAGGAAATGGTACGAATAGTTATCACTAGCACAATTATATTACATAACTACCTACTTTCCCTACATTTCAAGGAATTTATCCGATCAAGAGTTTGCTATGTGTCTTGATAGTTATTCCAATAACTATTACTTCAAACACAACATTTGCCTATAAATACCGAAAGAAACACTATAAGAGTATCTAACACCTCGAGACTATTTACTTAACTTTCTCTATTCATTTTTATTGACTTAAGCATCCGAGTTGCTACATTGGATTGGCCCGAGTACCAGGTGCTTTTCTTTTTGTAGGATATCTCCAACTATCAAAATCTACCAATACCAATTGTTTACCCCGTTCAATAATCAAGAAGGGGATGAATTGATTTTTTCAAATTTTTTAAGAAAAACTAAAAACAAAAAGGCTAAATACCCTTCATGATATATGTGATAGAAATAATTTGTTAATGAAGAAAATATAAACAACAAATAATAAAGTGATAAGGGAAGAAGATTAGTCATAAGATTTTATAGAGGTTTACCTTTTGCGTCAGTCCTCTCTTCTAGCTCTGCTGTTAGGGATTTGGTCAATTTCACCAGTTATTTCACTATATCAAAATAATCAATCTTTTAAAAGAGATTATACAGTCAAGTTTCCTTGACCTTTACAAACAACTGCCCTATCCTACTAGTCTCTTTAACAAACTAATCACAGGCTAGAATACAATCAACCTCTTTCAAAGATATGAACACAATACATTATGTTAAAACTTAAAAAAATGGAAACAGTTGATCTTCAACACTTTCACATAGATAATTGAAATTGAATAGATTTTCTATATTTTTTTCTTTTTCAGCTACTTCTTCAACTTCCAAAGATGTTTATTTAAATCTCCATGTTCTAACAGTCGAAATAAGATATCCTTCCTGAAAATTAGCTTGTTAAATTGTCTTTCACTAACTTGTTGCAAGTTGTTCTAAATGATAACATTTAGGCTGAGATTTGCTTAAGATGATTTGTAACACTTAATTAGCTAACAACAAAATTAGTTGTCATCTTTTTCTTATCTCTAGAAATGATACTCCCACTTAAGTGGAACAGATTAATTATATTAACGAAGCTAGATATTCTTAGATTATCCTTCTATTGATGCTTCTATAAGTTTTAGAATAATTAAATAAACACAACTTGCTTCAAGATTTAACCTTCTATCTTCCTTTTACGAAACTCGTTAAGCACATCTCTTAACTTTCTACTATTCCTTCTATCGATCCTGTTAGCTTTTACTTATACTTCCATTGTATGTAGACAACCTTCTACCGTAGCTTATACCGTCATCACCTTTTAATTTTGAGCAAATATATGAAGCTTCTATGGAAACTTTTGCATGCATAGAAAAGTTACTTGCAAACACTTAAATAACAAGCATAACTTCATTTTGTCCTTTTTTTATTATCATCAAAACCATATTAGAGAAAATCCTAACAAACCCATCATGACGGCGTTCATTATAATTGATGAGGAAAGATAGAAGAGGAACTCAACTGAAGAATTCACTAATGACACATTTGATTTGCTAAATAGAATAAGGTATTAATAGAATTACAATTCTTTCCTTATTCAAAAAAGAATCACAATTCTTCAAAAATTGAATAGAAAAGTAATAGATATTTCTTATAGTTATTTTGAGGTTTTATGAATAGATATAAAAATATTCTAAAAAAAATAAGGAATAACTATTTCCTTAATCTTGTAAAGAAAATACAATTTCTCATTTTTTAGTGAAATAGCCCGTTTGCCAACCAAATGCTTGATAAGTATCATAGGATTTCTTTCATATTAATATTTAGAAAGGAAGAATCAAAGATTGTACTTAAAACTATTCAATAAATTTCCTATTTGTTACCATTTATTTCTTTTTTCTATTAATTTTCAATGGAACAATCTTACAATCACCATGTAAACTTTACATGTTTCTTCATTTTTATATCTAAAGTTTAAAATCACTTACTATCATGCACAATGGAACTTTTGTCAAATTTTACACTTAATTTAAATCTACTAAATGTGATATCTAATTCAACTTCAACTAAGAATACATACCATGTGCATCTTCAGTTGCTCCCTATTTCATGTTAAAGATACGGTACCTTTAACTTTTTGTGGGGTTAGGGTAACTCATTCTAAACCCGGTACAAGTAAAACGCTTTGACAGGTGCACTCTAGTAATGCTTGTTTAGCTTGTAACTCATAGAGTTTTCTTATGATTCAAACCATAAGCTTGTTAAAGCAACAAATGATGTTTGTGTTTAATCCTATAATATATTGATGCCTTGTCGAGAAGCTCGTTGATCCGAGCATCATCCAACCAAATATTGACAATGTCATTGAGGTTAAGCGTCCTTTGCATTTACAAGCTGGACATAAAGTTCTCCATTATTTGAAGTGCAGTCCTAATCCTATGTTTTTCCATCCAGGTCTTTTCCTCATTTATCTACCTATATAGTAGTGGTGAAAAGGGAGCTTCGTTATTGCATGTTTTTCGGTAACTCCATCAGCAAGAAGTAAAAGAATGAGCAGAAAGCAAATAGCACAGGGATGCAAACCGAGGGGAAGATAAGAGCACATTCCCAAAAGACACTGAATTCTTCAGCCCTACTTTGGAACAGAAACCAGGGAAAGCAAGACATGAAACAATTAAATTAACCATAGCTAAAAGAGCGAAATCAAATCTGGAAAGTGAAATAACTAAAAACTCTATAATAGAAGATTCTTAAGCAAGCCTGTTAAAACGTATTTTTCACTTCCTAATGCTATTTGTGCCAATGAGATAAAAGGAAAGGCAATGTCCTCCTTCAAGACTACTGAAAGCTTCCGAATACATGGCCCGCAAACAGCATAAGCCGGAACTACATAGTCTGAGGTCAATAATTTTGCTGATCAGAGTTAACATTTCTTCAACTGGAACAATTAGAAGTACATTAAAAGGAAAATATACTCATTAGACATGATAGTACATCCAAGATGCCTCGCTCTACAAGCTAGTTTTGATGAAAATTTCACAAGCATCCTTAATTATGCCAACATAATTATCACTAGGTTCTGTTCACAGGTTCAAGAGCTTCCACAGTAACCACACTGTTTCCTCTTATAACCTGCGGTACCAAAAGCTCAATAGATCACCAAAGTTGCCATATTATATAGAGAATGCACTCTCAGAATATACCAAATAAATGATAATTATACAGAATCAATTGCAATATCGTGTTGTATACCCCATGAGCAAACTTACCACCATCCCTATATCAGTCTTCTCATTTCCATTCACATCCACAGTGTTATCAACCACTAAATTCATAAACTGGTCAAATCCACGAAGTGTTCCAACAACCATTCTGTTTGCATTAAGCTTGACTGCGATAAGCAATAATAGATTTAATTGCAAACCGTGGGGAACATATAAAATAACACCAATACATTGGGAAATGTGATCCCACATAAGCATAAGGAGCTATGTCCATTTCGAGTGAGATGAGATTTTTGTTATCTTTCATTATAAAGAATGAGATACAAAGATAGGAAGCACACAGGATGCCAACAAGATTGACATAAAACATCAAAGAGAGAAGGATGCCAAGGTGGATAACATGATCCTAAAGCGCAAAGGTGCTTCACAAAAGGGAAAAAAACGAATGCTCAAAGGTGCTTCATAAAAGGGAAAAATACAAACGTATAAGAAGTATATACATAAAGCTATGTCTAATCACACTGCAAAAGAGGGGAAAAATCACAAACTACTGTGAATATTTTCTAACAATCTCTGGAAGAAAGCACGGAAATCGATTGAATTCATATCAAAATGAACTCTCAACCATGTCAATAAACCCAGAAATAAGGCCCAATCTACTACTGAGCAACCATATTATCAGAGACCAAGTTCCACGAAAACCATTAAGAACTTCTAAGCAGCAGCATAACAGAGAACAGATTGGACTAGTATGCACGTTTATTTCATCAGCAGAATGGCATGAGCAACCAATTTCACATAACCACAAATGAATCAAGAAATAGACAGAACATTACTCTGGAGCTTCTTGTCCATGTATCTGCAGCGTAGTATTCCAAGAAAAAAAAAAGAAATGAAAAGAAAAAAAGCACAAAAAAACAGTCAGAGAAATTTACAGTAGGTAAATAGGAAGGAAGAAGAAAAAAGAAGAAAAGGTTGGAAAACGACTTACTTCTTCAAATCCGGGGGTTGCCCTGATCTGCTCATGGTTAGGGCACCTAAAGAGGCGTAGAAATACGAGCGGGCAGATATGAAGGGAAGGAGAAGGTCGACTATGCTGTTGCAGTCGACTTTGCAGACGACTTTGCAGACTAAAACCCTAACTATTGAATGGGATGATAATGAATTCCGCAACTCCTATCGAAGCCGACCCATTGTCATCTTGAAAAATGATTATGTCTCCTTAAAAATTACCATAAAAATTATTTTATTTGTTTACCCAAAAAGAAAATTTATTTCTCAACAATGAGAATTATATTAATTTTTTCGTTTGTAATTTAGTTTATAAGTGAAAGGCTAAATTCTATTGGAATATATATAAAATATATACATATATATAACTTTTGTCAATAATGTGACTTATGAAGTTGAGACCAATATATGATTTATTCAAGAATAGATTGCATAGAAATCCAAAAAAAATGGGTAATTATTCGGATTATCCCACTTTTAGAAAGTTTAGTACTCATGGGACATGGGACCACAATTTTCCAATGCTAATATAAACCAACAAAGTTTATTTAATGTGCTTATAATATTATCTATATATATAACATAGTAATGTTTACAATATTATTTGTCTAAACTATTAACAATTTTCACATGTTAAATAATGAGATTAAGGACATTGGATTAAAGTTTGTCTACAGTATTACTTACGTATTATATCCACTATTGTTATATTCTTATTTTCCTTTTCGTTGTGTATTTTCATAATAGATGATACCAGCAACAACACGACAAATACTATCAAGCAAGTCCATGTATAATTTTAATTAAAAAATTATAACCTATTACCTATAGGTTAGTGAGTTGTCCATATAACTCTCTACAATGTATAAGTAGGTCATATGAACTTGTTTAGGTTATCTAACATACCATAATATATGAATGAGTTAATGGTCTAACTTAATGATTTGGTCTTTTTAACTAGCTAACTATCATGAATTGGATTAGACCAATAAATTCTAATCCATCTATTAAATGGACTAAAATAGTTTGCCCTATTTAAGCTTCAAGTTAAAATAAGTCAAATTCAATTGACTTTGTTTAACCATTTGTAGAGTTTTGCTTACCACCCTTAGACATATTTTAAGTACATGACTAGAGAACAACATAAAGATGGATCTAATATTTGGCCCTAGCTAAGTGGTGTTATAATATAAACTACTACACTAGCACCATGATATGATAACTCTCTTCAAGACGGAGTACGGTTACCGTTACCTATACACTTTGCCATATATTGTAGGAGATTTTAGGAGCGCTAGTGTCAATTTAATGCTTGGACATAGGGAGGCTAATATAAAAACATTATAGTTTCATTTAGTTATGGTTCAAAATTGCATAAAATGCCATAATGGTTAAAAAAAAAGGTCTAATAAAGAATTCAAGATTGGAGACCATGTTTTACTTGAAGCCATAAAATTAGCATAGCTTGAAGCAACAACCAATATAAAAATTACAACCACATTAATATAAAATTATTGATAACATAGGTAAAGTGGCTTACTATTGAATCTACCTTTAGATATAACGATGATATTGAGGTTATATGTTTCTTTGCTCTAGACATATCATTGACCTTAAGTTACTACAACTCTATCTTCGCCATCACTAAATTAAATAAAAGGAATTGGAGCTTTTTGTCATTCTCAAGCGTAGGATGCTTAACTTTACTCTTTTGATATAATAGAAAGGGCAACTATTTATTGAAGAGATTAAGGAGTTTCCTCAAACTTAATTTCAGTTTCAGACCTCACCCTTGTGATCAAGGATTTCAAATGAGGGAAGGATTGAAATACGGGCAAAAGATTTAGCCTTTCAAGGTTGTGAAAATGGGTTTAGAATATAGGATTAGGGATTTGAGTAAGAGACAAGAAGTTTAAGAAATAGAGTAAAGGGAAAGTAAAATCGAATTTTGGTAGGAATATGTAAGAAGTATGTATAAGTCAGAATTATGATCTCTAACACCTTATTTACTTCAAGATAATAGAGAGGGATTAAAATAACTATTCTTTAAATACATACTATTACCCTTATTTACTTGTAAATTAATTCATGAAGTTTATTTTAAGTAATTTTTTTTATTCCCTTCTATGAGATATAGTTGATGACTTTTGTAAAGTTGTATTTTTTATTTTGTCCCCAAAATGAATAAAATATCTAAGTAATGAAATATCATGCCTTCAATAAATAACTATTGTTTATACTTCACATTGATCAAAATGTGGGTAAATTGGTATTTTGGTCATATTCCAAATCTAATACTACAATCAATAAGATGGACTAAATGCTAGAGTGAGTGTTACTGCAATAAAAATTTATACAAAATAACCTTAAAATATAGATTTCTAATATACTATCAATAAAGTCATTCTCAAAAAATAACTATTTTGTTTCCTATCTATTTTATTCAAAAAAAAAAAAGGTAAATTTGTCACAAGGAGCAAAAAAAGATATGTATACTATATTAGGCTTACATGGGCCCAACAGTAGAAATGCATGAACAAGGCCATTCGCATATGCAAAGTGTGGCTTAGTAACATTCACATTGTCTACTTCATTTTTCAACTATTTAAAGCTTAGCACGTTATGTTATATCTTATTGATGTTTACTTAAATATTATATTTAGTAAGAATAAGAAATTAAGAAGATAGAAATATAATTTTATATACTCCTGTTATAAAATTAAATACCTAATAAGGTTGAATTTATTTACCATTTACTTTATTTATATTTACAAAAATACTAATTAAAATAATTATTTTTAATGCATAAATATATATTTTTTTAAATATTTTCTCTTAAATGTATGTGAATTTTCATTTCCTAATTCTTAAACTTTAATCACCATTTTCATCATAATTATGAAACAGAAATGGAAAAGATAAAAATAAGACAATTTACCTAATATTATATTTCAAATAGATATAGATTAGATAGAGATAAAATATAAATAAGAAAAAAAACAACGCAAACAGTACTTATATAGATTTGATTTTATAACACCCTAGGCCAAAAGTAGTGTATAAAATCCTATAGTTAAGTGTCCCACATAGATTATAAGAGGTTATGGTATTAGGTTATAAGGCTATAGTTGTAAAAACCTTATCAATACAAACTTGAAACTTTTGGGCCAAGTGGTTAAAAAAGGCCCATCAGTGCTTGTTGGCTTGACTATTTACTGCTTTTAGTTTGGAACATTACAAATGGTATCAAAGTGAACTCCTTGCTAGTAAGTAGATAATTTAGGTTTGGTTCTACTTTAGAGAAAAGATCCGAAGAAAGTGCTAAGTGTCACCAAGGTACGACTCCTTGTATGCTTTCAAGATAACCTATAAGTAGTAGATGGCCCAATTATAAGGTTTTGCAATAAGGATATCACGTGTTTAAGGAGGAGGAGGGGGGAGATTGTGAAACCCTATGATTAAGCATCCTACATAGGTTTTGAGAAGTTGTGGTACTAATTTATAAGACCATAGTTGTGAATACCTTATCAAAATAAGCTTGAAACTTTTGAGCCAAGTAGTTGAAATAGGTCCATTACTATTTATAAGCTTAGCTATTCACTGATTTTAACTTGGGGCATTACACAGTGAGTAGCCAAGCAAATAAACACAAATGGGCCTATCACAACGCAGAGGGGGTTCGAGTCATAGTAGTACCACTACGTGATATGTAAAGATCCGAAGTACCATCCTTGATCAAGGGCTTTTGGTATACTATACGAGGCGTTTTACAACTACAATCTTCTCCTAGTAACTATCATTAAGTAATAGTAGAACATATAAATTAAAGTTAAACTATCTAATTAATTATTAATATAACATAAATAAGTGGGAATATCAAGCTTTCCCTAAATCAGTCATACAATACTAAGATAAATCATCATAGATAGTTTGAGCTACTCAACAAGCTAAAAATACTTAATAATTGAGAATAAAGAGAGTCCAATAATAAATAAAAGGTTTGCTTAAGCTCTCATCTTCTTCACATCCTATAATTCCAAACGGGTGTTATTAACCTCGAGTATCTCGCAACTCGACTCTAGTCACAAGTTCTACTATAACAATAAACTATAGGGAGGTAAGTTCGACTGCTTAGTGAGTAATCTACCTATTCTACAATAAGGAATATCAAACAAGTTACTATTTAAGCATATGAATGCATGGTCATACATATGCAATGCAACAATATATACAGTCAGTCGGTAACTGTATATAGTACAATTTTAATATCCATTGTTACTTAGGTTAGGAAGTATTTCGGCACATTAGGATTCAAGTGTCTACATCCAATCCGAAGTCTCTTGTTATCGATATCACCCTTAGTAGTAGATACGGCATGTACTCAAGTAGAAGGTGATACTCTTCGAAGCCAAGTAGTTCCCAAAGGTCGAGGTCGTAACATGTCATACGAGATACGTTGTACAATAATAATTCTCAATATACAAAATATAATGTGGATCCAACTAGACATGATCTTCCGTTCTACTACGTGATGCCGACACCTCTAATATCATGTTATAAGATGCAATACATGTTTGGTTTAATTAAGGGTCAAGTATTTCTTAGCTCTGATTCATAGGTGACCGATCATTATATACAGACACTTTAAGATCCTAAGTTTTAATGCAGCAAGCATAGAAGTTTATATAATCTTAAGATATTTTACAAACTATATCAACCTCATCAAGCACATGCAGTATCCCATATGCCCCAATCATGCAACAAATTCAATTACTTAATATAATTAAATGGTTTGCTAATTACAAGGACAAACAGGCAAAGTAGTGGGGTAGTATACTTACTCAGCTATGATGTTCATCAATCATAGTAATCCTCTACCGTATCGAAGTCAAACTCCTTGTCCCTTAAAGAAGATAATTAATGTTTATGGGTATTCTATTTGCTTCAATTAACTAAGCTTACCATTCACTAACTTAGGGTTAATTGTTTTCGTAATTCGGGCATATCTTTCTCGTTTTAACTCTATTTTCTATGATCTTGTAGTTGTTTTCATCTTTTTCAAGTGTTCGTTCATTTGATGAAGTTGTTTTTAAGTTTTTAGTTAGTAAGTTTTTGGTTTAGGCCCTACAAGGTTATGGGCCCAAATGGAGAGTTAGGTCACTTTAAGACTTAGGCTTAGTTTTGGGATTTAGCCTTGGTTTTTGACTTTAAGCTTTATATTTAATAATTTTAGGCCTTATTTTAAGTATTTTAAATGGGTTTTTTTTACCCAGTACCTTAAAATTTTAAAGTGGGCCTTGGTGATACTCTTATAAGTCTAAATAAGCTTTTTTACTAAGTTTAAGACCCTAAATCACTAAGTAACCCATGGTGGATAGCTTGAATGAGCCTTTAGGTTTTGTGGGCCTTTTAAATAACTCTTCCTAAGCCTTTTAACCTTAGGTTCAGATCTAGTCACGTAGCTATTGGTTCTTTTGGGTTTTTTATATCTAGATCATTATTTAAGGCCTTAGGCTTAAGCCCAACATTGGACTTAAGTTCAACCCATTTTTTAATATGGTTACAAATCTATTCATTATGGTTCTTGCAGTTATTAGCACCATTCTTAAGCCTATAATCACTAATTAAGCTAGTTTAGGGTCTTAACCATACTTTAGTTTACTTTACTTAATTAATTAAGTCATAAACTATACTTAACACTAAATAAATATGTTATTAAGCTACTAAACAAGAAGTTCTAGATTTGGTAGTTCAATGAAAGTGGCAGCCAAGAGTTGTTTCTAAGGTTAAATCTTCCATTTTCATGCAACACTTGATTTTTATAGTGTTTTCACTTGAGTAACCTATATTTCTACTAATCTAAAACTATAATTACTTCATAAAAGTGTGTAGAAGTGTTGTGGGGAAACATATATGGGGTGGAATGCATAGAAAACAAGGGTCTTATCAACCTACTTTAAGATCTTCTACTAAAACTTACACTACTATACACTACTTAGCCCATTAGTGTTTTATCTCCTACTAAATGTGGTTTTTCTTGTACTTACCTTTGTTGACCTTCTTGAAACATCTTAGAACTTCTATGCAGTTGCTATAAAATAAGTTTTAACAAAGAAAATATTAATATCTAACCTTACCTTACAAGAAAGCTAAGAAAAAACTAGCCTAAGTTCTTACCAGAGTAAAGAATAAGGAGCCTTCTTAAGTTGAGTATGCTGTGAGCATGAGTGTGAGTGTAGGTATATAGGTATGTCAGTTAGCAAGGGGAACATGTATGTGTGGTGTAGAGCTTAGTGGTAGTGGTGGCAAGGTGGTTAGTGGTGTAGTGGTTATTAAGATAAGGAAGAAGAAGGGGGTTTGTGTGTTTGATTTTTAAGTGAGTATTTGAGAGGATTTAAGAGGTCTAAGGTTTGAGAAAATAAAAATGAGGGTGGGAATGGGAGTGGCCGGTCATGGCAAAGAGAGAGGGTAAGGGGAATAAGCTTTGATTGCTTAGGAAATCAAGGATGAGGTGCAAAAAGGAGACCACGTACCTTGTATGCTTTTTGCTAGTTTAGGTAAGATCTTATCCCCTTAAGGTACAAGATATTTTAAAAAGGGATTAATAGTTTGTCTTTTGGTCATTAATCATGTTTGACTTGTAATTAATCAAGATGTAATAGGGTTGGTTAAGGATTAGAGTTTAATTAGGGTAATTGGTGGTGATTAGGTATGATTAGGCTAATTAAGTGCACTTAGGATATGTTTTGGGTTTTGTTGAACTTTGATACTATATTTTAGCTAAACCAAATGCCTTATACATGTACTTAAGGTTTCCTCAGGGTTTGGTGTTCATTTATAGTAATTTGATTCGTGTATGAGCACAAAAGTTAAGGTTTGAATCACTTAGTGTTATCGATCACTTATATTGATAGATTTAACCTTACTATTAGTGTTTATTTGTGACATTAAGGTATTTGATCACTTATTTAGGGTTAGATGATCATTGTAGGGTTTTGCCATCATTCTAGGCTTTTTCAAGTATTAGGGTTCTTGATCGTTTAGTTAGGTTTTTAGGCCTTCCTTCAATTAGGGTTTTGGTTGAACACTTAGGGCTCGATTCCTTTATTTAGGTATTATTACAGTGTTTAGGTAGTTCTAAGGACTATCCAAGGACTCCTTTATCCAATTCCTCTTTTGGGTTATCAAAATTTTGCAAGGCCTACAAAGCCCATTTTAATCACTTAGTTTAAAAGTTTTAAGTTTATGTTAATAAGATATTCACAGCCATGGCATTATAAACTAGTATCATAACCTTCTACAATTCATATAAAATATTTAACTATGGGGTATCACAATCTACTCCCCTTAAACATGAGACGTCCTTATCATGTGACCTTACAGTTGAGCTAAGATCTTCCCCTTTTTTTCTGTGTACAGTTTGGGTTACCTATTACCTATAGGTTATTCTAGAAGCATGCAAGGAGTCGTACTTTAGTGACAATTCCTACCTTCTTCGAACTTCTTCTCTAAATTGAAGCTACACCCTAATCATCAATCTATTGGTAGGGGGCTACTCTAATATTATTTATAACGCTTTAACCCAAAAGTAGCTAGTAACTAAGCTAGTAAATACTAATGGGCTTATTTCAACCACCTGGCTAAATATCTAGAACATGGCTTCTATTGACATATGACGGTTGTAGTATTCTAAGTTCTTATGTGTTATAGATTTGATAATGCATATTTATCTTAACAGGGGTTTCTAGGGTAAAGTTAACAAAAATATGTTCCTGTAGTGCTAACCAATTTAAACCATTAATTTAGTAAAACTTAATTTACACCATCTATCTTATTAAAATACGATAACTTGTTACCTAAACAATAGGTTGATAGCTTTTATGAATAATTAATTAAACGGAAAAATGGGAGAGAGAAGGTAACCTTCTAACTTTTTATAACATGTTACTTTAGCTAGTGTTAAGGTAACACTATATTGCTAACGTTAGTGTTACTAGTATTATTAGAGCAAAATCCTTAACATAACAAAATAATAGTTTTGTTTAAAAGATTATAATAATTAATATGTTTTTTTGGGTTAATAGTAATTAATATGTTGATAATGCATATTCATATTTTAAAGATTGTTGAACTACTGTTATTTAGTTATGTAATAAATATATTTCACATATTGTAATTTTAATAGTTTTGATCCTTACAAGTTTATATGAAATGGTACAATATTAACAAAGAGTTATAATCTTTTAAATCATAAGAGTGTAGTCTCATACTAAAAGTTATGTCTTTTTACATCAAATTATGAGTAGTTTGTAATTCTTCTCTAAATATCATATAATATATATATATGTATACATTTTTCTACTGTCTTGTATATATTTTTTAAAGACCAATCCCACCCTTCATCCTATTTTTTATTTAATATTTGCTAAATTTGAATTATTAAACTGATTATATTTTCAACTATTTAGATGTAATGAATAATAATAATGGTCTAATGAAGGGCTAGACCAATCTCGTCAAAATAGATAATAGAACCGTTATAACCTATGTAAAATAACTTTAAAAAACTATAGATATATTTGTAGTTGTTGTAAAAAATCTTGAAATACATAAAGAAAACAAGAAAAAAAATGAAGAAATTATTTTATTTTTTCATAAAAAAATTTTTAATCTATAATATAACATTTATGAAATAAGGAAAAGCAAGATCGAAAATAATTTATTTAAATTATTTTCTTTAAAAAAAAGTAATAAATTAAAGAAAACCAAATGTTTCAACTTATCTTGAGTTGTTAATAGTATAGACTTAAATATATGGTTTTTATTATAAATTTTCTATTGGAGTTAGACTCATATGAAGGCTATGAATATTAAAGAAGGGATTAAAAGAGAGAGAAAGAGGGAAAAAAATTGGAATATGATAAAGAAGATGTTTTATTGCCTTAATAATCAATAGGATTATAGAAATGTAATCATATTTTTTTTTTGTGGCTCATTCAATTCATATATATAGAACCGATAAACTCAGTTAAAAGTGTAAATTTTTTTTTAAAAAAAGGATTTATATACAAGGACTTAGAAGAGACTCATAAGATTGTAACTCATGGAATTACGTGAATAAAATCACGATTTTGATAATTATATATATATATATATAGATATATCTTGATCAATAAGAATGAAAATGCATACTAGCAGTAAGAGAAATACAAACAAAAATCATAAACTATTCTAGACGTACTATTGATGAAAAGTTGCAAAGAATAAAAGCTTGTCAAATTATATATACACATGTAATATATATACATGTATATATCTAAGAAGGTAAGATTTAAAATCCAACGGTAGCTTTTGAAAAAATCTCCAATAACCAGAAGTTAATTAGGAGAGAGACTATTCCAAAAAAAAAAAAAAGAAAAAGAAAAGTCGAAGAGTTACCATGACAAATATCCTTTCAGGTAATTACAAATAGTAAAAGTTAATAATGAAGAGTATTACTAAAAGAAAAGTAGTAACTAAAAGTTACCATTAAAAAGAAAATCTGAAATTATATATCATTATAGGATAATGCACCTTACATATTTGCATTTAATAGCACAGAGGCCATGGAATCTATTTGCATATTGACTACCTATGATGCGTTACTTGCACATGCATCTTGACACATTCACATGAGAGAACTTGATATATAACGCATACTGTAATGAAGAAAAAAAAAAAAAGAAAAGAAAAGAAAAGAAAAAAATCAATCTCCCAATTCTAAGCTTGCATTTGAGTAAGAGTTTTGCATTTGGAACCCCTTTTTTCCAATTCTTGTTCATTTTCCTAACAATTTCCTCCTTGCAGCTTGCCATTGCTCCAAGTGCTCAGATCAGACAGATTAAACGAGCCCTGGCATTGCTGTGATTCTATGCCAGAATACCATGCTAAGATACGAACAGTTCTCAATGCCTTTCTCTCCTTTCTCTTCTTCATCAAAATCTCTCAACAAAAATAATCACCACCTCTTTTTTCACCCTTTTATTTCATCTGGGTGTAGTTGGTCATCATGCTATTCTTGCACAGTGAAGGTTTCAGGTTTGAAACCCGGTTCAAACAATAAGAGCAAGAACTCCAAAGAAAAAAATAGTAATAAGAAGAAATCTCCGTCATTGTGATTGTTGTAGCCGTCATCCTTTCAAGATCAAAGAAGCAGCTACCCTGTGTTTGAACAGCATTACATCAAATGCGAGCCTATGCTCAACATTAATTGCAGCAGCAGCAACATGCAAGCTTTAATCCCACTTGGTAAGGTTAGCTAATCAACACCAGTAGTGAGAAAGAAACTTCTAAAAACTACCAAAGAAAAATAAACAAGCCCTAGAATGCCAGACTCTTCAATAATGCCGTCGATTTTTGTAGACCAAAACTCAGTGAGCTTCCATGAAACAATGGAAAAAAAAAAAAAAACAAAGGCAAAAGTTGACAATAGCATCAGTAGCCAAAACATTTTGCCAATTTTGACATTTAACTGCCCAGACTCTAAAAGGGTCCAAATCTTTCCGCAAGTTTAAGACTGTCCCACAATAAAAGGGTTCCCAATCTCCATCAGGCAGAAGAAATGAGAATTCTTGGGGCTCGGTTTTGTGTTAATCCAGACAATAACAGGAACACCACCATGGCTGCAATTATTGAAGTTGCCAAGCGAAGATACAGATAGCTCTAGATGCTGATCTTTGTCTTGTTTGCTTCTACTCCAACAAATTCATCACAGCCCCTTTTCTCTCTTCTCCTCTTCACAAACCTTTTACCGTTCCTTTTCTCTGTGCAAAGCAGCAAATTATTTTTTACGAGGAGGAGGATAATCATGATAAAAGTACAACATAGAAGAACCCCAGTTCTCATAATACAAGAGGTTGGAATTTTTTCACCATCTGAAAGCATCAGAGGTAAAACAATATTATGACAGCTGAAGAGGAAAACTAATGCCCTTAAAACTTCTAGGAGATGAAGGAACTTGGAAGCATGCGAATTAGCGTTTTTGTCTTCCTATGGTTAAAACAATCCCTAATCAACCATAAAACTTCATTTGTTTTGGGTTGGCATAATCTTTCTAAAACCACAAAACTGTTCCACATAACCATTTCCACCAACGATGCAGAACCAGCACCAGAAATTCCTCCATCCCAGAGTAGCTTCAAGAAAAAGCAACTACAGGCAAACTAAAAGCATGCAAAAGAGAAATTGAAGGCTCAGACTTGTGTAAAATTAGACAATCGATACAAACTTCCATGGCTGTGACAAGTCACGAAGCCTTTACAGATGGTACTGGAAGTCAGATCCTTGTCCTTATTTTTTATTTGTTGATTTTTTTTTTAGATTTATAATTGAGCAAAGATTTTAGTGATTTAAAAATACATACAAAGACGGATCCACATAAAAAAGAACAGCCACAAAAGCTCAAAAGGAAAAACTAACTAGCCAATTAATACAAACAAAAAAGACCAAGCTTATCTATTTTAAAACCATAGGCAGATCTTTGCCTTCTTTGCTACTTCTCCAGCAAAATCATTAGTGCCTGATGCCAATTTCCACTACTTACCATCTCTCTCTCTTTTCTCATTGGTTTTGCAGAGAAGCAGTAGATTTTCACTAGTAGCGAGGATGCAGTGGGAAAACTAAATCACTTCTTTTTGCTCCTTTTAACTTGCCAAACATAGTGTTAAGGTTCTTTGATTCATGGCATCTCATTAATACGGTGGAATGAAGAGGGTTTCACTGCTGACCAGAGAGGGGCAACCACAGCAAGGTCACCTTGACCTGCCTCTTTGGGAGCAAGACCCACATTCATCCACACATAGCAACATTAAGGTCCACACACTTCTTCTAGTGTTCCTTCTGGTTTAGTAATAAATCGGATTTCAAAATGGGCTCAAAGGATAGACATGGACCTTTCCTCATTGAGCAGCAATAATATGATTTAAATAAAAGGTGGAAGTATATTCTTTGTTGGATTTTCCAAATTCTTTGCAATAAAACAATGGTAAAACAGGATACATATAGTTGACCTCCAAGTAGGACTGTGATTTGGAGTGATTTTGTTGCTTAATTTGAAAATGCTGTCGATATTTTCTTTTAAAATGCACCTAAAAAAGAGGGAGATAAATTAACACACTTTGGAACCTTTCTTATTGATAAGGCACTCCAATTTTGTGTTAATTGATATTCAATACATCAATAATCTCCTTCTTTTGAGTAAATTTATCTATGTTTCTCCTTAACCAATTAGTAGAACCAACTACGAGAAAAAAGGAAAAGAAGTCATGCTGATGATGGCCAGGGAAACTGTGGATACTGGATCACATAATATAGAATGGCAAACAGAGTATAACAAAATAAAATGAAACAAAGACTACGAAAAGAAAAAAAGAAAAACATCAAAGCTTGGTCCCAAGCATCGCAAGACAAAGAATATTGAGAATTTTGCAAAGCATTCCTTAGGTTGTTCAAGGTCTCACAACGAGATTGAAATGTGATACATTTATTTTAGCCATAAAGAAACTCTCCACCATGACACAGCTCCAGGTTGGTGCCAAAAATGAAACGGAATGTTTATGTTTGCCTTCTTTAATCACAGGGTTATCTCTACACCAGCACCAATGTTAAAAAACAAGACCATGTAATTGTTCCAATCTCACTTTATGATTGAAAATTACCTTAAACGGAGTCTTTTCTCCTTTTTTGTCTTTTTTGCACCATGTCTGGGCCTTAAATCCAAGCACTAACAACTACCAAGTATAGCGGAACATAGAAACTTAAATTAGGTTCTCCCCCTCAAATTATCTTGATAAACAACGAATCTATATTAGTTTGAAGGACCGATGCTAAAAAAATCCATTCTTTAACGAATTCAAGCAATATTTTATCACTGGAGAACCC
Organism: Lumnitzera racemosa; assembly: GCA_024138005.1. NCBI lineage: Eukaryota > Viridiplantae > Streptophyta > Magnoliopsida > Myrtales > Combretaceae > Lumnitzera > Lumnitzera racemosa. Next base: position 66,951,150 of record JAMXBC010000007.1, on the reverse strand, counting down.
AAGAAAGCATTAATATATAAAGAAGATGAAGAGAACACTACCTTCATATCATATCACAAGGCTTGGTCACAAATTGACACAATCACATATTCAACGGTAAGACCAATTACACACATATGCACACAGAGCACACGAATTTACCTGATGAAGGCAAGAAGGTGATCAGCCAGAACAAGTAGCAGCCATGATGGATAAGAATGTATGCAGAAGCCCCGATGTGTGATAGTTAGAAGACAAAGAGGCAACAGGATTTGGCGATAGGGGGTGAGACCAAAGGGATCACATGTAAAGCAAGCCTAAGTTGAATAACATTCCACCTGGCTATAACTTGTAGTGAAGTTTGTTCCCATTGAAAACATAGAACAGAGAAAACAACTACAGTCTACAGAGTGTATTCACTTTCATAAGAGCATTAACTCTTGAATTGGAAAAACTATTTTTGTTTTTGTTTAACACATTTTCTCCGTCATCTCTTATTTGAATGAAAAGGATAGAAAACAATAATATTTTTATGATCCCGAAAAGCCTAAAAAGAATTCAAGTATCTGAAACTTGGATTTTGTTTTTAGATCTGATGTATTAAGGGCATCACACTGTGGCTGCGACTCTACAACAGAAACCATGCCAAGATACGGACAATTCTCATTGTCTGTCTCTCCGTCACTCCAAGGATTCAAGAATCTGAAACTTGGATTTGGTTTTAAGATCAGATATATAAAGGGTATCACACTGTGGCTACGAACAACAGAAACCATGCCAAGATACGGACAATTCTCATTGTCTGTCTCTCCGTCACTCTTCACCAAAATTTCTAACGAAAATCTACCTTTCTTATTGTTGGAGTTGGTGTAGCTCATATGACACTAGTTTCACACACCGGGGGTCCAGAGTACAAAACTTGGCATAGAACAAAGGCAAAAGCTGATATTGTCATCAGTAGACATAACATTTCGGTAAGTTTCAATTTTTTTAAATTTTGAGGGTCTAATGTTTCCGCAATTGAAAAACTTGTTGCATAAAATTCATTTCTAATAGATAATGCTATAAAGAAGTTCGAGACAATAATTTCAATTATGCCTTTTACTGGATCATTGTTTAAAGCGAAATTTTGTAAGGCATTTGGACATTCCATTAGTAAACCGACTCAGATTGATTTGTCAGATTCTGATATTATTGATCCATTTGTCCGTATATGTAGAAATCTTTCTCATTATTATAGTAGATCCTAAAAAAAAAAGAGTTTATATCTGAATAAAATATATACTTCGACTTTATCATCCATAGAAGATTTCACCAAAATTGCACCATTAACATCCAAACCGTTCGTAAAATCATTCTTACCCACAAAACTTCGCTGAATTTGGTGTTTAATGAGTCTCGTAGTAAACTTGGAATCATGTTTCCACAACCATAAACCGCGGCACATCATAGTTTCGCCATTAATCATTGGGTACCCAGAAAACCAGATTAAAATAGAAAGCTTCAGTGTTACTCAAAAGTAAACGCATGCAAAATAGAAAATATGAGGCTTAGATTTATGTTTAGTCAAACAATGACCAGGAACCCCACCATGGCTTCGACACCTATCAAGAGTCGCCAAGCTAAGATATGGACAGTTCTCAAAGCCTGATGATCTTTTGGTCTTCTTCGCTACTCCTCTAGGATAATCATCACTGTCTCTTACTTTTACTTGCGCATCTTTTTTCTTTTTATTTTTTTCTTTATTTGCGAAGAAGCAATAAATTTGATTAAACAAGGATGGTCGGTTTTGTTGTTTGCTGTTGATGAGGATAATAACTCATTTTCTCTTTCTTTCTCAAATCGCCGAACATAACTATGAATATACATGGGAAAGAGAAGAATGAGATTTGGGTTTCGTTGCTGACCAGAAAGGGGCAACCGCAGCAAGGTCACAAACGTTGCCATTCACCTCTCTAGAGGCAAAACCCAGTTTTCTTTTCACATTTCAACCTGAAAGAAAAACTGCAACATGTATATAAATCAGGCGAGTTTAGTACGTCAATAGGTGATTTAAAAAAAAAAATAGTTCGAAAATAAGTTCAAAGTGAAAATTAATGCAAGATTAGGCGCCTTCAATTTTTTTGCAAATTTTTGAAAAAAACATGTGTATTAAAGTCGCATAAAAGCATACGACTTCAATGGAAATAATCTATCACTGAATTCATATGCCCTTGACTTAAGTTCAATATTGTTTCCTTATTACACCAGATGAACACAACTTTCCCAAATATATTCAACCAGCAACAAAATTTATATTCATTTATGTACATGAAATTTAAAAAATTTACATTAGTCATGTATTCATCTATCGTTTGCATAGGGACATATAGTCAGAATATAACCAAAAAAAAAAAAAAATCAATACAATTACAAACTAAGTACATTTGTTTTTTAATGTTATAACAAACATGAAGTAGGCTAACATCTACTTATATGCCAACCTAAGAATGCCCTATATTTGGATAGGAGAGACGATGTCTCTTAGAAAGGCTCGCAAAAGGCTCAATTGGCAAGTTCAAAAAGTCTCTAGGTGAGATGGGATTAACATATATAGGTGGCTTGTGTGAGGTGACCCCCTCACTCATAGTAGAGCTCTACAAGTGTGTGGTATGCATTTTTCGGGGCAGCGTGGCTCTTTAAAGGCTAATGAGAGGGTGGGGTGACATGGGGAGCTATAGAGTTAGGACCTATCTCACCTAAGTTGATCGAATTTTACCTTATGGAAGGAACTTCAACATCTCCTCAATCTCATTCTCATGTTAGTTTAGCCTTACCTCCCCTAGTATGGACTCTGATATGTAGTAATTGATGTGTAGGTAGCTTAAGCTGGGGTTCTTCATTCACTAATGGAGCATGTGGAAGGGGATGGTGCAACAAAATGCTACCATGATCCTCCCTGAATTGGAGGCCTCTCGTAATGATGCATATGTCATCCCTACGTCACTAATTAATTGAATTGATCATAGTATATTGACTTGTATGGAAGAAAAACCATTAGCAATAATAAAACATGATATATAGGGTTGGAAACAGTTACTTATATTTGGTGTGCTTATTAGATGACCCATCACTGCACTCAAGCGCATTATGTACTTGCAGGTGTGTTGCTTACACCATCATAGTGGTTGGGGCTTACAGCGAAAACTAGCTAAGGTTGAACCACCCATTAGTGCTGATCTGCTCACTATCGAATGTACTCATCTTGCAACTTTCTCCAATCGATGTCTATATGACCCTTGAGATCATATTGGTAGGGTTGCTCATTAGTTTGCACTAATTAGGGCTCTATCTAGAAGCCTTTGAATTGGTGGATGATATGATCTAAGAAGTAGAAATTAATGATCTGGAAGCATATGAGAGGAACTTTGGCTATCCATAGATACTGGCTACTTGTGCATATATGGGGGAGGAGCTATAGTAAGTCATCAAAGTAAGGTTACCACACAACCTACCATCAAATATACATAAGTTAGAACATAACTTGTTAACATGTTTGATACGATAGTTTTGAAAGAGTAAAGTGTATACTTGATGACATAACTTGCCATGGGCACATCACTTGCTATGATATCAAAATCCATCGTATCTCATCCATCATCATTTTTCACATTGTCATCATCCTCATCTTCCTCTTTACCTCCTTCACCATCCTCTTTACTTTCATCCTCATCATCTTCGTTGTTACTACCATCGAAACTCATAGCAATCCTTTACATGTAAGGATTGTAAGTCCAATCTTCTTGCCAAATTTTCCCATCTTCTGCATCAAGTGCTTCTTCGCTTACATTAATGTTGACAGCATCATCTTGCACTACGTCCTGCGTGGTAGTATGAGGCTGACTCTCATCGATCATGGAAACATCAATGTGAAAGGACTACCCTTGCTGTGATGCAATATTTGAAGGGTTATCATAGGTGGCCACACTTGTCTACCTACCTGTCCTCACATAAATGTGCTGTATACCTCTTTTACCAAACACTTCTACCATCTCAATGAAGTTTTCAATATCTTCATCGTCCCTGATAGGAATTAACTCATAGTGCACATCGCCTTCATAATATGTTGGATGCTTATGAACAATTTCTGCCTCAATAGTATCAATCCCATAGTTATTGTAAATTCTACATAAAAAATAGGTATCGTGTAACACTATAGATTTTAAGCCTATACAATTACCTTAGAATCCGAATCCTTAAATTTAGGGTACCAAGCTAAGATATTAGTTTAATTTCAAGCTTTTTGGTAAGGTTAAAAAAGTTAAATGAAGTTATTCAAGTAAAGTCAATTTTTCAAAATAAACTATATAGAAATATTAATTTAAGAAAATGTCAATATATTGTTAAAGTTGACAAATATCGAAAACGTGAAATTTGAGCATTTAGATATAATGAGATATTAGAGATAAGTTATTTAACTTATAAAAATAATAAATGAAGTTAAATTATACTTATATTAACATAGAACATACATTATTTGTATTAAATACATAATTATAATAAGAAATTATTATTTAAATAAGGTAAATTAATATAAAAACTAGAAAATTAATAAAAAAATGAAATGATGAGTCATCCCACAATGTGGTAACCAATGATTAAATTGGATTGATAAGTCAAAAGGCAATTAATAAGGAAATGACACCTTATGCTTTGGAAAAATTAGAAAATAACATGTGTAAACCATATATTCAATTTTTATAAATCCTAATCCATTTAGAAAATATAAATAAGGCTTGCACACTTAAAAAAAAAAAATTTGAAAGTCTTAAAAAAATAGAAAATCACTTAAGAAGATTTTGAAACAAATTAGAAAAATAAAATTAGAGTAAAATAAGGCATGGAATCTAATCAAGTTGGTTCAATATGCTATTAGTGTCTAGTTATGGTGACCATTTAGGGTCAAGGAAAGTACCACCAGAAGAGATGTTCCGACAAGGTTGGATGGTCAAAAGGTGGTTGGTTCAAGTGAATCAAATTTCTAGTCGAAATTTTGTAATTTTTCTAAAAATATCAAATAATGTTATTTAATTATGAAATTTGGTTTTCTAGAGTTATTTTCTATTTAAATTAATTTAGTAATTTTATTTTTGATAAATAATTTTTGGAAAAACAAGGACTTTAAGAAATGGCTCTATTTGGATGAAAATTGAATTAAATTTTAGAAATAGTAAATAATGTCCTTTCAAGTTGAAAATTTGTACACGACATACTCAATATATTTATTTAATTTTAGTAATAATAATTTTTTAAAATAATCATGTTTACTATTTATTGTAATTATTTTGGATAAAATTGGCAATTTTGCTATTTTATGAAATTAAATTGTTTTTAACAAAATAAAGGTATGAGCCTTATGTGTTATGATTTTTGAAAGTTCATAATGATGTTTGGGACATTTGAATTTTATCTTGTGATTAAATTCACTTATTTGCTTAATTTTCACTAATTTTTAGTTAAAATTGGTATTTTCATAAAAATACATAATAGCTAGTTTAGTATAATTCATAGTCAATAATTAAACTAAATATTTTTGTGAGTCTATAGGATTTTTCTTAGAATTAATTGGGCTCGTATATTATTTATTATGTATTTTCATAATATAAACCTATATATTAATCTAATATATGATATACTAATTAGTATTGGTGTGATACTTGTTAAACATGAAAAGGATTTATATTTTTGAGTATATAATAAATGCTGACCAAATTAGGGAATGAGGAATTTTATGACTTTTAATTTAAATTTAGGATTTAATTGAGTTAATTACGAGATTATAGTAACATATAGTCAAATTAGTAACATGAAAGGGTATTTTTTGATATCTTAATAGTAAATTTAATAGTACTCAAAATAATAAACGTGACAATATAAAGTTTACTAAAATCAGATAAGAAATGAATAAGATATACTCGAATTAAGCTTAGAAACGCAATAGCGAAAATGTATAAGAACTTAGTATTGACTCAGTAATTAATTTAGGGTTAGTGTGTATTTTTCTAAGTATAATAGGTGAGGAACGTCCACATCATGAAGCTTAGGATTTTACGCTATTGTTGAGCTTAGGTAAGTGGATATTTCTATTTTCATTCAAGTAAACTTATGTTTACTTTACTTAAAGGCAGTTGTATTGTGAATTGTAATGATATGCTAGATTGATTGGATACTTGATTCTATTAAATGTGTGTTGAAAAAGTGAAACGTTTTCTTGTGTATAACTAATTTATCGATATGTAATTCTGTTTGGATTGTAACTGTTGGTTAGGGTGTTCACCTAAGTGAACCTGATGTGACGAAATGCAATATAAGACTGAGAAACAAAACTGAAGATGAGATAATTGAATTGTTTATTACATGGAACTTGAGATTTGTGCCTAATACTAGGTTACTGTACTATTTACTCTATTCCTAGCATGGCATGAAAAAGGTCTACGGGTTGAGTTTTTGAAAAGCTTTAAAATTGTTGAGTTGGCTTTGGAGCATATATAATGCATTGCTCAACTTTTTCTGGCTACATTGAGTGATCAACTACGTATTAGATTTTCAAACCACGCAGGGTGGTTTTTGTTGGGGGTTCTACTCCCAAGCAACTCCTTATAGCCATAAGTTCCTAGATGTTGTATTCAGATGCTCGAGTATGTTGATTAACCGGATGAGGAATTGTAGAAGTATAGGATATTGGTATCGATGTATGTCACATGCATGAGCATAACACAAATTTTCTACATAAACAGTTTGTATTGATAACTCGGGTTGCAAAACTGAATATCTTATAGTATTAATCTATGTGAATATATGTAAGTGTATTCTATGTTTTGTTTTATCCATTACAACTTAGCTCATAAAGAGTTGAGAAGATGCTTATATATCCTCAAGTTATAAAGAGAACTGACGAGACAACATCAGTTAGGGAAAAAAGTCTTTTGAGAGCGCGTAAGACGAAGTTAGCCATTTTTAAAGAAGTTTAGTTGTATTTTGTTTTCATTCCTATAAATGATTTGTATATATGGAAAAAAAAATACTGTATTTTAGGTTTGGTTATGTTGATAGATGTAAACTTTTATATAAACAAGTGTTAAGCTAAACTCTGCTGTAATATACTTTTGTTATAAATAGAACTTTTGTTGAGTATAAATAAGTATTCCTGTGTGACGGTACATCTTGTATTATGCCGGGATGTGACATATAGTTTGGCCCCTTATTCATTTTCAGCTTCTTTATAGATACCCTATTATATTTTTCTCTTACATTACTCTTACATCACCCTTAACAATATTTCTATGTATGTAAACGATGATTTTTATGTAATCCACTATTTCCCCCTTTAATTATTACATAGGTTATCACTAAGTTAGCAGAAACTCTATATAATAATCATATACTACTCTTTCAAATTAGCATCTCTAAACAATATAACTTAATTTTATGACACCTATCTTTAGAAGACCTTCATTGAATATGCTACTTGCATTATTAAACAATATTTCACTCATGA